>JALXJV020000005.1:13226473-13826473 GCA_024633595.2 Lepomis macrochirus | reverse complement strand
CTGATCGGGATGGAGGCACCACTCGTCTGGGTGAGGGCCCCCCCTCCACATGCCCCTCTGTTCAACACACCAGGGATGTCCAGATGTACTCTGATAGAGAGCAGACGAGTGTGCCATGCCACCTAGCCAAGCCCAGGGAGCCCACCCCGCCCAGAAGCCTCATGATCAACAGAGCTGCCACCACTGCCTGTGGGACAACACGGTGGAGCAGCTCCGCTAGAGCCTCAGCCCTTCCCTGAGAGAGGAGCACTCTTCTTCCAGTTCACCGTGAAACCCAGGTGAGACAGGTGTGCGACAAGCTCAGCCCTCTGCACCACCGGGGATCATCCTCGGACCATGCAGGAGCTGCAACCAATGCAGTAAGTGGGCCAAGGAACAAACATCAGGCGGTTGTACTGGTACTGGACACCCCAGAACTGGAGCCTGTGGCGGGCCAAGGAGGAAATATTCTGCTTGTGGCATTGGAGCCAGACTGCATGAAAGCCATCCAGCCAGCTGCAGTCTGTCCATGTTATGCCACTCCCCTGGTGAGGGGGAGGGAGGCAGGGGCTCATCGCCACGCTGCTCAACCGGCAAGGGAAGAGGGCAGGGGAGGCATATATGTGGGCTCAGGCCAGCCACCTGACCATGTCAGGGAGGGCGGTAAAGGGAGAGAGGATGTGCAGCTTTGCAGCAAGTCCAGGCTGCTTGTTAGCCATCGCGCCGTCGGGATCGTGTGTAATGTGTGGAGTGGCGATAGGATAACACTACACACAGGATTGTGTGTAGTGTTACCCTGTACACACGAAGCGTAATGACTGCTTCGAGGGCTCATATGACACAGCCTGCCTTCTGTGAACAAAGAGGAACCCCTGGATGCACAGAAGGACCAGTGCCAGTGGTGGCGTGATTATGCATGAGCTCGCAGCTGGGCACTGTTGGGCAGTGCGAAATGTCCGCTGTCGTGGACTCATACACATTTTCTGTGGGGAGGGGGTGTGTGAAGGGACCTCTGATCGTGAACAGAGAGTGTTCTGCTTGTTGCTTTGAGCTTCAAGCTGCAGATTAGCAGATTAACCTGGCTAATGGCAGCTGGCTCACAGTGTGGGAAATGTGTGCTTGGTGTGGCTGGTTCGACTGAGACACGCACAGACAGCGTTTGTTCAACAACTTCCATAAAAGAAGCAAAAAGATTTCACACAGCTTTTTTCGACCCATAGCTTACCAATGGTCCGCTCTGACCGACGTGGGTCAGCCAGCAGCAATGAAACTGTTTGCTAGATGTCATTAGCTGCAGCAAATGTGGTGCAATGTGGACACATGGGGTCTCCCTGATCAGGTGTCAGCTATATGTTAGCTATTATTACTTGCTAGAAGACATTGCTCTTCTTTTCCAGAAATCTTCTGCTCTTTAGACAGCTCAGTGCTGAAGAAAAATGGGACCCGAAGGCCAGGTCCCGCCTTTGTATATATACAAGGTGCGGATGTAGGAGAGGCCCATGCTGTGGGTGGGCATAGATAACTTTTCTCAGTGCTGCACAGGCACGTGGAGGGTAAACCCAATAGCGATCGCCTTAGAAGGCAAAGCCAATAGTAAATAGAACTTATTGAATTTGTGGGCAGCGAAAAGCCTGTGTCTTGAGTTCTGCATTCATCATTGTCTACAACGACACGGGTCCCTCTGCCACCAACTGACTCTACTTAGGGCATCATTTTCGAAGCCGCTGATTGGCCTTATTTATTTTGCTAAGGGCATATCTTGTCAGCCATTGAATGCGCTGCTGTAGTGCTTGGGCGAGCACTATAGCATTTCAGTCCCCAGAAAAGATCAGTGGATGAGCAGGAAGCTAATTTCCCCCCCAAACATAATTATTTTTCCTAATGGAGATTGTGTCTTCAAGTGTCTATGGATGAATGCTAGAAGTAAGCAAACTAGTTTCTAACTTTTGCCTTAAAGGTACGGTGTGTAATATTTATATTTTATTATTATTATTATTATTATTATTATTATTAGTAGAGCACTTTTGAAAAACAAGTTACAAAGTGCTTTAACCAGTGTAAAGATAATAATACATACAAGACAATAATACAAAAACAATACATGATAAAAGCAAGAAAACATTGAAAAGACTAAAATACATGTTATAAAATAAGTAAAATAGAATAAAATAAAACCGGGAAAGGCGCTCCTATGAAAGTATGTTTTAAGAAGGGACTTAAAAGAGTTCACTGACTCAGCTGACCTGATTTCCTCGGGCAGGCTGTTCCAGAGCCTCGGGGCCCTGACAGCAAATGCTTTGTCCCCTTTAGTTTTCAGTCAAGACTCTGGAACAGACAACAGACCTCTGCCCGAGGATCTCAAGGTACATGCTGATGCATATGGGACTAAAAAGTCAGAAATATAACAAGATGAAAGGCCATGAAGAGCTTTAAAAGTGATCTGTAAAATTTTAAAGTCAATTCTAAAACATTCTTGGAGCCAGTGTAATGAAGCTAAAATAAGGGTAATTTGGTCGTATTTCAATTTCAATTCAATTTTATTTATATAGCGCCTAATCACAACAACAGTTATCTCACAGCGCTTTTCATAAAAGAGCATGTCTAGACCATACTCTGTGATGTTATTTACAGAAACCCAACTATTCCCACCAAGAGCAAGCATAGGCGACACAAGTGAGGAAAAACTTCCTTATAAGAGGCAGAAACCTCGAGCAGAACCATGGCTCAGGGTGGGCGGTCATCTGCCTCAACCGGTTAGGGGTGAGGGAGAGAGAGAGAGAGAGAGCGAGAGAGGGCAAGAGAGCAACAGAGAGAGAGAGGGGAGGGAGGCAGCCTACACAGTATACAGATAGAGGTACAGACAGTAAAGGTAATGTTGCTATAGACTGAATGAAAAACGGTACAGATATTTATAGTAGTGTTAATGATAATAATTGTAATATTAATGATAATAATAACGGTAAAAATAGCAATAGGAGTAACAAGTAGTAGTAACTAGTAACAATTATTGTAGCAGAGGGTGTCGAGCAGGAACACGGGCGCAGCAGGTTACTCGCAACCACAGATCCAGACTCCACAGCTCCAGAGCCAGAAACATCTGCAAGAAGTGATAGGAGAACAGAGAGGGACAAGAAAGCACACAACTATGGGAAAGGGAAGAAGTCAAGTTAGTAACATGCATTAATGGGATGAGGTTGCATACAGAGGGAGAGAAAGAAGAGGAGAGAGGAGCTCAGTGCATCATGGGAAATCCCCCGGCAGTCTAGGCCTATAGCAGCATAATTAAGGGATGGTTCAGGACTCACCTGAACCATCCCTAACTATAAGCTTTATCAAAGTGGAAAGTCTCAAGCCTACTCTTAAATGTAGAGACAGTGTCTGCCTCCCAAATCCAAACTGGAACCTGGTTCCACAGGAGAGGAGCTTGATAGCTGAACGCTCTGGCTCCCATTCTACTTTTGGAGACTCTAGGAACCACAAGTAACCCTGCATTCTGGGAGCGCAGTGCTCTGGTGGGGTAGTAAGGTACTATGAGCTCTTTAAGATAAGGCTCGAGCCTGCAGCACTATCAAGAAGATGATCGACTTGGTAAGGACTGAAATTAGCGTAGGAGTCCTCCATTACTTTATGACCTGATGGTGACTTTAGAGCTGATGGAATCTCATCCTTAAATTTAGCTATAGCACTTTCTGACAGATATGTTGTATAGAAATTTTTGCCCAATGGCGTGTAGTTCAGCAATACAAGCTCAAAAGTTATCAGTGGTCAGATAAAGAGTGATTCTGTGGGAACACTATTAAATGTTCAATTTCAATACATATACCAGAAGAAGGTCGAGGGTGTGGTTTAAAACAGTAAGTTGGTTCATGAACACCCTGAGAGAAGCCAATGGAATCTAACAGAGAGATAAACGCAGTACTAAAGCTGTCATTCTCAACATCCACATGAATATCCCTTACAATAATAACTTTGTCTGTTTTAAGGACTAAAGTTGACAAAAACTCTGAAAATTCAGATAACAATTCAGAGTATGGACCAGGTGCTCGGTACACTATAACAAATAGAATTGGTTGCAGTGATTTCCAACTTGGATGTGAAAGACTAAGAACAAGTCTTTTAAATGAATTATAATTTAGTTTAGATTTATAGCTGATTAGTAGGCTAGAGTCAAAGATAGCTGCAACTCCACCTCCTCGCCCTGTGCCTCGAGGAATGTGAGTATTAATATGACTGGGAGGGGGTGGATTCATTCAGGCCCACATATTCTCACCCAGCCAGGTTTCAGTAAGACAAAATAAATTAATATCATAATTTGATATTAGTTCATTTACTAGTACACGTTTAGGGCCCGTGTCCACCAAAGCGTTTTTTGCCAGCTGAAAACGCCACCTGCTGTTCTGAAAACGCCTAGCTGCCAGCGCTAGGGTGCGTTTTGGAGGCGCAGTGTTTTTTTTCGAGAAGCTGTGGTTGCTATGATACCTAATTTCCGTGGAGGCGATGTGCTACAAGTAGAGTAGCCTACTGAATTTACTGAACGTAAAAATGTCACCACAAAGTAGGTAGGCCTACTTGTTCTGGCCCTCGGTCTGCATGGAAAGAAGGCTGAAACATGAGAGTACAGACTTTTCCGTATGTGGGTTCATGAGATATTGCGGCCGAGGCAACACCTCGGCGAATAGGCACATCGTTTCGTTCAAGATCGGATGTGCTCGGTGCGGTGTTTGTCCCGCCCCTCCTGCACCGTGATTGGACGGCTGGGTAAAAAGTGACAGTGACGAGCGCAGCGTTTTCCCCAAAGTTGAGAATTTTTCAACTCTCGGCGACGTGAAAAAAACGCTCAGCGCTCGGAGCCCGGCGCGAAAAAGACGCTCAGCGCCTCGTCACGCTCTTGGCGTTTTTAGCAGCTCGGAAAAACGCGGCGCTCCCATTGGAATGTATTGAAAAAAGACGCTGGCGTCAGAAAAAAACGCTTTGGTGGACACGGGGCCTTAGAAGGGAGAGATCTGAACCTGTTAAGCCCTAGGGTGCTGGGAGGTGTGGGTCACCTAGATAGACATAGCCGAAATAATTCAAGAATGGTTTCACAACTATCAGTGGCTATATGCATAATTTTGGTATCTTTGGATAGGTAAGACCTCAGAGAATATATATCCAGTTTCATTAACATTGTGACTGTTACTATGCTTGGGTAAACTGTGAAAAAACCAAAGAAGAAATAAAAAAATTGTCCTCGCCTAAAAGTTATTCTAGATTAGATAGTGGATAACACCATGATAACAATGAAAAAATGCACAAAGATGTTACTGTTTCCATTCAGCAACTTCTTGACTACAACTGTACCAAATTTGATAGAAATGACATAAAGCAAAGTTAGCCTAATAAGGTTTGCTGCGTAGTAAGTTTAGCGCGCGTCGCCGCCGTCGTCTTCTTCTTCCGGGTTGCGCGGTGAAGCGCGCGTCTATTACGTTACGCTTGGCTGAACGCATGCTACGTTTCTCAAAGTAGCAAATATCGTTGTTGTGTGATATGTTGTTGGAAAGCTCGCGAGATGTAGAATATAATCACGCTGTGTTTGTAACCTGTAGTATCACCAAACGCTCACAGGATGGCAGCAAAAGACCGTGTATGAATGTCAGGCATGGCCATTAGCGACTGCAATATTGGCCTCCGTGTCCTTAATTTTCGTCGGAGAATCATATGAATAGAAGCAAAATGGCCGCGAGAGGGTAAGAAACCAATATTAATCACTGTTGATAACAATCGATTTGGGATTTGGTGGAATGTTGAGACATAAGCACAAAATTTGACACGTTAGTGGTAAAATGTGAAGTTTGGATGCGTGATTGTTCTGAAGCTGACGTGAGCTGGTTAGCTCAGTCTATGCTATGCTTGGTATCAATGGAGAGAGTAGCTTCTCAAGTTTCACTCGACACCCAATAAGGGGGGGTGGAGCGCTTCGCATTAGGTGTATTGTTGCGTTCCATTTCAACCGCCGCCTATATTTATCGAATGTTATTTTTTAAACAAAACTATTGAAATTTTTGCCAAACAAACATTCTTTGTACAAAATACACATGGAGTAATGCTTTGATAGTGTTGAGCCATCTTCTTTTTGATAAAATAGGAAAAAAAATTATCGCAGCATTTTATTAACCTTTTACAGGCAGTTATTTATAGTACTGTTCTGCTCGACCCGGTACCGGGTCGGTTGGCCCTAACAGGTTAAGAGTCCACATTTAACTCTCCTATTCGTTTGCACAATTGCTCTTGTGGTTTTAATTTTTATGAGGTTTTTATGCACAGCTCCTCTTCTGTTTACCTTTGATTTAAATAATTTCAATTGTCGGGGGACAGACACCGTCACTATAGGGTTTTCACTAAGTAATTCCTGGAACAGAGGAGCAGAGAAGTGTGTTAGACTGCGACTCTGCCTCCTGGTCTCAACTCTAGGTTGTCATGGATTTGGTCCGCTAATAAAGTTGGCCAGATTTCTAGAAATGAGAGCTGCTCCTTCCCAAGTGGGATGGATGCCGTCTGTCTGAATCAGACCAGGTCTTCCCCAGAAAGTCTGCCAATGATCTACAAAGCCCACATCGTTTACTGGACATCACCTCGACAACCAGTGGCGGAATGACGAGATGCAGCTATACATGTCATCACTGGTCAGACATGGCAGGGGTCCAGAGAAAACTATGGTGTCCAACATTGTTTTTGCGTATTTAGACACCAACTCAACATTATTTTAGTGACCTCCGATTGGCGTAACCAGGAGTCATTACCGCTGAGAGTAACTGAACATCTGACACACCGAGCAGGAGAGCAAGAGGGAGAAGCCATCGCTAGCTGCTAAGCTAAAGTATGGTAGCGTTGGCTACAAAAACAACTATGAGATTGAACAGCAGTCACTAATAGATGGGAAGAACTGTGAGTGCTTAGGCAAAATTACTGCAAGAATAAGTGTTTAGTGGACAGTTGGCCGCTGTAATGACAAATCTAACAAATTTAACTAGTATGTAGCGCAAGCAGCAAAACACGCTACCAACACACAAGCACCGGAAACGGAAATGAGTCAACACGCTTACCGCAGAACATCAGCATCAACCATGATATGATAGTGTCTTTGGTTCTGGTTCAGCATTGTGTAGGTCTGTGTTTTGAGTGGTCATGATAGTTTGCTTTTGTATGAGTTTGGGTCTGACTTCCTGGCAGTTTTGTTCTAGAAAGCTTGGTGACCCCTGACTACAAAAGTTGTTGTGTGGAATGGGGCACCCATGAACTGATGTAATGAACTAGATTTATAATCATCTGCAGACTACATGTATTATGTTACACAAGAAAGGGTGTTGCAAAAATTGTAAGACTTTAGTTCACGAAGCGTGTGTCTGTGCCGTACTGGGTTTCCATTATGACCTTTGTCATTGTATAATTCACACTGTGAACTATGGATGAGTGAGTACAGTATTATCTGTATCTGTATCTGTCAACCATATGAATTATCTGTATCCATATCTGTTCTCGGACTGGCATACCCCAGCAGTGGGCGGGATTAAAGCCGGAAGTGGGTCGGGTTGTCTTGAAATGGGCGGACCTTAACCAGTATGTTATTTTAAACATGCAATTGATATGGGTTGATCAGAAATTGTTATATTTATGGCTGATTAGAAAACTATTTACATGACAGCATCAGCATTAAGCTTCAGATCAATGGTTTTGATCACGATAACAAACAAACTATATACAGAACAAGTTTTGCAACAATGAATACAACACATGTGGTTGCAATTATGAAGTAAAATGTAATTAACAAGAGTTTTCATACTCAACATAACTTTCTTTTTTTAACTTTTAATTTTTTTATGATCAGTGTGATTTTTTGTTTATTTGATTTGTTTGTTTTTTATTTCCACACCAGAGGCCTGTACCACGAAGCAGGATTTGAGTTTATTCAGGTAACTTCGGGGTTAACCCTGGCACAAAGGTGGTTCACTTCTTACCAGAGTAGATCTCCATGGTAACTTATGCTGAGGGCTAACCTGCTCCGGAGCAGGTTATGTTCCAGAAAAGAGATTAACTCTGTGAAAACGCCGCATACTGACCAATCAGCTCTCTGGAAAATGACATCACCATCTGTAGAAAATCCCACAGAATGTTTATTGCTTTATAAACATTCTGTGGCTATAATTTAGAACAATGTTTGGAACACTTTTGAGTGTGTTAAATAAATGAATCTCATTTTAAATTGGCGACAAGCTTTTTTAAGTGAGGGAGAACGGCCTTTAAAAACGTCATTAAGGGCCCGTGTCCACCAAAGCGTTTTTTGCCAGCTGAAAACGCCACCTGCTGTTCTGAAAACGCCTAGCTGCCAGCGTTAGGGTGCGTTTTGGAGGCGCAGTGTTTTTTTTCGAGAAGCTGTGGTTGCTATGATACCTAATTTCCGTGGAGGCGATGTGCTACAAGTAGAGTAGCCTACTGAATTTACTGAATGTAAAAATGTCACCACAAAGTAGGTAGGCCTACTTGTTCTGGCCCTCGGTCTGCATGGAAAGAAGGCTGAAACATGAGAGTACAGACTTTTCCGTACGTGGGTTCATGAGATATTGCGGCCGAGGCAACACCTCGGCGAATAGGCACATCGTTTCGTTCAAGATCGGATGTGCTCGGTGCGGTGTTTGTCCCGCCCCTCCTGCACCGTGATTGGACGGCTGGGTAAAAAGTGACAGTGACGAGCGCAGCGTTTTCCCCAAAGTTGAGAATTTTTCAACTCTCGGCGACGTGAAAAAAACGCTCAGCGCTCGGAGCCCGGCGCGAAAAAGACGCTCAGCGCCTCGTCACGCTCTTGGCGTTTTTAGCAGCTCGGAAAAACGCGGCGCTCCCATTGGAATGTATTGAAAAAAGACGCTGGCGTCAGAAAAAAACGCTTTGGTGGACACGGGGCCTAAATGTGGAAACGCCGACCCACAGCCGAGCTGAAAGAATAAGGCTGATATTTTCTGCAGCTCATAAGAACACTTTAAATCAACGCATTATTATAGACTACGCCTGTTCATTTAGGAATTCACACTGTCTGTGATTTTCTGTCTCCCTACATGTGTCAGTTTCAGCCGTGCTACTGTCGGATTTCTGAAGTGTTACAGTTTAATTCTCGATCGTAAAATATGACGTTGTGCTGACAGTGGACCTGTTCATGTGTGTTTGGTCATCTGCTGCTAACGCTGCCTCTTTTATGTGAACGCGCTCCCGGCTGGATCGGGAAACCCTGGGTTAATTTACCGAGTTGATAACCAGCTTCATGGTGCCGCTTATCCCTATCGCGATAGTTAGGGTTAGTGAAGCCAGAAAACGGAAACATATCCTGGGTTTGTTGAACTCGCTTCGTGGTACAGGCCCCCGGTAGGCTATGTGTGTGAGTGAGTAAGAGAGAGACAGAGAGGGGTAATATTGTAATATTATTTCAAATAATTTATTTATACCACAACTACCTTTATTTTTTTTTATAAAATACAGCAAGAAAGTGTCAGACACTCAGTGGTGAAGTAAAAAAAACTGGTTAGAGCCAGCTGACAGGTTAAAAAAAATCTCCGATGACCAGCAGAGAGAGAGAGAGAGAGAGGTGCAAACACAGTCAGCTACCCAATGAGGATTTTTATTCAATCCCAGCACAGATATTGACTCATATTACTCCTATAATACTCGTACTCTGCAAAAATGCTTTATCCGTACCAGATACTCGTTTCAGCCGAGTATGAGGCTCAACTCTACTGTGAACATTCAGGTAGTGCATTATTTAAGTAATTTTGCAGTTTGAGTTGTTCATATTGACATTGTGGTGTTATACAATATCATCAATAGCCAATTTAAATTGATGATATGATTAGCCTATATGAATACATTTAGAATTAATGTAGAATTAAAAGCTTAGGCTGGGATAATAGCTGCCTATTTGCACTTGCCTCCAACGGAAGGTCTGCACCACTCATAAATTGTGTTTATTAGAGAAAATTCTGAATACGAGAAAATTTGCGGCAAATTCTCCTAAATCACTTGTACAAGCCACTTAAGAAGAAATCTCTTCATACGAGTGTTTTTTGTTTCTTCTGTCTATCACAGAGGCCACTAATAGACAGACCGCGATCGGGGTCCGGAAGCAGTCCTCTCCTGACCCCAGACCTATAGCCGATTTATTATTGAGAATTACTACCTCGTGATGGAGCGTTTCTATTTTAACCCGCGCAGCTTTTCAAGCATTTACTGTATAGGTTTAGTGGCACAGGAAATTCACAGATCAATGGTATGTGTTCCAATTGTCTCATGTGATGCTGCACAGCCAATCAAATAGTAATAAGCATTGGAGTCGAGTGAGATACCCAGAGGAAGAGCAGATACAAAAAAGAACGTACAGATTCTTCCCACAGGCAGTTCAAAACCAGTATATCTCACATGATCCCAGACTGTCACTATTATTAAAAGTGACAATGTGAAGCACCACTATGACACAAAGCACCTATCCTTTGAGCAAACGTACCCAATCAAATCCAAATTAAGGGAACAGAAAATACAATGAGCTGGCAGTAAAAGTTTGAGCTCACGTTTCTCACTAAACAAGAGAAAGTAGGGAAGTGGTATATAAGAAGAAATGAAAGAGAAGAATAGGTATTACAGTTGTTTTAATTGTTAAGAAGTGTTGAGTGTTTATTATAAAATTGGTTGAGACTACACTTCAATCACTTCAAGCTACACTTTTTTTCTGATATTAAGCTCTTTATTTTAGTTAAATTTATTTACTTAAATTTAAAATTTATTATTAGAGTAGTTATTATATCATCCCTCCAGGTTAAAGTGATAACTGACAGTAAACATTGTTGAAAAATTATTGGATTTGGGACAACAAATTAGCTGCTAGCTAACTCTAGTGCAATTATTTTATTTGTGTACTGTCCCTGTCAAATAAACATTAAATGAATGCATTTGACAGTCATTTGTTGACTAAAAACATTTGTTGATACAACTATATGTTATGGTACTGAATGATAATGCAAGTCTAATGCAATTAGACGTCACTGTTTTGATGTCAGGAACTTCAAAAATGTGAAGTTCCGGACATTTGTTTCAGAAAATTTTCTCTTCTCTTTGAATTTTAATTAAATACCCCTGGTCTATCAGCTGTAGAGAAAAGTATGAAATGTTGATGTTCAGGTTGCTTTTAGTTTGTACACACAATGACCACTTTATCAGGTACACTGTACCATCTTTACAAAGCTCATGATATTTAATCATTTTGACACTGTTGGACACAAGTAAATTCATTTAAATTTTTGTCACTGAGTTGGTGACATTGTACTGGACTACATTCCCAAGTTACATATTGAGAAGTGTTTCTAATTGTTTGTCCTTTTTATTTACATACATGAGGGATGGATAATATTAGAAACACCTCTCAACGTGAGGCAGTTCAGTACAACATTATCACACAACTATGACCTCAGTGCTAAAACATATAATTTAAGTAACACCTTTGTCAACTGATTGTAGACATCATAAAAGTAAACAGTTGTATTTGATGATGGGATTATTAGACTGTACATTTGCATGCAATAAAGTGGTCATTGAGTGTATGTGCTATGTTTTATTCATCCTGTGGTTGTTTTTTTGTTTAATTCAATTCAGGTCATCTAAAATCAGAGTTTGCAATCAGTACCAGATACCAGACTCTCTGTTTATAGCAGTATACATATTTTACACAGGAACATATTGTCACAGCAGCACTATTGGCTTAGCTTCACTTGACCATCCTGCTGTTTACTGGCATGCCAATTCATACTTCAGACAAAAACATGACAGTAGAAAAAAAGGTGATCTTTCATCATACACACAACAACTGTTAGTACAAATCCTAAATGCCATGCCATTTGAAAATGTACTGTTTACAGTATACAGTATTCCAAAGAGACGATGACCCTCCATAATGCCTTTGCCGTCATTACCGTTAATTCTTCTACTGGTAACCATGGACATTGCATTGAAACTGCTGTTAGTCATGGCCATTTACTTATTAGTCCATTTATCACACGTAGTCAGTGGCACTGTACTAAGAACAGAAGTGGCATAAAGTACGGTGATACTTGCATACCTGTGCACACAAGGTTAAAATGTTGAATGTGTAAGATTTGCAATATAATATATAATATGAGCAGAAAAGATAAATCTTGTAAAACCTTTTTTTAAAAGTTAACATGTCAGACACCGAGATGAACTTTTAGCACAAATAAGCTAAATGAGTCAAGTCAGCTATGTAAAAGAAGGAGTGGGATTACTGAATAATTGATTTAGTTTGGAAACTTTCCCAGCCCTGCAATCACAATGATAAAGGAATATATGATAAATTAAAACAACATAATTTGGCATATTTTGGAGCCCTTCTAAGAGCCCCCCTTAGAGTCTTTGGACCTCTGTTTGAGAGCTAGTGCCCTACCATTGCCAGCACCAACTGTTTGCTAATCAGCACTCCTCCAAAGAGTGTTGCCTTGAACAGGCCCTTATCCTCTGTGGGCCAATTATAAGTCTCCCCTGTCTGTTGTTTCCTGGTTCCTCTAAAGTTCTGACCAATGACAGATGGCCACACATAGAAACAACAGCAGACAACAAGAGTACACTGGATGAAAAAAAATGAAAACAACATTGGCATGAATTGATTTACAGATTAAAATGTAGTAGGCGAAGAGGGTAACGAAAGAAAACATTCTCAACAATCTTTCTCTCTGGGTCAACCAGGTAAAAGAAGGTTCTGAAACATTGTAGGATAAATAAATGAGGGAAAAAACAGAGACCACAGACTACCTTGTTATATATTACTTAAAACTATTATAATATTATAATATAGCTGTGGAAACCAATAATGTAATGATTTCCCAATAATGTAATTACTTACGATAATGCAATAAAAATTGACTCTTAAATCCATCAAAAATGTAAAAAAAAATATATATATAATTTAATAACTTACCAATAATGTAATAAAATGTCTTAACTAATAATGTAATAATCTCTGTACCAATAATGTAATAAATTCTGACATTAACTGGAGGTTATTACATTATTAGGTTAATCTTTTAATTACCCAAATTGCAATGAATCCTGACTTCCAAAAGCAATTGGAAGACATGACTATTCTCAGATGAATTTGGGCTTACCTTAGTGTGTCACCTAGGGTTAGACAAAGATTAGTAGACAAATCACTGAAATCTTTACAACAAATAAAAGCTCAATATTAAAGTTGCAAACAGTGTTAGACAGGCCACGCTATGGCATGCCTGAATGCGGCACAGTGGCCTGAGGTCAGGAGACGAGCCTCTAAATTATTGCACATTACGGTGTGGTCACAAAGTTTTTTGGCTTTTTGGTACATCTGGATATGATACATCTGCCACAAACATTTCGTACACTTCAGTGAAACATTTCCCAAGGGTTGCTTTTTAGGGGAGCTAGCAAGTCTTTTTGCTGCGCCTATGCACAAAAACCATATTACGTAAATTTCTGCCACGCTTGAATTTTGTGCAATGTTTCATGTGTTCAAAAATGTGGTAAATCTACAGAAGTTGTCTTTTTCAGTTGAAGTTGAAAAAGAATTCCTTCACTTTCATTAGGGTCCTTGCACGTTTCAAGCTCCGGCTCTAATTAAAGCTGCAAGCAGTGGATGGGCCCTCTCATGTGAAGTGCATCAGGGCATGCCGTGCCGCAGATGCTACAGCTCTGCTAACTAAGCTCTGAATAATCACTCACTTGGGAAGCTGCATGGATGATTTAAACGTCACATCCTGTCTCCCCTAGGTGGTGCTAGTGTCCCAGTACATTGAACATATTGCGAAAGTGTTATGTAAATCGTGTGATGATTGTCAAAAAGCCCTTACCTTCTGTTGCCAGTAGGTGGCACTACAACTATAACTGACTATTGCAGGGCTCTGCAGTGTGAACATTTTGCTCGCATATGCCCCCAAAAATTGATACATACAAACCAGAAAAATGATTTAGGAGCAAAATGTGCTGAGTGACTACAACCTACCATAATCCCCCCCACCCCCCCCTCCACACCGCTAATCATTCAAAACACCCCACCCCGAGTAGCAGGTAGCATGCGATGCAAAGCTGGTGTCAATCAAATGAGAGTTGTCGAAACTGACAGGAAAAAAGACAGCTAGCCATCAGAGCCCCGGGAGAGATCCCGGTGAGTGGGTCGCTCGGTAGCCGCTTGAGCAGCTCATTCCAAAAACAAAAACAGAGTTACGGTGTCAGCAGCTGGAGCGGTGAGACAGACGACAGTAGGGAGAAGATAAGGAAGTTGTGGGTTTAGCTAGCTGGCTATTCAGCTATATCAGGTGTGTTTTGTTGAAACATGTTCAACTTTTCATAAAATTGATGTGCTTGTCAATTTCACTTTTAATCAACTGACCAATCACAGCCTGGATGGGGCGAGACATAAAAGAAGGTTTCACGTGCTACAGAAAACTTTTAAAATGATGAGATAGTAGCATTAACAAATTAATGACCAATGTTGGCCATTTTACTCACAAAGATGACAATGTTGTTTTGTCCAGCTGGAATTAATATTATACTAGTGGTGAGGTACATAGTTTACTATTACATAAAATGCCAATTCATATAGTAAAATTATATAATTAATATACTAACATACTAACAATATACTATTAGGTTAAAATGTAACTTTTTATCTTATGTTATATTACACTAATACACTCATTTAAACTAGTTTCTCCTCCATGTTAAAAGAGCCTCTGCAGTGGAAAGATGCAGATTTCCACTGCACAGGATGCCACTGTGCCAGTATGTGCTCCTTCTAGCCTCCTCCTCCTGAGAGCAATACACTGTCCTTGTTCTGTCTGTTATGACCCCGGCTCTCAGGCCACAACAAAGAAGCAGGATGCAACTCTGGTTTAACAATACTGAACATAAATGTATTAAAACAACACAAAACAAAGTAATAGCGTTGCAGAACAGTGTGGAAGGCGCAAGCACCGACACTGGCGTCTGGGCGGGCAGGCCTAAATAGGTTGGGCTTACTGGCCAGGTGCTCCCAATCTCCTCAGTTGCCTGTAGAGAGAAACACAGACACCACACAGTACAACAGGTCCAGTACCAAGAGTTCTTGGGGCCGTCACATGTCTTACTAAAGTTATTGTAATACTGTTCAGTAGTCTTGTATACATTAGGTGTTGCGTGGGTTGTGTGTGTGCTGCTGATTTATCATGAATACGTCCCGGGTTCAAACACTACACAAGCACCAATCACAGTAAAGTTTTTTGTAATGATGATCAGTGTTTTAAATGTTGTTTGTTTTCAAAACATCTGTTTCAATATTTTAAAAAAGCTTTGACAAAATTTTAAGGCCAATGCCAAGTGTCCAGATACACAGGTCTTCACATAGTCCTCTAGTGGTTTCATACCATAGTTGAAAATCAGGCAAAAAAGTACACACGTAACATATATATGTTTAATAAACAGTTTGTTAAACTCTGCTACTTCAACATTTTTCACTGTACTCCTAAATTTATGTTCCAGGCTCCAAAATTTTTCATTTCAAAGCACATGTGCTCCTTGGGAAAAAGGTTAGCATAAAGCCCTGCTATTGACATGTAGATGTTTAGAGTGGGACCGTTATGAAGCTTGTAAAGTTTGGTACATATTTTAACATGTTCAGTTAAGTTACAACAACTTCCTGTTTCATGGCGAAGCATGGAACTTCAACACCATGCAATAGACACACTGAAATGACAACTCACAAGGTTCAGAACATAACATCATCAATGTCTTGAGGGTTGACTTAGACAGTTCTGAACTAGATGTGGGCAACCTGGTAGGAGTGTTTCATCACAGCTTAAAAGTTGTCACTTCCTCTTGCTAGTAGATGGCGCTATGTCTTTGAGTGAATGTTGGCATATGAATGTGTTCAGGATGGGAATGTCAACTTTGGTACAGATGTGACCATGTACACATGTACACAAGTTATAACAACTTCCTGTTTCATGGCAAATCATCGATATTCGATACCACACCACGGGCACATAGAGCGAAAATTTGAAAGTGGAGTTTCACCAAAAATGACTATTAAATCCAAAATGGCAGACTTTAAAAGTCAAAAGAAAATAAATCTTTCAGTTCCAATAAGGTTCTCACATGTTTTGTGCCAATCCCAGCTGACATCAGGCGAAAGGCGGGGTGGTTAAGTGTGTAATATTCACAAATAAAAAGTACTATGTTATTAGCCATGATTATTGCATCGTCAATATGATTGATGGCATGCTACTACAACATTGGCCAAGTTCTTACAATAATGGGAAATTATTACATTATCAGGAAATAATTTCATTGAATAGAGCCATGTTTTTCTGATATAAAATATGCTGTCTGTGTGTAGTGGCATTTCCAGGCTCTTGAAACATTGGGGGCTCTGCCCAAAATCTTTCAAGTTTTCAGCTATTTAATCCCTGCTGAGTCTACATATATGCAGGCATGCCTGAAGTAGCCTAAAGTCTTTTTAAATGTGCATTTGGCACCTTTTCACGTCAATGATAAATTAGCTTAATTAATTTGAATTCAGTTAAAAACTCCAGGATTTTATAGCTCCTGTCATAGCTCCAGCAGGTTTTCTGCTCATGTTCAAAACTTTCAGTACATTAACAATCACTCCCACATATCTGTGTTCTCTGAGATTTGCAGAATAATATATTGAGACAAAAGTCTTAATATTGTGAGAAATATATCTGATTGAACTGAAGACTGAAGTCATAATATTTTAAGACTTTAAGACTTTAACATTACGTGAACTTCAAACAAAAGGTAACAATATTATTGCAAGTCACTTACGCTCTTTGAAGACCTGTGAGACAGGCTGCGCTATGGATATTATTGTTGCTGTTGATTTACATTCGGGGCTGCAGTCCAAACATCCGGGGCTACAGCCCCGGAAAAATGACCTGGCGATGCTGATGTCTGTGTTTAAGACTCATTTCACCAGTGTTTTCATGCTTGGTGAAGGTAGAACTAATATCCATTAGAAACTGACAGCTCAAAGTCAAAACATAAATCCTATAAGAAGAATGGTCATCAAAACATGTGACACCAAAAAGTAACATTTTCAAAAACAAAAACAAAACAGCTGAAAAGTGTACAATGCTGTTTTAATGTATCACAAGTTCTTTAGAAATAAAAAATGTGTCCGGTCCATTTCAGGAAAACAAAAAAATGTTAAAACCTTACCATCTCTTTCCCAGTTTTGTAAGATCTTAGATTATCACTTCTTTGCTTTATTAAAAAATAAAATGCTTGATCTATGCATTGGCAGAGGAAATGCATCTAGGAAGATTAATTTAAAAATAACTTTTCAAGCTAATTTCTTCCATTGAGCCAGGTGAAATCAGCTGAAAAACAAACCAAAACAGGGAAGGTATTATTTCCAATTAGCCCCACTGAGGCAGGCAGTATCAATTGAGTACAGAGGGGATCGCAGGGGTATATGAAGGTATCAGACCCAGATAAATTATAATCCCCTGCAAGACCAAAAAACGCTAATCTTTATTTTATGTAAGCACTTCCCTGCCCATCCATGTGCATTCATGGAAACCCAGAGGCAGAGAGAGTAGTAGTGCTTTCGTTCTTTGTTTTCTCTTCCTGTTTACAATACCATTTTTGATTGGAGAGTCAAAGATAAGAAGCAAAACAAAATGGAATAGGTCATTACCTTAAGCATTTATAATAACAATGGATATGTGTACAGAACAGATGCTAATTGCAAAGCAGGGAGCAACTGGGCAGAGAAGTGAATGGGTCAGATAATGAGCTAAGTCGAGAATTCAAATATATATTTTTTTATGCACGTGGATGTTAACCCATGTTGGAAATGCACTGTTTTATTCACCGCCTCCATGCTCCACTAAACCATTAACTGAACTTTTACACCTGTGCTTTAAACGCATATGCTACTTTTTGCTTTAAGTAAAAAGTACATATGGCTAAAGCCTTTCATGTAACTTATTACATGAGTATCTTATTGTGTTTTAAAGGAGAGTTGCAACCTGGACCTGTGTTCAAAGAAAAATATCACAGAATGCTTTTTAACATTTACTCTACTGTTTAGTTTCAGAATTTCTTCTGTGCTCTAGAGGTGATGTTATATCATGTTTCTGATTCTTCAAACAGTTGCTACCGCTGTGCCTTCGAGGAGCTGCAATCATGTAATCTCTTGCCTGACAAATATTTCAGTTGAGTGTATTCTACTCTCAGCCAGGTGTGCTACCGCCTCTTTCTCTCTGTATGCAGAGGGATTGCTCTCCAGAAGTCACCTTGGCTAAGAGCAGAAACCAGATGAGCCGAATTTAGATGGAGAGAGAAAGAAAGAGGAAAAAAGAAGTGAAAGGCAAAAGATGGAAATTTAGAGAAAGTGGAAAATTTGAGAGATTCAAAATGTGTTAAATTAAGAGGCAGATGAACAAGATGGAAAAGATGCAGGAAAGAAAGATGCAGATGGAAAGAGCTTTACGGAGAATATGAATGTGTGAGAGACAAACAGCAGAAGTAGGAGCAGGTCAGGGCAGGATACACACACACACACACACACACACGTGTTAAATAGAGCAGAAAGAGAAAGTAATATTCCAGGATGTCAAGATACGCATTTCTGTCACACAGGACTTAGGAAAGAAATTGAACAAAAAGCCCTTTGTTTACCAAATAAATAGTTAGTGTCGTTCTTCTTAATAAATAAAGTGATGACTGTTTCACATACCAATATTCATGACAAAACACATACAAGCTAAGAAAATTAATACCTCCTACATATCTGCCTTAAAATGCAATTAACCTAAAATGAAACGGTAACTCATCCTTTTGCCTTTTTAATACTGCAAACACAGAGACCTTTGATGAAATATAATATAGCACAGCATTCAGTGTGCAATGTAATTCATACTCTCTTTGGGAAAGAACAAGGAAGGGAAATGAAAGAAATATGAAATGAGGGGATCCAAACAAAATTACACTTCAAAGTAAACATCTTTCAACATGAAAAGTGGTTTTAATTGGTTTTGAAATGGTGTATTTTGTGCAGCAATTGTAGTTGAGCTTGGAAAATGATGGAAACAAGAAATGAGGGAATGGTAAGTGTAAGGCAAAGAGATCAATTATTTCCTGTAAAACTGAGTGACCCAGAACGCTTAACAAGGTAGGCTCTTGAGGACCACATGAAAGAATGGTGTAGCCAAGCTAGCACAACCACTTACAAGGTAAAGATCAAGCTCTTAAAAACACTATTGTGTCATGGGAGTCATTTTGTGGGAGTGAGATCACCCTCTACTGTTCAGGGCAAGCTCCCACCTGACAAAAGTGGCTGTATATGACAAGTTTAATCACAGGAACTACAAATGTATCACATGGACAATGTGTCCATGGGTGGGATAAATGGAGAAAATTGCAACACAGCCTCTTAAAACTGGCCAAAGTTGAACAAAACAGAGCAACAGGTATCTTCACACTATTATATTTTGTTACATTGCAATCTTTCCATCTGTCTCTCTTTGTCTTTCTACTATCATAGAGAGATAATATACATTAT
Source organism: Lepomis macrochirus (assembly GCA_024633595.2). Taxonomy (NCBI): domain Eukaryota; kingdom Metazoa; phylum Chordata; class Actinopteri; order Centrarchiformes; family Centrarchidae; genus Lepomis; species Lepomis macrochirus. The sequence continues at coordinate 13,806,876 of JALXJV020000005.1, read as the reverse complement.
ACATATTATACATACATATTTCTTTTCTCCTTTTTATCCTTTTTCGTCCTCTTCCATCTATGCCTGTCTTTCCTTCTCTTTCATAAATATTATCTCAAATGGCGGCTCTTCCAGCTTTCTGCTTTTCACACCACCAGTCTAAGACAGATACACTGAAGGATGGCACTCAGAATACACAACTGATACACATATACACAACATGACATTAACAAATATTTACAGTACCAGATTACAGGAACACACATAGTTTATACATTTGTTTATAGGTAATACACACACTCTCTCACACAAATCTGCCTATACACATATAAAGTGCACATGCATAAAACTTTACATACTTTCATACACACATGTAGACAGTGCAATTGACGTCAGTAGATAAGAGCAGACGCTCAGTTTAAAATAGAGCCTGGATTGTGGCTGTCGTGCAAACTTCCCAATCATAGTACGCATTCCTGTAAATTATATGTCATTCTTTTCAAAAACCAATTTCAATGTAATTTCTGATTATCTAGATAGACGGCAGAGGGGATAGATAGGAAATGAAGGTAGAGTAAAAGAAGTAAAGGTACAGATGATATTTTTCAACCAATTATTACAGTAGTAGCCATTACAAAAGTCCCCATTCATGCATGTATCCTGCATATTCTCCTCAAGAAAAATAAATGCATAATTGTCACTCAGTAGATGTAAATTGGTACAGGGCGAGGCCAGGCGTAATCAGCCAAGTAGTTACTTGTTCCTTCAAACTTCTGACAGCTGAAAAGAGAGCCAGTCTAGACTTTCAAACAGATAGATTTTCAGCAGTAAATCAAGTAGACAACAAAAAGAAGTCTACATTGTGTATAGTACAGTATATTATTATGCATTTGGTACTATTAAACCGCTATATATCCATCCAATGAGTCAGTGAGTCTCCTTTTTGTTCTTCCTTTCATCTTTTATGTTTTCTGCTCAACAATTCAATACACTGGGTGGAAGTCAGGGAGACAAATCCGCAGTCATCACAGGGTAGAATTACATGTCTATCACAAACATTATATGATCATTTTTCAACACAGAAGGTATTGAACTTAATGTGAAATTCAAATTGTTTTTTTCTACTAGTGTGAAAATTTGTAAACTATACGGATATTACAACTAGTGTGCTTATGTTTTCCATTTTTCAAAAGAGGTTAACAGCATTTTTTCGATATCTTTGTGGTACAGTAACTAAACCTTGTGTCTTTCAAATGACAAGATGCTAGAGTTCAAGTCAAGTCTCAAGTCTCTGAGCTGGAGTCCAAGTCAAGTCTCAAGATTTTGAGCAAGTGTCCAAGTCTCAAAGTTAGTCAAAGACAAAGTTAATGATGAGTGGCATAGCAGCTGACGGTGTTTGGTGTCCTCTCTTACGTGTGGCCGTGTGCAGCTGATACTATGTGTTACGTAGGCAGGTTATAGGTAACACAGGGAGGGGGATAAGAGAAAGCTCATCTGACATTTCCTAAAAATAAATATTGTTCACAAGTCCCGCACCTCAAGTCCGAGTCACGTCTGAAGTCTTTTGAGGATGACTCCCCTGTCAAGTCTGAAGTCACTGTGTGTGTGATTTAAGTCTGACTTGAGTCTGAGTCTCTAACTCGAGTCCCCATCTCTGCTAGGGACACATGGTTGTAATCAGTGTTTGGAATAACGGCGTTTAAAAGAACAGCGTTACGTAACGCTGTTATTTTTTCAGTAACGGGGTAATCTAACTAATTACTTTTCCCGTCGTTACAACGCCGTTAACGTTACTGGTCGTTAAATGCGGTGCGTTACTATGTAATAAACTGTGTAATCCGAACGCACCAGCTGGCTCACACAGCTAGTCAGGAGGTGGGTTAATAACGAGGTAAACAGCTAAACAGATTCGATGAAGCAGCAGAGATTATTTTTAACAGTAACGCAAATAGTTACTTTCCCTGGTAACGAGTTACTTTTATTACAGAGTAATTCAGTTACTAACTCAGTTACTTTTTTGAACAAGTATTGAGTAATTATAACTAATTACTTTTTTCAAGTAACGTTCCCAACACTGGTTGTAATGCACTGGGGAGACCCTTAGCGTCATAGTTCAACGTTAAGCATGTAACATTTGGGGTCAGGTGTGTGTGTGTATTTAGGGGGATGCACAAGAGTCAGTGACAGTGGGGACTGCTGGGATCTTTCTGAAATCCACGACCATCTCCACTGTCTTCAGAGCATTGAACTCCAGACTGTTCTGGCTGCACCAGGACACCAGATGTTCAATATCCCACCTATAGGCAGACTAATCCCCACCAGACATAAGCCCAATGAGGCTGGTATCATCTGCAAACTTCAGGAGCTTTATGGACTGGAGGTGCAGCTGTTGGTGCCCAGGGAGAATAGCAGAGGGAAGAACGCAGCCTTGAGGTGAACTGGCGCTGATGTTCCTGGAGTCAGAGAGATGTTTTCCCAGCTTCACATGCTGCTTCCTGTCCGTGAGGAAGTTTGTGATCTATGTGGAGTCAGACATGCTCAGCTGGGAAAGCTTGTCCTACAGCAGGGCTGGCATGATAGTGTTGAAAGCAGAGCTGAAAACCAAAAACAGGATCCTGGCGTAGGATCCTGGCGTAGGTTCCTGGCGTAAGTTCCTGGGGAGTCCAGGTGCTGGAGGATGAACTGAAGGGCCATGTTCACTGCATCATCTACAGACCTGTTGGCTTTGTAGGCAAACTGAAGAGGGTCCTGAAGTGGTTCTGTAGTGGACTTGAGGTGGGACAACTTTCAACAAATTTCTGCCTGTATGCAGGAATCAATCATTTTTTAATGCTAAACGTAGGATATTTAACAGAAAAATTAGAGGAAGGAGTTGGTTGGGGTGGACTGGTTTGATCACCTGCGGTTTTTACTTTGCATCTCATAGAGTCCCATGTTGGGCTATGAGGGTTGTGTACTGTGAAGGTATCTACAGTGTCCTGTATGTGTACTATAGCAGACTAAATACACAGTAGCTTTTTCTTGAACTAATTTCTCGTAGTGTTATTTCTAGAGAATATCAGGAGGACATATTAGATGTAATGATACCAGAGCAGGTTATAAATTATGTCGCACAGGTTTTATGCATAAAGTAAAATGACTCATTATCACAGGGCCAGCGTTGAGCTAAGCAGTCCCTTAGGAAACACTGACTTGAGCTGCATCTGTCTCTTCCGTGTGCGTGTGTGTGAGTGTGTGTGTGTGTGTGTGTTTGTATGACATACACACGCACACACAGGTAGCATACTATGTAGCGTGTATCGTGTAGCATAATTAACATGTTTCATCTGGTGCTTTAAGGGTTGATTTTTTGCCTACAGACGTGAAAGCTAAACCACACATTTATTTCATATACTGAATTTCACTATAAAGATCCTGATCCTGATTTTCATGGGGGGAACAGATTATGAGAAACATCACCTCAACACCATGGAACTTTCATAATTCTGCCTGTCTGCACTGTATTTAGTTTGTTTCTCTGCCTTTTTGTAGTTGTTTGATTATTTGGTCTGTCTGTTCGTGTCCGTTATCCTGTTTTGTTCCCTGTCTTGTTTTTGTGTGAAAAGCCACAGATAGCATGCCGCAACGGGTGTGGCGTTTCAACGCTGTTGTGTTAAGGCTTGTGCAAACTACAAGATTTTCAGCGTCGGCCGATGGCCGTGCCGTTCATGCTACACAACTTGCCGTCTTGTGACAGGAGTCTTGAAGTCGTTGTGGCGTTCACACTACGTGACTGATCAGTGACAGGGGGTCACACAATACACGAAGCTGACAGCGACGCTGTCACCCGACGGCTGGTCTCCAAACCACGTTTTGTCAAGAAAACACATGTGAAATGTGAAACGGGAAATGCCGCAAAACTACACACGAAACAGCTGTTGTTTGTTATTATAAAGATACCAACTATAAAGACAAAAAATCTGTGTGCGAGAATGGATTAGCACACTCAGGTAGCAGGGATTGTCTGTGCTACAGAGAGAGCTGAGGGGAGTAGGAAGTGTTCTGCTCTGCCGGCAGCCTGCTCTCATTGGCTGGATGTGGATGTCGAATCGGCCGCCATCACCAGATATTTGGCATGCTAGATATCTGGCTTACGTTGCCAATGTGTCAGAAATGTGTCAGAGAGCCGTTTTGATGCGTCATTAAGTAGTTCACACACAATGTCTGGTGACCACCAATCAACCACTAATTAACCCCCGATCACCTGACGGTCACCAAGTTCGCTGAGCAGCAAATCGGGCAAAAAATTGTGTAGTGTGAACTAGGCTTTAGAAGTCACAGCCTTTTTTTCCATGGTCTAACATGGAAAGTCGGATCACTATGTGAAAGCAGACACGGTTGCAGACCTATGCTGCAATATTCTGTTCAGTAGGAATTACCGAATGTATGTAATGTGTCTTTGAAAGCGGCTTGTGTGTCCCGTTAAGGAAGAGATGAATGAAACAATGCACAGCTTTTGTTTGAGCTCAAATTATACTGAAGTCCTTCCACATTTTTACAAGATAGCGCCTGGTATTTAAAGAACACACACGTGAGTTGTTGATCTGTAACATTGCCTTTTAAAATGATGCATATTTGAACAGTGTTTCAATCGTTCCAGCTTTCTCTGACGAGTCAATGAGCGGAGCCATGAAAGTGTCGGACATCAGTTAGAGCGAGTCCTATACTGCGATGTGATTGGCCAGCTGCATATTCGTCAATTGTACCTTGTACTTGCTCTGTCTCCCATGTTGAGTGTGTTGTTTGTTCCTGCATGTAACTTTGCATGTTTGGGCTCCAGAATGTTCTTTGTACTTCCTTGAACCAGTTTCTTTGTATACTTGTCTCTTTCTGGACTTGTGGATTTTGTTCGTCATCATTGGATTTTCTGTTTTGGAACAGTAAACTAGAAACACTGACATCAAATGAAAGACTTTTTGCCAGTGCCAATATTTAAACCTAAATTTGCCAGTATCAAAAGCAGTCAGTCTTCAGAAGAAAACTCTTTTCATGTTACATCTGCATCAGAGTTATTTTTATATTGAGTGAATATGAGTGAATATCTCTCAAGCAACAAAATGTCCATTTCTTGTGACTTCTGAATGGAGACGAGACAGCGAATTGCCCACGCTCCTCTTTTGAAGTTTTTACAAAAAGTATCATGTCTCACAAGGATGACTGTCAGTAGCAGTCAAAGATAACTAAAGTATATTATGAGGACGTAGAAATTGTAGTAGCAGTTCACTTAATACTGGAGCTTTTAAAGAGCAGTGTACTTTTTGTGTGAACTGCAGTTTTGATTGTAGTGTAAAACTAAGATTATTAGGTATAAGGTATTAGCATGATGTCATTTCGACTTTATTTATACCCAATCTGAGCTCTGTCACTAGCCTCGCAATAACTGCCACCTGCAGGGAGACGTTCGACAACAGAACTGTTTGCACTCTACTCTCATGTAAAATTAACCACTCTGGCGCTGCAACATTCTCATCTCAATGCGTCATATCTGACGCTTTCATCCGGAGTGACAAAGCGTAAGGATTTTACGCTAAAGGTACCCTTCCGCGTCCGTATGAAACGCTCCCGTTTCCTACGTTAAAGCAATACAAGGGTCGACATGCATACATTCAGTGACTTGGGTTTAGGCACTAACATTTCGGATGGTTGTGGTTAGGGTAGGGGCTTCGGGGGGGCTGTCAACACCTTTATCACGAACTTAGCTACCTAGCTAGCTACCGCTAGCTAGCTAGCACTTCCGGTCCGAACCGACGCCGAGCGTCTCATACAGACGCTCGAAGCGTCTCATACAGACGCTTCCGGAAGCGTCTCATGGAAACGCTAAAGGGTACCTTTCGCGTAAAATACTTACGCTTTGTCACTCTTTCTCAAATCGTCGGTATATGACGCCCTGAGATGAGAACGGGCTGGGCCCAGCCCACAAATACACTCCTTCTAAAACAGTCTTAAAGAATGCAAAGTCTGCAACAAATTTGTACAATAACTCACTAAAAGAGTAAAGAAAAGCAATATGAAATGAAAAGAATGTGTGGAATGAAAATAAAATGCAAATGTAAAGAAAAGCAATGTTAAATTAACAGAAAATATGCAAATATTTTGCAAGTATTTAAATAAATGGTCTTCATATATAGGCCTACCCTTTTGTGTTTTCATTTAGGCTATAATACCTGTCTTAAAATGTAAGGGAGACTGGAGCTTGGTTGGGGTGGTGGGACTGCTCGTGGTGGGCGCCGGAAAATTTCCCTTATTTTCAAATCCAAAACTTGACAGGTATGTGTATTTCTTTTTGTCTAGTGTGCAGCTTTTAGCAAACTGTATCACAGTGTACATGAGTCAACACCGAAAAAAGGCTTACCTTAAACTCACTCTTCACAGTTCTTGTGTTATTGACCCTCTCTGTGAGGCCTTTGTGAAAATGGATGACCGTTTTTTACCCAAAGCCTTTGGATTTTAGTTGGTAATGATGACATAGCTCTTCCCTAATGGAGCTTCAGCCTTGACTTACTGTACAGTGCCTGATTTACTAATCAATTCATTGATCACTGGGTTGATTGATGCCTATACAGCCCTTCGGCTTTCTATTCTAAGCTCTCTGAAAACTGTACAATGCTCATTCACGCTCTGTTCATCTTTTCCTGTTTCTCTCTCTCCTTTCCCTTTTTCCAGTCTGTCCTCATTCTTCCCTGTCCAAAACTCTGGTGTCAGGCTTTTTCTTTTTTCCTTGAAGGGAATGAAGCAGCCTATCCCGTTGTATCCGGACACAATAAAATATTACGCTACAGGGATCGAAAGCTCTCGCTCCTTCAAGCACCAACACATAAATCTCTTTGCCTGGCAGCAGTCTAAACATACACGGCCATCGCTCTGTGTGTAAAATGACATTGCTTTTTTTTTTCTTAAGAAGGAGGATGCACACTTACTAAACAGGCTCCAAATGGAATTGAACCTTGAACCCTTCAAAGGTTGGATGGAAGGGAGATCGTCCGAGGGAGACTTGTAAATCTGGTCAGTGATAGCTCATCTCAAACCTCCATCCCCCACCGCCACCCCCAACCGCATCCTACCATCCACTTCTCCCGCCTTGGCATGAATAGGGGTGTAAATCGCTGTGGCTTTGTGAAACGGGAATAGAGTCAGAAGGTACTTTAAGAGATATGGTTGTAAAAATAAATAAAAATACATAGATGGATGAGGGAGCTACAGGCCCGACAGCCAAGAGAGAACGTTTCACAAAAATCGGGGGAAATGAGGTGGAAGGAGTATAGAAAGGAGCAAAAACAAGATATGAGGAGCTAAAAGAAAGAAAGAAATAGAGTAGTAGAGAAAGGAGAAGGTACCTAGTTTTGTAAGAAGAAGAGGTAGGAAGGACAAATTGAGATCACTGAGGATAGAAAAGAGTGAGGAGAAGATAAATTAGTCAGGAGGAAACCTGCACATTTGCGTCTGTAAACCATAAATCCTAAAATGGCTCCTGAGGTTCTGTCAACATACAAACTCCAGCTGACTGACAGCTTAATGATTGGCACTTAGAGGGAAGGGGAGGAGGTGAGTGTGGGTGGGGCAGAGACGGATGGATTGATGAAAAGAAAGAGGAGTTAATGAGAGAACGGAGATGCTTAAGGATGGTGACGCTTCAGGCTGTGTGATGAATGAATCCATGGATACATGGGTGCACATATGGATCTGTGGATGGATGAATGGAGTGAATGAGTCAATAGAAAAAAATAGCCAAAGTTGCTTCATATAGTAGCTTTAAAACTCTAATAATGTAAAACTCTATCTTGGAATAACTACACTTAACAAGTAAGACAATGTGTCAGATTTGTGACATCCTGTATGATTATAATTACAATTCTTGTTTTTTCCTCTTATGTGGCTATCTTTCCACTGCTCTGCATATTATTTTCTTTCTTGCTTGTTTCTGAGAAACCTTAGCTCACTGTGTTTGATTGAAATTCCTACAAACCTTTTTATACATTCTGTTAAAACATATTGAAGTGACCAAGGTCATTTTATGTATGATGTAGGCAGGGGCAGTAAGGTGCTGCTATATAGAAACACTGTGTTCACTGGAATCCAAGAGTGTCTGAATTTTTTCTAACATAATGTCAAATCAAATGACATACGTAGAGGCTTCCTATAATAGCAGGAATGGTCCCTCTTGTTTATGTTATTTTATGTTTTTGGATGGATATGGATATTACAGCAATTTCTTCTCCTATTTTCACCAAATATCTTCAAATTAGCATAGTGCAACAGATCTCCTCTGAGTTGCAATGTGTTTTAAACATCAGTCTAGCAGTGTGGTAAAAGGTAAGATTAAGCTGCTATATGGGGAATCATGACGGAAGCCAGGAGTGGTCAGGGCTCTTGGGGAAAGGGAATTTCTTCTGTGGCTCTTGGCCAGTGAAACCATAAGAAGATAGCAACATCGTTCAAATGAAACAAGCATGAGAGCAAGTTTTCTAATGTTGCTAATGATATCAGCTACCATGTTTTTTTGTAAGACACTAGCAGCAATGGAGAGTGGATTTTTAAAATTTTGGTGAGGAGCAACTGCTCAAAAGAATTAACTGAGATGAGAAACAACAAGCTGCACTCATTCTGAACCTGCGTAGAAATCTGTGAAGACGAGTTAAAGTCTTGAGGGACACAATATAAAGTGGTTGAACACTTTGCAATGATGAAGGCCAGTGGACAAATGTTATGAGCCTGTTTGATCATGTGGGGTTGTTTGTGTTGCACTGTTATATATACTGTCATATACAGACAATAAGCAGCATGGACAGACACACTCAATTAGGATTCAAATAGACTCCAAATTCACATTTATGTGCAAGCTACCTATTGTGATTTGTGTTTTTGCAGAGATCTAGTACTTGGTGGTTGGAATTTTTTTAGTCCTTGATTTGACTTGTGTGTAATAAGTAATAAGTAATAAGCATTATTACAGTATCTTGATGACTATTTAATATGACTTTTTATAATCTAAATCATTCTTTTCTTTTAAATGTTCTTTTAATTAGTTATTCTGCTGTGCTTTGATACACATTGATCACATTTAGATGAAAATATCTTTTTTGTTTTGATGTGATTTCAGAACATATTGTAAACTTCCTTGAGAATGTAGTTTTTTTACTGTCCGTGCCAGTAATACTGTATGACTTTAAATATGAGTACTAGATTTATGGTCAGGTGAAGAGACAGTATACCTGATTCTCTGACATGCACAAACACACACAAATTGATACACATTCTCTAATCCCTTTATCCAGCACACACCATTACACAGAGAATACCCTTTGCTTTGCAGAAAAACCACCTTAGAAAGTCACACTTTTAACAATTGCACCTCCTGCATACCCGTCACCCTTGAACGCAAAACCATACACAAACACAAACTCTTTCTCCCTCTCTATTTCTCTCTGACACACAATCACACATCACCTGTGTACATGCATGCTAACAATCACAAAATCCTCAAATTGTTTGGTCTGAAGAAGGACACACACACACACACACACACACGCAGAGGTTGGATGGAATGAGGAAGCTTGATATCGCAGAGGGACCACCAGGGAAAACTCAACTAAATCAATTCATATAATGAATGACCCAACAGACTGTGGCTTCTTCTCTCGCTCTCTCTTTTTTGTGTGTGTGTGCGTGGACAAGGCCTGAGACCAGCACACTTTCATAAATATTGAACAGTTATCTTAATGCTTTCATTATAGCCCTGACTCACTGTGGCCAAGCTTTGTCCTTTTGACTCTTTGTTAGAGGAAGCTGGCCCTCTCTCAATCTCATCTGCTTATATTATAGCTTGGTAGCCAGCTATACCTACTGCCCTGAATTAATGATAGGGACAGAGAGGGGAGTGGGGGTGGCTGTGTGCGTGCGTGCGTGCGTGCGTGCGTGCGTGCGTGCGCGTGCGTGCGTGCGTGCGTGCGTGGGAAAGGGGGAGAGAGCAAGGAATAGGAAAAGGAAGAGAGAGTGCATGGAGGGAAGAGAGACGGGGAGGGGTGTTGTGGTTGACTGGATGAGACATGCACACCAAAAAATATCTATGAATATATGTAAATATGATGGAAGTGTTTGGGTCTAATTTCTCCAGCTGCCTCAGCTAACCCCATGTGAGGCATATCGTGATGAAAACTGAAAAACTCTCTGTGATATCAGTCTTCCCATCACAGGCCCAGTTCCTGCTGCTCTGTTATTGCAGCAACTTTAAAGACGAAGCCATGAAAGTTGCACTTTTTAAATGCACGCTGGCTGAAATGCTGCTCCAGCTATAGAAGGAATAACTGGGTAATAACACAAATCGACTTTTGCTCTCTGTGCAGCTGCAGGAAGTAACATGGTATGGTTTTATAAAAGTACTGATCTACAACATTTTATGATTAAGTCTGATTTCCTACTTTATGTCGCTGGCTGATAGCATGAAAATGATTGATTTTTAAACAGTTTTTGAACACATGATCTAGTAGTAGCACCATAGTCACTGTACATTATTGTATGTCTGACCAATGCAAATTTGTTAAAAGATATCCAAACTCTGTGCCTACAGATATTTTGTTCTTTTAGTGCTTATCGTATTGTCTTGTGGTATTAAACAGCTTTAAAGGGTTAAAGCTCCACTAACATGGATTGTCCTAGTTCACCTGGTGGAGTATTTACCATTAAGGCTTAATCCTTACTGTTGTGGCCAGGTTTGATTCCAACCTGGGGCTCTTTGCTGCATGTCAGGTTAGCAACAATAAATATGCAAGATCTGGTTAGACTTTCATAATAAAAGCAATTATGTTGTGAAACGTTGCAATTTGGTTAGGTTTAGAAAAAGATCATGTGTAGGGTTAAAATAACTATGTTACATACCTTAGGTACTTAACTTAAGTTAAATAACATTACTTACCTAACTTATGAAACTAATGTAAACTAGGTAACGTAAACTAGGGGGCGGTTGTGGCTCAGGAGGTAGAGCTTGTTTGCCGTTAATCAGAAGGGCAGCGGTTCAATCCCGGCTCCCCCAGGCTGCATGTCGAAGTGTCCTTGGGCAAGATACTGAACCCTGGCGGCTGTTCCGCCAAGGTTCTGTGTGTGAATGTTAGTTTCTGTTTGAGCACTTAGGCTCAGTGAAAGAATGTGTGTGAATGGTGAATGCAGAAGTAGTGTTTGAGTGGTCAAAAAGACTAGAAAGGCGCTATACATATACGGAGCATTTACAACATTAAAGAAAACATTAACATTATTTTTTTTGTTTCACACAGTAAACGAACACATGGTTGAAAGTCCACTTTCTGGCCCACCCTCCTTACTCAGACTTTTCTGTTAAATATCCAACACCTACCATTAGCATTCACACGCCATAGGGCTTTCCCCAGTGCGTTCAACCAGGTCTTGACCATGCTCCCATATGTGACAAATGAGGGTGAGGACAGGTTCATTTAAAGTCACAAAATTGTTTGACTTTCTTTTGAAATTTTCAGTCATGCGTAACTTTAACTATATTGACTACACCAAGTTTATTGCCTCTCAGGAAAGCAACAGTAATAATGCTGTGGTATCAAGATAATGAGGTAAAAATGACCTTTACATTGCCAACTGGTTGATAAAACCACAAATAAAACAACTGGTTACAATTTCTTTCTTAAAACGCAATATCCCCGGATTACATTTTTCTTTTTGCTGACCACCACTAGCTGAAATTGTCACATTGCTGTAGTGATGTAGAGGTATAGCCAAGGTGTGCACACTTCTGACCACACTCATCAGTGTTGGTGAGTGCGATCTAAAGTGGAATTGACTTTCAGCCAAAAGCGATCTGTGAATAAATACCCTTCAGCGTAGTTCCTCTTTAGGGATAGTAGGTGTGCATCTTCCAGATAAAAAAACCTAACTTGGCCAACAACATCCATCCATCGTCAACCACTTATCCTGCGTACAGGGTCGCGTGGGGACTGGAGCCTATCCCAGCTGACGAAGGGCGAAAGGAAACACAGTGGACCAACACCAGCAGATGAAATGGCACCCCAAACCATCACTGACTGTGGAAACTTTACACTGGACTTCAAGCAACGAGGATTCTGCGCCTCTCCTCTCTTCCTCCAGACTCTGGGACCTTGATTTCCAAAGGAAATGCAAAATTTACTTTCATCAGAGAGCATAAGTTTGGACCACTCTGCAGCAGTCCAGTCCTTTTTGTCTTTAGCCCAGGCGAGACGCTTCAGACGCTGTGTCTTGTTCAAGAGTGGCTTGACACAAGGAATGTGACAGCTGAAACCCAGGTCTTGCAAACGTCTATGTGTGGTGATTCTTGAAGTACTGACTCCAGCTGCAGTCCACTCTTTGTGAATCTCCCCCACATTTTTAAATGGGTTTTGTTTCACAATCCTCTCCAGGGTGCGGTTATCCCTATTGCGTGTACATTTTTTCTACCACATCTTTTCCTTCCCTTCGCCTCTCTATTAATGTGCTTGGACACAGAGCTCTGTGAACAGCCAGCCTCTTTAGCAATGACCTTTTGTGCCTTGCCCTCCTTGTTCAAGGTGTCAATGGTCATCTTTTGGACAGCTGTCAAGTCAGCAATCATGATTGTGTAGCCTATAGAACTAGACTGAGAGACCATTTAAAGGCCTTTGTAGGTGTTTTGAGTTAATTATCTGATTAGAGTGTGGCACCAGGTGTCTTCAATATTGAACCTTTTCACAATATTCTAATTTTATGAGATACTGATTTTGGGATTTTCATTAGTTGTTCATTAGTTATAATCATAAAATTAAAAGGAATGAACACTTGAAATATATCAGTCTATGTGGTATGAATGTATGCATTATACAAGTTTCACTTTTTGAATGGAATTACTGAAATAAATCAACTTTTTGATGATATTCTAATTATATGACCAGCACCTGTAGTGTATGAATGAGCACCACTGTTTCTGTACTGGATCCTCTCTGAAAAATGTGCCCTCATCCATCCTTCATCGTTTCAACAGTCAACAAGCATCTTTTCGATTTGCACTTTTCCATCACCGGGCTGCTTGCTTACAATTGCTGGCATTTTTTACTGCTACACTTTTGTCCAATGTCGGTCGAGACACTGTTGCCGCTTGAGGCGAGCTCATGCAAACATGGGCTGCAAAATATTTTGTGTGTATCTGAATCAATTTCAGAAGATGTGAGTCAAGCATGATAACATATTTCCTTCTGTCTGGGCTCTGTGTCACTGTGAGCCAGTTGTCCTTAAGGCAACTGCCTATATTACTTTTTTGCCAATCATCATGTTTGTATGTGTCAGACTAGATAAGAGTGTCAACTAAGTGCCAAAATGTGTCATGTGTAGGACAGAGTGTGTTTACGTGTACATGCTCAGTGAAAAACAGGACAGAGTTGTTGTGTGGCAGATAACAGTAAAAACTCAGAGCCTGCATTTTGTCTCTCACTCTGTCTCACATACACAGACCAGTACCTTCACACACTCACTCAAACACTCTGCAATCAGTCAAACAGTGTCAACTCTAACATTGCTCTCCACTTTGTGAGTTCAGCTGCGTTTGTCTAATATTCTCCCAATAAACTGAGCACACTGCCAGAGTATGTTTGTGTGTGATAGACAGAGAGAGAGGCAGAGAGGAAGAGAAATAGCTGCAGCTACAAGAACAGAAAATCAGGTAGAGTACATTTCAGTGTTTTCTGCAGTTCTGTAAAAGTAGCAATCAGCCTGCATTGATTTCCCAGCATGCCCTTGTGGTTTAGTGCAAGCCAAATTAATGGTAGATTACAACCCTTTAGCTCTTTCTTGCAACCTCTTTTTGCTATTTCCATTTCCTTCACATTCAAAAGTTCAAAAGTTTTTTTTGCTTTCTCTTTTTATCTTTGTCCTCTCAACCACTTTCTTTCCTTGTCTCAATATTAGCTGTCTTTCCCCTTCTCTCTCTTCACCTGCTGCACTCTACCAGTCCTTCTTTTTTCATAGTTTTATAACATGAACTTTGGTAGCAATCTTGTTTCTGCCATAACCAGGACAAAACAAATCACAAAAATCCAGTTTGCCATAAATAACACCAAACATCAAAAAGTCTCATACAATTTAAATGTGATCTAATTTTTAATGAAGGTGGCGGGATGTACAATGGCTATCCTTGCTTCCTCATAAACATCTTCTTTGAGCATGTAAACATTTTTCTGAGTATTTGTGGCAGAGCAGAGAGTGATTTTTCAGTGAAGCCTTTCTACAAAGTTCTTGTGTGAGATTGGGTTATGAATCCACATGACAGGGCTGAGACAGAGCAAGGCTACTGCACGCATACACGCACGCACGCACTCACACACACACACACACACACACACACACACACACACACACACACACACAGGTTCTCTTTCTTTCCCTCCCTGCCTGTGTCTCATACGCACAGCATGTAAAAACAACTAGCATTTTCTGCTGACAATGCAATTTTCATCAACAAAAAACAACAATAACAATAGCTTTGGCTTTTCTGCAGCAATAGTGGAGCACTGAGCCTGGTACACCTCTGTGTATGTGTGTGTGTGTGTGTGTGTGTGTGTGTGTGTGTGTGTGTGTGTGTGTTCTAGTTCTAGGGGACAGAAGAAAAATGGGCAAACAGAGACAATGGCAGGGAATACAATTTGCATTGTGCTATCCTGCACGGTTCCCAAGAGGGGTGCAGGAACCGAGACATCTCCTCTGAGTGTGTATGTGTTTGTGTGCATGTGTTTAGAGAAAGGGTAGGCTAGCAAAGGGATATATATGTATTGGTTAGTGTGTGTGCATGCCATAGACCAGGGGTCCTCAACTACTTTTGTTCAAGGGCCAGATTTTCTCTAAGCAGATGCTACAAGGGCTGGACTTTTATGCTTAATTACAAAAGTGTTCAAAATTTTCAATGTCACAAAATAAATGTTTTTTATTACATCACTGTGAACAGACTCAAAATACTGCAAATCCATGATGATATCTAGCCTACTCAATTAGAAAATGCTCTCAGACTTTCACCAAGGAGGCTGCTCACTGAACAGTGATGGTTAAAGTCTGTAATTATAAATGTAACTGGAGGATGCAGTTCTGATTGACAGGAAATATTCTGTATATCAACCATTTTTATACAGTCTGATATTTTGTATTTGCAACATTATTGTGCATATGACACCTGTAGTTACAGCAATTGCAGCTTAATAGGCCTACTACAGGTCACAGGTTGTGGAGCAGCTAAAGAGACTATTATCAGGCAATAATTGGTCTTTTTTCATAATTATGTGAGCAGTCATGGTCTGACTGTATTCTGCACAAGACATCTCACAATTCTGCAGACATGAGTCTGTGAACAGGAAAATTGAAAGGAGTTGGTTAAGTTACCTGGCTGAGAAGGTGGAGGTGTGCAGCCTGTCACCTGCAACTCTTCACATATCAGCTCAATGTGTCTGCTATTGAACTGGGCCTCGACATTTTACTCTTTGGAGTACCAGGACTTTCTCTTGTTCACAAGCTACCGGTACTCTTCTCTGCCCTCTCCATATCAGGTTCTCTGGGTGTCAGGGTTGGGTGTGGTGGAAAAGGTTGGTGGACCCAAATGCAGGACACTGAGCGGAGCAGGTACAGTTCAAAAGGGTTTGTTAAACAACAAAAAGCGAGCACGAGATGAGACCAAGCAACACGTGACAGTTTTCAATTCAATTCAATTTTATTTACAGTATATAGTGCCAAATCACAACAACAGTTATCTCACAGCGCTTTTCATAAAGAGCAGGTCTAGACCATACTCTGAAGTTATTTACAGAAGCCCAACAACATGAAGCTACAACAATGACTGGACAAAGACTGAGGGACACAAGCATTCATATACACACACACACACAACACACAGGGTTAACGAGCTGGGTGGAAGCAATAAACGTGAGAGAGATGAGGAACTAATCAAGCACACAGACACATGCCAGCAGGGTGATCACCGGGGAAACAGACATGCAGGCGGAAGGATTACTGGGGGGAACGGACAAAAGCAAATCAAAATGCAGAAACAAAAATTAACGATCAGAGGGCAAAAACTAAAAACAGGCCAGACAGGCAAACTGAATAACGACAACAGACTAAAGCAGAATAATCAAAAGAATAATGAAACTAAACCGATCACACCAGAACTACACAACCAGACTCTCCAACAAGACACTCAGACAGTATCAGACGAACAAGCAGAAACACACAGAGAAATACAAGACAGGATCGTGACACTGGGCACTATGCGACGCTCACCTGTTCCGGTTGTCTCCTGCCTGTCAAAGGCGATCAGAGCAGGGAGAAGCTTGGGTGCCTTTCAAGCAGCTGTTTGCAGAAAGTAGCTCGTCTATGTCACTTTTCGTGAACCGACCAATCACAGCCTGGCTGGGACAGGACATTTAAAAAAGGTTAACAGCCAGATGTCATTCACACTGGGGATGCTGGGGACATGTCAGAGTGACAATATTTCCATCACTTTTTGAAAGCATTTTTTAAAAATGTTCTGAAAAACAGCAGTGAGAAATGTTAAATAACAAACAAAAATGCTTTGAGAAAGGTTTATAGATGGGTTTCTGTGTAATATCACAGAGATTTGCGTAACTGGGGAAGAAAACAGCACTCTCACACTTGGCATATTCTGGCAGCAGTCTTGGGCAAATTGCTCAGAAATTGTAATAAGTTACTTCACTTTACTTATTACTGAGTCTTAAAGGTAGGCCTATTACCGTTAATTAGGCTGCGTTACTCGTTACAAAATTAATCTCAAACCCACACCACATGACACCCCATCTTTAAAAGTAACAGAAAACCTGTTCAGCAGCTCATTTTAGAAATTAATTCACTTTACTGTAACAACAATTAACCTGAGGAGTCAACAACCAGCCAAACTGAAAACACTACAGCCTCTCAGACCAGATGATGCTTTACAGTAGGTTATAGGCTACAGATATATTTAGAAATAATAAAACACAGAGAAAGTCTCTCCCGACTTTTGAACTAATAGCATATTCATAACAGCAGCAAGGAGTAGCCTATGTTTTTTACAAAATATTATGTTTCTTAACACCACTGGCTAAAATTAAAAAAAAATAAAGCAATAGTCCCGACTTTTGAACTAGCGTTACTGTTTTGCACATGCATTTATAAGAGAAGTATTCAGTGATTATTCAGCTATTCAGCTATTATTCAAGTATTCAGCTTCTTTCCACTTTCACATTGCCGTGCTGCTTCCGCAGATGCTTCAGTAAATGAGATGCAGAATTGTGTGCGGTTGAAAAATTTTTGCTGTTCGCACAATGGCAGTACTTACAGCTGTGGAAAGAACACCTCTCTTCCTCCTTCCCCATTCTTCCTTTAGCTTTTTTGCTAACACAAAGTTGTGTTGAAAAGTGGTGGTGACAATAATCTGCAAACTTTTTACATGTTGAACTCATTGTTCTGCATGAATGGCTATGATAATGACAAGTTAATACAGCATTGACAAATCAGAGACTTAGAGCATTTTTCTTGCATACTAATTTAATGAATAAAAACAGCAACCAAAATGAAACACACATGCCACACACGCACAGTTTCTAATACTGCTATTAATATTGCACAACCTTTATCAGTGGCTATTCTGTGGGCCAGATGGGAAGCTTTGATGGGGCGGGTGTGGCCCGCGGACCGCAAGGTGATGATCACTGCCATAGACTGTATAAAACATGGAGGTAACATCCGTGATGCCATCCATAGGTTTCTTCAGAGCCCTTGTGAAGCTCAATGTGCACAGCTCCCAGCGGCTCCAGACTCTGGCTCACTGGCATAGGTATAGACAGAGCAGACAGTGCAGCTGCACTGGGGCCCACACTGTACTGGGGGCCCTTGACGTGAGTGGCCCCGCCGAGTTATGGTCCTTTCAGATAGTAAGCCATTTGCTCTGCGCTGGCCGCGGGTTTCAGCGTAAAACCACTGGCTTCAATGTAAAAGTTCAACTATTTGGAACTTTGACCGCGGCATGCGCGCAAGGTCACTGAGCCGTGTGCTGTGCTTGCGCTTTGCTCGACACAGCAACAGACCACCATGGCCTGGGACAAGCCATTGAAAATAATGGTTATCACAGCACAGCAGTGGGGTAGTTGCAGTCTGTCTGCCTGACACCACTGACTTTTCTGGGTAAAACTACTGACAGACATCTGTAGCAAGCAGTAGTCGATAAGGCATAGGGTGAAATATAAAAAATACATTCCACAGATTCAAATGAATGAATTTAGTCTTATTTTCTTTGATATTACACACATATGCAGTGATGATTGCTGGGTAATATGTAAATGAATGTCCAATCTTAAGTTTCTGTTTGATCATGTGACAAGACGACAAGACTCCTGGAACCAGGTGAAACACAAAATCTGACAGTAGACTAGCAGAGCACAAGTGCAAGCTAGCAGTCATGCTATTCACACATAGAAGTTGTTTCAAGAAGAGAGAAGAGAGAAAATAACTGGAGGAGAGTGTCACAACGCTCTCAAATAACATGGTTTTGGATTACTGAGGACATTGTCAAAGATTTCGCTCAATGCAGGCTCTCAGATGCCTTTAAAATAGGTGAGTTACAAGTGCTTTTTCAGTGGATTTGGTGTGGCTGCAGTGCCGCTGTTTTAGAGGCTGATATCATTTTGGGGACAGTCGCCGCTGAGTAGGCCTGTCTGTATAATTGTGCTTGTGGGTATTAAACTACAGGGACCAGTGTAGGAGCCCCTGCAACACAGTCCCTGGGGGCCATAAGGGGGCTATGGCCCCCTCTCTGAACGAAAAGTACCTCCATGTAGCCCATCACATAATCATATATAGGCCATAATAATATAGCCTTTGACAACAAAAGGGCACTACATGTAGGCCTATTACCCTATATGAAAGTATCTAAAGAGTGAGCTACTGTATATCATTCCTTCTCATCTCCGTTTAGTTTCACATGTGCTGTAGCGATCACCGGCTATCAAGGCTCAACACTTGGCCTACTGTCCGACCTGCAGCATCTCCGCTCCTTTGTGTGTCTGCAGAGCGCCTCCACTCCACACACACGCACGTGTGAACACACGAGCGAGGTCAGCCAGCTGATCAGTGGATATTACCGACGTTGACTGCTACGCTCATTAGTGTAAGTAGGCTATGTGGTTCAATAAAAACTTTGCGAGTAAAAAGCCACTCCTTTACCAGCACACCTGTTTAATGAGCATAATACGCAAAATGCAATGTTTTAATCTGCTGAGCCTCTCATCTACTGCAGGTGTGTTTTGGTTTTACACAAGCACAGCGCTAGTTCAGCTAACAGCCTATTGTTAAAAACAAGCTGAAGTGAAGTGTCTGTCTTTAGTAACTATTCAGCTTAGTTTGCCACGTACATTAAAATATGGCACATTATAAACTCAGCTGGTGGCGGAGACAGACCAACCCTCCTCTCTACCAGCAGCAGCTGAGGGAGGAGGACAGGAGGGACTGAGTTGTTCATAATTTCTAAACTTCATACAGTATGTTGATGTCAGGAATATGTCATATTTGTTTTACTGACTTGTTAAATTTGTTTCCAGTGAGATATTAGTGACTTTGCTGCTGTAAATCCTGTTGCTGCTCTAGAAATAACATGTAGTTAAAAATAAATAAAAAATATATGCAATTAGTTAGTAATACATAGGACTGATAAGAGCATAAAGAACTGAACCAATAAGGATTACTAAGTGTGTCAGTAAAATACTGATGATCCCAACTCTTGAGAAAATGTCCGGCCCATCTCTGTGTCCTGGTTTGAATTTGTAATTGAATAGCCCTGGTCTACAGTAATCATAGTAATATATCTTTTTGCGACTTTTTTAAACTGAATGCAGCATTGTAGACAATATTTTGTCCTTGTAATCCATGTTACCATTACATGGATAGCCTTTGGAAATTGCTGGAAATTGTTCTGAGTCCCTCTCCTTAAAGGGCAAATTATTATCATAACAATGTAATAATGCATTGCATTTAAACAGCACTTTTCATACACAAAAAGCGATGACAGTAGCCTACTGGTCCAACAGCAATGGGTTTTTGTATAATGTAATTAATAAACATATAACTAAGTTACTGAAAAGATCCTTAACTGAAACAAATAACTGTAGGTTACTGAAACATACTAAAACATTGCATTATATACTAAACAGGACATTTTGAAAGCTTGAACTTGTTTGTCCCGGATTGAATGTAACCCTCATAACAAAACAACTGGCCCCAGTCTGGCCCCCTCAATAAAACTGGTCTAGAACTGCCACTGAGCTATTTGTTTCAGAATTTTGACAAGGACAGCACTGGCCATATTCCTTGTAACTTTCTCGTTGAATTCTGTAAAAAAAAAAAAAAAAAAAAGTTTAGGTGACACAGTTCAACTTCATCTAATCCATCACATAGTTCCCTTCTAGATGCGAATGCAGTGTGTGTGTACTTCATAACGGTGTAGCCCAAGGTCCCATCATAACAGCCCTGGGGCCCATTTTTACTACTCCACTGCTCTGGCTAATCCAAAAAATGGGCAGAGAGGTGGAGCTGAGGCAGCCGAGTGAAGCGTGAGTGCTGAACTACCTAGTGGCTAGCCACCTATAACAATGTTTATTTTTGCTGTAAAATATGGCATTTTAACATGGGGATCCATGGAGAGTTTTTACCAATCCAACAATTAAATAAGCAGATACATGAAATACACCACCAATTTCTGCATTATAGACATTTTATTGTACTGTGTAGCCTTCAAGAAATAATTGCTTTTCTTACTTAATTCAGCAGAGTGGATAGACTAGAAATAGTGGTTGCTAAGCAGATTTCCACTGCTTTAGATGAGCCTATGTTCTTGACAAGTTTCTGTTTGGCTTACGTTGATTGCACTCAACAGAAACAGCTCTTCTCAGAACTTCAAATTACACTTTGATTCACAGTGATGCAGGAGAATGCTCTGTTTTACTACTGCATCTCAGTGCTGGCTTTTAACCCTGTGGACCACACCATTGTGACTGAGAGACTTGTCCTACGTCTCTGGTAAGAGTTTTCCAGTTGCTATATACTGCATATATCTCAACGTGTATGGTGTATCTTGCACTTGCTTCCCCTTCGGCATATGATGATGATTTTGTTCATTATGTGCATGCACACAAGAATGTATGCACATCGTGACACGTTTAAGCAACAAAGCTACTCGGTTGGATATAGGAAAAGATCGTGGTTTGCCTTATAATAACTGTTACTTACATAACATAACTAAGAAAGAATGAATGTTTACTTTTTGTTTCACATGGCAAACGAACACCTATTTGAAATCCTGTGTCTGATCCACCCACCCACCTCCTTACTTCTACTTTTCTGTTGTTTATAGTTACTACTACTACTTTTAGCATTGAACAATGACACTAAAGGGCTTTCCCCAGTGCACTGCACTATAATGCTATAGACTGCCATGTGTGTTGGTACCAGAAACCGAAGGACGTGACAAAGCATGGTTATTGACATACTTTGTAAGCTACTTTGTGTTGATTTGTTACAGCTGGCTAAAGCTATTTTGGTTGTTTGATAGTCAGCAGCAGGTTTAAGTCAAGGGCAGGCTGTAAGATTATGCATTTGGCACTGTGGCTGCTGTCCGTGGTGCTGATAAAAGGCTGCAGGTTTGCAATTGAGTGGAGTCGTTGTGTGTCTGTACCTATGGTCTGTACTCCCATGTGTAAAGAAACATGCTTTTTGGGGCGAGGGGTACAAGAAAAATATTTGCACCGGGGCCAATCACAATTACCACTTGGTTAGGTTTAGGAAAATATTGTGGTTTGGGTTAAAATAAGAACACGAAGATCACTTGATATAAGTGATGTAAACCGTCTGCAAAATGTGAGGTTTACTTCACTCATCCATCCACCTGCTTACACAGACTTTGTTGCTCTTTATACTACATCACCTGACTTCTTTTGCAAGGTCACAGCCTTGCAAAAAACGTAAATATGGGTCATAATAAACCATAAAATAATTAAATTTTGTGGCCATTTTTCGGGTGAGGACGGGCTGTTTGTTCCCATATTGAATTCATTGCTCCAGGCTTAAAAAAACTGTACGTTGAAATCATGGCTCCTAAACTCTCTCAGTTTGGATTTAATATATTTAAAAATAGGCCGTGTGTTTAAACAAAGTTTTATTTATTTAGTAATTTTTACTTTGATTGGTCTGTATTGTATGTCTGTTGCTGTAGTTTTTATTGTGAAACACGTCTGCTCTTGAATGAATGCTATAAAAATAAATGGATCTATTACAATTGCATTAAGTTTGGAGTATTGTTATGTGTGGGTTGTCCTTTTGTTGGCTCCACTTATGTGATCTGTCATAAATGACACTTCTGCGGTTGCTGATATGCAGACATAAAAGTGCTGATTGGCCAGTTGTCAGTGCTGTCATCTCTAGCATTTCAGCTCTCCCCATTTTAAACTGATGGGCTGCACTGTTTCTTCCATATAAATACTGACTGACTGACTACCTGCTCATTCAATCTTGATCACTCTGGATTCCTGGAATTGGAATAAAATGTAAAATATCCTCAGAACAGTTCTGAATTGTAAGTCAGACTCATTGTGAATGAAAAGTCAGATTCATTTGTCATTTTGGAGAACTGTCATCATGTCTCCTCTGACAGGCTTCCAAGTGCAACTCTAAATACTGAGTGAGTGTGTGTGTGTGTGTGTGTGTGTGTGTGTGTGTGTGTGTGTGTGTGTGTGTGTGTAGGGCTGAACAATTAATGGTTTTCAAATCAAAATTGCGATTTGAATGAATGTGATTAGCTAATCATGAAGTCAGCGATTAAAATATAGATGAAGTATACACCTTATCTGACCTGTTTTCATTTAATGCAGTTGCAAATTCATTCTGTTGTCATCCTTGTCTGACAGACTTGCTAACCAATCACAAGTACCATGCGCCTCTTTTTACAGTGCTTTTTACCAATCAGATCGGGTACATTGTGTACATTTAACAACAACAAACTAAACTAGAAGAAAACATGTTAATGGCACCAGCCGAACAGACACAGGCAGCAGCTGTTCCACGGGTTTGTTTGGGGTCAACTCACACTGAAGTGTTTCAGCAGCGGAGCGTTTAGCCTACACATTGTTAACATGTTAATTTGTCATTTTGTATGCTTCAACTAGCCTTCTGTGAGCCCATTCCGCTCCACTCTGTGCAGTCTACATATCCTACATGGAAGATTTCAGAATAAGAGTGTTTTGCCTGTCTGATTTTGCTGAGTTATTCAGATTTTGCGTATTTGTTCAGTTGTCTTTTAATTTTGTTTTAACTGTGTTTGTTGTTGATGTACAATCGGGAGTCTGCACGGGGTGTTTTATTTTGAAAGTTGACCAGATTCTCTATGCCATTCTGTGTTTGACTTCCTGTCTGGTTCATCTGCTCTGTGCTGCTTGAGGTGGCTTCAGTCAAAAATAGACTGGCAGTGAATATTTCAACTGTGGCAAAACTTCAATAAAAAAATCGCAAATCAAATCGTGATCGCAATATCTGGCAGAAAAATCGCAATTATGTTTTTTCCCTATGCTATGTGTGCGTGTGTTTAAGAGAAAGATGGTATGTATGTTGCTCATGAGTCAGTCTGCTGCGAAAGGGAGAACTGTAGATTCTAACTCTCATTTTCTGCAACAAACATTTATAAATGTAAAGTGCACACATGCAAGTCTCATCAAAGCATACACACAATATATGAATGTGCTGTATGTGTGCTTCTGTCTGCAAACACTGAGGTTATGTGGGATCCCATCTGTTCTCTTTGTGTGTGTCTGTGTGAGTGTTTGTAGAAGGCTAATGAAGATGAAGAAAAGTCTCAGAAGGATTTAGAAATCCACTTGGGAGCCTTAAAGACGGCTTGTTAGCTAAGTAACGAGGCTTCAACAAGCACATACACACACGTGAACAAGCTTTTTGTGAAAAGTGAGATTCACTCTCTTTCTTTCTCTCTCACTTTCACAGTCATGCACTCTACTTATGAAAATACATGCTATTGTAGCATGATTTGCTCTTCTCCTACTTCTAATTAAGCTCATATTAGTGCCTTCTCACACGTGTGCAGTACTTTCATTATGTCATTGTTTAATTTCCAAAAAATGACAATAAAACACACACACACACACCAGTCCACTAGGATGGGTGCTCTATATAAACCACCTCAGCAGAGTTGAAACAGATGAATCTGCACACCAAACTTCTGATAACATGGAATCCGTAATTGTGGGTATTTAAGATGCAACTCTGTAAAAAGTCTGAGGAAGAGCCTTGTGCTTGACGTCACTAGCATAATAAATCCTTCCTATGGAGCTATTTGGTATGTGGATTTATTTTCACATTCACACACATGCAGGTTTCTCTCAGCACCTGAAAGAAATAAAACAAGTTCATATGCACTAATTTTACAAAAACAAGATAAACATTAGAGAAAGAAGTGATGAGCAAATAATTTCTGAGTTTAAAAAACAAATATGGACATTTCCATTGTCTTACTCAAATTCTGGTAATGCAGAGTAGGCACACATTGCCACAGAGGTACCAAACTAATTTAGCTTATTAGCACACGGCTACAAGGTAGAGTTTGCATTCCCCAGGCAGTTATTCGTGTGTTGATTAGTGTTGTAGCAGAAGTTGAGCTAGCTTCTAGTTTTTTACTAGACTACCCTCCGGCAGCACCTCTGCTGCTTCGACACAGTGGTCTCATTGAAATAGATAAGGAGCCCATGTTTTTTAACACGGACCTATTCTCGGTGTGAACATGGACTAAGAGAGGGTTGAATCAGTGACAAATTGAAAGCAGTGTGTGAGTGACAAGGGGAGTGAGAGAAAGAATGAGAAAAAAATAATGATAATAGAAAGAGTAGCTTTCCATGCTGCAATTCATTAATGTGAGAGGCCTTTATTAATAGCTGTCAATTAAAGCCAGGTTTAATGAGTTGTCATTAAGAGGGTTGGAGTGATGGGTCTGTGTGGTTAAGCAGAAGGGCAACGTGTGAGGTAGAGGACAAAGAGTAACAGGCTTTTTCAACCACAGTAACTCAACTTTTGAGATAACAAGGTATTTTACTGGTTGTCCAACAACTAGGGAACAAGGTACAATTATTTTTTCCTGGGCTGTAGTTTTTGTCCCCAAACTATTCCCGAGGTAAAACTTAAATAGCAGGGAACTAACAGGGTGGAGTTGGCATCATAGGATGTTGCTGAATGGAAATAACACCCCTTACCACTAGAAGGCTACAATGTGAGTACTGCATGCATTCAGAACAAGCAATGGTTGCCAATAATAATCAATGTAAAAAATTAATATGAAGAATACGGGTATGGGTATAATGTTGATGTTTTAATGAACTGATGTGACAGACATTGTCCCTACAAATTTATAATATAAACAGGAGTGAATTTTCAAAATAAAAATAGAAAACACACTACTTTCCTCATTAATTTGGAAACTGATTTCTTACAATAGTTTTCAGACATTTTCTTTGTCCATTTCCACTTCTGCAAGTCTCCTTTCTAACATTCAAACTCAAAGGCAAACAACAGCTCCACAACACTTCCCCTTTTAATACATCGGTGTAAACAGCCAAATCTTCGCATTTGTTGAGATGTCGTGAAAGCAAAACACAAATGCTCTGAAGGGACTTTTACAACGTATTAGTTGCTGTCCTGTCACCAATTGTTCCCGGGTCTGTTTGGTCAAAAAGCTTGGTGTCTGTGAGAAATGTACCTGCATGTAAATCAGGGGAATAAATTAAAGGAGAGACATCAAATGCAGAAAAGCGGAAGAGCGAAACAGAAAGGAGAGAGAGAGCAGTAGAATAAAAGGAGCAGATGGGAAAACATGTTGGGAGGAGGATGTGGGGACAAACAAGGAAATAAGGTGCTAAGCTGGGAAATGATGGGCATCTCTAATTAGCATTGTAATAAAACTCACAAATTGGTATTTGATATATTTGCAAAATGCTAAATGAATGAGTCAGTGGGTAAGTGTGGTCAAATTAGCACCTGTTCTTTGTTTTGTGATTATTGTTGAAGAAAGACAGATTTTAAATATATTGAAATTGTTTAAATATATTTACAAAGGTTGCCCATAATTATAATTTAAAAAGGGTTGTGGGTATTACATTGTGTGGGTCCCAGGGAAGGGTAACATTAATATTTTTCAACCTCGATTTTCCCCAATGTTTTTGTATCTGTGTGTCTAATTAGGACAACATTTTTAAAAATTGGTCCAGTACTGATCGGCTGCCATTGACAGCAGCGAGACAGGGCTGCAATGAAATACTTTGCGATGCACCCCATCAAAGTACATCCACTAAAGTGCCTGACAACATTATGGACAGGATCCTTACAGAGACTTTTTATTGAGTAAGATCCTTTTTGTTTAACCAGTAACAGTCACTAAATTACTCTCGTCAAAGCTTGTGACTCACTTCACAAAAACAGTAATGTCGTTAAGTAATACAGATAATACGTATTGCTGAGGCACTGAGAACAGTTTGGTGGCCTGACATGACCAATACATCACTAATGACTAATACATTTAATGACTTATAAATTTAACTTATGTTATGGGACATCGTGTGGGAGGCAGGTTGTAGGACCCAAATGCTGGACACACTTGCTGAGTAGATTCAACAGTTTATTTAACGAAAAGGCGAAGACAACAAAAAGTGAGCACACTTACAGATTTAGTGGCTGATAACAAAGTCCAAAAAACAAAGTCCAGGAGATAACCCAAAATCCAAAATTTGAAATCCAGAAGGCAACTCAACAATCCAAAATCCAAAATAAACAAGACAGGGAATTCAAACACCGGAGGTTCACAGGACACGAGGCACGAGCACTGACACCAGAACAACAGAACAATGATCCAACAAAGACAAGACAGAAACACCAGGTATATATACACAGGGGTAACGAGCAGGGCGGGAGCAACACAGGTGATGGGAGTCAGGGATAACGAGGCACAGGCAGGGAGCAGAGGAAAACATAGACAGACATGCAGAGGGATCACTGGGGAAACACTAGACAATACAAAACACTAGATAATACAGAACTCCAAACAGACCAAAATAATGAACACAAGAACTAAGACTAATGACATAAAACTAAACCCCCCAACATAACACACAGACAGGATAAACAGACAGGATCATGACAACTTATGGTTAATAACAGTACATTTTGTGGATGTTGACAAAATAAAGCTGGATTGGTCGCACCTGAAGGTCCAGTTCCTGAATCAAACCAATGTGAGGATGATACATTGTTTCAATTTTTCATCTGGTCGCGCGTATGAAACTCATGTAAAACAGTGGGTATTAAATCTAGGGCTGGGCATGTTAACACATTATTATCGCGTTAACGAATTACTTGATTTATGCAGACAATTATTTCATCACACGTTAACACAATTTCACAATTTCCTACTGGGTGTTTTGACAGTCACCTGAGAGGTGGGATGTTGATCAGCCTGCAAATCAGCCACTCAAACAGGCAGCAGAGGGAGGCTTCGGCAGACTACGTTGGATGCAGAGTGTGGGAGAAGTAGATAAACACAAGCAAGACAGGCGATCAAATAGCATATCAAAGTGGATAGCTACACACTGCATGCTGGGGAAGATCCATCTTAGAAACGTTCCTAAAATCACAACGTAGTCACTTGGCCCCGCAGGTTGCTCTTTGCTCCAGTGATCAGAAAGGGAGACAAGCGCTCCGCAAGTAAACAGCAGGCGCTCTATGGAGAGTAACCATGGCAACGGCTTCTGTGTGCTACACAGCTGTGGCCTATTTAACTTAAATTAAAATTATAGGGGCGAGCTGGGGCAATTGAAACGCTGCAACATATGAAACAGCGATTTTCTCCGTGCCTATACAAGTCTGATATGCCAAACTACCTCAGCACGTTCAGAGTCCACAGAAAAAGCTGTAAGCATCATTTTTTCTGAGTGATGAGTTGTGTTTACTGTTTCATGTGCCATGGTCATGATCACATGAAAGATTAGTTAGTATTTTAACACATCCTGAAGTTTTAAATGTCAGAGTTTAACAGTATAGAAGCTAGTGAAGTTTAAAAGTCAGGAGTCACTGTCATGACAATTGAAACAGGTGATAGTGTAGTATTAGTATTGTATATCTATGTTCTTGACCAAACACCAAGGCAAATTGGCAAACAGTGAATCACTACTTGGCATTCCAACAAATATGAAACAGATAGATTGATAGATATATACTTTATTTATTTTTTACTTTTATTATATCTATAGGTGGAGGCGTTAAATAAGCCCATTTGGGTTTTTTTGCCTCTTCCTGCACTTTATATAACTTGTTAATATTTGTTTGTCTTGTTTTTTTTAATGTATATTATTATTATTGTTTTCATTGTGTAGATGTGTTTTTAATAGTGCAAATACAATAAATCAAAATCAAATCAACTTATCCCGAGGGAAATTCAAGTATCCAATAGCATATGAAACATGCATACATTAAACATACATTAAACCTATATTAAAATAGAATTAAAATTAAAATAACTTATCACACAGTAGCCACAATAAAAACAGTGCAAAATCAGTAAATAGTGCAAATGGAGTACAGATGAAGGTAAAGGGGAGATTGTTCTTTTATCTATTGTCCTCCCTGCCATGACTAGGAGCTGTTGTACAGTCTGATGGCCAGGGGGACGAAAGAGTTTTTACATTTGTTGGTGGAGCTGGGCTGGGACAGCAGTCTACCACTGAACACACTCCTCTGCCCGATGAAGGTGTTATGCAGAGGGTGGTGGGCGTTGTCCCGTATGGACAGCAGTTTGTCCAGGGTCCTTCTTTCTGCCACTGTCACTAGAGAGTCCAGCTCTAAGCCCACCACTGAGCCAGCTCTCCTCACCAGTCTGTCCAGTCGACCAGCATCTCTCTTCTTGCTGCTTCCTCCCCAGCAAACTACAGCATAAAAGAGGACGCTGGCCACCACAGACTGGTAAAAAATCTGCAGTAGTTTTTTGCAGATGTTGAAGGACCCTAGCCTTCTCTTGAAGTACAGACGGCTCTGCCTTTTCCTGTGGAGAGTGTCCATATTTTCTGTCCAGTCCAGCGTGTCATCCAGCTGCAGCCCCAGATATTTGTAAGCCCTGACCACCTCCACATCGACCCCCTCAATGGACACAGGTCGGAGATGTGGTTTCTTCCTTCTGAAGTCCACCACCATCTCCTTGGTCTTGGAGGTGTTCAGCTGCAGTTGGTTGGTCCTGCACCACTTCACAAAGTCCTCTACCAGGCTCCTGTACTCGTCCTCCTGTCCATCCTTGATGCAGCCAACAATCACAGTATCGTCTGAGTATTTCTGCATGTGGCAGAGCCCGGTGTTACTGGAAGTCAAATGTGTACAAGGTGAAGAGGACGGGAGAGAGCACGGTCCCCTGTGGTGCTCCAGTGCTGCTGACCACAGTGTCTGACGTGTGGCCATTCAGTCTGACGTACTGTGGTCTCTCTGTGAGGTAGTCCGTGATCCATGTCACTAAACGTGGGTCCACCCTCATCTCTGTCAGCTTGTCTCTCAGCAGGAGCTGCCGGATGGTGTCGAAGGTGCTGGAGAAATCAAAGAGCGCCATTCTCACAGCGCCGCTCACCTTGTCCAGTGTGAGTAGGCCCTGTGGAGCAGATAGAGGATGGCATCCTCCACGCCCACTTTCTCCTGGTATCCAAACTGCAGTGGATCTTGTGCATGGTGAACCTGGGGTCTGAGGACATGTAGCAGCAGCCGTTCAAAGGTCTTCATGATGTGTGATGTCAGTGCTACTGGTCTGAAGTCACCTGGCTCCCTGGGGTGTTTTTTCTTAGGAACCGGGATGAAACATGAAGTCTTCCAGAGCACTGGGACTCTCTCCAGCTGTAGGCTCAGGTTGAAGACATGCTGGAGTGGCTCCCCCAGTTCAGCAGAACAGGCTTTAAGCATCCTTGGACACACTCTATCAAACCTGGAGTATCAAACCTGTTAAAAAACAGGTTTAGCTGGTTTGCTCTCCCAGCATCCCCATCACCTGCAATAGTGCACTTCTTCTTGCTGCCTGTGATGGTTTTCATGTCGTCCCAGACCTCCCTCATGTTGCTGTGCTGCAGCTTCTGTTCTACCTTCCTTCTGTAGTCCTCCTTCACCTCTCTCAGGTGGATCTTGAGTTCCCCCTGTACGTGCTTCAGCTCCTCTCTGTCACCGTCCTTGAATGCCCTCTTCTTCCTGTTCAGGATTTCCTTGACATTCCTGGTGATCCAGGGCTTGTTGTTTGGGAAGCAGCGTACCGTTCTGATGGGGACCACAACGCCCATGCAAAAGTTCAGGTAGTCAGTAGTGCAGTGTATGACCCCCCTCGATGCCCTCACCATGTGCTTCCTGCAGGACACTCCAGTCAGTACATTCAAAGCAGTCTCTCAGAGCCTCCTCTGCCTCAGGAGACCATTTCCTGAAGGAGCGTTTGGTCGTGGACTGTCTCTGTGGTTTGTACTGTGGCATGAGCAGGACCAGGTCATGATCAGGCTTTCCCAGTGGGGGCAAAGCAGTGGCAATGTAAACTTCCCTAACGTTGGCATACAGGAGGTCTAAAGTCCTGTTCTTCCTGTTGGGGCAGCTTACAAACTGGTGAAAGTCTGACAGTGTGGAGTCTAGTGTCACATGGTTGAAATCCCCGGAGATGGCGATGAATGTGTCTGGATGTTGTGTTTGCAGTCTCCCGATGGTGGCCTGAATTATGTCACACGCGGTCTCTGCGTGCGCACGCGGAGGAACGTAAGCAATAACAGCAACGGAGAACTCTCTAGGCATGTAGTACGGTCTTAGACCTACCGCCAGCAACTCAATGTCTCTGTTGCACACAATCTCCTTCACCGTAACATGCCCCTGGTTGCACCATCTGTTTTTGATAAACAGCGCGAGTCCCCCTCCTTTGCCTTTGCGCTGCGTCCACAGTCCCGGTCCGCTCTCACTGTAGTGAATCCAGGTAGATCCGCATTAGCGCCTGCGGTGTTCTGGGTTAGCCAGGTTTCAGAGAGGCAAAGTAAACTGCACTCCCTGAACGTTCTATCCGTCCTCACAAGGGCAGTCAGCTCGTCCGTAATGTTGGTCAGACAGTTCATCCCCATCACTATCGACGGAACTGAGGGCTTGTACTTCCACCGCTTAGCCGCTAGCCTAGCCTTCACTTTCGCTCCAGCTCTGCAGCCTCGGTGCCTCTTCCTCAGCTCCTCAGGTATGTGGTGGAAAATGCTGGCTCGTCCTATTGTTTGGAGTGAAAGCAGCTTCTCCCTTGAATAAACAAGTTGTCCACTGCTTTTTTGTCCATAAAAAGTAATTGTATCCATAGGATATATAAAGTTTTATACAACTAGTGTTATATAAAGAGTTGACGTTAAAGTTTGAAAAACACACTTAATGTATTAAAAACAACACGACACGTATGGAGCTACTGGATCAGCGTCCTTCAACCAGACAGAAAATGGCTGGTGTGAACCTGCCTTAGCATCCACTGGATAACACAGAAACTGGTGATATTACCATATTTCCCATCTCCCTGTAAAATAGAAAAAAAGCAATCCTACTGGGTGTTTTGACTGCTCACTAAAATGAATTGTATCCAGATCAACACACTCATATAAAACAGTATCATTTCTACATAAAACTCAAATCTCCTTTGTTAAGTCACACAAGACGCCTCATCAAAATCACAGCTATTACTTTTTTCCCCTCTGGATATGATGAACGTCATTCTGATTCTACCTTATATCCCCATGTTTGTTCTTTTTCACTTGTTTTTTCTGTCTTTTCACTCACATTGCTTCTCTGTTTTTTAAACACTTAAATCCCCTGTTCTATTTTTTTTATACATACTACTCTTATTTTTTGTCTCTTCTTGTTATTTCACATCTACTGTATTCAGCCCTCTGTACATGTTTCCCAGAAAGCTACCGCAATAAAAGAAAGAGAAAAATCACACCTAGGCTGTAACTTTTTTTTTCTTTTCTTTTCCTCATAGTCGTCTGTCTTCCCAAACAATATTACAAAAGCAATTCCACACCAGTCAATAGGCTCCAGGATTGGCTCTTATCCGCCTTCTCCCATAAGGGCTGCCATATCATCAATACAGATTTATACTGTAGCCTGGTAGCTAATATACACAAATGCCAATATGCTGTCTCTCTCTAGCTGGTAAAAATACATGGAGCAATCTGGGCCAATTTTATGAACAGTACTAAAAGACTGGCAGTGGAAAGAAAACATGCCAGAGACGGAAGCGACGGGTGGTAAAAGGAAGAGAGAGAGAAAGAGCGGGATAAATTTACCCAGTAAAAGTGGAGGCCCGAAACGGACAGATAGACATAATCAGCTGTTCTAGGGGGAACTGTCAGTTTGTCTGGTCTTTTTTCTTTTGCAATGACACCCTCATACAGCCTCAATAGGCAGCAAGACGTAAAGCTAGAGTAGGTAATATTTGAGAAACTAGAAAGAGACAGGTAGCTTTTTAAAGTATGCAACGGAAAAAATCCCCCAACCTCCCTTAAGGCCTCCCTCCAAAGCCCCTCCCCCAAAGCACATTTTTATGCACAATGAGTGCGCGGGCAGAGTAGACAAGCAGGTATCATATCATTCGGACCGAATGAAATAATTGGCCGTACCCATTACAGTCCTGTGCTAGCCACAGAAAGTGGATTTGTTTCATTTTTGTGTCAGAGCATTTGATTTATTGATTGCTGTCGGGATGTAAAGAAAATTTCAATAAATATAACAAAAATTCTTCTTAAATAAATTGCCTAACCTACCTAACCAACCTAACCATCTCTTCATCTTCCTGTTATGAAATTATGAAATTATATGAAATTCCATCCACCACCGTTATGCTAATAGTTAAGAGTTGAGCATGTCGAGGTCAACAGCTTGTGGTGTTAATTCTCTCTTTGTGTGCCATTAAACAATTGCAGATGAATAGAGCATAATGAGATTACATCATTAAGAGAAACCAAGTCAAACCTCAAACAATGAAAAACCATAGAAAATATGATGGAAATATGGCACTTGTATTTCATCCATGCATTCATTTCAGGAACGTTAGACTTTCTTCACCAGTCTACACTGATCTGAAATTTTATCTTCCATTTTAGGTATGAGCGAGTACAGCATTATCTGTATCTGTATCTGTTAACCATATGAATTATCTGTATCTGTATCCGTACTCAGATTGGGCGGGGCCTAGCCCGGAAGTGGGCTTGGTTTAACCCAGGAAGTGGGTCAGGTTGTCTTGAAATGGGCGGGGCTTTAACAGTATGTTATTTTAAGCATGCAATTTATATGGGTTGATCAGAAATTGTTATATTTATTGCTGATTAGAAAACTATTTACATGACAGCATCAGCATTAAGCTTCAGATCAATGGTTTTGATCACGATAACAAACAAACTATATACAGAACAAGTTTTGCAACAATGAATACAACACATGTGGTTGCAATTATGAAGTAAAATGTAATGTAATACTTGACATAACTTTCTTTTTTTAACTTTTAATTTTTTTATGAACGGTTAACCTGCTCTGAGCAGGTTATGTTCCAGAAAAGAGATTAACTCTGTGAAAATGCTGCCTACTGACCAATCAGCTCTCTGGTTGACTGTTTTAGCCAATAGGCTGCTTTCTGTTTGCAGCGGTGATGTGGAGAAACTCTTGACTATGGCGATCCTACAGAGACTGATTAAAAGCCTTAGGCTAATGTTGCCTACAGGTTTTTATAGTACAGCAGGATCAGCCTACTTACTGCCTTTAAATGTGTTTAATATTTTTTATTTGCTCCCAGTCCGTTTCACACAGCCTGACGCAGTCGTTAAAATAAATGGATTTTATTTTTCTTATGTGAGGCTCAATATTATGAGCAGTTTGGTAGGGATATTGAAATACTAAATTTTAATATGAACGTAGTCTATCTAATTAGGTTAGTATAGCTTTCTAAGGCCAACTACAGAGACTGTAGTCATGTTCTGTCCCACCTTTTGCGATGTGGGCGTAAAAGGTGGACGGTGAGTTTTCAGCAGCCTTAATGTTGAGATTCAGTCTTTCTAACATTATTTGAGCACATTTTATGGCATGAAGGGATTTTTATGTTTCACTGCTTTATGAAGTTAATTTAGAACAATGTTTGGACACTTCTGAATGTGTTAAATAAATAAATCTGATTTTTGAAGTGGCGAAAAGTTTTTTTTAAGTGATGGAGAACGGCCCGAGTCTTTTAATGTGGAAATGCCGACACACAGCCGAGCTCAAAGAATAAGGATGATATTTTGGCTGCAGCTCATAAGAACACTTTATCAATGCATTATTATAGACTACGCCTGTTCATTTAGGCATTCACACTGTGTGCGATTTTCTGTCTCCCTGCATGTGTCAGTTTCGTGCTACTGTCGTATTTCTGTAGTGTTACAGTTTAATCCTCGATCGTAAAATATGACGCTCTGCTGGATCGGGAAACCCTGGATTAATTTACCGAGTTGATAAGCAGCTTCGTGGTGCAGCTTATACCGATCGGGATTGTTAGGGTTAGTGAAGCCAGATAACAAAAACATATCCTGGGTTTGCTGAACTCGCTTCGTGGTGCAGGACCCTGGTACCTGGTATGTGTGTGTGTGTGTGAGTGTGTGAGTAAGAGAGAGACGGGGGGGTGGGGTGGGGGGGGTATAGCTTAATTTGTAATATTATTTTAAATAATTTATTTACACCACAACTACCTTTATTTTTTTAAATATAGCAAGAAAGTGTCAGACACTCAGTGCATGAAGTAAAAAAAACTGGTTAGAGCCAGCTGACAGTTTAAAAAAAAATCTCCGATGACCAACAGAGAGAGAGAGAGAGAGTGCACAGTCAGCTACGCAATGACGATTTTTATTCAATCCGAGCACAGATATTGACTGGTATTACTCGTATAATACTCGTACTCTGCAAAAATGCTTTATCCGTACCGGATACTCGTCAGCCGAGTATCCGGCTCAACCCTACATTTTATCATATCTTCAGTGGAGCAGATTCATCTAAGCATAAAAACATTTTTGCATTTTCCTTTTTTTTTTTAACTTGTGTTTCCACTGCCTTTTCAAAATAGGTGGTCATTCTTTATGCAGGTAGGAAGCAGCACCATAGAGCTGAGGGGAACTGCACAGTAGGGTGATCATTTTGTTTGTCAATGCGTGACTCTTTTCACATCACACATATAATAATATAATAATATTGATTATTGCAGCTTTCCTGTCCCAGTGTTTGTGTTTTGTAATGGCTCTAAACATTGTGTGACATGTCTTCATTAAGCTTTTTCCTGGTAAAAGTGTGTACAGGTAAATTCTTGAAAATGGGAACCCACTCTGTCAATCAGTAAATAATATAACTACATACCTGTTAGCAGATGGCAACACATCGACTGCTAACAAAATTAAGTCTCCAGGCTTTGATTCCAGTTCTGTTTTAATGTTTAGTTTAAACCACCACTTATTTTCAGCAGCAACATCACAGTGTTCGTGTAGGGGATACAAAGTTTAATTGCTTTTATTGTTTTTCCTAGGCTTATATACACATCTGACTGACCTCCAGAAATTAACCTCCCTGTGACCCACATGTTACTAAACATGGTCTGTTTTTATGTATACCTTCCTAGCTTCAAAATGCCATTTTCATCTAAGGTAACAGAAGAGGCATCATTTTGTTTTGATGATTACACCAGACAGACAGACTGTTTTTCCTGCAATTGTCCATTACCTGGAAGGAAAAAAGAGCACTTAGGATGTATCCAGCTGTGATGATAGCCTCGAATTGTGATTTACCTTTAGCTAAGACACACACACATACACACACACACACACACAGACACACAGAAAATTATTGACGTTTCAGATTGGGACCAGATGCTAGTAATGCGCTGGGGTCTGTGTTGCAGGGGGAGTCTGTAAACCTGGGGGGCCAGGAAGGGATAAGGTGTGTTTGTGTGTGTAGAGGTGGGGAGGAGTCCCTTCAAAACAATATCACCTTGTCCAAATGGACCATTTTCAGAGCTCTGTCTCTAAAGCACATGCACTCAAGCATGCACACACACACACACACACACACACACACATACACACAGGGAGCCTTGCTCCTTAGATGCACAGCTAACAACAGCAGGATCACAGTAGGAAAACATAACTGGGTTCTGAAGCAGGAAGGAAGAACAGATGGAGGGAAACATTACACATACGCATCACACACACACACACACACACACACAAAATAGCTGTCATTGACAGACACACACATTACACTATATATGCACTCTCACACAACACTCATTCACTCCCAAAACTAATTTTGTAACACACACTCATAACACACACATTGACCCCCTTCTGACTCCCTCACTGTTCACAAACTTGCTGCTTTGTCATGGCCCTTAGCATCTCCCTTCTTGTGAGTGTGTTTACTCGTGTGTGTTTACTACAGCTGTCATTGTGCAGGTTACAAAGGCACCTTCCACAAGACGAGACACATCCCATAGCCTTACCATATGTGAGCTCATTCCAGCTCAGTGTCTCATAGCGTGGGACAATGTGTGTAATGTGTCATGTTGAAATCATGTACAGATGTAGTTGTTATAGCCTCATTTTTTTCTATGTTCTTGCTGGATTGCTGCTATTGTAAAAGGTAACGTTTAGAAAAATCAGGTTATACAGTAATGCAACTGAGAGATGCTTTCAGTGAAAGATGTCTGGATTTTTTAATATATAAATGTAGTTGGACTGAATTCAAAAGTGTCTCTTGTATACTGCAGAGTGGATGTAGCAGCTGAAGCGCCCTCAAGAAACGGACTTGAAAGGATCTTGAAAATATAAAATGCATTCTCTCCATTTCTTTTGTGGTTGTTGAACATTACTGCTCTCAATGAATGAGTCTTGGAGTCAGCACTAAAAAATACAAACTACACTTTTCCCAAAGTCTCTTGACCACTTGAACCTGTTTGTGAACTATTTTTGTTATAATAAATAAAATCAGTTAACGTAAAAAGAGAAAAGCCCACTAGCTTCCAAAATGAGGTCACAAGTCAGACATCTTTGTAGGTGTGTGTTGGTATCATATAAGGTCCTACATTTAGCTGCACAAGAGCTTAGTCAAAGGCTACGTTCAGACTGCAGGCCTTAATGCTCAGTTCCATTTTTTTTTCCACATCCGATTTTTTTTTGTTTGACAGTTCACATTACTGTTTAAACATGGCCCATGTCAGATGTTATCATGAAAGTGACCCACATATGCAGAAGAATAACACAGGCTACAGAAGTAAACAAGGAGCAACAGAGGTTAGCTCCAGTTAGCTCACGGGAGACTCCCGTTTTTTGTCCTCTCACAGGTCATATTTCTCACGAATTATGACAGTGTTCACAACTTTCTGTTCTTTTCATTATGGTTTCTGGCGCTGTACAACGCAACTTTCCCACAACTCACTCCCTCCCTCTTTCACTCTCCCCCCCCACTGTGTCTGCTCGGACAAATAGCATGCACGTAACTCAAAAGAGAGCTTGCGGTCCAGTGGAGAGGTGTAAGAAAGGGAATTTGTGAACAGATGGCAGCAAGGAAGAGAGCCACATCTTTAATAATGGCCTTTGTGGAGCTTTTTCGTTCACCGCGGCTCCGTCTACAGCAGAACAGCTGCTCTAGAGTGACGTCGAAGTTGCATCAATTGCGACTGGAGTGTCCAGACTGAGGTTGCATTTAAAAGGTCCAATCTGTATCGGATTTGGACCACATACGGATGTGGCCCAATTCTGACCTGGAAAAGATCAGATCAGAATATTGGGCACCAATAAACATATACAGTTACAGCCACTGACTTACATTTGCTGTTTTCGCTGTTTTGAGTCCAAAAACAGCTGTTTTCCATGTGTGAAAATATCGACTGGGCGCCATCTGGGTATTGCGTAATCCCCGAGTTCTTAGGTTTAGTTTCTCTCGTTGAAATAAAGGAGAGAAGAAGTGTTGCTTTGGAACAGACGGTCTTTACCTGTAGCTGTAAGATGGCTTCTGTTCTCAAATTTTTGGCCTGTAAATCTTGTGAGTGCCTTGGTCATAGAAATGTTGATCAATATTCACTGTTTTTTATCAATATTTCAATGTTTTGGAAGATTTATGTTATTTGGAACATGGTTGTATGGACAGAAAGAGTGTTTTGAAGAAAACTCCCAATAAAAGTGAACACAAAAACAGTAAATATGGTCAAAACATGGACATTAGCCTGGTAAATTGTTTGGAAAAATTGTGTAATAACTATTGTATACTAGTTTCTTTTCATCAAAAAGATAGTAACAGTTGTATTCCAGTGAATTAAAAGATATTTAGTTGTATTATAATCTCCAAGATGATGGTTTTGATATTTCTGTTTAAATATAGATGTTGTACCAGGTGAGGATGAAAATAATATATTTTCCTTTATTGCATCTCCATTTACTCTTTAATTGAAAAATAAATAAAATGGGTTCATTTTAGGTATGATATTTTAAGCATTTTTCCTGAAAATAGGTGTCTGTTTCCAAGAGGTTAAAGACACCAAAGTGCTTTGCAGAATTGGAAAATGCAGAGTCAGCTGATAATGCACATTCATGGTATGTATAAACCTACTTGGCAATAAAGCTGATTCTGATTCTAATTGTCTGTAGGTTTGTCACTACAAGCGACGCATCAATATACATCTGACCCATGGTTATTAGAAATAAAAATTGGTGCGGTGTTAATGCTTTCTGCATGATGAAGATCATTGTAATGGCACGCAATATGAAAAGTATATCAACTACCAAACACAA
The DNA here is from genome assembly GCA_024633595.2 of Lepomis macrochirus. Classification (NCBI taxonomy): domain Eukaryota; kingdom Metazoa; phylum Chordata; class Actinopteri; order Centrarchiformes; family Centrarchidae; genus Lepomis; species Lepomis macrochirus. Next base: position 13,767,964 of record JALXJV020000005.1, on the reverse strand, counting down.
ATCTTGCCTTCATGTTTTCCATGAAGGCTAACCTAAAAACATTTAAGAAAAAAATGTCAGTGGACCAAAAACTAATGGCACCAAAATTGTGTGTTTGAATGTAAGGAAATGAGACCTGATATCCAAATGTGTTGGCTATATTCAGACACTAGGAGAGATTATATAGAACACAGACAACTGGCACAGACTGGTTTATCCTTCTTGGTATTCCCAAGTCCATTGCTTCAACATCTCTTTTTTTCCCTTTTATTTGTCTTCCTTTCTGCTTTACTCTTTTCTCCCCCCTCTATCTCGCACACCTCCATCATATTCATGTGCGTTTGCCAACAGGGAATAGCTGAGCCTTAATAACAATCCATCCCGCGTGTGTGCGTGTGTGCATGTGTGCGTGTGCATGTCTATGATAATGTGCACAAACGACATGTTTCCAGTGTGTGATGCATGCTTGTGTCACTGAATGAGAATCAGAGAGAGGAAAAAAAAAATTGAAAGCATGTTCAACTGTCTGCCAAAGCCACGGTACAGTGTGTACAAGTGTGTGTATGTGTCCAATCCAGGCTGGCTGGTCTTTAGGGTCCTGACAATGCCGGTACCCAACCTGCTTCACACACTTTCTCATAATTCCCTACTCTCTGTCTCTCCAAATACAGTTCCGCGTTTATCATCAGCAAAAACAAATAGCCTCACACTCCCCAGACAAACACAAACACATACACACCAGGAATCGTTCTTGTGAGGACCGATTGGTGACTGAAATTAATTCACTAACCCTTTAACTCCAAAGTACATAGAAAACTTTATCCCAACTTTAACTTAATCCTAATTCTGACCTGTAGTCCCTCATTGTAAGCGTATGTTAAAGTGAAGACCAATAAAATATAACTTTAAACAACTTTCATGCCTCTAAAATCTGTCCTCACAAGGATAGAAGTGCAAGAAAGCACACACACCATACACAGACCGGTGGGAATCATTTCTGTGTGTAATTTTTCCCATTCGCTGCTGGTGGAGCGGGCTGTTTGATTGGTTGCTGCAGTGATAGATGCCTGGCCAGTTTTCTGATTACTACAATCTTCGATCTCCAGGGCCCAACATAATCAGAATAAATGTCCCCTACGGTAGAGGAGGGAATAAAAGTGTGTTTGTGTGTGAAAGGGAGACAGAGGAATAGAGGAGAGAATCTGTGTGAGTGTGTATTGTGACGGGGTGGTGCGAGTGTTTGTACAAGAGTGAGTGACAGATGGTGTGTTTTATGTGTGTGTAGCATTGATGTAGCAGTACAAATTGATATTGGTTTCTTTCCCACGATCCACTGTGGGGTGGGGGTTCACATTGTCAGGTGGGTTTTTTTATGTCTTTTTAGGAAACTCTTGTAGCTTTTAATCTTTTTTTTTACCACTTTTGCAAATTGTAGCAGTTGACTGTGAATTACAAGATTGAGTGATTAAGTGTCAAGTGGTCCAGTTTTGAGTATTTCAATAAAACTATGCTGATAAGCCCAGTTATGCTCAATCATTTATCATCACAGCATATCATCCATCAATTTAGTATTAATCTTACAAGTGTGTCTTTGGATACAGTGAAAGAGGGCAGCCTGCCTTTAAAACGACACTGTGATATATTTTGATGACAATTTGATGAAACAAGTGTTGGCTAATTTTTTCTTCCAGTCATCATTTGTAATACAAACTCACTATTTATTGTTGTTGTGCAGCTTCAAACTCATTTATCACGAGCCGCGAGTCAATTTTGCTATCCGCTCAAAAACAATACATGGTGATGTTCAGGAAATTGCTGGACTGTCATCTTTTTATCTACAGGCATTGAAGCAGGCTGGTTACCATGCTAGACCACATCCATCAGCAGGAAAACTGATTTGCAAGTTGAAAACACACAACTGGAGAGCTCTCATATCCACCTAAAGTGTTTGTAATACACTCTGAGGGGCATTTACAGGGAAAGCAATAAACAAGAGACTTTAGTTGGGTGCCTGTCTTTATTAAACAGAATTATTTTACTATAGTTGGTATGAACCTTCTCTATTGTATGTTCAAAATTCAAAAAATCTCACAAATGAGCACATTTATATTCCAACACAAGGCGTGTCCACATATTCAGTTGCTGGAATAACTGTATACTCAAAATCAGTTTTGTACTACTGTACAATCTGTGTGTGTACTAAAATTCACATTCAGTTACTGTAATTATCTTTAATCACATATTTACTGTTATACTGCAGGCATTAACATATTTACGTCAATAAATCCATACTTTAAACACACGTGGCAACTTGGTATTAGACGGATCTTGCACTGTACTTAAAGTATTGACTCACAGGAGTTGGCAGTCTGAAACTTGACCAAATGTGGACTTTTCTTCATCATGCAGACTTTAAAGGTCTTTCACAATAAGTTGGTCCTTAGCAATGAGATAACCCACAATACTAACCTATTTTGCAGGAGGAAACAGGGGCAGGCGTCATCAGTTGTTTTTGTTCAACAGGTTCTAAGAGAAGAAGCCTCACGAAACCTTTTTACAACTCAAGCTCTCTTTGCTAGGTACTCTGCCTTGTGGTGCAACATTTTAAGAAAGAAAGCTTGAAACTATAATGAAAACATAAATATCAGCAAACCAAATGTGCATACATTTGTTGAGGTCACTAATGCATATTTAAGAGCACATAGCAAGGTCAGCTGACTCTGTGTTATAATGTCACCTGGCTTTGTGAAGTGAGTTGGTATGTAGAGTATGTCACATGAAAATTTTTACCAAGCAATAACTGTGGGAGTGTAGTCCTTTCCTACATACACACATGTGAGAGACACTAGCTAATTAAGATACTTTAACTGATTATTATCAATTATTACAAATGAAGAAATAAAGACTTAAAAGAATATCATGATGTAAGTTGTAACTATTGCATATTTATGTGTTTTTTAATGCCCTTAAAATCATTTTGACAGTGATCTCTCATTTTTTGAGCAATGCTTTAATACAAACATTACAAAATGACACACACATACTGTACACACACACCTGTGACCATCTTTTAAGATTTCAATTTCAAAATCCTTGCATCACATAGATCTATATTCATAAAATCAATTTTTATTAGTCTTTAATTGACTGTGGTGTCGTCCTGGACATATTGAATTGCTCATGATATTGGATTGTCACCCTTAACACCTCAGTATATACGGTGTAAGTATGAATCATGGATGGCAAGACGTGGTGGTTAAAAAGAGAAAGGTGCATGTTTACATCCCAGTGTCATTTCAATGAGGAAAATAATATAATTACCAATTGTATAACAACTTTCAGTCTTACAGTCTTACAAAGTGATCAAAAATAATAATGCATCAATAAAATGAGGTAAAGGACAATAATGAAAATATATTTTCCCAGGCAGGTAATTCCACAGCTTTGAGACCCTAACAGGTATGGCTCATCATCCTCAGTCTTAAATCAAGTTCATGAAGCATGACAAATTTACATTTTGCCCTGTCTCATCAGGGGTTTAAAGGTCAGATGTAAAAGCAAGAAATGAATTCTAATTCGCAAATGTTACCAATATTAAGGCTAAAGTTAGCATGAGCTACATTCTGAATCTGGTGAGCATTGTGGCTCCAGCATTTTGCAATAATTAACTAAAATTTAGACTCAGATTTGCTCCTAGTTCCTGCCAGCAAATACAGAACTTATAGCCTGCAATATCTGTTAGCTGGCAAAGCTGAATGTTGACTGATAGTGTGCGTTGTGCAAGTGTATTTGTCTAGAGTTCATGCATTAAAGGTGGGGTAAGCAATTCTGGAAAAATCCAATTCCACAACAAATACCAAGATATAAAGAGAACAATGACTCGGCAAATAATGTAACTAATGTTAGCTAAGTTGTACGTTAGCAAACTGTTGCTACAGTTGCTGCTGTGAGGCTAATATTAAAAGAGGTTCCAGAGCCAACACTACTCACAACTCTCCCGCTACTATAGCTAGGATGAAAAAAATCATTGTGCAAGAGAAATGGTCTATGTGATGATTATCGTCTAACTTGTGTCTAATGCTAAGTACTAACTTTTCAATAATCATAACCATTCATGCAGAACGAGTTCAACATTTTGAAAGTTTGCTGTAGCACCACATCAACCTTTGTTTAATGTCCTGTCCTACTTCGTCTCCACAGGCAGAAAAAAGTAACTTTATACAAAGCTTGTAAGAAGTGCAGGTTTGTCAGAAAAAGTCTCGTTACACCAAATAGGAAAATGTAGAAGGACCGATACTGCATAGGCTACCAGCGAATACTGACCACTTCAAGCAATGCATTTGGGCATTTTACGATGTCCAGGCACCATGTGCCACTGTTGAAAAGCAAGCTGCTGCTCTATCTCTTGGATGTTGCTTTGGTGTTGGATGTTGAAATGTGCAAGTTGTTTTGCACACACAGAAAAAAAAGAGCATGAGTGAACCTGTAATAGAAAAACAAGAACTTGTAATTGAACATTTAAGTTTTGGTATTAAACTTAAAAAATACAACCATGAATTCAAAATAAAAATGTTGAGTTAATTCTGGAATTCTTTTGAATTTATTATTCATTTTTATTTTTCACTTTTATAAATTTTGATGTTTGAGGATTTCTTTCAGTTCCACTTTTTATGTTTTCAGACTCAAAGCAATTTTTTTACACCTTCACATCTTATTTTTTCAGAGCGTGGCTTCAACTGAGAAGGGGGCGGAGTCATGAGTGACACTCTAACAAAGAAGGCAGAAGACTCCTCAGTCATGTAGCGTCTGTGACAGCATGCATTCTACAGCCATATACATGTGATTGGCTGTAAACAAACTGATGCCAGTGTCAAAATTCAGTTTTAAAAGCTGTTTTGGACAACAAGTGTCACCAATTAGTCAGTTCAGCAGTTTGAGAATGAACTTCTTCCACTACTACAAACTACAATAACTACCGCAGTATTCACTTGTCATGGCGTCCAGCACACAAGTAAGATTCAATTCAATTCATTTTTATTTATATAGCGCCAAATCACAACAGTTACAGTGCTTTTCATAAAAGAGCACGTCTAGACCATACTGTGATGTCATTAACAGAAGCCCAGCAATTCCCACCAAGAGCAAGCACCAGGTGACACAGGCGAGGAAAAGCTTCCTTTTAAGAGGCAGAAACCTTGAGCAGAACCATGGCTCAGGGTGGGCGGCCATCTGCCTTGACCAGTTAGGGGAAAAGGAGGGAGAGGGGACACAGAGGCGAGAGAGCGAGAGGGGAGGGAGGCAGCCTACACAGTATACACACAGAGGTACAGACAGTAAAGGTAATGTTGTTATAGACTGAGTGAAAAATGGTACAGATATTTATAGTAGTGACTTCAGCGCGAGATTACAGCGAGACTACAGCTAGCCATCTAAAACACTATTTAGGTGAATTTAAACAATGGCTAAGTTGCTAAACACATCTTGTTGTCATGTACAGGCCCTGTTCATGTTGGACAGACATTTTAATTGCATTTTGCGTCTGTTAAGAGGCACAAAGACACTCTTCATGTAAATGCCCCTATATCGGCCGTTTTAGCTGAATGGGAGCTCTGGGCATTAGCTGTAGCAGCTCCGTGTTTCAAGCACCAATCCGGTTCGTTTTTTTTTCTATAGACAGTACGCACAAAGGTATAACGATCAAGATTAACTTGAAAATTTCCCAGAGTTCTCCTTTAACATCCTGAAGGCACATTTGGAGTTTAGCTAACTGATGACTTTCATCTGGCTTGTTCAATGGATACAATTGAAAGTTTATGCAGTGTTTCCTGGTAATATTGCCTAAAGGAAGCATATATAAAGTGAACAGGATTGGTCTGAGAACAGATCCTTGTGGAACTCCATGACTAACTTTGGCTTGCATGGAGGACTCATCGTTAACATGTACAAATTGAAACTGATCTAATAAACAGGACCTTAACCAGCTTAGAGCAGTTTCTTTAACGCTAATGAAATGTTCCAGTCTCTGTAATAGGATCTGATGGTCAATGGTATTGAATGCAGCACTAAGATTTAATAAAATGATGTGAAAGATATGAGTCCTTTGGAATAGATACTCTGGGACAGTATCCCACAGTGGCAATTTTTTATATCATAGGGACACATAAAGGAAAAACGTGTCTTACACTTATTTTGAATATATGGTTGTATTTTTCAAGTTTAAGACCAAAACTTACAAAAATTACAAAATTTAGTTTTTCTATTACAGTATTCTTTTTTTCAAATTAACAAAACATTTGGTTCTGGTTTAGCTCCATATCAAGAGAGCAGAGCGTTTTTGAGGCCAAGTATGTAATGACTTACACAACCTGTAAAAAAAAAAAGGTTAACATTTGCTGTACGTAGTTTAGTTATGGCAGAGAGAAAAAATGAATGACGAAGGGAAGGAAGGGAGAGAGTGAGTCAGTGGTGTGTTTGAGTAGAAGAAACTATTGTGACGTTAGTGTGTGTGTGTGGGTCATTGATGTATGTATCACAGCATATATAATTAGGAATGTGTGAGAGAGAAGAGGGTGTTTATGAGGATGTGTATGGGTGTGTGTGAGCATAAGAGTGTACAAGAGAGTTTAAAGGTGTGTTTGCGGTTTGCGTGTGTGACTTTAATTGCTCTTCACCTCTACTTCAGAAGCTTTTAGCCTGGTCAGCACTCAACCAATCAGAATGCCCACACAAAAGAGCCAGTCTGTGAGCGGAAGAGAGCAGAGGCAAGACTGTCTCTCAACTAAGTGGATTACCTTCACACTGTCTCTGTCATACGCTGCTGAATACTGTGGTGCACAACTAAAATTAACTAAATTAAGTGACAACAAATGTCACTTTCTGTTTCCCTGTCTCTCTCCCAGCAGCTTGAACACTGATTGGTTTCATTGTGGATTTTCTTTTTCCTCTTTTTTTTGGTATTCCTCTCACCGCTCCCTCTCCTCCTCCTCCTCCACATTTCTCAGCACTCATTTCATTTGCATTGATAAGTATGTTTCTCAATTTGGAGAATAAAGAATAAGTGTCTGAAACTGCCTCCTGCTATCTACACAGCTGTGAATAAGCCAGCTACAAAGCTGGAATAAATGCGTTTGCAATTACAGAGGAGAAAGAGAGAAGAAGACAGAAAGCTTCAGCTGTCAGCGAGATATGAGTGCACCTCATCTCTTTCTCTTGCTTGGACAAATTCAAAGATGCTTCACTCAGTATCACTGTCAGAAAATAAACAAATTTTCCAAAGCGGTTTACACAGTACTCAATGATAAAGAATACACACAAATCAAAATAATGAGATTTTTCCAGTGACCTTTTTGTCAATCCACCATCCGTCACTGAATCTAAAGGTGCATTCACTTTTTTTGTGGAAATTAGACTGCCGGAGTGTTTTGCCCATGTTTTTGAGACACAGACAGCCACTGTCACAAGCTAACAACGCACAGCAACACATAAGCTGTGCTCAGCTTCTAGCTATTACAGTAGAGAGATACTTCATAAATGTCTCAATTTAAAGACTACATTTGATATTTTGACAAAAGCACAAATGTGAATTATAAAGTTAATGATATCTGAATTCCATTTAGCTGCTAAAGTTCCAGGTTCCTCGTATTGTGCATGCTGGCTCACTATCACAGATTCCCATCAGCCTCAGCTGTAAGCTGTGTTAAGTACTAATTAAAAAATGTTAGCATTTTAACCATGTTAACACGCTAAACTAACATGGTGAATGTCACGGTCACAGGTTGTCATTTGTCATTTCTGACTGATACCAGTTTCAGCCCTGTTTTCATCAACATTCTTTTTATGCGCATTTTGAAGTATAGCATTACAAAAGGTTGATAGAAATGGCAAAATTTGAAAAAAACTTTCTAAAAAAGTTTTTACATTCACTTGAGGTGGTTTTTTCCTTTTTCCCTTGAAAAAGAGTTAATCCGCTAATTGGGAGATGGAAACACTTTTGCCGACTGAGTTCTGATGTAGTGAAAATGTAACCTACGACAATGTGCAGAGACATGGCTGGTCGCAACTTGAAACAGATTCCTGAGGACCTCTCTCCATTTTTCTTACTTCAGTGGTCCTCAGCTCCATGCAATTGGTTTTGTTTTGGGTTTTCAACCCATAGTTGTTATTTATTACAGCCATCTGTAATATCAACTTCAACTAATATACTAATATTTTTTTTCTCTATTTTAGCAACATTTCAAGTTTGCTTAAGATTCACCTGATAATTCGATGGAAATATGACTAGTGTATGCATGCTAAAGTTAGCATTTTACTCAAACCACTGCTGTGCCTTGACTGTAGACTTTTTATCTACAGTGTCAGAATGTCTGCTGTGAAAAAGCACTCTTTTGTATTATTTAGACTCAAGCACCTAAATCCAGCATCAATAGTGATACATTTATTTAAGCCTAACCTTATTCACTTTCAGTGGATGAAATCATTGCAGTAGCTCTTTTCCTACTGTAGAACAACCCTAAACATAGATCTGGTTTCAATAAAATGTATGAAGACTTCAAGGCCTTGAAAGTAGTTTCAGCGAATGACATTTAGCAACTCATCTTAAACCTTTGCAGGTGAAAACCACTTCAATCTCTCATAATCACTTTCTAAATTCCTCCACAGCTGTGGGCTTTCACTCGATAACTAAGTATACTTTTTTCCACTTTTCCCAATTTATCCTTTGATAAAGTTGCCTTTGTAAAAGCTCATTTCCCCCTCGGTCTAACTGTTTTCTCCACAGGATTAGATTACCCATCTAACACCTCCTCCGCCATCCACCTCTATCTTTCTCTCTAGATCTTCACCTCAGCTTCTTTTCTCTCTCTACTTTGTTTTTCTTTCTCTGCATCCTTTTTGGCTTCTCTGTCTTTCTTTTTGCCACCATCAACTCTCTACTGATTAAGAGAATGGAGAAAAAAAGAGTGTGAGCGGGAAAAAAACAGTTGGTAGATCGGTGGGAAAGTTCAATTAAACTGCGGGCCTCTGGGCTTTTGTGTTGGTGTATTTGTGTATGTGTTCATGGCCATGCAAGCTTCTGTGGGACATTGTGTGTGTGTGTGTGTGTGTGTGTGTGTGTGTGTGTGTGTGTGTGTGTGTGTGTGTGTGTGTGTGTGTGTGTGTATTGAAATGTGTGTGGGTATGTGTGCATGCATTGCATCCCTGCTGGTGTGTGTTTCAGTCGCGGCTCTCCAGGATTAGTTTTTCCTCCTTAATCAAGTGAGAGAGAAGCCCACAGGTAATTACAGCTTCTCTCCAAAAACAACAACCAGGTTTCTCCTTTCCTGTTGGACTCCATCACAGTCAAATAAAGCCACAGTTGGCTACAATTCTAAAGGACAAACAAAGTCACAATGTTCTTTCTATCATCCTGCAGCATGAAGCAAAAAGAAAAGATGTTTAATTGTGTTAATTGGACTGAATTTGGTTCACATGCAGAGAGGTTTTATAAACAAAGCCTGTCAGTGATTTAAATGTAGCCTATGCAACTTTTTTGTGAGTTTGAAAATAATTTTGTTAATGCATTTGTCTGTTTTTATCTAGACCGGTTCTCTTTATTTCAGGGATACTTGTTCAAAAATAAATTGGGCAAATAATTGGATAACAAGTTATCTACACTCTTGATTAAATGATGGAGCCCTCTGTCATGACAGTAAATATTTAACGGCACTGATTTCTGTTTGTGCTGTTTTGTGCTCTTCTCATTGGTTTGCAGTGGGCAGGGCCCAGTAGGAAAAAGTCACGTCATGTCATGTCATGTCATGTACTCTTGTGTATCATTCATTATTATTGATATTATATTTTAATCAGAATATTATTCCTCTGTGCAGCTGCCATTTAAATCAAAATCACAGTTGAGGGGTGGTTTGCTCACGTTGGCAGCTTGCTGTTAATCACATGATCAAACTACACCCACACTGTCCTAATGACGCAGATTAGCTGAGTTTTCAGTGTTAAACTCTTAATAAATAATAACTATGGATATTTTCCCCCAAACTTTGTCATTTGAATTTGAGTTGGGTTTCATGATTTATTTAGACATGAACATTTAATATAATAGAGAAATACTAAAGATCTAAAACAAAGTGGGGTTGAGTACTGTCTGTTTTCTTTCGTTTTTTAAAAACAGATTAAACCTTATTTATACCATCGTAATGTCTCCATGCATCTAACTGTTTCTAAATGTTTCCTGCTGCAAGATCACCACAGTTTACAATAATTAAAGTCTCATTTTCACAGCTCATGAAATGCTTCTAGTAATAGAATTTAAAGTGAATAATTCACATAAATATAAATATCAAGTTATTGTTATCTGATTTTCTGTTTATATGTTTAATTTCAACTAGATTTTCACAATTTTATATAATCAAAATTATGAATGCAGTGACTAACAGGCTTGTAAAATTTCAGAAAATTGGATGAAGGAAGAGGAACGGTATGGCCAGGCAATTGGTTGAATGGCATAGGTTTGATGAAGGCAGATTTATTTAAATTGCTCTCATAACACACAATTGTGTATCTTTACCTTTCTTCTATGACTTTTTTTTAATATAGTGTACACTCTCACTAAATATTGTTGGCTATAAGCCAGGCATTCAGTCACATGTACCCCCACCCCTTTAAGCCTCTTTGTAATGCCCCATTGCAAACTTAGAGAAAGAGACAGAAAAGCTTTATACAAAAAGATTATTCTTTATACCGGAGCTTTTGTGTGTATCCGTTTGTGTGCACCTTTTGGTGTGTGCTTGCAAAAAAAGTATTCCTATATAAAACTGTGTGTGCGTATTTAATAACAACTCTACCCTTGCATCATCAACCAGTCCGTTTATCTGTCTTGTAGTCCTCCAAAGACTTTAATAAGCTTATGTGTTGTCAGTAATTAGCAGCTAATATATGATGAAAGAAGAGCTGCTAATACTTCATTTTCCCAGTGCACTGGCTTTAACATGCAACATCAACAAAGCAATCAATGGTGCAGGAGGGAGGGAGAGGTTTGGGATGCTTGGGCTGGTCTTTTCTCAAATATATCTCTTCTGAGACAAGGTAATTAATGCAGACATAACATTAGTCCTGCATTTAGTCCTTCTGATTATGCACCCAAAACTGCCAAAAATTCTCAACTTCTTTCTGAGGGAGTAGAATCAGGGTACCAATGATGTTGTATTCCCGCAAATGGCCTCACTACTCGATGAAGCTTTTTTTGTTTTTATCCAGGGAAGGTTGGATGAGCATCTAGGTTGTTTTTTTCAGCAGTACTGGACAAAAAGAGTAAACTTTCACTATTGTATTCACACCTGAGGCTACATGACTGTAATTGTTTCCAGTTAAACAATTAACAGCTTCACAGAAACATTTACAATAATTGCCTTGCTCATTTGCACCTCAGGTGGAGTTTTTGATAAACACAAGAATGCTACTCAGTTTTAAGGCCACATCTATAATTGTTGAACTACATCTACTGTCAACCAAAGATGATTTTTCATTTAAATATTCATCAGTGTCTTCACAGTCAATCCCCAAAGCCCAGGTGAATATCTTTGAATTTAGGCTTGTGCAGTGTCACCTACAAAACAGTGTGCCTGGAGGATTCACTGTCTTGCTCAAAGATACTTCAAAAAGGACATATGCCCGCTGTCACGGTGGCTTGAACTCAGGTCCTCTAGTTGAGGGTCAATCCACTTAATCATTGCCTCCACTGTAAATCCCAATCATGGTAGGATTAGGACTAGAGAGTAAGAATGAGATATGTAACTAGGCCACTGACAGGTGAGAAAGGGCCAAGCAGAGAAGAATGTGAAAAGGCAAGTTTAACTTTGCAGTCATGGTGTTTGGGCAAAGGTTATACTTTATGCCACTCGATTGAATAACAGCGAGCATATGCATTAGTAAAGTAGGGAATTATTCAGTTTTTTGGCAAATGTGAAATTGTGTTTTTTTAAAAGCACCTATTTAGCATTTCACTCCTACTATGACATTATGATATCCTCTTTGTCTAATCTAGCCTACATTACCCACAGTGCAACATGAGGAGTGGGTTACAGAGGTTCCTTCTTTCTAATGCCACACTGGCCCCTTTTTTTATGTACAAACTTGTAGTCTTCAGCCAAGTGACATCACTTGAGGCACTTTATCAGACTTACAGAGCTCCATCTGCAGCCATAAAAAAATAAAAAAAATAAAATCACATATGCAATAGTATTCCCCAAAACCTGTAGACAGACTTTTAACATTAGTGGAGTTCCCTTTAAAGCACTCGGTCTGTACCAGTATAACCACACTCAGCTCTAGATCCTGCAAGAAACTAAAGTATGGCATATTTAAAATGCCTAATAAAAACAAATCAAACACAGACAATGTTAGTGCCCTGTTTTAATGTGTAAAGTCTACTGTCATAGCAGCCATCAGCTTGTGTCACCACTGATGGTTCCTGGAGCCCATGGTGCTTGGAGCTGTTATTGGACAGTTGATTGTTTTTTATGTTGGCATGAACAGTGTGCCTCCATCTCCAAAAAGGAAAAGCTCCCTTGCACTTTCTCATGAAAACAAATGACCGTGCTTTGCATTTAGTATTGACAGATTTATGCTGCTCTCTGCTGAACAACACTTTGTTTTCTGTGTTGTGATTTGATTTCAATGTGGCACATGGACACAGGTATTGTTTTGAAATACATTACTCCATTGAATAGTTTTCCATCCGAAAATCATTCAAGCATGGAGCAGTTTTTTCACTGACAATATTGACTTTTCAGTCATATGTGCATTTCAACTAGTGGCCAGTAGCTTTTTCTAAACTACTGTACAATAGTAAAACAAATATGTCTACCGCATTTCATTGTGCTACATCAACAGCAGTTTCTTTACAGTGCAGGTGCTGCCTTTCTGTTAAAAAAAGGTTGCCCTGATTCCTCCATTCTCTATCCTTCTTTGTTCCTCTGTGACCATGTCTGACTCATTTTGTCTCAGAGAAAAACTATGCCTCTTTGTGTTAGCACATGTGATTGCAGATGTAATATACCTGCAGCTGATTTTCCCAGATTTGAAAGAAGCTTAAGGGCTCTGTGACCATAATTTGTTTGTGAAATTTGTATTGACTAAAGATTATGGTTTGCAGAATGAAAGTGTGTGATGACAAACAAGAATCATTAGAGGGGTGTAGCAAGTTTCTGCAGCAGAAATGCTATATTGAAATTGGACCATTTATGCACGTCTTGCCCACTGAACCCTGGTCTGGATGTATTCATTAATTCTATTAAGGTCAGATGTTTCATAAGCTTTCACTGTTTCAATTACCCTTCTATCTGTCACAGGAGAAAGTCCTAACAACTAAATCATATTTTGAAAATAATAACTAAATTTAAAAAAAACATCATGAAGTTTGACACAGTAATCAGCCTTAGCTGAGGGGAAACGATAATTATTAGCTGGCTAGATGAGGCAGATACTCTGTGTGTGTGTGTGTGTGTGTGTGTGTGTGTGTGTGTGTGTGTGTGTGTGTGTGTGTGTGTGTGTGTGTGTGTGTGTGTGTGTGTGTGTGTGTCTGTGTGTGTGTGTGTGTGTGTGTGTGTGAACTGAGCTTCTGGCTTGCCCCCATTGACAGAACACAGAATGAGCCTTTTCAAGTTGGTTACAATTTTTATTGATATCAACTAATGAGGTAAAATATAAAAAGTAACACAGCAAGAGTCTATGCAAATTTGGAAGTTGGGTTTACAAATGTGTGACTGATTTTTCTGACCATTATTTGTCAGAACTTTGTTAAAACAGTTCACACAAATCAGCGATGTAGTCTTTTGAATATACTGCATTTCATACATTAAATTAGATAAAATTGTGGTTTTTCAGAAAATTATGGAATAGGACTTGGCATATTTATTTCAGTTTTCGTTGGACCTAGGATTATTTTGGGTACATGGACTGACAACTGTAAGTTATTACTTTCATGCTGTTGCACTGCCATCAAAGCGATCCTTTTAACTTCCATGCACATGCGCCCATTAAAAAACCTGTTAGGATCCCAGTCAATGGCCAAGAAATCAGGTTTCTCCAGGAGTATCAATGTATGAAACCAGGTTTCTTGTTTAAACATTGTTTAAGAAATCAGGTCACTGACAATACCACTTGAGTTCATGTTAGCTTACTGTCTACAAAAGATTTAAGTCACTTGTTAATACCTTTTCAAAAGCTGTTTCACTTACCGCACATAACCACAGTGATAATAAAAAGACATTCACCTTGCACATAACTGGTCACTTCAGCTGCAGTGGAGCATATTATCATTGAAACATCTTCACTAATAAGCACATCAGATTCTTCATAGAGCTTGTAGTGTGTGTGTGTGTGTGTGTGTGTGTGTGTGTGTGTGTGTGTGTGTGTGTGTGTGTGTGTGTGTGTGTGTGTGTGTGTGTGTGTGTGTGTGTGTGTGTGTGTGTGGTGTGTGTGTGTGACTACTCATAAATCATCAAAGTGGTCCAGTGGTAACAACAAGGTTATGAACACACACACACACACACATACATTCTTTCTTTCTTTCTTTCTTTCTTTCTTTCTTTTTCCATTGAAAAGGGAGCAGGCCACTGGCCTTAAGCATTTTACAGTCACTGAAAATCATACAACCACTAACTTGCAACATTTTTTTCTCTTTACTAATGGCTGCTTGTAACCATTCAGTTTATTCTATAGTTATTCAATATCCCATTACTACCAAGTTGCTCCACTCCTGCCAGCTTGCAGTCCAGGCTGAAGGAGGCTTGGGTTACCACAGGGCTGGAAAACTGCATGACTGGAAGCAGAGGTCATCACAAGGTTGTGTCTTTTGACTCGGCAGGCTGTGGATGACGATGATGATTGTGGATGGTGTCCTAGCTCAGCCAATGCACAAGTTTCTGCAATTCTGAATAGCCCACAGTTAGGAGAGTCCAGGCAAAGTGACAAAGAAAGCATGCAATGCCTGAAAAAGAGCAGTGTCAGTGAAGGTTCATCACCAGGCTGCACTGAGGGAGGTCAAGCCATCTGTGTGTGTAGGGAGTTTGGAGCCTTACACGTCTCTGAGGATGCTCTATAAAGCTTCCAAATGGAAGCATGCTGCTGGTGTACATGTGAGGGTGAGTCATGAGGTTATCACATTGAACCTATATGAGACACACACCTTGATTCCACCGCAGGGGAGGGTTGTCTGCTCTGCAGGGAGGCAGGCAGGGTATAACATTTGTTCTTCGACTGTGGAAGGTGGAAGGGCTCGCCTGAGGCATTTGTGAACATTATTTTCTCCTATATGTTGCAGAGTTAACATACAGTATTAAAAGGGAGGGTCATGTAGTTGGTAGGATAAAAAATTTTGGTTCTTCTTGTTCTGTTCAGAGATCATTTATCATTATTTTAATTTTAGCTGTTATTTTGTACTAGTTACATGTGTGATCTTTTTAAAACCCCAGTGGGTCTGACAAATCATGAAAATAAAGAGCCTTAAAAAATTTAATATCTTTCTTGTTTAATTTAATCCTAACCCTAATTTATTGTCGAACACATCTAAAATGTTAAAAGGTTACTAAGTGTTTTATTGTAAGGGACACAAAATATGAAAGATAAATCTAAAGAACATAGAACAACAAACATTTTGTTGACTACAACAAAAATATTCAAATAACACCACATGATTGATCTCAGTGTATTTTAAAAAGTGAGCTGGCATTTAATGAAGTTGTAAATATGTTAAATACCATGTTCAAATGTAAAACACAATTAATATTAACAAAGATGGCTTAGCTGTTTTCAATCTTTCAGCATAGATACAAAACTAAGAAGGCCATTTCATTGTTCCAGGGTTGATAAGGGTTGATACACAATGCACATTCATTTTCATTTTGTTTATTCATGCTGAATCTTCTACAGTGTAACCTTAACAACTGGTCAGGTGTTATGACTTGTAGTGAGACCAATCTTGAGAAACTTCTCCGTAGACCAAGAGTGAACAGCTTATTGTGTGCATATTACAAAGTAACCTTTGTCTTGTATGCCATGCTCTGTCTCATGGTGTTTGTTGGCTGTACTGGTATCCTTGTCCCCGGCGGACATCTAGTATCCGTCGGACGGTGAACTCTGGATGGTCATCAATGACCCAAGGAGGTGGAAGAGGCTTGGGCAGAAAGTTCAATAGACAGGAAGCTACAGTTTTAGTCAGGGAGACATGGAATATGGGATAAATCTTTATTGAATCCGGTAATTTCATTCTCACAGCCGTTGGGTTTATGAGCTTTACCAATGTCAAAGGTGCACAACAGAATAGCTGGTTTAAACAGAAAAAATCCAAATCTACCTTCTTGTCCCACAAACTTGACAACAGGAAATATGAGTTTCATGAGTGGAGCTACCATCCTGCTGTAGTCCCAAATAAAGCTCTGATAAAAGTTGGCAAACCCGAGATATAGCTGTACTTGTTTTCAGGACAAGTGTGTAGGCCACTCCATGGTGGTTTGGAATGATTTGATGTTGAAAATTATATCAATAAAGAGGAAGAGTTTCTTAATTTGTGATTTATAGAATAGGATTTGTGCAATGAAGAATTTGAGAGGATATAACTGTTGTGTTGTATTTAGGGCCTGTATACACCAAAGTGTTTTTTCCTGAGGCTAGTGTCTTTTTTCAATTCATTGCAATGGCAGCGCCACATATTTCCAACATGGTAAATGCCAAGAGCGTGATGAGGCGCTGAGCGTCTATTCCACGTTGGGTGCTGAGCGTTTTTTTCCAGTCGCCGAGAGTTGAAAAATGTTCAACTTTGGGCAAAATGCAGCACACACCACAACTAGCCATCTCAGCTTTTGAACGAAACAATGTGCCTAGTCGCTGAGGTATTTTGTCGCCTGCAAAAATCATATGAACCCACGTATGGCAAGTCGGTCCCCTGGCTCTACATGTTTCAGGCTTGTGAGCCAGAGAAAATAGGCCTACCCTACTTTGTGGTGACATTTTTACATTTAGTAAAATTAAGTAGTTGTTTTGCTCCACTACTAAATTTAAGTAACCAGTGCTTACAGCTTTCTTTCTGCATGTACAGTGGATAGAAAAAGTCTACACACATATAAGAGGGTGTGCACACTTATGCAACCAGGTTATTGTAAGGTTTTTATTTTCATTTTTCCCCCTCAAAGATTTCAATTTGTTTTTCAACTGAATTGTTCACATTATAGGTCACATTAAAGGTGGAAAAAGATCTGACTTGATTTATGTTTGTCTCATTATTTTAAATCATAAGAACCTGGCATTTTAACAGGGGTGTAGACTTTTTCTATCCACTGTATCTTTGTTCTCTCATGTGCTAAAACTATCTTCCTTTTACTGTATTGAGAGAGAAACAACAATTTATTTATTATTATTATAATATTAATGCATCTCATTCCTCTACTGCCAAACTATTTCTTTTAAAGAAAGATTTACATGATTGCTCAACAAAATGTTCTCTCTGGAAGAAACCATAGTTCAGCATTAGTACAGATTAAAAAACTGGGAGTACTGCAAAAACTTCTCACTGCTTGGAAGCTTGATAGATTCTGAAACACAGCTAAAATCACTTTCTAATGGTGTCATTTTTTTTAGACTTCATCTTCGATTAAGCTGCCTCACTTGGATTGACACGCTCAAATTTAAATGATCACAAGTTGATAGGAATGTATAATAAGCTCCACCTCAGAGATGTGACCTCCGCGATGTCTCCCGCAGATAGAACAGTTAAAATCACTTCTCACTTGCTCTCACACAAAGACAATATTTCACATTATTTTACTTGCTTTCAATATAACCTCATGTTACTCCAACCAAAGCACTGTCTGGCATCTCTGTCTGCTAATTGGGTCATTAATATTCATATCTTCACAGAGATGAGATGAGAGACACACTGGTGAACACACATTCACACATACAAGAAAAAGTACACACAAACCACCAAAGAGAAATCAGTTGGCTGCTCAAATATAATTACTTGACTGCTGGCTGCCATTTAGGACGATGCCTAGCTAGATTATTTTTGTCTATCTTCCTCTCTGTTATTTCTCTGTATGTCTTGTCTGTATGTATTTTCAACATCAACTCAGTCAAAGCTGAGCTGAACTGGCTGCATCTCTACCATAACACAGTAGCTTTCAAGCTATAAAACCCAGATGAAGGCTATGAGAGACAAATCATGGAGTTTTTTATTTTCACTTAAGCTGCTCCAAGTACATAAAATCCATGTGGTGGACACCATTGCACACCATTGACAGTTTTATATTGTTAAAATACATGGCTTTGGAAACCTCTTTAGTCCTTCAGTGGTAGTGTTTTACATGAAATATCATAAAGCCAACTGGCATTTATAGTTGATACTGAAAGTTTATTCATGATCTTACAAACACAAGTTGTTGTTCTGGAGCTTTAGAATGTAAGTTATAAGTTATCCAGCTACACACGGCATTGGCCAATCAAAACCATGCACGTTCGTGGCAGATTACTTTGCAACATGAACAATGTCTTCCTACTGCTTAACTTAAGTGTCACAACAGAGGATAAAATTTTTTGCTATTTTATTTCTGAATGCTTTGTAACAGACTAAACTTGTATCCAACAACTCCTCCAAAATAAACAACAAAATACACAAAACCTATCATGTGAAAACATTTTAAATCAGTTAAAATTTGTCATGTCATGCCATGTCATGGTCATGGTTAAAAGAAAACCAAAATTAACTGTCAGTAGGAAAAGGTAAGCGAGCAACATTCAGCATTTTGGGAGCGTCTTGATACCCAAATGGTTAAAGTGCACCTGTGTTACCACAACACTGCTGGTGACCGTTGTTGCATGTCACGTCCCTCTATTTCTGCCATTTACTGTCAAGTCAAGTGGCCAAACTACAGTCCACTGTCCCCCCAACCGTTTGTAACACAGTGGGGGAAGCTCTGTAGCGTCAGTTTTTGACAGTAACGGTAGGTTATGATATTTAACAGAAACAAATGAGTAAAAGGTGGTTGGGGGTGGGGTGGATGGGGGGCAACCCAAACTTTAAACCAGGAAATCAGTGTTCGTGTCCAACATATGAAACAAAAAGTCAACCTTAAATATTTTCATTTATTTTTATTTTATATTTAATTCATTACATTAAATATTTTTTTATATATTATTATATATTTTCAAGTTACATAAATTGCGTAAGTTACACAAGTGAACTTAGTTAACTTAGATGTTACGTAGTTATTTTAACCCAAACCATGAACTTTTCCTAATCTTAATCAAGTAGTTTTGTTGCCTAACCCTAATCAAGTACTTTTTGTGCCTAAACCTAACCGAATTGCAACATTTCAAAATGGCATATCTCGAAATGCTAGCGTTTTATTTTGAAAGTCTAACCAGACGTTGCATATTTATTGTTGCTAAAGGTTGACTGTGGAGCCCTTAACATCTAAAACTGATGCTAAAGGGGTACCCAGGGAAAGCGATGCTAATCCACTCGCCATAAGTGTCAGTATGTGCAATGCGTTCTTATCTCACGGCTTCATTAACAACGTTTTCAGACAGTGTGACAAAGCGTAATTATTTTACACTAAAAGCACCCTTCAGCGTCTCTATGAAACGCCACTGTTTGCTAGGTTGCAGCAACACAAAGGCAGCTAACCTTGTTGTAGGTAAGCTGTAGGGTTAGCCGGTCAACATGAATAAAGTCAGTGACTTAGGCACTAACATTTTGGATGGTTATGGTAAGAGTAAGGGGCTTCGGGGGACTTTAACACAAACGTAGTTACCTAGCTAGCACTTCCGATCTGTACGAGACGGCCCAAAGCGTCTCACACAGACGCATCTGGGAGCGTCTCTATGAATAACTACACTTTGTCACTTTTTCTGAAAGTGTTGATATTGGACACACTGAGATAAC
The DNA here is from genome assembly GCA_024633595.2 of Lepomis macrochirus. NCBI lineage: Eukaryota > Metazoa > Chordata > Actinopteri > Centrarchiformes > Centrarchidae > Lepomis > Lepomis macrochirus. The sequence continues at coordinate 13,748,055 of JALXJV020000005.1, read as the reverse complement.
AATGGTCTGATTTGTGATGAGATGGGAGTGAGAATGTGTTGAGCAAGACTTGTCATTGCACTTCTTAATTTGAACACTAGAGGCACTGCCATTTTGAACAACTACCTGACCTACAATGATGGATTGCTAATTGATGAAAACATTTACCTCAGCTTAAAGATAGAAAAATTTCATAATTTAGCCCATGATTTCTTATATTTTTGTTTGTTCACCGCTGATAATGCCCAATATAACAAATCACAATTTGTCTCAAAATTCAGTTTTACAATCTGCACAGCATAAATTCTGTCTGCCCTTTCACTCTCACTTTGTCCAATAAAAGCAGAAAATGCCCCACAAAATATCTGTTTTTAAAAAGTTCAATATTTTATGAACCTGTGTCCATCCTCCCTGACTTGCAAACTATGTGACAGTTTACTGAAACAGCTGACACTGGTGCTTTTCTTGGAATCTTTTCGTTTAATATCAATAACAACACACAACCACTTCTTTCTTGTTTTTAATCTGATCTAAACTCAATTATAAAAGTACTCAAATGAACACATTAATGAGTTGAACTATAATATAAGTCTAATACAAACATCATGCTTTCTGTGACAGACTCAACTTGCAAAATAATTAGAATAAATGTTTTTTAACACATCATGTCAGATATTCATTTCTTTCATCTTCTGAGCCTGTCCCTTTGTTCTTGTCTGGTAAATTAAGGCTCAAAGAGACACAAAAGTATGTGTTATAGTGTTACTTGAGAGGAATAATATCTTGCTATAATTTGTATAATTAATATCTGATATTTAGAGTCTTCTTTTGTTTGGAATTCTACGCAGAAGAGAAGAATCATGTCACTCTTGTGCAGAACTGGATGGCCCCGCCTCATTCTCATGTCAAAGGTGAGTGTTTACAACTTTGATGAGAGGATGGTGGGGACTATCCTTCTGGGAATGAGAGTGAACTGCGTGAATGTCAGGTTCTCTTCTCTCAAAGTCTGAGGTCAGCAGAGAACATGTAGCCTAATGTTTGTCTGGGTCTTGGTTACTTGTCAGACTGTGACTGAACAATGTTGATTGAAGCATAACTATTACGTTTGATAAATGATGGGCCACAGTGTGTACAAAATATATAACCACGTTGCGAAAATGCCTTCATGTACGCGCGCACGCAATTCAACTAAATGCAAAATTAGACGCATTACAGCAAAAAAACATCTGTGGGACCAATCCAGACACAGATTTGATGGCACTCCTCATACATCATTTTAATGCAGTGGATTCACATTGACTATTAAAAATCATGATTAGCTGGACAGATTGGGCAATATGGATGCACATCTCAGTAAATTCTAAGGATCACATATTGAGCCAAGTCATTTTATAAATAGTATTTTATATTTAAAAATGTACTGAAGGAAACCTAAAGGAGCCATTGTGAATGGCCTGAAGCAGCTGATAACATTCATTTATAGAAAATATCTATAATTTACAGGGGCTATGTTTTAGGTTGGCAGTAGAGTTGATGCTGGACAAGAACAGACTCCTGCCAGTCAGCCTGTACAAGCACAGTTGATCCACATCCAACCTTAGCCAGAACCAGCACAGACCCAGTGCATCTTTAGCAGGTCCCACAGACCAGGTCAAACACAGGCAGCCTGAGTTAGTAAGAGTACATGACACAATGACCCAGCTGATTGGCCCCCAGTCTTAATAGACTTTGTGAAGTCTGAGTTAGTGCGCAGAAGTGTGTTCAAACCAGCACTGGACTTTTCAAGAAGAGGTTACTATTCAGGCTTCTTACAGGGAGAAGATTGCAGTGAAAGTATTGTTATGTCAGGTGTGACTGTGCAGCAGCTCTGTTTTTGCACTGTGAGACGCAGCCAGTTTGTGACGTAGTTGATAGAGTTTTGCAATATAAACATCTGAAAACCAAAGCCAGCCTTGCTCTGTTTGGGAATGTGAGCTGCACTTTATGAGAGGTGCTGAAGTTAACGTGTGGGTATTTGGTAAGATTGTGAATTGAGAAGTTAGTCAGTTAGTTTTGGTTTCCGTCAATGGTCTCATTCTCACCCAAAGTCCCAAATAGAGTTCTGTGTCTGTCAGACACTCTGAAGGGGATACTACCACAACAGCAGGGCAATAACACATACTTATCGTACTTGTCTTCTTGCAACTCAGTTTTCCTAATTGTGATTCACTAAAACTTAAAATTATGTATTCAAACCTGCTGAGTGAATTCAAAAAGATAGATTGTATTTTGTAAGATCAATAGATTTTGATGTCTAGTAGTTTTACTTTTGATTACTTATGCATTTTTAAAACCAGGTACTTTTTTACTTTTGCTTGAGTGGGTTTATGCTGGATGACTTTTATTTGAGTAACATTCTTCATGTGGTATCTGTACTATTACTTTAGTATGAAAATTAAGTACTTTTTCCACCACTGGGCATGTAGCTGTGATGGTTAAGGTTATAAGGGGCCATCATTATGTCAATGATGCCTCCCCACAAAGACGGTGGTACAAGGCTGTGTGAATGTATGTGTGTGTGTGTGCAAAGGGATCACACACTGATGTGCCCTTGTCTAAACATGGTGAGTATTTACCTTAGAAGATTGGAAATCACTGTCACTAATCGTGTGTGTGTGTGAGTGTCAGTTAGTAGTTAGACAGAGATTAAGCCAAAGAGTAGAAAAAAGAGCTGCCTATGCAAAATGTGTGCGCAGTCAATTGTTTGACTCAAAACAACTGATGGAATTCATTACCAATAATATTAGGAGGCATCTTAAACCTTGTAAACAGTTAAGTGTTAGTAAGACAGCTGGCCTGTGTTTTTGAAATTATGACATTTTTGTATGAATTGTTTTCATGTTGGCCTAAACAAAACTTCTCCCCCCAATGGATTTATAGTGTTTGGAATTTAATGCTTGAAGTGTTCCATTACAGGCTCACACAATCCACCAAAACAATAAAGGATTTCTTGTTAAGACTACTATTTCATGTAGTGGCTCCTAGTTTCTATGACTGTTCAAAAACCTGGAGGGCTGAATCAAGGGTGGTTCAAATATTTGACATTTTCAGATGGATATCTGTCCACAGCTGAATCAGACAGAAATAATGTCGCTATTTTCACACAGTCCAATGAATATTTGAATCTGCTGCAGCACAATATTAACTCCATTAGTCATTTAGTCAATCTAGATTTGTGTATGATGAATAAACAATAACACAATCTTTAGAAAGTTTTTCAGCTGGGAAACAAAAAGGGCACTGAGGAGCACAACTCTCCAAGCTTCTATGCCAAGTCTGGCCTATCAGTGTTGACTTTCTGTGTTTGTGTGTGTAAATCTCCTTGAAATTAGTCACCAGAATTTATGGTTTTTGGATTCAAACAAAAGAAAAATGAGACCTCGGGAAAAGCAGAGTTATCTGTAAATCATGCCATTCCACATAGAAATACAACACACCTCTCATAACAAGCCTCAAATTATTTTGCAAGATGCCACCTATGGTAAATTAATATAACACATAGCTCCCCTGAGACTGTGCAGCTTAAGAAGGCATTTATAAGTAACCAACCGTCTAGTTTACTGAAAATGTTAATATTTGTCTGCAAAGAAATGGGTTTCAATAGCACCTTTTAAGAACAAAGGTACAAAGTGCTTTATAATAAAAGCAAACAAGACCTAAGATATAAACATAATTTAAATAGGTACAACATAGACAATCAGTTAAAAAAGCCATACAATAAAAGTGGGTATTAAGAAGAGATTTAAAGGAGGACACTGAGTTTGCCTGCCTCCAGATCTCCAGGCAGGGAGTTCCACAGTTCAGGGGCCTGGACAGCAAAAGCCTGGTGAGATTTAGAAACCATTATTAGTGGCCTGTCAGAGGATCTCAAGCAGCCATCAAGGTCATAGGAAATTAGCAAATCACAGATAGGAATGAGCCAGACCATTCAAGGTTTTAAAAAACAAGCAATTAAAATCAATTAATCAATTGGGTTGTGCAATAAGTCATTTGCGCAATATGTAGGCTATTGGGGGTGTGCAATATCTCATAAGGGATGTGCTACGTTTGTGGGGAATGCAGATGACATGGTTGTTCAATCAAAAAATGCCGTTGAAAGAAGGAGTTAATGTGCTTGCTATATAGGTACCTGTCTAATGTACATATGAGCGTATGTGTTTTGACAGATGTTTATTTCTGTATTTTATGTTGTCTTTGTAAAGCTGCAGAATGGACAAAAAAAGTCCAAAAAAATTCCCTTTGGGGACAATAAAGTACAGCTTATCTTATTTTACCTTTTAAAACTCACAGATAACCAGCAAGGATTGGTGTAATGTGGTCGAAGCCTGGTCTTTGAATGATGCACCTGCTGATGCTAGAATGAAGTGCATTGCAATAGTCAAGTCTGAAGAAGAAAGGAATGACCTAATCATGGTTAACTGTCTCAGCTGAGCAAAGCAGGACTTCACCACTGTAGTCACCTGAGCATCAAAGCACAGCTCTGAATCAAATAATAATTCAGTTATAATTAACTGACTTGGAGTCATTCAATTGCAGAACATTTTTGAATATCACATTTTTAATTTCAGCAAGGCGGGACATACACACAAAATTGAGGTATCTCCAAGCATTACAGAGAAGGACCTGTTTGACAGATACCAGAATACCCAATTCAGAGCCACATCACTGATGCCAACATATTTATTCAGACAGGTGATTAAGACATGATGGTCCATTGTGTCAAACGCTATGCCTTAAATGGCAGCTGCAAGCAGTAGGTCATTGGTGAACCAGAGCAGCACTTTTGTGTAGGGAGTTGAAACTAAATATAATTTTTTTACAGATGTGATTGTGATTCATAAAAGAAATCATTTCATCAGTTGAGTAGAGTAATTTTCTTTCTAAAATCATTGATAAAAATGTCAGCATAGAGATGTAAAGGTCTCAATTACTTTACACAAGCCCCTTTTCCACCAAAGCATTCTGAGAGCCGGTTCGGAGCTGGTGCCTACTCGCGAACCAGTTCTTTTTTGGTGGAAAAGAGGTAACAGAGGGATCTAGAGAGGGCTTCTTTAAAAGAGGTTTAAAAAGTGCTCTTCGAGTTCAGTGTTAAAGTGTGACTGAATCTACACTATTTTATTAGAAAAGTAATTAAGAAATTCTGGCTGGCTAGGCAGGGGACCAATCACAGAATCTATGGTTTTAAAAAGGATTCCACAATTGTGACCCTGTTTAGCAATCAGTTCTGAAAATTAGGTGTTCCTTGCTTCTTTGATTTCCCACAGACACCGTTAATAAGTGAACATTAGATATTTTAGAGCAGCAAGGGAAGTACTGTTTATCATTTTTCATTTCCACTCTGCTTTCCTACATTCTCTATCTAAGCTCCTAAATTCTTGTCTGTAAAGATTCTCAGTCATCCAGTGACATAGTTATCCAAGGTGGGTTAAAATCAAGGGCAACTGGACTTGGTTGAAGATACTTGAAGACATAAGATTTTTGGACATCCTTGGATTCTTCATTCAGCCATGGCTGAGAAGAAGGTTTAAGCTTTTTACACCTGAAGCTACAGAATTTAAATTGTTTGTGCAAGAGCTGTAAAAAACACAGACACTGATAAACCACCTTTAAGGATTGTGTAAAGACCGAGCTTAGGGCATAGGGATTGGTTTCAGTGGGGAACACAACGAAATTTAAAAAAAACACACACACACAAAAAATTATGATTCTTTCTAATAGATAATGTTTTATTTGTGTCATCATTACAACAAAGAGCTTTGCTGTCTTGTCTTCGACGTTCAATTCTGGCATCTTTTCAGGACTGAAGGTCGTTCTGGATAGTCAGTCCATGTAAATACATCAAAGGGGACCTGTACACAGAACACTCTTCTGACCAAACTGTTCAAAGTCAGATCTCCAGAAACAGGTTTATTCTTACAGAGGAAAGGTTGAGCATTTATTTCACTTGCTTAACTCCGGGGAACCATGATATTCTGCACGTCAAGACCTCCAAATTGGCTTTTAGGACCAAGGGTGAGCGAGACAGAGATGAAGAGAGTGCACTGAAGTGTTTCCTGTGGGTGGTGAATGAAAGAAATGTGTGTAGACAGAAATGAAGTAAAAACTAGTTTTAAACATTTCTTAGTTTCTTAAAGAGAGTGAATAAGATACAAAGAAAGAAAATGTGACAGAAATAGAGTTGAAGTATTTCCTCAGGGGTGAGAGCTGTCTTTTAGAAAAGTATTTGAAGATTGTGAATCCATTCTCTATGGATATTTATCATTTTCATCTGAATGTGCATTCCCCTCCAGCTGCAATTTATCAAGGTAGACAGACAGAGAGAAAGAGGGCGTGGCTGCAGGGCAAATATAGAAAGAACCAGGGATGGAAACATTTTTGAGGACAGAGTATTTGTTAACACAGGACATCTGCAAATGGACAATTTCCATGAGATAAGAGCTCTGTAATCACACATCACAAATTACAGTGATGGGAACGTGGACTGCTACAATTCCATCACACCAAAAATGTAAGAAGCATCATGCAGCGTCATAATTCATGAATAAACATGACGTGTTTGAATAATAATGATACCGGATGGCTGTAAAAGGGAGGAAAATTCACATCACTGGACAGCTCAAGGTGGTTATATGATTGCAGACTTGTTCAGGTGAGGTCTAAACAAGACCTGAAGTTGACAGCCATGCTAGCGTCTCTGTGAGGTTGAACTTAGACATAGCGGTGCTTTGAGCCAAATGCAGACAGAACACCACTGCTGAATTTCATCATAATGTAATGAGTTATCATCAGCTCGAGTAGTTCACCTGTCTGTGCTCTGCTGTCCAAAGACGGTTGAAGTCAAGGGCAACTGGACCTTGATGAAGATCCGTTTCGTCCCTAATCTGAGAGATTTCTTCAGTTCTGACTGGGTGGCTGGTAGGGAAACTCAGCTATTTAACCTCTGTGGGGTCGTTTGCCAGGATCGTCGATACTGCTGATTCGTTAGTGCTCCTGACTGTTGTAACGACAGTCATTATAGTCGTTAGAACCACCCTTGGCCAAGTCTGAATTACCATTGTTGGAATCTTCACCTGAGGCCAAGAGGTTACGTTTGTTAAGTTTCCTGGGAAGTGATGAAAGGACCGCATTGTAAGTGGGGGATAAGTGGTGGAGTTGAGCCTCCATGCCTCCTCTTTTCAGTGAGGGCTTCTCAACCTGGGTGTAGATGGCTTCCTTGAAATCTCTTTCAAACCATCCATCCTCTCTGTCTAAAATGTGCCCCTGGTGGTCATCAAACAAGTGTCTTTTGTCCTTCAGATGTAAGTAGACTGCTGAGTCCTGACCCGAGGAGTTAGCCCTTCTGTGTTGAGCCATGTGTTTGTGTAGTGGTTGTTTCCTCAATATACAGATCTGTGCAATCCTCGCTGCAATGGACCACACATACACTAGATTGTTTTTCTTGTGTTTGGGTGTGCGGTCTTTAGGGTGTACCAGTATCTGTCTTAGTGTGTTCTTGGGTTTAAAAAACATAGGGATCACTAACAAACCAGCGGTATTGATGATCTTGGCAAACGACCCCACAGAGGTTAAATAGCCTCTCGGATGAGGGACGAAACTTCTTCTAGTATCTTCATCCAAGTCCAGTTGCTCTTGACGTTAACCTTCTTTGGTTAACTATGACCTGGATGACTGAGAACCGACGAGGGAAAGTGTCTGTGTACCAAATATCCTGGCAATCGATTCAGTAATTGAAATATTTCAGTCTGGACAAAACTCATGGACACCTGCCTTTGTTTGGTATTTCAAGTATTTTTTGGCATTAAACTTTATTTATTTATAAGAAACTGGTAATTATGGTAACTTGAACATGACATGAACACAAAATAAAATATATTGCAGCACGTCAAACTCTTAAACTTGTACCTGGCTGAAAACGGAGTACCGGTAAAGAATAAAATAATAGAGACGACATATGTGTTGTGGTACTGCAGAATCTCCCCACTACCTTGTGTTCTTTTGTTCCCCCCTTTCCCTGTGTTTTCTGTCTGTCCTCCCTGTCTGTGTTTGTCTGGGCGTGGCTACACTCTCTGGCTCCAGTGGCGCACCTGGTCCTCATTCCACTAATCAAGCTCCTGCAGTATTTCATCCCCAGTTCTCCTCACATTCTTTACCAGATCGTCAGTTAACCACACGTGGTACGTGCGTCAAGGCCGACTATCTCCAGTAAGATTCCTAGTAATTTCTGTGACTCCCTGGATTAACCTGTTTTTCTCTGTGCCCAGGATCTCACTACCTCCGGGAATGCTGCTGAATGCCACACCCTGCTCAGCTCACATCCTGCCTGGACAAACTCTCCTCCTCCGTATTCTCCATTCTGCCCTTCTGGAACCCACACTCTTCCATTGCACCTTTCAATAAAACCCTTTTGTTACCCCTTTGAACTGTTCCGAGTCTGCCTTTGAGTCCTTAAGTTCTTGCATTATGACAATATGGAGTAGGCCTAAATTATCAGGAAAACAGAGTAAAAGACTAAATTGAAAGAAAAATCATTACATGAGAACACAGCTTTTTCCATAAGAGAAGAGACTCAGTTAGTATAGATTGTCAGCAAATATTGTTTGGCAGTGAGAAAGGGTTATAGAGATGAAATCTTACTCAATTTAATTGAATAGCCACCACAATCCTATACACAATTTAGCTTTAGGTTTCTAAGGACTGGGAGATCTCCAGCCTATGAGAATGAGAGAACACATATCAGTAACATTTCTGTAGTGAGCAGCTTATTGTCTGTATATTCACAGCTGAGAGACAAACAAATCTACCAGACCAGTGGTTGTCTATGTGAACTTTATTAGGTAGGCTACACCTGTTCAATTGCTTGTTAACATACATAGCTAATCACCCAATCACATGGCAGTAACTCAATGCATTTAGGCAGGTAGAAGTGGCCAAGACAACTTGCTAAAGTTCAAACCGAGCGTAAGAATGGGGAAGTGACTTTACACGTGGCATGGTTGTTGGTGCCGGACGGGCGGGTCTGAGTATTTAAGAAACTGCTGATCTACTGGGATTTTCATTCACAACCATCTCTATGGTTTACAGAGACTGCTGCTGATGTCAAATAATTTGGCTGTAACCTCAATCAGAGCATCCTCTACATTCAGCACTAATATGCTTTATTTTATGTTGTTATATAGTAACAAAGTGCCCATTATGTAGTCTGACATGTCATTCCAATTGTATAGTCCTGTGACAGTTCAGATACATTTAGCCAGACATACCAGACAATATGCAGTGATACAAAGGCATTCATAAAAATGTCAAACAGAAATAAACTATATTCAGTGCAGTAGTGCTGAGGATGAATTTGAGTTTAAGGTGCTGTCTATACGAACATGGGTATTTTAAAAACTGTGAGTTTTTCTTTTCTTTTTTTAAGTGAAGGAGGACAAACTACCATGTACGTGTGGACTAGGCCTAAAAGTCTGATAGCTTGGGGGCAAAAGCTGCTCTGCATTTGGTGCGGCGGCGGCAGAAACTCTTCCCTCTCATCCCAGAAGGCAGCAGGGTAAACAGGCTGTGGCTGGGGTGGGTACACTCTAGTATACCAAGATTTCCCTATTTTTACTGCCTGATCATAGCTTGTGTGTTTGTATCTCCTATTTTATACAATTTTAGTAAGCCAAGCAATGGAGAGAAAGACCATGCCTGTAGTTACACAGGGCTTTGCCCACACACACATAATATATATATATATACACACACACACACACACACACACACACAACACACACACACACACACACACACATATATGTATATATATGTATATATAAAATTCAGCTATAATAAAAGTATATTTTGTTAACAGGTCCCTTTAAATGCCTATGTATATCATTAGTTTGTGTGACTGTATTGTATAACTAATGTTGTGTTTAGATGTAATTTTGGTATGAGTTACTGAAGGTATGAAGCTCTGTTTAAAAATCTGGACCTTAGTAACTTCTAAACCCTAGTTAATGCCCTTCTAACATTTTGCACACCTCCAAAGCAACTAGATCTCTCTTTGGTCTTTCAGACCAAAGGCATGTGACTTTTCCGCTGCACCATCGCCACGCACTTGTATGTTGTCTACATTACAGGACAGTCATGAGTAATGTATTGGCCTTTACCCGTAAGTTCTGTCTTACGGACAGAATTGACTCATTCAAGGAAACTGATAAGCATTTATCACTTAAGAGAGAGTGAGTATACATATGTACCATAAAACCTCAATTAATAGCCCAGGTTTTTATTTGCTTCAATCACTGAACTCACCCTGCCTATAGGACAGGCCTTTCCCACAAAACTCTTTCTCAGCAAAGATGAGAACTACCATTAGTATTAGAACTACCAAAAGTATTAAGCCCAACAGTCACTGTAATTATTACTAATGCTAATGGACTAAAGGAATATGATTAATGGAGGAATGGACACAAATGCGGACCCTTTCAAAGGGAGTCACCACTTCTCGTTTCTTGTTTGCCAGATGATGTCGGTAAATCTGATCAAATAATACTTTGGTGTGCATTGTTTCTGTACAATTAACTGAACGATTGAATTGTGGAGAATCTATCACATGTACAATGTGTAGCATGTCCTTATTGACAATAGTTTAAATATTTATATTTGTATGCGTGATCTAAGCATCTAAGAACTGTAACTCAAGCAGGTGACCCGGTGGGCTTTAACTCCAAAAGTCCACTGACTCCACCTGCATCGCGTTACGGCTGCGGTTTTGATCCGTCCTCTGCCCAGCGTCAACATCCACTGGAAGTGTCTCAGAAGTGTTTTAGCAGCGGAACGTGTAGCCTGCCCCACATTACTGACTTGTTGTAAATTTGTCATTTTTGTGCTCCTCCTAAATTATTCACAGCTCTCTGTGACCCCATTTTGTTCCAACACCGCCTCACTCACTCAGATGTTCCAACCCCAATATGACAAATTAAAATAACAGAGTAAATTACAGTGTTAAGCACTTGTGGTAAAGAATTATAACAAAAAAGAGAAAACATTAAAACCCAGCTTTAGCCACACTGACTAGTTCAATTACTCCAACAGGCATTCATATTATATTTCTTTGTCTCAACTGTACCAGAGGCAAAACAACCACACCGTGGTGGTAATTACATTGCCTGGAAGAAACGCTGCCTTAAAGAGTAACTCCACACTTGTTTTTGGAAGGATGAAAAACATAGTTTATTGGCCTCAATGGAGTGAAAGGTACAGATCTCCTGAACTTCTGACCACACCAAACATCACAGCTGGGCATCGTCAGGTGTGTTCTGTTGTGCATTACAGTGGCACAGGGTTTGGAAAAAGAGGGGGTGCAAATACTCTTTAAAAGTCTTCCATGCACAGTACCACAAATTATATGAAAGATTGACACAGTTGGCTCTCCCTGATATGAATCTGGCTATTGTAGGTAGGGATATAGCCCAGAGCTGGGTATATGTCTGAGGACTCACAACATCTCACATCTGGTGAGGAAATTGTGACAGCAGTTGTATTTGTTAAGAAGGCTGAGTAAATTTGGCGTGCCAGGATAAATCCTCAGCAGTTTCTACAGATGTACAATCAAGAGCATCCTTACCAGCTCACGGTCTGGTTTGGCAGTTGCACAGCATGGGACTGCAAGGCTCTACAACAGCTGGGAAGAGTGCTGGAGAAGATCTAGCAGACCAGGGTCAACAGGAGGGCCTGCAACATCATTAAGCAAAGTAGTCACTCCCAGAAAAACTTATTCACACTGGTACCATCAGGAAGATGCTACAGGAGAGTAAATGCAAGGACAACAAGACTGAAAAACTGTTTTTACCCACAGGCCATCAGGCTTGTGAATCACCGACGGCCCCCTCCCCCCAACACTGCAGACTCAAACTGCTGACAACCTACCTATGTAGAATTTGCACTCTCTCCTCATGTTTACATAACATATACATGCACAACTATGTACTTTGTGCACATTGTTAATTATGACTCTCTTGTTATTTCTGTCTTAGGATGTTTAATGTCTGATGTTGGTGAGAGGATTCACAGAATAGGAATTTAATTGTACTGTGTGACAACTGTTTCCTATATGACAATAAAAAGTTTGAAGTTTGTTGGGGAAAGTTGTCCAACCAAATACTGGCTGTAATCTAATCTGTCAGTGGATCTCCTTCATTTTCTTTCTTTCTCTATCCTTTCCATCATTTTGTCTCTGTCTTAAAGTCGCCCTGTCTCCATCTGTTGCTTTCTCCCTATCTCTTTTCCCTCCTCCCCCTCCATCTGTCTCAGAGGAGGTTTCACTAACAGGATACTTGACAGGAGAGAAGAGTGCAGGGAGAGTGGCCTTTTTCTAGCAAGTCAGCTAGTCATCCAAGGCTAATTAAATATCACTTCTGAGTGTTCAAGTCTTTCTCTCTCCTGTCTCTTGCTGTCTCTCTCGCTCTCTTCCCTAAAGTGGGTGCTTTTCCTGAAGTGAATTAGCTCTCCTCTGTCTCTTACTGGCTTTCTCTCTCTCTCTCACACACTATCCCCTTGTTCCCAGTCATCGCCTTAGGCTCCTTACACACAAATTAACCTTTCAATATAAAATCACACAGGGGAGCAATAGTCAGGAAGGTGTGTGTGTGTGTGTGTGTGTGTGTGTGTGTGTGTGTGTGTGTGTGTGTGTGTGTGTGTGTGTGTGTGTGTGTGTGTGTGTGTATGAGAGAGAGAAAGAGAGAGAGAGAGACTAAGTGTACAGGGTCAACCTAAGTCCCTGTCCATGTAATTGTGAATTAGAGTCTTAAATGAGCTCTACTTCCCCGTGCTGACCGGGAAGAGGGGAGGTGGAAAAGGTAAGTGAGAATGAAAAGCAGCAGCAAAGAAAGAGGGTCTATAGGAACAACAGGAGAGATTGACAAGAATAAGGAAGAAATAAGGGAAAGACAAAGAAAAAGCAGGAAAGCTATCTCCAGCTATGTGGCAATGCTGATGGGTGGGAAGTAGGTGAAGGATTGTATCCTTGTCACTGTACTGGTGACTACTGCTGGTCAGTCAAACACCTGCTCTAGAGGGAGTTGGATCTTGGAGAGGATAATGTGAACCTCCAATGCATTACATTCTCCCAGTGTAGCTCCTCTCTGGTAGGAGAAAATAAGCAGCTGTTACTTCTGTTACACCATGTGTAGCAGAGGCAGCACACTGCTGTTTACCACCTCCCTTGGCAAACAGCGGAGTTAGCAGTGACAGTCAGGACCACAAGGCATTTGTAAATGGACATTCCAAATGGGGAGAAAATTGGTAGTAGTTCAATTTATTTCAAGTTTTACTTGAAATAAATTGAACAGAATAAATGAGGACCTCAGTCTGGGGCCAAGAAAGTTATACATTTCCAAAAAGCTGGCAGAGAATTCCTGTACAGATTGAACACATTCCACCTTCCATCATTATGGACCTTCAGTGCTACCAGTATCCTCAGCAATAAGCTTACTAGTTCAAACATATGGATACTTGGTCAAGACACCTTGGTGTCACTTTTAATGCACTGGGTAACCCTGTAGCATGGTTTATGCACATGCAGGGTTCTGCGGTCAAGTTGGCAATAATAAAAATGCAATATTTGGTTAGATTTCAAAATAAAATTGTTAATGTTGTGAAACAGTTGCAGTATGGCTAGGTTTAGTCTGGACTCACACAGGCGTGCCTGCCTGCCTGATTTTGCTGACTTGTTCAGCTTTTGTTGAGTTGTTCAGTTGTCCTTGATTTTTGTGCTTCTTCCTTGGTTAAGTAGGCTAAGTAGTAAACTGTTTCTCTTTTTATCTGGTTTAACTGTATTCATTGATGATATGCGATCAGGAGACTGCACAGGGTATTTTATTTAGAAAATCAACCAGATTAGCTCTGGCAGCCGCTGCACAGCCCTACCGAAGCACACACACAGCCTGTGTGTGTCCAGGGATAGGCACCAAAACTACTTGGTTAAGTTTAGGAAAAGTTCATTGTTTGGGTTCAAATAAGTACTAAGTTAACTTATGTTACTTAAGTTAGTTACATAAGTTAAAAAGATCCAACATCCTCCCAATGTTGATTTTTGAGTTATTTATGCTACTCTAACTTGTAGCATTGAACAATGACGCTAAAGGGGTGTTTTAAAGTGATGCCATGGGGTCTTGATCAAGCGTCCATATTTGACAACTTGTGAGATCGAAATCTCTATTCCCTTGAAGGACTCCAAACTGTGACACTCTCCGTAGCCCCAGACAATCAATAAAAACTCTGTACATCCTTCTCACTGTTGAAATTTTCAACATGAGGTGACTCTGTGGTAGCATTGGTAGGAAGAGCCAAGCAAGCTTGCCTCCAGGGCTGGAAATTAAGCTTTCCCACTTATAAATGTTACATACTACTGACAGGCTGTGTCCAACAGGCTGAACACCACACTGTCAGCCTGTTGGACACAGCAGTCAAGAGTGGGCGGCTAAAAATTAGACCATCCAATTTCCAAATGCTGGAGATGAGGAAAGGCAAGGGAAGCAGAAGGAAGGTACAAGAGGACAGAAGGGGCACTAGTAGAGTAAAAGAAGTGCAGTGAATTAAATGTGTACTTCTTGTCTCTTTGGCTTCTTTGCTTCCTGTTGCTTCTTTTTGAATAAAATATGACTTGGATGAAGTAAAAAAAAAGGATATGGCAGTATAACACGTACCACTCTATACCTTATAAGAACTAGCCACTTTGTCTAGAAGCAAAAGATTATTTTATATTGCCATCGTGAGCACCCCTGTTCTTCTCAGTGCTTGCTTAAGATTCCGTATTACCAAACAGTAAAACAGGACTTAAACAGAGAAGCAGAGTGTCGCCTAAAACAATGTTGAATTGTTCGAGCATCATTTTATTATTTGACCTTTATTTGACCAGGAGAGTCCCATTGAGATTAAGAACCTCTTTTGAGAGGCTGACCGGGCCAAGACAGGAAAATGCAGCAAACTGACTGATTTTTAGAGAATTAAAAAAATAAATACCCCATGTTGAATATAATGTCATCACATTTCCTGAAAAAGATTAATTGTTTTAATGTCAGATCTACTGACCAACCGATCAACTGGTCACTCTAAGATTGTATTCAGTGCAACAGTGTAATATAGACATGGTCTTGTCTGCTGCTATATCAGCCTGTTCACCATGAGACAACTGTAAATAAAACAAACAACGGCACTGTATCAGTCACCAAGCATTAATTGTTCAACCATCTCTTACACACTGACAAGTTTCAACATTCCCACATAAGTAAGCACAACCTAAAGCAATCATAAGCCAGTGAGCAATTAACGCATAAACCAAAAGAATTATTCATTAGTGTGTGAATAATGCTAAATGATCTCCAAATCTTCGCCAGCCTACTTGTCCACATACAGCAGATCCTGACAAATTGATAAGTGCTCTCCCTTAACATTATATTAATTTATCTAATCTAATCTATTTTAATAATCTATCAATTATTATGGAGACTGGAGACACAGAGAATGATGATGGTGAAGTTACTTTGAAAAGGTTCATTTGTCCAACAGTGTTCATTCAAACAATTTGTGGGCAAAATAAACAAAAAACACACAATGTTTTTGAAATATGCTCCAAAATCTCAATCATACAAAAAAAGTACTACACAAACCATATAAATTTGTACAGGGTGTCTTTCTCTCTAATTGAGTAGCACTCTTTGTCCCTCTATGTCTGTCTTCCTCAAGTGAGAATTCAATGTACAAAAGATCTGAGTGTTGGTGTGTGTATGTGTGTGTGTGCGTGCAAGCGTGTGTGCGTGCATGCATGCGCGCGTGCGTGTGTGGGGGGGTGGAGAAAAAGAGAGAGAGAGTCATGTTGGGCACACAGATGGCAGAGCAGAGGATGATTAGAGCGGTATTACATTGTCACTGAGTTGGCACACACTGCTTTAATTACCAAGTGCAGCAAAGACATTTAGATATACACATGTTTACACAAAAAGACACGGACACACTGAAACACAAACCCATACAGACACTACACACAGACACACAATATAATAAAATACATCCATGCATACATATATACACAAGACACACGTTGACACAGAAGACATACTACACAAAATTAAGTTAAATGTGGGAAAAAAAAGTTAGTTAAAGCTGTAGTTATTAGCTTTGGAGGAACAAGCCAAATACAGCTAGATTTCGAAAGCATCTAACTGAAAAAATCCCTTCAGGCTTCCCTTCAAATCCACTCACCAAAAACACATTTTCATGTGCAATAAGTGCACACGCAGATTGTATGCAGGTAGGCAGGTATGGTAGGCCATTCAAACCGAATGAAATAATTGGATGGGCTTATTACAGTCCTGCGACATCCACAAATACCTCATTTATAAATACATCTTTTTTTCAGGGCATTTGACTTAGAATTTCAACAAATATAACAAAAATGCTCCTGAAATACTAGCTTAAAACCTCACTTATCAATTCCATCACAATTACTATCAGTATAAGTGCTTTTGAATTTAGATGTTTTTTCCATACTGAAGTGGTTTCCCAATGATAGCCTTTTTTAAAATGTCTTGTAGTCGAGGTTCAAAATGGCACCCACTGAGCTTTAAAAGTGACTTTTTAGTTGTAACAGTAGTATTTTAAACACTCTTTTTCCTTTTACTAGATGTGAAACACCTCATGGTTTCAGAAAGTAACTGATTCATGAATCTCAGGCGGTTGAGATGAGCATCCATAGGACTGCGGGTTTACTGAACATTAAAGTTTATTAGATGAATATTGGGATTTGAAATTTCTAAATGTATTTCATTGCAGATGAAGAGGCCATTAATTCAGCCTGTCCACTCTTGACAGTTAAGAAAAGTATCAATGTCAACAATAAGGCAGAATCTCATTTTCTCACTCATACATGAAAACCATTGTTTCAGGAGAATAATTGTGGAAACCACCATAACTTTAACTGTTTTGCTGAGATTTTCAGCATTAAGTTTTTTATCGGAAAGGAAAGTTATCTAATGTCTCACTGAATCATAATACAATGCAGTCAGATGCATCATATATCTCCAATATGTTGCTGAAATATGACGTTAACACTCACAGTATAAACAGCTTCATTGAAACAAATGTCTGCTGTTGACATTGTGTGTGCCATTCTTTTGTTCTCTTGCTTCATACTGCATTATTTAGATTATAGGACTGTGTTAAAATTTTATTTGCTCCTTAGACACATAAATTGAAATTTGACACACAACATAATGAAAGGAAAGAACACATGCTGTCATAAGAAGACATCATTGGAAAGGGAAAAAAGGAGAAAATGCCCAGCCCAGTGGGTTCTATTCCCATTTTATTATAAGAACCGGTGTTGATGGTATGTTTGAAAAGTAGGACTGGTTGTTAAACCTCACTACTTGTTTGGTACCGACAGTGATAAGTTTGTAGAACTGTAGTACTGATCGAAAACTGTCTGAAAGCTTGTTTACTCTTATTTATTGAACTCTTATTTACTCATTCTGTAATCAGTTAAATAGTTTAAATCCAAATTTTTCCAATTTCAGACTGTAATATATTTTAGTTTTTGTATTGCTGCTTATGTATAGATAAAAGTAATGTATTAAAACTATCATTTTGTTACAGAAACTCTTGTTTTAATTACAATTATTTTTGTCCAACTTAAAAACAACTGATCCCCATACTTGGAACCAATGTTAGGCTATCACAGATGTCTGGACAACTGGATGAAAAAGTCAGAGATGAGACAAGATAGAAAACACACTTTTCCTTCTGTCTAAAATCCATCTGCAGACGTTGGGGACAAATAGAAGAGGAAAGAAGATGTTGAAAACGGGGGAAAAAAGAGGGAGGGAGGTGGTGTGGTGGTGGTGGTGGTGGTGGGGAGTGTTCAAGAGCTCAATCTATCCCTTAGATGAAAAGCAAACGGCAATCGGTGCGCCACAAACATGCGTGTCATCCCCTGGAATTGGTCAGGGGTTGGTGGCTCATCAGGGTCCTTCTTTCTCCTTTTCTGTGTAAATGGGAGAGAGATGGAGGAAGAGAATGAGCAAGAGAGAGACAGACATTTATATTTCATTAGACTAGACACCGCAATGCCAGTAAAACTGATGTCGCAGCTCTCTAGAGGAGGGAGAGTACAGGCGAGCAAACGAGTAGAGGAAGAGCAAAAGAGCAAAAGGAAGAGAGGGGGAATTGCAAAGAAAAAAGAAAATGGTGAGAGATGTGTGAAAAAGTAAGAGAGAGCAGGCAGGGAGCACTTGAGGTTAATCTAGAACAAATATCCATAGTGACAGAACAAGACGGCCGGATGCGGCGAGTTGTTACTGGGAGTGGATAAGAGGGGATTTACACAGTGAGTGGAGAGGGGGGGAGTGAAATTGGAAAACAGAGAGAGACAGACAGAGAGAGAGAGAGATGGTAAAGACGAGGGCAAGGTGAGACACAAGAAGAGGGAGATGGAACAGAAAGAAGTGGGGACAGAGTCAAGAGGGAGAGCCAAAGTATTGACAGATGGAGAAAGGAGGATGTTGAGATGATGAAAGAAGTATATGAGACCGATCAAAAGGACCGAGGAAGGCAGAGAGAAAAGAGAAGGATATAGCCTATATGGAGTCTGTCACACACTAAGAAGTAAAGCCGAGCGCAGAGCAGATGAAGACAAACTGAGATGGTGGAGTTTCTTGATCCTCTGGTGCCACTCGAAGGTATTAAAGGCTGAGCTGAAAGTCGATAAGAAAGTTGTGGTCAAGGGAGTCAGGTTTTTACAGGAGGGGATGAAGACCACACACCACTATATCCTCCCTCCCCTCGTCAGTGTGGGCTAGCCACTTTATTATCAGGCCCATGGTCCATAGGAACAATATATTTATATACAAGACCAAATCCACAGAGATAAGGTAAGAGTGTAGTTATCCACAAACATTCCACATCACAGGGAGTTATCGTCATCACTATCAATCAGTCAAGTGTGTATACATGTATTTATTCAAGCCAGCTTTCTGCAGTAACCTGACTTATTAAATCTGCAGTGATATATTTATTTTGGCTTCTTGGGGGCAGCGGAACAAGCTCTAAACGCAACATTGACATTCTATCACCATATAGGGCTGATACAGCAAACAGTTGCCTGGAAACATTAGTATTCATTTAGAGTCGTGTTTCTGGCCATCAGATTAAAGTCCAGTAGTCACTCACCTTTAGTAAGGTAAACCAACTCCTGAAGAACGTATCTGGCTCTTTAGCTTCTTCTGCTAAATGCTCCACCTCACTCAAACAGCTGCCAAGAACAATATGGTGAGACTGAACCAAAACAGTTACAGGTGTGACGAGACACGAGACGAGACAAGATACTAGGTTCACAAGATCAAGACGAGACAGGATTTTAACACTTTTGTTTGTTTTTTTTAATCTTAAATTCAATTTTGAGCATTAAACACTTAAAAATGTATGCAGTTTTAAGTGTTCTAGTGAATTTTCTGCATGAATTTATGGTGAAAATGTTTTTATTTATGTAAAGGGAAACACAAAATTCGGGTGGCATGTGACAATTCAAAATATTAAGGCACTGCAGAGGGAGAATGATTACTTACCTGCATGTAAACATGGATTTTTATGGTAAACGGGTAACTACAATGCATGTGAATGTGTTATCTAATTTCCTTAATAACCTGCTTCCTCCCAGTCGTCTGGTTTCTCATGTGTATGTAAATGTCCTTCGTCCTTCCCCAAACAGGGAACAGCCTAGTGCTGAAACAGCCATTCCTCTGCCTATGGCCCTTCTAGCTGGCTCTTTGCCTGTTTCCCCTTCAGCTACTCATCCACCTGTTTCCCCTTCAGCTAGTTCTTTGCCTCAATCTCCCATGATTAGCCCCCTGGTTGTACCACCACTAGCTAAAACTCTACCGGCTAGCCTTCTGCCTGTGTCCTCAGCCCACTGAAATCACACTGTCTCAGAATCCCAAGCCCTACATTTTCTCAATCCCACAGCATCCACCTGTTGTTCAGCGTGCCAAGCCTGCAGTGAGCCAATCGCAGAGAAGCTGTGAGTATGACCAAGCATCATCCGATGGTTCTTGGGTTTCTATCGAATCAATTCCAAGGTACCATTATTGTGGCCGCAATGCTTCCTAGGTCTTCAGCAAGTCCAGTCTCCACTACCCAGTGCACTAGAGTTCATTCGTTCTTCAATCGTCATCTATTGCTGAATAAGTGAGAATTATTTATATAGTTCAGCATCATCATTACACTCAATTATGACTTAAAGTGGCCCAAATGTCTTTCAAATTATTTTGAGGTTTTCAAAATGTTACTTCTTGATAAACTTCTATGGAGTATATGGTATATTCGTCTTGTTACTTTCAACTAGAATAAGAGTGAGCCATAACCAAATCTCAGCCATAACAAATTTTGTGGTTACGAATCTTTTTCACTCTCTCATTCTGCTACTATATTGTCAATGTGATGAGGGTTGTTGAAAATAATTAACAGTTGCAGGTGGATTTTTCTTTTCCTTTGCCCACCAACCCTCTTCATAAAAGCAAAACATCCTCTATGCAGGATTTTCTCATTAATTTCACTGTGGAATTAATTGTGACAGAACAGGGAGACACCCGGACTGACAGACAGATGACCAGATGCACATATAGCTAGACAGAGGAGATAGAGAGACAGATGCGGAAAGATAGGAATGATGAGAGAAGAGGGAGACAGATGGAAAGATGTAGATAGATGGAGACGGCAAGTCAGGGAGGATATTAGAGCATTTGGCCTTGAGCCTGAATCAACACAGCAAGCTGACAGCTATATCTGTAGGCTTTATTAACATGGAGAGGCACAAATCCATGCATGCACGCACATGGAAATGTACAGGAATATGTAAGTAGAGGTTTTCTATGCCACGTAAAATTAACTGACTGAGATGTAGCCAAGAATCCCAGGCAATGAATATTTGTGTGTGTGTGCGTGCGTGCGCGTGCGTGCGTGTGTATGCAGGCAGAAACTGGCACACGTGTAAATGTGCGAGATCAAGTATCCAGGTGCATCATTTATATCCCCCACCAAATGTTTTGAAAGACAACCTCCAATATACGCAAACACACACAAACGTTCTACGCCACTCTGCGCACACACACACACACACACACACACACACCACGCCTTTTCTGATGGCTTTCCGGGATAGACAAAAGATATCACTTACAGTCAAATAGAAAAGTAAACAAATAGGCAAATAAGGAAGGAAATAAGAGACCACCATGTGCATTGGTACATCAAGGTTAAGTAAGTATTTTTGCTGTAGATTAAGCTACAATCAAAGACTAATGCAAAACAGATTTGCAAACTTCAGGGGGCATTGTGTTTACACACAACAGCAAAAGATGAAAATAAAAACAACTTTTAGCCCAGATACCTGCTTTATATCAAGACTGCAAGCTGTGTATGTCAATCATTTTAAACATTTCTATGCATGCCGTAATGTCATAGGAAATATCGTGCCATTTAAACAACAAAACTAAAACTGTAGTTGACAGGACAGAGAAACTGTCCAGAGGAAGCAGTCAATTGGACAGTCCCTCCAAAATTTTCACTGTATGAACCTGGATTGTGTGAGAGACCTTTTGGATGTTTAGAAGAACACAGAATATAAGTATATAATCAGATTCTGACAGATCCTTTAGACGTTTCGGAAGAATTAAATAAATGAAGTTATGCTGCTGTCCCTCATGTGTAAATGTGTTCATTTTTATTACCCAGCCTACCCAATCCACGGATTATCCTATGCAGGCGCATCTCACCGTCTAAATAATGCCCCCTTTAAATAGAAGAAAAACTACTGCACCATTGAGTTTAGACCAGATATTGTTCGTCAGCTGCTTAATCACTTTCTGCTGCCTCAAGATAGCAATGCATCAACAATGATCGTGACCACACCTCATTTTAAGACCAACACTCCCATGAGCGCACAGATGGGCGCTAATGCATTTGCTGTTTAAACAACGTTGGAGCTGGGCATGAAAATGACAACTGCATCGGTTGGAAACTAGCAATCATACTTGAGCTGCGCTTTGCGACACTTTGAGCCAGATGTACAAAAAGGTCCTTAACTGTGCATTCAGACCAAACGGAAATTTAATCCACGCAACGCTTTCCTCGCGGGGGTTTTATCGCTGGACATCGCTGGAGTGTTCACACACAACGCGATAACGTGAATAAACACAACTCGCTATTACTACAGCTATATGAACCCAAAGTAAACATTTTGCTGTGATTAAATTGCTATAGACAGATCAAACTGATGCTGAAATAACTACAATATGATGCAGTGTTGTTAAACACGAATTAACACGAGTTAAATATGAATTCATGCTTTGTCAGGGCTGTCAGCAAGTCAGCAGGACAACAACTTCTAAAATGTTTGTTTTCTGAATGGAGTTCGGATCAATCAGGGCTATGCTATGCTAACTTGGTCACAGTAAAGTACAACGATATGTGGAATAAAGTTACATACACATGTTTTTGAACTCTGAATTCCTTCGCGTTGCCTTCGCTTAGCCGGCACCGCCCCCTTTGCGCCACCCGCTTTGCGCCGCCAGCAGGATATCGCGGCTCTACGCGTCTTTGCATTGACTTTGTATGTAAACTCATCACCCTGAACGCTCACTTCACTTTTGGCCTGAAAGCACCTTTAGTCTTATTTAGTCTTATAACATGTTACATGGAAATAGTAAACATGTAGTACACATAGCATGCAGATGTTTCAGCAGACATAACATTCTTCCCTAAAGAATTGTGCATAAATAGCATATATAGCACTGTACACTGATGGCAATAAATTACATTTGAAAACTGTATATGAGATTTGGTGAGGTTTTTCTTAAATTTTGGGAAGAATTTGTGTCTCCTGTGAGCGAGCAAGACAGGGCAGCTGGTTGACACAGTGGGCAGTAGGATGGGTATTCTGTCAGTGTTGGCACAGGAAAGTGACATCACCTGTCACAATGTTTAATTAACACCTTGGAGTGTGTGTGTGTGCGTGTGTGTGTGTGTGTGTAGGTGTGTGTTTGTGTGTGTAATGTAATGTATGTAATTAGCATTTTGGTTGCATAAAATTTTGCACCTGCACATGTTTTTGTGTATATTTTTTGTGTCTGATTGCGTCAATAGAAATATGCGTGTGTGTATTTATGTAATTTTTGTGTGGACTTAATTAGCATCACAGTGCATGTATGTCATTTTACGCTTACAATGACACACAGCCTGTGTTTGTGTACGTATATAGGTGTGTGTGTGTGTGTGTGTGTGTGTGTGTGTGTGTGTCATTGACAGCTGAGGTCACTCCTGGGGGTTTTAATCTGGACTCGCATCAGGATGTGAGATGGCTTCAGCTGGTCTGATTTGAGTTTTCGCCGGCAACCCAGAGGTTCACCAGCTGTACCGATGATACAGTTCTTGTAACTGTGGAACACTCTCGCTCTTTCACCCTCTGCAACTCTTTCTCACTCCTGCATACATATGCTCACACACATACACTCACACTTCCTCTCTCATTATTGAGCAGTGAACTGGACCTTAAGACAGCCTCTGTCACACCTTGGAGTGGTGATTAGATTCTCATTCATTTCTTAGCTTACCATCTCATTATGTACAACAAAATATTTTTCACATCACACAGCATTAGCATTGCTTCTAGTGATGCAAACAGAAATTTCTTCATGCATTCATTCTTGTGATGAGGACTTCCAAGCAAGGTGTTTTCTCAGAGGTCCTCCTCTTTGGGACAGTTGGTGGTACTATTACAAATTTGGGAGCATTTGTTTCTTTGATTCTTTGTTAAGGCACTTGTCTGAGTATTTTCTCAGCTTCTGAAACTGGTCACTGTTCACGCTTTTCTGTAAAAGAGAGAAATATCTTTGCCCTGATATTTTGCCTATTTTTCATCTGTATTTTGTCTCTCTCTTACTCTAACTTTTTTTATTCCTTCCATCTTCCTGTGGTTTGACTACTTCATCATCTGGGGCACTGTGACAGCAAGGCATTAATCCTGGCCCCTCACACACACACACATTACACTACACCCAAAAACACGCATGTGCACCTACAGTACAAGCCCAAACACAATATAGCCACACATGTGCACACATAAACACAGAGGGATACCTGCACAAATGCAAGTACATATGAACACACATACATGCATTCCTTAATAGAATTGCATCCACACTAATGCATGAATAAGCACACAACCTGGGTAGGGATGACAGTTTTGGAAAGATGTTCAATCCCTCTTCAAGTACAGTTTATGTTCATTTTATTGCCCAACAGTCTTACTGTGGGAGTGAAAGATGTAAAATGAAAAACATCTCTGACATTTACAACATTACACAAACTTCAGTGTAGCAGTGAAAGGTACCACAATCAATAGATAGTGTAAAGTGCTGCGAACAGTCTCATATATTATCATATAGAACACATTCAGTTTTACAGATTCATATGGCCGTTGCTAGGCATGTGGCAACTACCATGGTCAAACACTGAGGCCAATATAGGCGTACCTTACGTTTCAACAACACAAATGGAAAATCTAGTAAATGTTTGCTCTAAAAAATCTCTAATAGCCAATCCAATATAATAAAAATGTTACACCACTCAGACAACAGCGGCGTAAGAAAACATTATTTTTTTCTTCACTGACAGGACTGGCAAACACACACAAACTGTCAAGTGGCACCGGGAACACATACTCACATCAGACCAGGGCTACATCTAACAGCTGCAACAGCTTCTTTTAATGTGGCTTTCTGACATATGTCACAGCTTATCCTGCCCCCTACTGGCAAGGCAAAGAAACATAATTGAACGGTCAAGCATTCCAGTATACCAGGCTATTAAAACAACTTGCTACATTAGAGTAACTGGCATTATTACACACAAAAACACACAAAACATATCAGGAACAGTCAGTTTGTCTCTAAAAATACAAAGTCAATGATATCTCGTTAAAGATACAATGTGTAAGATTTGGCCAGAATTTTACTTTAAAACAGTTTAAAAAATGAACCATATCAACAGGATGTAAAGAAGTAACCATTCAGATGTCATGTCAAAGACATCTATGTGTTGTGTTGCAGAGATATCTACTGTAATTAGCATGCTAAGCTACTAGTTCGGGCCAGTCCTGTGTTGTAGTAATAATAATAATAATTATGATAGAAGTCTTTATTTATAGAAATTATGCCTCTTTTCCATGAAACTCTAAACACAAATCCACAACTTCTCACTAAATTCCCCAAACATCCTATTTTGAGGTCATAATGAAGCTTTCCACTCAAAACCATTCAATCTTGCTGAAAAAACAAACTTTCCACTCAGATATAAAAACAATCATACCTGTCAAGTATCCCGTTTTGGCCGGGAAAGTCCCGTATTTTACCCTTCTTTCCCGCCGTCCTCCCATATTAGTATTTTCCCGTAAATCTCCCGTATTTTAACCTGCATTATTAAAAAAAATTATACCCCAGCCCCGGGGGTGTGTTTGACTTCATGCTGCGCAGGGCTGACTTAAGGTGATGCATGTTGGACTTAAAATAAGGCATGCTGGTTAGAAATCGTGTCCGACTTTAGCCGGCGCTGCAAAACGTCACCAGGACACATGACATTAAAACCTCACGGGAGCAAGGCGGCTGCAGGCGCCGAGTCCGGCGGCCGCAGTTGCTTTTCTCAGGCTGCACGAAATTGGAACCACACTTTTGCCTGCAGCTCACGTTTGACTATGAAGTCAGCGAAAGTCAGCCGCCGTCATTTCGAATGCACCTATACCCAATCTGAGCTCTGTCACTAGCCTCGCGATAACTGCCACCTGCAGGACGTTAGACAACAGAACTGTTTGCGCTCTACTCTCATGTAAAATGAACCACTCTGGCCCAGCCCACAAATACAGTACTTTCAAAATTGTCTTAGAGAAGCAAAGTCTGCAACAAAATTGTACAATAACTCACTAAAAGAGTAAAGAAAAGTTGTGTGAAATTAAAAGAAAAACTTTAAAAGAAAAGCAATATGAAATGAAAATGAAAATAAAATGTAAATGTAAAGACAAGCAATGTTAAATGAACAGAAAATATACAAATAAGTAATTTAAATAAATGCTCTTCTCTTTTGTGTTTTCATTTAGGCTATAGCAACTGTCTTAAAATGTAAGGGATAGGCTACTGGAGGTTGGTTGGGGTGGTGGGACTGCTCGCGGTGGGCGCCGGAAAATTTCCCTTATTTTCAAATCCAAAACTTGACAGGTATGCACAATCCCTAAAAAACACAAGTACAACACAGTTTTACACACTTTTGAGATAAATTCAAAACAATAGGGGAGAGCTGGGATGAATTAAACACTTTTCAGATATACGTTGTTTTAAAATATAACATTACACACAGAAATCATTTGTTGTTGTTATCAACAACTACCATTTGTGTGTCCTCGTGGTCCAGCCTGCAGCCTAGTGGACTCTGCCCCCCTCCCGCCTTATCTAAATGAGGTAGAATGGCTGCTTGTTGCACGCAGTGACTCTTCACGTTTAAACTTCACTAGCTTCTAAAATGTAAAACTTTGACATTTAAAAATTCAAGATGTGTTACAGTACTAACTGATCTTTCATATGATAATGACCAATGGACATGGAACAATAAACACAACTAGTCATTCAGAAAAAATGATTGCTTGAGTGAATTTACTTTGTGTGATGTGTTGAAAACAGCTTCTTTCGTATAACTCCCGGCTCACCCCTACTACAAAACTTGTTATTAGTATGTTGCTTGAGATTCTCCCCCTCAAAAACCTTTTTACATGATGAACACAACAAAATAAATAACAAATGTAAACATTTGCACATTTTTATTCCTTAGTGAGCTGTACAGTTCAACACACCAAACAACAAATTATTCTGCCCCAGCGTCCCGTCTTTGATCTGGGCCTCTCCCTACTCCTCCTCTGTTTCCCTCTTCCTCCTCCTCCGCATCCTCCTATGCCTCCTCTTCCTCCTATCCCATCTCCTCCTCCAACTCCTACTGTACCTCATAAAAAACATACTGGGAACAAGTGTAAAGAGTCTAAAATGTTTCATGCTTCATTATTCTTGTTAAAAGCATCCAGTCAGCTGTTCTGAGGGCTTGTCAGGTTAGAGATAGTGACTTAGGTTTGACTGTGCAAGACTAAGTTGAAGGTAACTTACAGCCCCTGTTAGTGTCACAGAAACACAAAGATGGCAAAGAAAAGAAGTGATGTGGAAAAAAAGCAAAACCAGATTTAATATGGGCATTGCTTTCCATCACTGGAGATAGCTCTTGGTGAGTAAAGAGATGTGTTTTGACATTGAATGCTGAATTTCTTTTAGGCTGCTAAGTAACATCTAACATTGGCTATTTAAAGAAGCATATAGTGCAGCTAAAGACAACACAACCGTACAGGTTGTGAACACAACCGCGACAGTTCACGGGAACATACCAGCCTGTCACTCTGGCGCCTTCCTTCCTACACGCTCACCTCTCTCATTGAAAATGAATTATCAGGTACGTTAATCACTTCCTGTGTGAAAAGGCCTTTACACTGTTTACAATGTACATCATAAACATCAACAGATATCAAAGGCCAGTGATTACAACCTCAAGTAAACATCTTGGAAGGATTTAGATCTGGTAATGGCAAATGCTGTAATAGGCTGACTTATTTCCACAACACATCCACAACTGATTTGCCTTGAGCTGGAGAAATGTTTGGAGGAAACAGGACTGTGGGACCTCTGAACAGCCTGCTGCTTGGTGGCCAAGTTTGTCAGACTTCAGAGCGCTAAGCAGTCTCACTAGAGCAACTATCATTGTGCCTTTGAGTATTGAGTTAATTAGCAGCTGAGCTCCCAGAGTCATTATCAAGGTGGGAAGAGAGCTTTCTCAATCACTCTCTCTGCAGATTTGACTAAGTCTGTCCCAGCATTTGTGTAGGCTGCCCTCTGGTCACAATCATGCTGCTCTAACTCTGCCGCATCCTAAATAATATTTTTTACTTGAGTCAATGAATACTGCTGCATCTCAGGCCAGTCCTCACAAGGGCATAATAGATTAGTATCCCAGTCAGTCAGTAATTGAATAGCAACATTATAATGAGAATACATGTGAATATAGATTTTATTTTGGCATGAAGGTACTGTTTCATATCGCTCCCTGTGAAGGCTAATTTAAAGACAGTAAAAAGCGAGAGCGGGGAGAGATCAATGCAAACCCCAAGGGGCTACCAGGAAGAAACAGTAGCATTTTAAATAGGCCCCAGAGCTGGTGATCGTAATATGGAAGCTTAGCTGACACATCAGCTGATCCAGAGCATGCCAGTTGTCAAAATTAAGTAGCTTGATTTCATGGTATTTTTGCACACTTTTCAGCTGTGAGAGGTGACCAAGTAAAGGTACATTACACCAGAAAAGTAGTTTTTGTAGGGGCACTGTGTCTGTGAAGATTCTTCATCCAGGTTTTAGTTATCCAAGGAAGGGTGTTAGAAATCACATACAAATATGGTTTTCAGAGGCTTTCTATAAACTGTGATTAAAGCTGAAATGTTGCCACTAAGCACTTCACAGTGACAAAGCCTAATTAAGCCTATTTAAAAATATGTGTTGATACTGTAGATTCTGTAATCGACTGTGTGCCAGGGTGTGTGTGTGCGCAATTTAGAGTGAGAATTGAGCCTCCGTGCAACCATGATTAAACAGCATAAAAGCAGAAACTAAGAAGAACAGAAATGTCTACTCATGTGAGTGTAACTGCTGCGGTCGTGCAGCACTGTATTTGTGGGCACTTTGCCTTGGAATGTGTAAAACCAGCTGTAAAAAAATAAAAGGTAGCCTTGAGTACAAGAAAAGCCTATATGTATGCAGGTATGAGGAGCTGTACAAGCCATAATACATCCTATGTGTATGTGTGTGAGAGGGTGGCGACGTGGCAGTGGATAAGAGGTGTACGGTGTGAGAGACCAGGGTTCGATTCCACAGTGACACATCCACCAAAATGTCTTTGAGCAAGACATTTAGTTGGTCTAGATCCGTGCGACCTCTGACATACATAGGAATTGTAAGTTGCTTTGTATAGAGAATCAGCTAATGGAGTAATTACAAATGTAGAATAGTGGGAAAGAAAGGATTATACTAAAAACAGAAGGGTTTTCATGTACATTTTGTGCAGTGGGGATGGGGTAAAGACATCATGATTGATATCTGCACAAAGAAAATCACACCTCAAGAGGCATCTGAGGCAATGGCTTCCACAAGTTCACCAGGAACTATCAAACTGCAAGTATATCTGTTTCTCTCTGCCATTGTTTTCACACATAGAACTGAGCTCGGCTAAAGTTAAATTTTAATTGACGTTACGATGGTCTAGCAGAAACCCACTGCAACTAGCACTAACTTTTGCTAATACCTACATTCCCAAACCTGTTTGTGTTTTTCTCCGCTATTGTTTGTAGAATCTAATGTTAGCTGTGACTTAGTAGCAAACAGTGCTAGTTACAGTGGGCTTTTTCTTAACAGCGTAATGTCTGTCTTATCTAGTAATACCAGTTTGTACCTCAAGAGGTAATAGTGAGTCACTGCAGCCTCCAGTCTGCCCTCAGCCCAACATAAGAGGATGAAGAAGTAGCGCTAACCATGGGTGTTTCTCAAAACCAAGAATGCAAAGAATGGACTTGTGTTCTTGGGGGGAACGTTCTTGCTTGTTGTTCTTGGAAGAATGAACTTGCAACGTCACAAGCACACAAAACGCTGCTGACAGTTTGAGACGAGGCATTCTTGCTGGCATTGCGCAATACCTCAAGCACTGTGGCCACCTGCAAATACTGTGACCACAACTTTACTGGTTACTAACAATGTAATGTCTAGTATATTATTATTATTATTATTATTATTATTATTATTATAAAGCAAAGTCAGTCCACTTTCGTAGTATTTCGTAATTTATTTTTTCTGAAGTTTCACAAGATCTGATTTTTCTGTACATCATTCAGATGTCTCTTGATTTAAGTTAAAACCTTACAAAATTACTCAGAATCTAATGACAGAATACTAGTGGTACAAACTTTAAAACTGTGTTACAGCTGTGGGTCTTTACTCTGCCGTTGTTGCTGGACTCTGTCTGCATGCCTGTTGAGGGCTCTGTGAGCTGACTGGCCAGTCGGCTCATTAGCTTCCCCCAGCGGGCTGGTTCGCTAGCTCCCCCTGCTGAAGCTTGTGGAGCATCATAACGCTGAAAACGATTGAGCACATTTTCGATTCGCCATCATTTTGCGTGTCAAGAACGCTTCCAGGATTTTTAATCATTCTTGCCAAAATGCAAGGTATTGGTGTATTGGGACAGTACTTGGGCCACAAAAGTTAACATTTCACAAGAACACAAGTACAGACAAGAACACAAATTGAGAAAGGCCCCATGTTCGGCAGGAAAGAAAGATATAATATAAATAGAAGAAAAACAAGAGTTACCACCGGCTTTGCTTTCCTCTGCTGAAGACACCTCTTGGCGAATAAAGGATGAAGTTTGTTTTTGAATTTGCAACATTACTTCTAGTCCCAGACATGTATTTTTTTGGGAGCTAAAACATGCATCGGCCAGGTTTTCTAAGTTGCTAAGTTGCCGGTAATGGCTGCTGGTATTCTTGTCTGCCCTCTCCACCGGCAGAAACGGAGTAGGGAGAAGATCAAGCATTTTTTATTTTATTTTATTCCAGCCTGAATGGGTCGGGACATTAAAAAAGGTTGACAGGTACTACAGCAGTCTTAGTTATCACTTAGCATTAACAAATTAGAGACTTATCCACTTCAGACCATTTTTTCTTGCTCACGGATTTAATTAATAAGAACAACCATAATAAGACTGCTATAACTGGAATTAACATTATATTAGTGTTAAGATATATTAAATTGTTATAAATACATTAATATTGGCCCTAATCAAATCTTAACAATACAGAAAATGGTTTTCTATGTTAATCAGGTGTACATGTCAGTGTCAAAAAAGGTGCTAGCAATCTAGAAGATCACGTGTTGGCCCTATCAAAGTTCAATAACAAAGGAACAAGTATCTCTCTGTCTATGTCAGATGTGTGTATTTTTATTCTTAAGAAAGGCCTTACTGACATATGTAGTAACATAATATGCAAGGTAGAATATGACCACTTAAATAGGTTAAATATATTAAATAGAATCAGTAAGTGTGTACATGTGAATATGTCAGTTTGTAAGGGGGCACACAATTATGTATGCATGTGTGTGTCTGCACATGTGGATGTATGTACAAGGATAAAATGGCTTTGTTTAAGGAGGCAGGTAAAAAGAGACGACACTAGAAACAAGTAAGCTAAAGATATATTACAAAAATAACTGGAAGAAAAACTCTAGCCTAAGGTGGGTGTTGAGCTGCTTTTTAAGTATCAACAGAGATCAATTCCTGTGGGAGTGATTTGCAAAGGGTGGGAGCCACAGCTTCAAAAGGATAAAGCCAAGCACCTTTGATTTCAAGTCTGGAGCGAGGTACAGCTAACAAGCCCTGGGCTGTAGTTCACTCTGTAATGTAAGAGTAAGCTTGACCATGCAAAGTGTTCAAAGTGATAACAGGGATTTTGAATTTAATTCTGAAGTGAGTGAGAGGGGAAATAATTTAGACAGATAAAAAGAGGACCACAGAGACAAAAAGAACAAAAGAGACACAATGAAAAATACATTGTAGTGTGCAGACAAATTGCTCTCAGAGCTGTTAGCTGGCTCGATAAGACAGGTCTTAAACTATGACCAAGGTCAACTTCTCAGCTTCCTAGCTCATCCACACTGACATGTTTACACTGCTATCTTTTTTGTCTTGCCATGCTCCTCCATTTCTGTATGTCATTCTCTCAATCGCTCACTCACTGCATCAACAGTCAATAACACACGTCAACACT
The DNA here is from genome assembly GCA_024633595.2 of Lepomis macrochirus. NCBI lineage: Eukaryota > Metazoa > Chordata > Actinopteri > Centrarchiformes > Centrarchidae > Lepomis > Lepomis macrochirus. Next base: position 13,716,059 of record JALXJV020000005.1, on the reverse strand, counting down.
GCAGCTGCACAGTGTAGAAATGCATTTATATTTATTAGAGTATTTGTGTATAATACTGTTGGCAAGCAATAAATGTGTTTTTTTTCACCTCAACATATATACCTGTATACACAAGGGACCAGAGGGGGTCACAGTTTCAAACTGGGTGTCCCGAAATATCCTAGTTTTCAACATTCACTACCAAACTTTCCCAGTTTTTGCCACAATTGAAACAATAATTATGATATTATGCTTGTTTTCAGTGCTTACAGAGATGTTTATCATCTTCCCACTCATTATTACCTAACCCAATAAAAACATAAACAATGCACCATGTGTCTGATTTATCTGTGTGCCAATCAATCAATGTGTCATTGGCAAGGCTGTGGCTATGAGTCATGGCCAAGCATCATGACTGCTCTTTCTGACAGAGCCTAATAGTACAGTTGGCTGTCATGGCGAAGAGAAAGTTGGCTTTTTCTAAAGAGCTCCTTTGTAAAGTACCTAACAATGAAAATGCAGCGTTCATGGTGTTGAAAGGTGCACTGAAACACTAAAATAATTGTTCCCCATCCTGATGAAAATCCCTTGGTGTGGCATAAGAGCTTATATTAGGGTCCTGGTTTGGGGGTTTAAAAATATGGTCACCCTATGTATACATGCTTAATATTTCACATATAATACATAATAATACATAATATAAATAAGTAAAAGTGGACAAGACCCCTTGGCATTGTCGGGTCAGAAATAAGGCCAGGCTGGGCCAGTGAAGGCCTGAACCTTACCCTTCGCCAACATAATAAACTCAACAAATAATACTCTATTAGTTTTCTTCTTTAGCTGATTCATCGTAGTCAAAAAACTTCACTGGAGAAGATCAAGAGTCGGTGCAAAAGAGTTTATTCCAAAAAAGAACAAATAAACCCGAGTAACATCCTAGCAGGTCGTCGGATGAAACTGAGCTTCTGGTCAGCGTGCATCGCCTTATATTTACCTTAAGCTCCTCCTACAAAGTGGGTGTCACACCCTGACTCCACCTGCAGGGGTCGTTGACCACTCCTCTCCAATGGTGAATTTCTTATTCTATGCTGCCATCTTGAGGCCACTTTTGTGTACTCTTTATCGAAGCTTATTCAAGACTTAACCCTTTCGGATGCATCTTTTTGGTTGTTGTTCTAGCACCATTTTATCATAATTCGTCCCTTTTTATATATTTTTATCTATTTCAGGACTAGAAATTCACCATTAGGTTTCAACTTCACTCTCACCGTGTTTTTTTAAAGTCTTAAGGCATACTTTTGACACTATTAAAACTTAAACTTTTATCATTGTATTTTTTAAAAACAATCAACATAATCAATAAGTGTATTGCATGATTTCATACATCAAAACAGATTCAGATCATCCATGGAGTGCACCGTGTCTCATCTAAAACTGCCGTGTCCTCTAGTAACCTCGGCACGGGCCTGCTTCTAGAAAGTACCTACCAGTACTCGGCCGTGCCAGGCAGCAGGGAAGCCCCGTGCTGTACCTGGTACCTCTGTCTCTTGTCTCTGATAGGCTGAGATGTTTCTTCTGCTATTGGACAAGATACATGTTACATACTCTGCCCAAGATGTTTTCCTTTTTTATATCATTCTGCCTCACAAGTTCACTCTAAGTTCACTCACGAGTTCACTCTCGGTCATACTACACAGTTCACTCCAGTACATGCTGAATGACATGAGAAACCATACTAACCCACATCTTATAGTTATACTTGGTTACAGTGGATGCACATCTGATTGATACAGCATCTCTAAATGATTATAAAGTGACTGATTGGGTTCCAGTGACTACACTAATCAATAAGTGTATGCAAACATTCAATAAACACAACAACCCATAATATGTGAGTACATAAGTCATAATATGTGAGTACATAAGTATACATCAAAATAAGATTGATCAAAATAGTACATGAGTATACATCAAAATGAGATGGATCAAAATAATATTCAACACAGGTATTTTGATGCTGCCTTTTCTATCTTCTGCTGCTTCCCTCCCTTTGCTCCCAAAGCACACGAACCTGCTCACTCACACAAACACGTGCAACTGTGTTGCAGAAAGGAGCACACACACCCAGAACTATAGGGTTTTAACACTGTGATCCTAACTTTACACTGTAAAAGAACACTTTAAATAATGACTATGTAGACCACCCTTACTCTAGCAATTAATGATAACAATTTAGGCTACAATGCTCCAAAATAATTCACAACAGCATCAGTTTGTAACAACTGGGGAGCCCCTGCCATTTCACTGCATTAACTACTAGTTTTATTTCGAAAGTTTAAACAGACATTGCTTATATTAATTATTGCTAACTTGCTAGCTTGACTGAACCTTCAATGCTGTTTTCATGTCGAAAAATCTAACCCAGGGAGTTAATAAGCAACGCCAAGGAGTCTTGTCCATATGCGGACAGGGAATGTGTTGGTATAATATACAACATAGAAACTTCACTTGCCGCTATTTCCAACAGTGAAGCTGTAGATCAGTGGTTTCCAACGTTGTTGCCTTGTGACCTCCAAAAAATGTCTATTTACAAGACATGGACATCAGTGGCAAATGCCATCCAGTTTTGATATGTTGCATCTTAGCAAATGAATTGTTTGTGCTTTTTGTGAACAGCTGTGAATGGGCCTCCTCCTTTGGATCTTAATGTAACAACTTTTTTTTTTCTGTTGATTCTAATTTAATTGTAAAGCACACTGAATTTTTCATGTGATAAGTGTTCTATAAATAAAGTTTGCTTTTCCTTTCCTTTTAACCAGTCCTCTTACACGACAAGTCAGCATTGTACCTTGTACATTTTAATCAGATAAAAAGACAAAAAAAACAGTATTGAATTTCCAATTCAAACAAAAGTACAGACTTACAGCCAGTGCACAGTAAAAGTCTGATGTCTTTTGTTTTTATAAATGCTCAGGTTTTGAAAACATCTGAAATGATCAATTAATCTTAAACAAACAAATGGGTGTTCTTTAGACCATTAAGTATGTAATCTACAGCTGGTATGACCTTAACATAACTCACACACATACACCAGAAACACACTTAACACAATCTCCAAAGAGTTCAATAACAGACAGAGTTACTTTCCAATCATATCTCTTCATTAAGTCTTCATAATTACACGTGTTAAATGTTGCACTAATTAAAAACATCAACTCTCGTCATGATATATGGGGCTCTATTGTTTGTCAGCTTTGTATTAATAGCTTATTTAGCAATGGGCTTAATTGATTTCCTAGTGTGCTAATTGATTGCAAGGCTAGAGGGAGATTGTTTTTGGTGAACTGAGCTGATTGTCTGAGAGTTTAAAAACTATGACAAAGAGGCAGAGAGAGAGACGGTGAGAGAGAAAATGACATCTCAGTCACACAGGCAATTAAGACTGAGAGCCTGACCTCCGCTAACAATGACTAATTACAAGTTTGGTTTGGAACATAGCTGTGTAGCACAGTAAAATGTTTACCAAATGTACTTAAACTTTAAATACAGTTTTTCTTTTTATTTGACCCACATAATCTGCATATATATTTGTCCATTTAATCATCTGGCATGATGGAGTATAACAGGGAACGCAGCCTGGTTCTGTTCAGCCTGCATTTGGGAAACTCCTCTAAAGGGTTTTAAAAGCAAAGAAAACAAAAACAAGATGCCTAATTTTACAAATAGACTACCGGTTGATCACATGGAATGCTGCCTAACTTCCCATCCTGTTAGCTGCTTTTAGTATCTATTGCTATTGAGAAGTACTACTCAATTAAATCCACACTGGCAAACAAAAAAACTGCTTAAATTCAAATGATAATGCCTGTGGAGATACTATCTGTTTGTGTGTTTGTTTGTTTAGTCTCCATCATGTAGAGTTGTATTACCATAAGACCAACGAGAATGCTTTGCTAATGATATGTAAATATATAAAAAGAAACACACAATGGATTCTGTAAGGCGCGCTGTCTGAGTAAACACTATAGATCGTGTTTACTCGTTATTGTTCACTAGCATCCACAGTGACATAATAAATGCCACATAATTGTGATTATTAAATGAATCTTCATAAATCAGCTTGTTATGTTGTAAATGATGCAAACACATTCATTAAAATATTGCATTGATATCATTACACCAGGTTATCAAAAGTACTGGTGAGCATGCAGATGTATTCCCTGAGGGTGACCCGTTGATAGATGACAGGGTGTCCCTTCTAAGCTTTCTCACTGTCCATTCTTTCAGTGCAATAACAGTAATATTAAACGGCTCCCCAGTGCTCTGTGCAACCTTGCTAAATTTGCTGAAATACCTGACAGTCTTTGGGAACCCATTGAATAATTCCCTATTTATTAACCTGGACCAGGCCGGATTGCCAACCAGGAGAAGTATGCCCCTCAAGGTTCTCACACAGATCTCTTTAAACATGTTAGATATTTGAGACTGACACTGGAGACTAATGACATCACTTGTGTGTTACCTGAAGAAGACATAATCGAAAATATGTAGCTTTATCTGAAGTTAGTTTAATTTTACAATTTAATTTCACTCACCTCTCACCTATACAGCCTCTCCATCCAGGATCTCACCCAAACTTTCTTCCAATTTTTCTTGCCTTTTCAGCGTAAATACTAAAAATTCAATTTTAGACAGTAGGTTTAGACAGTAAACTTTAGGTTTGTCCCAAGCTTAATTTGGCAGCTGTACCCATGTACTAATTTATTTATTTTTACTTTGCAATATCTTGTGTCTAACTTCTTGTGTGACTCCACATTTTGAAACAGTTGGATTCAGTAAAAGCTTCAAAAGCCAATTCCTGTCTACATCCTACACGAATGGTCAGGGCAGAAAGACCCAAGTTGTCCAAGTTGCGGTCTGTTCTTCCATAACGCTTTCTCTAGAAGTCTGTTTTCTTTCTTCTTTTCCCTTTCTGTCTGTCTCTCCTCCTAAGTGGATCTCTCCAAGGTCTTCTCAATACACCCTTTGTGCTGTTTTGGACACTTCACTTTAAACCAATTTACTTAAAGCAACTGTCAAACATCTCACCTTGGGAAGAGGGAAGTGTAGCAAAGAAAAGGGTGAGGCAGATGTAAAGAAGGAGGGGGAAAGCGAGAGCAGAAAAAAGAGGAAGTATAAAAAAAGTGGGTGAACATATCAAGAAATGAAAAGAGAAATAAATGAGTAGCTTGCAGGCTCTATGTTAGCGCATATTAGAGAGTGTGCATCTGTGTGCACGCGCAACATTTAGTGTGTTGTTCGGCAGGTTCACATTTCTCACAAGGCCTTGCATGAGCGGGCAAGCGGCTGGTCCCCGGGGACGTTGACAATGGCAGTTCCATTCTTGCCACAGTGATATATTGCCAGGAAACCCCTGGGGGCAGGAACCACTTATTTAGACATCAAATTAAGGCTGAAGACACGCACACACAAGCGCACCACATAATAGGTGCACAACACAAGATGCTTCCTCAAGAGCACACACACACACACTAAAAAGATCAAGGCTTCTAGCTTACACAACTCTCACAAGCACACAAGACAACATATTAACACACACACAGGGTCTCTGCAGGAATCTAAATAAGGATGCAGACACATTGCAGGGACAAACATGAGAATCTGTGCTTTCTACTTGTTTTTCCCATCTTGTGAAGAAAAAATGTACACACTTATACAAACACACACACATACACACGCCATTATAACATTAGATAATGGCCATTATCTAAGCATGGTCCTGATGAAGCTATCTGCTTTTATCTGATGGACTGACCTGCTCAAATGATGAAAACGATTGTATCAACTAACAGTATAAAAGAGGAAACCCGACAACAGAGAAAGATATCAATCTAGCACATTTGATTTGCCTGAACAGTTTGAAAACAGGCCGACTAATGGCATGGTCCATCCTGTGACCATGTTTATCCATCCATCGTCAACCCGCTCCAGCCCCCCCTGCGTACAGGGTCGCGGGGGGGCTGGAGCCTATCCCATAGGGCGAAAGGCGGGGTACACCCTGGACAGGTCACCAGTCCATCACAGGGCCACACATAGACAGACAACCACTCACACCTAAGGACAATTTAGAGACACCAATTAACCTAGCCTGCATGTCTTTGGATGGTGGGAGGAAGCCGGAGCACCTGGAGAGAACCCACACAGACACGGGGAGAACATGCAAACTCCACACAGAACAGGGGTTTGAACCCACGACCTTCTTGCTGTGAGGCGACAGTGCTAACCACTGCACCACCGTGCCGCCCTGACCATGTTTATGTTCAGCCAAATTTAGAGCCCATTTCATGTTGCTCACCAGGTGCATAGGGGTCTGTGACACATTGCTAAACTAGCCAACTCCTTGCACATATGAGTCGCATTGAAATAATCACGTTTTATTTTCATTTGACCTAATGGCTCAAATACCAGGTTGTAAACTATCCTCAATACAGTGTCTTTGTTGTTTTACAATAGGATTTTGTATGGAAAATCACATGACCTATGATTCTGACTGTGGCCACTTTTGCACCAGGCAGGGACTGGTCAAGGGGACATCCCAGGAGTCACTCGCTTTCATATCTCAACAGGTTTTTTTCCCTCCTGTGTCCTGTTTACTTTCTCATCCTGCAATGAGGATCTGGTACCATTAAGACATAACCTTATCAGCTATTTTATGTGCCTTTTTTGGTCCTGTCTCTTTTGAGGCCTTTCCCTTTTTTGTCCTGTATGCATCATGATGCATACAGGACATCATGATGTGTCTATAGTCTTGTCATTCCACATTTTTGGGTACATTTATCACAATCAAACTTTCTTTTCCACACCATGACAGCCTGACAGCAACATAGTTGAAAGCTGTTATATACCGTAGTTGAAACTTTTTAATGGTTGTTTGACAAGTTATTAAAGAATACAAGAGACAGACGAGGCCAGGCAGGGACTCAAATGACACAAGACAGGACACAGTGGTCACCCAGTGCAGCAAGAAACTCTCCATTAGAAGTCGCACAGGAATAATAGTTCGCGCCCGCCTTGCCTGCCAACTGCAGCAGATCTTTTTTTTTTGTGAGTAATTATTTCATACAGTATGTTGGCTATTTCAGTCCTTCTTATCAAATCACCTGGTATGCACACACAGGATTTGCAGTGCTTTTAGATTTTAAAATACTGATGTTGGGTCAGCTGATTTGAACTTTTGTCATCTGTGATTTGAACTTATGTAACCTCTTGAATCCATCTCATGCTGATGTTTTTAAATAAATAATAACAGTTGCACTCATGTTTTATGTCTCAACTCAGCCTCTGATCTTATCAACAAAAGTATTCTGCCTCTCTGCTAATGTCTTATTTTTCTGACTCACTGCTAACCACTGAACTCCTTGTTTGCAATTACGCCAACATTTTAGTTGTAAACAACAGAACACTACCAATTTACAACATTAAATTATTATTTTGAGACCCAGGCATGACCCATGTGTCTAATCAAACATGAAAGAGCTAACTCTTGTCTCATGAATGCCAGCCTCTGTCTTTAATTCTGTAGCAGAAAGATGGGGTGGATACGGTCGATGGACACCTCAAAATCACGTTGCCAATAGCTAATATTTATTATATTTAACATTCACTTTTTTACTCATCAACCAATTCATTCTTCTTCCCATCAATATACATCCCACATTAAGTCCTACTGATTGCTGATGATCATGAGCTGGACTGAGTGGTAGTCAGATGTTAGGTGGTTGTACACCTTTAACAAGCAATAACAGGACTGTCTATGAGGATTTGAGCACAGCGGTTAACAACCATGTGGTTAATTATAACTGGGTCAGGAAATGTTAGCGCTTGTGCAGTGGCGGTTCTAGACCAATTTTATTGGGGGGGCCAGACTGGGGCCAGTTGTTTTGCCAGAGGGGCACATTCAATCGGAGACAAATGAGACAAAGGAAAAGTTCAATCTTTCAAAATGTCCCATTTAGTATATAATGTAATGTTTTAGTATGTTTCAGTAACTTACAGTTATTTGTTTCAAGTAACAGGATCTTTTCAGTAACTTATATATTTATTAAATTACACTACACAAAACAAAACATTCCTGTTAGACCAATTGCATTTTGTGTATGAAAAGTGCTGTTTAAATGCAAAGCATTATTAAATTGTTGTGATAATAATTAAAATTTCCAGCAATATCCAAAGGCTATCCATGCAGTGGAAACATGGATTACAAGGACAAAATATTGTCTACAATGCTGCATTCAGTTTAATTTTGTCGCAAGAAGATACATTACTATGATAACTGTAGACCAGGACTATTCAATTGGGACGGATTTTAAAACCAGGACACAGAGATGGGCCGGACATTTTCTCAGGAGTTGGGATCATTAAGATTTTATTGACACACTTGTATTGGTAATCCTTATTGATTCAGTTCTTTATCGATGCTCTTATCAGTCCTATTTATTACTAAATAATTATATTATTTAAATTTTTTGTTGTTTCTAGAGCAGCAACAGGATTTACAGCAATAAACAACAAACAAATTTAACATGTCAGTAAAATAAATATTCCATATTCCTGACATCAACACTGTGTAAAGTTTAGAAATTATGAACAACTTAGTCCCTCCTGTCCTCCTCCTCCCGCTGCTGCTGCTGGTACAGGGGAGGGCTGGTTTGTCTCAGCCAACAGCTGAGTTTATAATGTGCCATATTTTAACCTGTTGAAAACACGTCCCCCCCCGGTACCGGGGGCAATGGTGCTGACTTTTATAATTTTAATGTTGACTTTTATTGATAGATATCTTTAAAACACTTTTTCTGTCCATACAACCAAGATCCAAATGAAAAAACCCTGAAATATTGATAAAAACAGGAGTATTCATCAACATTCCTGTCACTAAAAGCACTCCCAGGCTTTACAGGCCTGTAGATTGAGAACGGAACATCCCACAGTGATGGGGGTGGTATCAATCGATCCGGCTTGAGCAGACCTTTGCCCATGCATGTCTATATATCTCCAACGATCGGCCACAAAATGCCAAAAAACACCATGTGTTCTCAAGCGTTATGTTTCCTCTCTGCAGAAAAAGAGGAGAGCAGGCCCGCTATTGCGCAATAATTAAGATGGCGCCCGAGTAGACCCGAAGCAACAACTTTGGCGTATTTCGGAGTTAAAATGGCGGATTTTTTTTTTTTTGGGATCTCTGCTTAATATACAGGCAAACTAAGCTGAACAGTTACTAAAGACAGACAGCTTTCACTTCAGCTTGTTTTTAACAATAAGCTATTAGCTGAACCAGCGCTGTGCCTGGAAAACCTAAAGACAGCTGCAGCGGTAAAATAGTGGCTTTTTACTGGCAAAGTTTTTATTGAACCACATACAGTAGCCTACGTACACTAACAGAGATGTAGTCGTCAATGTCGTAATGTCCACTGATCAGCTGGCTGACTTCGTTCCGTGTGCGCGCGCGTGTGTGTGGAGCGGAGGCGCTCTGCAGACACACAGAGGAGCGGAGAGGCTGCAGGTCCGACAGTAAGCCTTGATTGGCGGTGATCGGTACAGCGCATGTGAAACTCAACAGAGATGAGAAGGAATGGTTCAGCCTACAGTAGCTCACTCTTTAAATACGTTCATACACTATACATGTAGTGTAGGCTACTTTTGTTGTCATATGTTAGATCATATGCTGGGCCACATGGAGGTTGCATCGGGGCTTCCGAGCGGCCCGCGGCCACTAATTCATTAGGACTGCCGTAGACTTTTCGTTCAGAGGGGGGGCCATAGGGGGGTCCAAGGGCTGTGTTACAGGGGCACTGGTCCCCCCCCAAAACCGCCCCAGCGCTTGTGCAAACGTGGCCACTCAGCTCACATCAAAATATAGCTCCTGCCAGGGCCATGGTGATTGATTTTTATAGTGACATGTGCAAATGACACCAACAGATAAAACAGGTTTAATGCAGAACGACAACAGGCAGCAATAACAAGCTAGACGTCTAGGCTAAAGATGCATATTGAAAGGGAAATTAGAATCATTATAAGAAAAATCTCTCCAGTAAATAATGGCACATAAGGAGAACGTCTCGGGTTACGTATGTAACCCTGGTTCCCCGAGAGGAGAACGAGACACTGCGTCGATTCACGACACTATGGGAGCATGCTTTAGGCGTAGCAGGTCTGAATGTGAATGAAATCACTCCAATCCTATTGGCTTGTAGCTAGAACGGTAGGGTGTGACGGATAACCGGAGGAGTATAAGGCACACCTGTACACACTCATCATTAGCTTAATCTATGAAGCAGGCTACAGGCGGGGAGAGAGTGCGGCGGACCGGCGCAGTGTCTCGTTCCCCTTCTCGAGGAACCAGGGTTACATACGTAACCCGAGGCGTTCCCTCGAGGGAACTTCGAACTGCGTCGGTTACGACACTATGGGAACGAGATACCCACTAAACCGTGCCGAAAGACCCCGCCTGCCCCAGTGTGCAAGAAAAACGGCACGACTAGGAAGAAAGCGCACGAGTGCCAGGTGCCGAAGGAAGATCAAGACTGTAGAACCGGATGAACGTGTGCGGAGTGGCCCAGCCAGCCGCGTCACACACATCCTGCAAAGACGCCCCAGAAGGAGAGCTCGAGAGGCAGCCATGCCTCTGGTAGAACGAGCCCTCACGGCCATAGGTGAAGGCAAACTGCGCACCTGATAGGCCAGGGAAATCGTCTGAATGATCCAGTTGCTAATAGTCTGTTTGGATGCAGGGAGCCCAGTCTTGGGGGACCCAAAGCATACTAGCAACTGGTCCGTCTTCCTCCAGCGGGAGGACCTCTGAGTGTAAATGCTCTGGGCCCTCACAGGGCAGAGCAGATGAAGTCTCCCGTCCTCCTCCGTCACATGAGGTGGAGGGTGAGAGGCCTGCAGGACTGAGGACCCTGCCACACAAGAAGGCACTTAGGGATGTATCCTGGACGGGGGTGCAGGATAGCCCTAATAATCCCCGGGGCAAACTCCAGGCTTTGTGGATTGACAGAAAGCGCTTGGAGATCCCCCACTCTCCTCAGAGAAGTGATAGCCAGGAGAAAAGCCATCTTGAGAGTCAAGTGCTTAGCCTCAGCTAACTCCATGGGTTCGAAGGGGGCCTCAGCCAACACCCCAAGAACCACCGCCAGGTCCCAAGTGGGAACCTTGGACCGAGTTGCAGGTCTCATCCTCCTTGCACCGCGGAGGAAACGTACAACCAAAGGAAGTATCCCCAACGATCCCTCCCTCAGAGGGGCGTGGAACGCAGAGATAACCGCCACGTACACCTTGAGGGTGGATGGGGAAAGGCCGGCAGAGAGCCGGTCTTGGAGAAACTCAAGTACCTGACTCACTGGGCAGGTAACTGGATCCACCGACCGCTCTCCACACCAAGTAGAGAAAACATTCCACTTAAGGTCATACATCCTCCGCGTAGGCGGGGCCCTGGAGCTGAGGAGGGTCTCGACCACTCCGGCTGTCAGACCCGCCTCTAGGTACTGTGCCCCCTCAGGGGCCAGACCCAGAGCCGCCACACGGCGGGGCAAGGGTGAAGAACCCGGCCCTGCGCCTGAGACAGCAGGTCTCTCCTCAGAGGAACCTGCCATGGCGGGCCGTCAGGAGCGACATGATGTCTGAGAGCCACACTCGGGTCGGCCAGAACGGAGCTACTAGCAGTAGGCTGACATTGTCCTGGCGGACCCGCTTCAGGACCCCTGGGAGCAGAGTGACTGGGGGAAACGCGTACAGACGCAGCCTCTGCCACGTGTGTGCCATGCCATCCAGCCCCAAGGGGGCTGGAGGAACGAGAGAAACCATAGGGGACAGTGCGTAGTCTCTTGAGACGCAAACAAATCCCCGTCTATGGGACCGAACTCTCCGCACAAGAGCTCCACCACCTCGGGGTGAAGTCTCTATTCCCCGGGCCTAGCCCCTGTCTCGACAGCAGGTCTGCTCCCTGATTCTGCGTCCCGGGGAGATACATCGCCCTGAGCGACAGTAATCTCTGCTGGGGCCACAGGAGGATCTGACGCGCCAGTCTGTACAGAGGGCGCGAGCGCAGACCGCCCTGATGATACAGATAGGCCACCACCGCTGTGTTGACTCGCAACGGACCAGGACGCGGTGGCCTTGGAAATCGGGCAGGAAACTCCTTAGAGCCTGGAAACTCGCCAACATCTCGAGACAATAGATATGGTACTCGGACTGATGCACCTGCCAGGATCCCTTCTGCAAAGCGGCCGTCCCTGACCGCCCCATCCCTGGGACGGAACCAAGTTTCCTTCCACACTGATAGGGACCGAAGACACTCGCGTGTAACCCGAATCAGGCGGAAAGGATTTCCCTCGGGAAAAACCCTTGGTCCGTAGCCACCACTGTAGGGGTCTCATGTGCAGCAGTCCAGATGGTATTACAGTGGAAGCAGCTGCTAGGAGACTCAGCACTCGTAGAAAGTGTTTCACAGTGATGGCGTGGCCTAACTTCACCCCCTTTACCGCAGCCCATTTGGTGTTGACACGTGTCGGAGACAATTGTGCCCGCATCACTGTCGAATCCCAAACAACCCCAGGAACTTGATCCTCTGGGAGGGCGCTAGCACACTCTTCTTTGCGTTGAGCCTCAGCCCTAAACGCACTGCCAACTCCCGAGACTGAGCTAGGATCAGCCAGTGCGCCGATGTAGTTGAAAATCTGGATGCCCTGGAACCTCAGCGGGGCCATGCTGCATCCATACACTTGGTGAATGTGCGAGGGGAAAGTGCCAGGCCGAATGGAAGCACCCGATACTGGTAAGCCACACCCCCGAAGGCGAACCTCAGGAACTTCCTGTGAGAAAGACGGATGGAGACGTGGAAATAGGTGTCCTGTAGATCTAACGTGACGAACCAATCCTCGGATTGGATGTGCGTCACGATGGCGGGGATGGTGAGCATCTTGAACCTGAATCTCCTCAGAGACCAGTTAGCACCCGCAGATCCAAAATAGGACGCAGTCCTCCGTCTTTCTTGGGGACTAAGAAGTACCGGCTGTAAAACCCGGCGTTTCTGTCTGGGGGGGAACGTGTACTACGGCCCCTTTACCTCAGCAGAGAAACAACTTCTTGTCCCAACACCGAACCTTGCTCCGGGCGGACCACAGTCCAAACCACCCCGTTGATATCTTCAACCTTGGAGGGCGGGTTTTGAACCGCAGTCGGTACCCTTGTATGGCGGTGTGCAGGACCCACGGAGAATGTTAGTCAGGCTCCGCCAAGCCTCTGCAAACTCTGCCAACGGAACCAGCCCCTCAGGGCTGGTGGTCGGTGTCTCGTGTGATCCTCTGATGGGCCCCTGAAGCGTATAAACGGCAGAGGGGAGCCACCGAGGATCCACGGTGAGTGAGTCCGGGTGCCGTCTCACTGCAGACCTTCGGTGCAGGAAGTACGGCGCGGACTCGATAGTGGCCGGTGCGTTCCGAACGTAAAACGGCAGGATGACGTCACCTGTTGCCACCTCGGAGGGGACCTCGGTCGGCCTCCGGGGGGGGTGGGGGGTGAAATGGAAGAACCCGATGCTGGTAAGCCACACCCCCAAGGCAAACCTCAGGATCTTCCTGTGAGAAGGACGGATGGAGACGTGGAAATAGGCGTCCTTTAGATCTATCAGTGACCAACCAATCCTCGGATTGGATGTGCGTCCACGATGGCGGAGATGGACGCATCTTGAACCTGAATCTCCTCAGAGACCGGTTAGAACCCGCAGATCTAAAATAGGGCGCAGCCCTCCGTCCTCCTCGGGGACTATGAAGTACCGACTGTAGAACACGGCGTCTCTGCCTGGGGGGGCACAGTCCACGGCCCCTATCGCCAGCAGAGTAAGAACTTCCTGTCCCCACACCAGACCATGCTCCGGGCGGACCACAGTCCAAACCACCCCGGTGAATTTTGGAGGGAGGGTTTTAAACTGTAGTCACTACCCCTTTATGGCAGTGCGCAGGGCCCGCGGAGAAAAGATTGCCCGGCTCCGCCAAACCTTCTGCAAGTCTGCCAACGGAACCAGCCCCTCGGGGCTGGTGGTCGGTGTCTCGTGTGACCCTCTGGTGGGCCCCTGAAGCATGAAGGCAGGGGGGAGCCACCGAGGATCCACGGTGAGTGAGTCCGGATGCCGCCTGACTGCAGACCCTCAGGGCAGGCAGTACGGCGCGGACTTCGATGGTGGCCGATGCGTTCGAGCGTAAACACGGCTGGATGGCGTCACCTGTTACCACGGCAGAGGGACCTCGGTCGGCCTCGGGGTGGGAGGGGTCTTCCTCAGAGGAACCCCCCTCTGAACCATCTCCTGTAGTAGGTCAGCTGGTAGGCTTGAAAACACTGCCATGGTGTGCAAGCTCGCACCTGCGACACGGCTAGGAGGGTAACGCCGGCTTCTCCAGGGAGAACGCAAGTCAAGGAGAGAGATAGCTCGCAAGCATATCCTCCACCTGAGGCATCCTCCCATAACCACAGTCCCTCACCACATTACTCAGTTCAGTGATAGAGGTGTGGAAGCCGTGTAGAGAAGGGTCTGCCCCATGATTTACTAGTTCATCAGGTAAATCAGGAAAGAATGACAGACCGGCGTGGAGGTGGAGCGTGGTGCTTAAGACAACTTTTCTCATAAGCTACCACTAGCCACGGCTCTAGTCACCACCTCCAGCAGCTCGTCATAGTCGGGCGCCGCCTCTCTGATGACGTCGTCCCGACACCCGGAAGTCATCGCACTATGCTGAGCATGCCCAACTCCTCGAGTCGGATTGCTGCAGCGTCTCCGATTCAAAACCACGGCGGGAGAAACCGAAACGGGCTCCCGAACGAGGAAAGAAGCGTCGGAGCCAGCGGATGAAGGTCGGGAAAAGCCTCAGCCGTCCCGAATCCTCCGACAGATCACGCTGTGAAACCACGAGTGAAGCGGCCGGGCCGCCTCAGCGACCGGGCTCGCCACGGGGAAAAAACACATCCGGCCATCCTCGGTAAAGAGTTATCGCGGGACCTCAGTACCCGCGATAAAAGAGGCTTCGCAAAACCACAGGCAGCCCCTCGAGAGCTACCGGGCGTGCTCCATCCCCAGACACACACTCTGTACCTCTGGTTGCCGGACATGCTGGTAGACTTCTCAGGTAAGACACTGCTTGTAGGACTGGAGCTTCTTCAAACAACATACTGACGCCTGCTGAATAGAAAAAAGCTAATGATGAGTGTGTACAGGTGTGCCTTATACTCCTCCGGTTATCCGTCACACCCTACCGTTCTAGCTACAAGCCAATAGGATTGGAGTGATTTCATTCACATTCAGACCTGCTACGCCTAAAGACGTTCCCATAGTGTCGTAACCGACGCAGTTCGAGTTCCCTCGAAGGGGAACCAACATTACATTGAGTTTTCTGCAGATTTTTCCTTCAGACTGCTCTTGTTCTTCTCTCTGTTTGATTGTGTTCATCAGTAAAATATACTCATCTGTAGTGGCTTGAGTAATTCCCAGTAGATGGCTTCCCTGAAATTAAAAAGGGAAATTATGCCCTTAGGCCACTGCTGCAGTCCCAGTGAGTTCAGTGTTATGGTTTAATAACAGGTTTCTACTGTTTAATCAAGAATGAATTTGCTGCAAAAAAGATGCAGTAACAGATACTGTTACTACTACCACTCTCCTTAAGACTATTTGTATACTTCTTGCATAGTTGTATGAAGTTGGGAGGGAGAGAAAATACGTTTTGCAATAAGCAATATAACCACTGGATCCCTACCGTCTGGGATTGAGAGGAACATGTGGGAGGGTAAAGTGAAATGGGAATTCAAGCATTGAACATTGAACATGATACTACAGAGGAGAATGAAGAGGTTATTCTGATGTGACTTGGGAGGGAAGTGGGAAGGCGGTTAGGACATGGAAGGCATGTGTGGTAAATTGACTGTGAAGGTGAGTGAGTGAGGTGAGGAGGTGCATAGTGGGTGATATTCCCAACAGTGAACGCACTGATTGGATAATTGGATGACTGGACCTCACCAACGTTGCTCCTGTGGAGAGCTGAATGGAAGAATGTGCAGCCCTGTGGGGTGAGAGGAATAGTATAGTATGAGATTCTTTCCCACAGAAATCTCATTTTGAACCGCAATCATGAGGCACATCTACTGCGTGTCTCTCCATCCTAAAAGAGGGATCCCTACTTTCCTCTTTTCACCTCTGTCTGAGGTTTCTTCCTTTTTTTCTCCCCCTTTTAAAAGTTTTTTTGGTGAGTTTTTTCTTGTCTGCATCAATGTTTTAAAGATTGTAGATTGTAGAGCCATTGAAACAAATTTGTGATTTTGAATCCATAACATTGTGTATCCAATGCAAAGAGAAGGAAAAGCCATTGTCAAAGTGCATTTTTGCACCATTTCATACAAGAAAAGCAGGTAAAGATATTCTAGACTCTTACTGCATATAAGACTTCAGAGACAACCACAACCATGTTTCAAGTGTTTAACATTAGTATAAAGCTGACAATATCATGGAATGGCGTGTAAATAGCACGCCATTCCATGATTTTTTAAAGGACATTTCGGCGTGCCATTTCAATGCATTTTGAGATTTTTGCGTGTCATTTCACGCCTTGTAGACTGCATTGAGATTGCTGTGCAGAAACGGGGTGTCATTTCACGCTGTTCAAGCAACACAAAGGAGATTAACCCTACAGCTGCATTGGCCTCACAGCCGATCTGTTCATATTTAATTAATGATGGTTAAGGTGAGCAGTAAAGTACATCGAGGGGGGGGGCTACTTAAACTTTAACACAGTAGCAACGATGTAGAATGCCAGCTTACGTAACGTTACACGTAACATGAATAAAAGACAAAAACTAATGTGTAATTCTTGTCACGCCATTTCTGCACAATAGAAGTCAATGCAGTCTAAACAGCGTGAAATGACACGCGAAATGCAAAGAATGCATTGGAACACGCCAAATGACTTAAGAAATCGTTATTCATACGCCTTTAGATGATACCAGGCTGGACAATTTTTGGCTGACTTGAAATGAAACTGAAATTACTCAGCTTTCACATCTGCAGCATTGTCCCTGATTGTTTAATAGAGAGACACAATCTGGCACTTGATTGTATTTAGAGTGATTTTCCTGACATTCATGAAACTTTATATTGTTGATTATGGAAGAGGATTATGGCCATATGTGAAAAATGCATTTGTGTTGTTGAGGTTAAAGTCAGACTTCTGCCTTTAAAGTGAGAATTTGAGGAAAATAATATTGTTGGGGTGCTAGGCACCCATGGTGAGGTCCCCACTCTTTATGCATGTGAGTAAAAGCACTGGGACACATTTGTAGGCTGCACCATTGTTTTGCTGTGAGGATTGCTGTGTTGTACTAGAGGTGAGTTAGAGGTAACACCCCTTGGCACTTTCATTGCAGTCTGCCAGTGGCCTCAGCTCATATTCCTTAGTTTTGTTTAGTTTATGTTGTACTGACAATTTTAGCTAGTAATATGGTTAACCAATGGTTTTAGATGTTGTGTTAGGCCTTTTTTGAATAATTGTAATAAATTAAGTAGTATTTATATTTAGTTTGTCACATTTTTTTGTTTATTAACTTCCTTTTTCCCAGCAGCTCCACTCCTTGCTTTTTTTGATTATTTCAATAAAACATTTGGTTTATTGTGAAAACATAGCTCTGCCTCAGTAACAAGCCTCTGCACTTTCACTAATTATCAAAATATTATTTAAGGTTAGAAGTTAAAGTATTACCTGGGGTGCATTTCCCCAGGTGGCATTGTTGGTCCTTTCCCCATTATCACCTTATTGCTCTCGCCACACATGAAAGATGTTTGTCTTTTGTTTTATTAGACAATACTGCTGTGCTAAAACTGTTGATGAGCATCATCATTGTGTCAGAAAAACTTTCAAATTTTACATATGAGTACAAATACTCACTAAAAGTCTGATCTACTATTCAGCATTTCAATGATGAAAATAGTTCTGAAGCATTTTGCATAATCAAAAGAGAAACATGCATCTTAGACCCCACTAAATGGACTTCCTCTAAGATTTTACATTTCATAGTAAACTTATCAAATTAAACCTTTCAATGCAACTAATGATATTCTGTTTGTGTTTCCAAAAGCAATACGCTTGGCACGACAGGAGCCAAACTTTGAAGTCACTTCTGTCATTTCCGACGCTCACACAGTTAGAACTCTTTGGTTTGCAAAGCAGTGGTACGATGAGCATTTCAAATAACTGCAGGTCTACAACAGCATATCCTTTCCTCTATAATATAAGCATTTTATGTCTGAGTGCCCTACACCTGTCATTGCTTTAGCCACACTATAAAAAATTACTTCCAGAATGCTGCAGGGAATTTAAATTGCAAATTTAAGATGCAAAATTCTTGACTTTTATTAGCAGAGTACCTATAGGGACTACATCTGAAACTTGACCTGGGACCAGAGCCATACATTAACAAGTTCTGCAGGACCCCTAATCAAGTGTGTATGTGCATATATCCATGCTTGTATACAGTACATGAGCAAGTACATTCGATTGAATATGTGCACTTGCATGTGAAACTGTGTTGCAGTTTCTTCTTGATTTTCTGTACAAGTGTGCATTAGTGTGTGCCCGTGTGTGTGTGTGTGTGTGTGTGTGTGTTAAGTACTTTGATTGCCCAATTGAGGTACTGGCCAGGGCTGAGCAGGTCTATCAGGGCTTTGCTGATTCAGCACCCCACAGCACAGAAGCACGCACACACACACATTTAAACTTTCCACTGCCAGCTCACCGTAAAGCATGCATGCACATATGGACGTTATCTCAGTCTTCACACACACACCTAGACACACGTGATTAGATTAAAGGCACTGCACGCACACACACATCTTTCTGAAGCACACACCTAATGGAAGTAGGATTTGATGTAGCACTAGTTATTACAGGAAAGTTGTCTGTAGTTCTTGTGTGTTCTTATGTAGTTCTTATGTGTGTTTGTGAGAGACAGAGAGAAATGTGTGTGTGGGCAGGTGAGTCTGTCCCTGCCGTTTGAATGCTCTGTGCGTTACACATTACGTCCTTATGGATAAGACATATGCCTTTGACGCTAAACCCCTAGCTGCTCCAGAGGTGTGCAACCTCTGATATGTATAGCAATTGTAAGTCGCTTTGGATAAAAGCGTCAGCTAATGAATAAATGTGATGTAATGTAAATGATTCTGACTACAATATGTGTAGTACATGCATGTATGTTCTTTAAACAACAGAGAGCTTGATTTCCAGTCAGTCATCGCAGGAGCTTTTCCCGTACCATGCAAACAATTAATGTCTTGCTGTATCAGTAAGGGAAATATACATTTCTGTGAGAAGTATTTAGCTTACCCTTATAAATTGTATTTTGTTGTGAAACTAACAAAAGCACAAATTTTCATTGAATTTCAATCGTTAGCCATTAGCCAAATTTTAAGCATACTTTTGAAATATCGCGAAAAAGATATTGCATAATATGTGTGTTTCCATCAGTTGGTTTGGAGCGAATAAAACAGGCTACTTTACATCCGTTACATCAGTAGTTGACATTTCACATGGTTGTAATAAACAAGATGTATGGGTTCAAAACCAGAAACAAAATCAGTCGCATAGAACTGATGGCCATTGATCTTAGAAAAATGGAGAGAGGTCCTCAGAAATGTGTTTCAAGCGGGCAAGTTGCAAGTCATGTCACCACAAGTTATGGGAATATCCAGTGCTATGCAGAGTTTTGCCTGCCTGCCGAGAATTGCATGCACCTCCAAATAACGCTTTTAAATGCTATAATATCTTTTGTGGGGTTCATCAGTGGTGATAAATGATTCGAACTATATATTTTATGAACGTTAAGAGTCATTATTTTATTGCAGTCAGTAGAAGTAGCATTCATTGAGATTCAGCAAAATATGTAGTGATAACCCCGTTTGATCAGTGTGCAGAGCAAAGTATCTGAAAAGGACCTTTTCAGATGATGAAGGCTACCTGTCGAGATTTCCATCAACCTCTTTTTCCAGCACAAATGAGCGATACCAGCCGCGAGGTGCATGAAATTCTTGGCCACGCAGAACTCTGCACAACGCCGACAGCAGTAACAGCTGGTCAGTCGTGAGTTACAAGTTCGGTACGTCAGAACATATTTGGAAAAAAGCATTTCCATCTCCCATTTAGCACATTTACTCTTTTTTGACAAAGGCAAAAACCAGCTCAAGCGAGCGTAAAAACTTTTTTGCTAAATTAAGGATTTTTTTTTCGAATTTTGCCATTTCCATTGACCTTTTCTAATGAGATACCTCAAAATGCACATTGAAAAATATTAATGGAAACACGGCTATTTACTTTACAGTGATGTAAAAGACTCCTGCGCAGCATTTACATTTCCAACATCAGTACTGCAGTACCAGCAGTGTGTTCCTGACCTCAAACAGCAAAGCCAAATATCATTCTGGAGTACAAAACATGCTTTCCTCAAACATTTTCAGTTTGTGACAGAGTTCTGCAATTGACTTTTCAGACTAACATATTTTGTGTTTTTAGGTTGTTTTGTGTGTGTGGCTGAATTCACTTACACACACCCAGAAGAGGCCTAATTCCAGAGTTAGAAACTGATCAAACCTTGTGATTTGTGACAGCCTTGCAAACACGTCTGGGAGAGGCAACTTCAGTGTGCGTTTGTATGTGTGTGTTTAAGCTTCTAGTTACCTATGCATATATTTAAGTTTGTGTTAATGTGAGTGTAGATATCCTGAAGTGTGTGTATGCACAGACGGTGTGTGAATATATGGTTACTTAAGAAAATGTTTGAGCATCAAAACCTACGTGTGGTTAGAGGTGTTTGTGTGTGCATGTTTCCTATGGGGATAATGTGACAAAGCCCATGGTGTGATGTGTGATGTAAACAGTGATCATATTAGCATAGCGACAGCCACTTGCATTCACACTGTGTCGACACCACCAGGGAGCTTATGAACACACACAATCTAAGAATAAAACTATGCATAAAGATATTACCTGTAAAGTAATACACAGTCACTGTATGTACAATATAAATAAACAAAAACATATACGCACATTTTACATTACACATTACATACATTCATCCTATCCCTTCCTGGAGCAACCCCCTTGTATCTTTATGGAAATTGACTGCAGACAGGGATTGGCTTTTTATGTCTGATTTATGTTGTTGCTGCTGCTGCTGTGTGTGTGTGTGTGTGTGTGTGTGTGTGTGTGTGTGTGTGTGTGTGTGTGTGTGTGTGTGTGTGTGTGTGTGTGTGTAAATTGAGCACAGACAGGGATTGCGTTTTATGCCTATTTTATTGGACAGCCTCTATTGCTGTCAGGACCGGGTAAAGAGAAAAGAGAAGACATGAGAGAATGGAGGAGAGGATGCTGGGGAGGAAAAGAGGAGAAGGGAGGAGGTAAGGACGTATGGAAGAAGTAGGGAAAAGAGCGTAAGAGGTGATTCAAAGAACACATTAAATTGCTTCTCCTCCTTTCTTTTGCCACTTATTTTCTCTGGCTTTTTTGCCTCTCAGCTGCTTTCTCTCTCTCTCAAAGGGGTTAGGAGAGGAGTGAAGGAAAGGGGGAGGAAGTTAAAGAGAGGAAGCGAGAACAGAGACAAGAAAAATAAAGTAAAATGAGGCAGAGAAGGTGAAGAATATAAAAACAATCCACAATCCAGACAATGAGGCAGAAAAAAAAGACAGGGAGAGGAGAAGAATGAAAACACAAGACAAAGAGGAAGATCAAGAGCAGAAGAGGAGATAAAAGAGGTTTCCGGGTGATCAATCCTCGCCTGCTCACAGGAGCGGCCCATTTTTCAACCGCTTGTTTAGCAACCTGTGGCGCTACACAGTGGAACGCAACGCACTGCGTTTTCTAACGACCCCTCCACCCTCCACCAAGCACCCAGCACCTCAGGAAGGCAACAAGCGTGTGTGTGCGTGCGCGCGTGTGTGAAAGGGAGACAGGGCAGGCATGAGAGCGTTTTCCCTTTTCCTATTTATTGATATTCTGCTTCCCTAAATACAGACCAATCCGTCTCTGCCGTCACACAGACACACACACAAACATACAAGCATGCTGTGTGCAGAAACACACCCCATGAATGGGTCTAGAGGTTGGAAGAGTGAAAAAGAAAGGATGACAAGAGAATAGAAATTGAAGAAGAGTAGCAAGAAAAATGGATTAGGGATACAAAGGTGAAGAGGAAGAATACAGTCAATCAAAACAAAGGACAAAGAAAAGAGAGATGGGATACAAAGAGGAAGACAAACAAAGGGGGAAGAGGGGGGTGTTGTACAAGTTGTGTGAAGAGAGGAAAGGATATTAGCAGAAGCTGAAGAGGATGTGCACAGGAGAAACACCATCCAGAGTGATTGATAGGCAATTTGAACATCTGCATCAGCCACGCCATCCTTATCAGATAGAAAACAAGGGATATTCCTCTTCCTCTTCTATCCCTTATTTCTTTCATTTTTCTCATTTCCACCCTCTCTTCCATTTTGTCTCTCTGTTTTATCATTATATACTCTCTCTCGCTCTCCAGAGTAAGAAGCATTAATTTGCTTCAGTTGATTGCTTTGGAGCATTTCATAGAGCAAACATACTCATAACTATCCTCTTCCACTTCTCTCCCTTGACTCCTCTTTCCTTCTCCTCCCCCTCTCTTCTCCCTCCAGTCTCTTTTTCTCTTTTTGCATAATTTCCAATTTCCTTCCTCACCCGAAAAAAATCAGAAACAGCTACTGTCTATCTACTCATATTTATGTCTCTGTGCACTTCACTTACTCTTTTTTCTTTTTTTAATTAAGGCTTGAATTATTTAGTGGCACAAAGTAAACAATATCTTCTGAACCAGTGTACAAAACCATTTCAAGACTCAACTAAAAACTATAAAAAGTATAGAAAGTGAAAACAGAAGATGGTTCTAGTTAACTGCTAAAATAACAAAATTGAACTAGAACTGCAAGCAGCTGTAAGCCTCCAAGTCCAAGCCTCCCAGAGCCAGCCTCCCCCCTCGTCCCGTGGAGGGTGCGCAAGCTCAACCAGGGACCCCGCCGTGGCTTGGGGGGCCCGTGGTGAAGAAACGAGCAGAGTTTGAAATGAAAGGGACTTGCGGTTACAGAGATATAAAAAGAATATGTCAATGGGAGTATTAATTGATATACGAATAAAACCGGCACCTAGAGGCCAATTGACGCCAAATTTTACACAGCCCCTCGGGAGGGCATGCCAAATAAGGTCTCAGAGTTTGGTGTAGTTCGGACATTGCAAATGTAAGATATGTAGCCCAAAAAAAGTCAGGCGGAAATGGGCGTGGCATATACCAGGAGGTACAGCTCGATTCTCTGAATGCGTGGATATAAGGTTTTTGATATGTGCCTTTGTGTGCGGGAGTTACAGCGCTTTGAAACTGCAAAATTTTGGAACCTGATTACCCCTAGAGCAAGAAGTGAGCAAATGTTTTCGCATTCTGTCTTCTCATGGGCCTGAACCTACCCTATGAGTTTCACGTCTGTAGCACTTACAGTCAGTGTTTGGAATAACGCCGTTTAAAAGAACGGCGTTAGGCAACAACGTTATTTTTTCAGTAACGGGGTAATCTAACTAATTACTTTCCCCGTTGTTACAACGCTGTTATCGTTACTGGACGTTAAATGCGATGCGTTACTATTGATTGAATAAACTGTGTAATCCAAACGCACCTCTGGCTCACACTAGTGAGGAGGTGGATTAATAATGAGGTAAGCGATTATGATTGGCTAAGGCAGTCATGTTTCATGGTAGCCAATCAGAGCCAGTGTTTTTACACCCATGCCAGCACACACACACACACACACACACACACACACACAAAGCTAAACAGATTCGATGAAGCAGCAGAGATGGCGAGTCAGGAGCGATCCGATGAAAGGTTGGCATTTTCAAAGTGGTGATATAAACACTACTTCAAATTCATTGTGGTCAAATGCAAGAACGTGCATGTAATGCAGGGCTATTCAGTTAGAAACACAGCTAAAGACAGACACCTTTCACTTCAGCTTGTTTGTAACAATGATTTATCAGCTGAACTAGCGCTGTGCCTGTAAAACCTAAACACAGCTGCAAAGGATGAGACTGAGCAGATTAAAACATTGCATTTTGCATGTTTATGCTTATTAAACAGGAGTGTTGGTAAAGTAGGCTATCAGCTTTTTACTGAACCACTTACTTAATGAGCATAGTTGTTGTCAACGTCGTAACGTCCGCTGATCATCTGACCGACGTGTGTGTGTGTGGAGTGGAGGCGCTCTGCAAACACACAGGAACTGAGAGGCTGCAGGTCAGGCAGGTGAGCCTTGATTGGCGGTGGTACAACGCATGTGAAACTCAACCAAGATGAGAAGGAAACGATATCACTCTATAGCTAATTCCATATGTGGCATTATGCCCGCATGCCCCTTTGGTACGTATACGTCACGCACCGGAGCCTTTAAAAGGAGGTCTCCTCACCTGGGCTGACCCTTTTCGCCCGCCTCTGACATCACACGCGTGTGGAAGCAGTGCTTGGGAGCGGTGCATGTGTCCGCCCAGCCTGAGCTGCTCCAACCTGATAGATCACGGTGTAGGCCTTAAGCCCGGTGATCTGCACCCATCTTGCGTGTTCCATCGACATCTGGCACATTGGTGCATACACGAGTCTGCAGGGGTATCTCCCAGCTCGTGCTGCGAACGTTGCAAGGCATTCAGACGTGCGCAGCGTGCGTGCACGGCGCGGGTGTACAGGGTTGGGCATTGTACTCTCCAACCTGGTTTAGTGTCCATCCTAAGCGTTTGGCGGCCAGGCTGAGGCTTTAGTGGGTGCGCGCTCGTCTCCAGTGCGGAGGTGCACGCTCGTCTACAGCGCGTGTGCGCACAAACATTTTCATCTGCGGCGTTGGTGTTGAACTTTTCCCCTCGTGGGTTTCCCCTTTCTTTGATGGTTCTTACAAGTCCGACGGCCTCCTTTCCCCTAGTAACCCACCAAAGCATCTTCACGTCTCAGCCTACCAGCTCCTCATCCGGGTGGGATGCCAGAACTGAGGGTAGACTAACGGGTAGGATTGATTGTACCCACATTAGAACAGTTGCTGCTGCTGTTATTGGGACTGATATAGGTATTGGCTCTGTTAATGTGTCATGTGGTTTTATGTGAATGGATGAGTGTGTGTGTGTGTGTGTGTGTGAGGCCTATGTTTTATGCATTTAAAATATTAGTGTATTTTGAAACTGAACAATATAAATAAAGCTTTATATTTGTGTATTCATGTCTCTGTTCACTCAGTTTTAGGATCTTTTACACTGTCCTGTAGGATAGTGTTGGCATAGTTGTTTTTGCTCATTTGGTTGCCTAATAAAGGTATTTTTAGTTTTTTTGTTGCAGGGATTTAATTCTAGTTTTGTTTCTATACAACCCCACCCTCGAGTCGCTACACATACACTACACATGTAGTTTACCTTTGTTGTCATTAGATTATGCGCTGGGCCACATGGAGGTTGCTTTGGGGCCGGATGTGGGCAGCCAATTGAATAGGCCTGATGTAATACATTATGTCCAGGAGCGAAGGTCTTTGTCGACATCCGTTGTAAGCAACTCTAATTTAATGAAGCATATCATGATAAACCTCTTGCTGTCTGTCCATGTGCAATAAATATCGAAAGTTATGTACAAACACCTGCGTGTTCTACTCATTTCAACTGACTTGTGAAAACTGCTCAAAAACTTCAAATTCTTTGACACATAGCAATGTTTTTTTTAATAGTAACGCAAATAGTTACTTTCCTTGGTAACGAGTTACTTTTATTATAGAGTAATTCAGTTACTAACTCAGTTACTTTTTGGAACAAGTAGTGAGTAACTATAACTAACTACTTTTTTAAAGTAACTTTCCCAACACTGCTTACAGTCTAGGCTATCTATCCATCCATCTTAAACTGCTTATCCTGCATACAGGGTCGCGGGGGGCTGGAGCCACTCCCAGCTTACATCGGGCCAAAACCTACGGAAGAATAAAAATAAAATAAAAACAAGAACGATTACAATAGGTTTCTCAGCTCCACTGGTACTGGGAAACATGATGCCTTGCATTTGTGGGTTCCCAGCCCACTCTGGCTTGGACCCCTAATAAAGCATCAGCACTACAATTTAACTATAGCAAACAGTAAAGATTAAACCTCCAGCGCGGGACTTTTATCTACACAAACACCGTTGATGCATACTTAGGATGTATGCATCACATCATCGTATCTAAATTACAATGTAGGTAAATTGTAGACCAGCAAAAGGACATTTATGACCGTTGGAGGTATGGATCCAGGGACAGGCATATTGGACTCTAGTACTTTAAGTAAGTTACGTGGTTGTCATATTGACTTGTGTTTGAAAAAACGGTGAGATTGGAGGTGAAATGTAAATGATGAATTTCTTATCCTGTAATATAAAAATATAGAAAGTCAACAACACAGAATGATGAATGATAGCTGGAAATCATTGTTAATTGATAAAATGACACGTGTAAGTAGCTCAACAGCAGAATATAAGAAATTCACCATAGAGAAAGGAGAGGGAAACCAGCCCAGAAGGGACATATAAAGCTGTCTTAACTGGCCCAGTCTGGTCGTACATCTGACCCAACATTGCGCTCTAACAATAGACAGAAAAATGGTTTGTAATTAGCTGCTGCATAATTGACCAATACAGCCAACCTATACACAGATGGGCACAGTTTGTCTCTCCATTGGCTACACCAAAGACTGCAGTGTATTGTGGACACCATGTCAACCGTTGTGTATTGTCTCAAAGTAACACCCTCCTTTACGCTGAATGTAGTCTAATTTACTAGGAGGGCACACCCACCACCAACTCCCCTGTCTTGAATCTCCATTCAGTTTCAATTTAAGTGGCTTTACTGTCATGACTGCATACACTATGATGTTGCTAAAGCATATTAACACTAAATACAGTTTAGGGAAACTACACATTAATCTTGTAAAGGCCTTTTAACATGGGAAGCGAATCGTAATTCATTTTCAATGAGAGGCGAGCGTGTAGGAAGGGAGGAGCGGGCATTGCGACAGGCGTAGTGCCAAGCGGGCGTGTTACCGTGAAACTGTCACAGTCGTGTTGGTCTCACGCACACGCCGCCCCTGCCAAAGTTGAATTGACTTCGCTGTGACTTCCTTTCACTGTTCACTAAACAGTTACCGGGACTTTAACCGGAGGGCGTTTGCATGTCTAGATTTATAAGCTAAATGAATATGAATAATATAGCCAACTAACATTACTAATAGTTTTACTTTAAGCTAGGCTATGAAGGAATACAGTGGCGCACAGAAGCCGTTGCTGTGTTTCTATTCTCTATTGACTCTATTCTCTCCGTTTACTCGCAGAGCGCTTGTCTTAGTGTCTGTTCACATGAGAAGCGCAAAGCGATGCCGCGGGGCCATAATACAACCCTGTGTTGTAAAATGATAAATAAGTCTACCTTGTACCAATGGACCATTTTAATTTACAGCATTGGTGGATCACAGAGCTCTCTACTTGGCTCTGGGTTGCCCTGGCAAACAAATAATTACTGGCTGACATAAAACGCATCATTATCGATACACCAGTGTGGGAATGTCACCACAGACACCATATTTAAAAACTATAGTATACTTTGAATACAGAAAGATTTACCATCAATACCGATTAAGCTAATATAGGGAACTTATTGATTGGAAGTTTCTTATTCACATTTCTGTTATGTAGCAACATTATCATTCATCAAATGTGTTTATGGCCACTTGATGAGTCCAATGTTCTTTTAGCCCTATTGTTGGTTTCTACCAACAGTGTTGGGCAAGCTACTTGGAAAATATAGTGAGCTAAGCTACTAGCTACTCTCCATTAAATGAAGCTTTACTACACAGAAGCTACCCCCCAGTGAAATGTAGCAAGCTAAGCTACAGCAACGTGGCAAAAGTAACTTAGTTACATCTAAGCTACGTTTAATTTTTTAATAGTTTATAGTTAGGTCATTTATATATAAATATTTATATACACACACACAACATAGGCCTAGTTTATATTGAACCAATTTCATTCCACAGTAGCAATAGAAGAAAGACTAAAAACCTGCTCCAATGTGTCTGTGTGACAGAGCTAAATCAGACACAGAAACTCTACTGCCATATCATTGCTGCTAAATGTTCTTCCTCATGCAACAAACGGAGAACCATTGTTGTTTGTATAAAGCAACTTAATTATCATATTATTAATTAATTTTATTAATGAATTATTAATTAATTATATATTTTTGATAGTTTATATGTGACTTTGTGCTCTGGAAACATTGCAACCTAAACAACCTAAACATTCATGGCAGAGAAAGAGCGGGAGAGCGAGAGAGAGAGAGAGAGAGACTCCGTCGCACATGTCTTTATTCCCCTGCAGCAAAGTCGCAAACATCAACCCAAGGATCGGTACGTGACGTCACCATCACAGGGAAGCACTCCTGCCGGCTGCACATAAAGGTTTGATTCAGAAAATAGCGACGCTACCACCAAGCTACTGAGAAATGTCGTTAAACTAGTAACGGCGCTACTTGTATCGACGCTACTGCCCAACACTGTCTACCAATAAGGGAAATCTGGATTTTAAAGGTACTTTATTTGTCACATACACATACATGTAGCAAGATTCATCCTCTGCATTTAACCTATACCTCAAGGGAGCAGTGGGCAGCTACTGTACAGCGCCCGTGGACCTACTCCTACCTACTGAATGCAGTGTCTGGTCAAACGGCACTGACTGGAGAACCTACCTAACATGTTTTTGATGGTGGGGGCAACCAGAGCACCCAGAGGAAACCCACACAGACACGGGGAGAAGATGCAAACTCCGCACAGAAACAAGCCAGGACAACCAGGGTTTGAACCCAGGACCTTCTGCTGAGGTCAGAACAAGTACTCAGTGAAATAACTATTTCAGTAAATATAGTGAAAAGAGTACTTGAGTACCTCCATGAGTGTTACCTGGCATATGATGAAGCTCTCTTAGATCACCATCATCATTGAATGTTTGTCCTGTCTTTGTGTTTTTCTGGCAAGCAGCCCCATGTTTACTTAGAGTAAACAGTTTTGTCTAAAAAGCAAAGATGGGAATAGCTTGATATTGT
This sequence comes from Lepomis macrochirus, assembly GCA_024633595.2. Lineage (NCBI taxonomy): Eukaryota > Metazoa > Chordata > Actinopteri > Centrarchiformes > Centrarchidae > Lepomis > Lepomis macrochirus. The sequence continues at coordinate 13,686,838 of JALXJV020000005.1, read as the reverse complement.
TACGTGGTCGTGAAACATGTCACGGTGGATGTTTGGTTCTATAGAAGCTCTGTTTTTTTGGTTTCTCTTGACCATGAGAGGGCTGCCTTCCTACGTTTCCCTAATATTAACTATGTATGTTTGGGTGCCTAAACTTTTAAACAAATTTCTCTGGTATTTATTTGGACACTATAAGGCAGAGAGTTGACAGGAAAAGAGGACGGACATAGAGACAGTAAAGTGTGTCTTTGCTGATGCAAATGCATAATCCAACTCTCCAGACCTTAACCATGAAAGACACAGACAAGCGACCTGTATTTTTAGTCGGGTGTAAGGACTTGTAATACAATGATTAATGTACAAAACTGCATGACCTCAACATCTTATTTAGGAAATGAATTGTCTTTTAGCAAAATGCTTCCACAAGAGTGCTAAGTCAGAAGTGAGCAGCTGTGGGCTAAAGATTGTTTTACCAGGCGACAGAAATCAGCTGCCAATAGTAGAAGATAACATGTCACAAGTTAAACTGGACATAATAGGTCAAAAGAAAAGGCTATTTTCCATTCGGTCTGCAGTAAAACTGATCATCAGATAGCATTTAAATGTTACAGCCACAGAACAAGTGCTGCACCATGATGAAGATGAAGAAAATATGACTATACTTAAAAGGTGAAGAGCGACAATTTGAATCCTTATTGTTGTATAATATTGTATATTATTGTATTCTTTATCCCAAACAGATTGTTGCTATGGAGAGAGGAAAAAAGGTCTCAATAATGTGACAAATGTGTGACACCAAAATATTACCAAATGTATGTATTAACTATTAACTATTTTAACCGTATTAAAATTTGTATGTGTATGTGTTTATAAGGATGTGCTTTTTTTTTACATTTTTAAAGATTGTGGTCTGGCCCTGCTAAATATTAAAAGTGCAATGACATCACTGATTTTGCACCATTTATATAAAATATAATTGAATTTACTTTTTCCTGGTACATGTTAGAAACATAAATGCATCACCACCTACGGGTCAGATGATTTTTCTCATAAAAATCAGCAAAATGTCACTGCTTTAATAGTAGGTTGTTAATTTACTAAATACATTCATATTCTATGTGAAGCAAGTAACAAAACTAATAAAATATGATTTTGTAAAAATGTTGCACGTATACATATATATATATATATATATATATATATATATATATATATATATATATATATATGTTGTATATATTTATTATATATACTTGTGTGTTTTGCCTTTCTTATAAATATCACCCCATGGAGATTTATTCTGACCCTGACAAAGAAAGTACTTTTGGATACATTGAATAAAAGATTGATTTGCATAATGGACACTGTTATGCAGCAGCAACCTGTTATTGAAGCAATCTTTTGACAGACAGGGACAAAAGGAAGCTGGAGGGATGTGGGGACAGGAAAGGAGAGGAGAATGTGAGTGAAGGAGGAGAGGAGGCGGCATAGAAACATGTGGGCCTACAGGGTAACGGGAGAGGGAAATGTATGGATAGATAAAAGATGAGCGGGGGAGTCAAAGAATAGAGAGGTGAGAGAAGAAAAGAGGAAACGATGAGTAAAGGAGAGAACGCACAGGAGTGAAGAGTAATAGACGAGAGCGGAAACAAAGGGGAGGATGAGAAAAGACCAAATATATCTAAGGCACACTCCAGAGATGCAATTTTTCATTTTTTGTGACTCATCTGTCATTATGACAATCATACAGTCACTCAAGTGTAGAATTTCCTTGGGGTTCGTTTCTGTAAAAAAAAGCAAAATGTGGAAAGAAAAAAAAGCTTCAAAAGAATTTCTCCACAGATGAATTTATAGCTTTTCTATTCAAGACATGTTGCCAATAAATTGATTTCAGGTGTCTAAACATAAAAAGCATCACTTTCATGTTGTCAAAATCCATCAAAAGACCTGTTCTGGACAAAATGTTCTCGCTAAATTCTTTAGACATTGAGATGAAAAAGGTAAAGATTTTGATTAAACAACTATAACTACCTTAAAATTACAATTTTCAGGATAAATACTAAGAAACCAATTGATTGAATAGTTTTAATACTACACAATTTAAAAACTTTGGGTTTAGATTCAGTTATTAACACATATGAAAGAGGACATTGGTTGATTATGCAACAAATATCCACTAGCTGCAGCATTTAAAATGTAGCTCTTCCTGCCTACTTTATTAGAGTGATCTTCAAACCTTTCTGAATGAAAGGCTGTCGTATCTTTTAACTAATATTTGGTGGGGCCTCGTAAAAATTTTGTCTTATAACCTCCTTTTGCTGTCATTATCAGAAAACGACTGGCCTTGCTAGTTAAACACAGGTTAATAATAAAAGCAGAGAATCCATTAGACGAACAAAGGTGAATGTAATTGAAAGAAAGATGAAGTTAAACAGAGAATAAAATTTTACATTATTATGGAGAGACTGTCATTCATTTTCTTTAACGAGAAATGTCGAAAAGAAGTCCAACTCCAGGGTACACAAAATGCAGACATCCAGTAAGACATTTTTATCTACTTACCAAATTAACATTCAGCTCAAATAAGATAAGAAAAATATTTCATAGTTACAAAGGAACAAATAAATCACAAAAGTGGAAGCTGCTGTGTGCTGTTCAGGACAAAACTTTGATTCTCACACAAGCACTAGAGAAACAACATACACACAGGACATGATTTCAAACATGATTAAAGAGTACTTTCCCCGGCTCAATAGTAGTGTTTGACTGCCCTCTCGGGTGGAAAGTATAGCATAATATATTGGTCTATTATCAATTAGTTGATTGACAATAATCAGCAATATTTCTTCAAATATTTGGGGGCATTTTTATGCTTTATAGACAGTAGAAAGAGATTACAGGAAATAAGTGAGTGAGATGCCATAAAGGTCCCTATGTGATGTTGCAGTTGAAGGTTGCTTTGTTAAAGCCTGCAGTTCCAGGCTTTACCAAAACAACCATATAGCTTGTTTGTTCAAGCAGGTTATAATGACCCCTATTTACGTTTATTGTGGCTGCGACCTGTAGTAGCCGTCATATACACAGCGTCATATACACAGCGTCATATACACACGCTTTGACAAAACCATGGCTATTGTACTCAAAACGTCAATTTTGCATCAGTATGACATGCTACAGTTTGCTATAGCGTTGCAACACAAAAGAGGGTCGACATACATATATATGTGTGCATCCACATACGCCTGGGGGTGTTTCCTATACATGCAAAATTGACATTATGCGTGAAATAAATACGCTTGTCAAGCATGTACATATGACGCCTGAGAGGAGAACAGGCTGGTATGACGGTAGCAAAGTCAGGTCACATAGTCAGGTGACGTATTATAGGAGGGAGAAAGTCCACACAAGCAGATGGATGGGTCAAACCCAGGACTTTCACACAGGAGACTGGCATTCAAGTCTATTTGAAACAAAGTTAATTAGAATAATGTTACTGACCTATGTCGTCACATAACTTACATGTTTACGTACTAACTTTACCCCATATGGAGCTAAAAGAGTCTCAATAAAGATACACTCACATATGCACACCCTGACTTGGCTGGACACACAAGTGCATTTTTTTATACAGGGAATGATCTGCAACCAATCAGATACCTCCCTTGTTATAGCCAATCACAAGAACGCACCCCATGTAGGGGATGATTTATGCTTATCCAATCACATGAACGCGTTCACACAGCGCTATTTCCATGTGGTGCAGGTGTGGCCGTGTCTGACTTACCTCAACATGGCTTCTGTCAACAGGGGAGCTTAGTTTGAGCCCTACATGGGCTTTAGGCCCAGGCCTGAAGGCTTAAAAAAAGTTGTCAGCCCAAACTCAAAGCCCAAAACCACGCATTACTTTAACGTCAAAACTCTCTCTCACACTCCTTTCTCTCTATCGCTATAAAGACAAAGACTTTTCCAGTATTTTGACACTTTAACTCTGCTCTGCCTACTGTGGTGACAAAATCTATTGTTCAAAATTTCTGTTTGTCTAACAGACCAGTGTGACCACTCAAACAACCACATACTGAGACAAAAGCCAGTCGTAGTGAGCTCATATGAGAAAAAAAATAATTAGTGTTCTGTCACCCACAAACTCATGCACACACACACATTAACACTGATGTCTCTGAAATAGGACACAGTTCACTTAGCTGTAACAGTAATCAGCCATGAGCTTTCCTCCCCGGGGTTTCCCCCCTTGAGAAGCAGGGGCTTAACTCCACCAAGCATGTGTACAGTTTATACTGTACATGAATGTGTAATGTGTGTCTGTTTGCCGTGTTTTTTTCTCCCACCCGTGTGCGTGTATATGCATGCTAACCTTGAAATCGTTCTGACACGACTGACATGAATATATTGTACACGTTTCTTCAATGCCAGTGCATCCTTTTCTTTCACCGTCCCTCCTCCTTTCATCCCTCTTCCCATTCACCACCTCCCACCTTCGTTTCCAGCTCCCCTCACCTCTTAAATAACTAATTAACTAATCTCATTGAAGAGTCGTCTTGTCCATCTCTCCTGCTCTCTTCAGCTGCTGTTGACACTTATATCTGCCTGTCTGCATCTCTTTTCTTCTCCACGTCTTACCATTTATCTGTCAAACTCTCTCACCCTTCTGTATATTACTTTTTCCTTTCTTTTCCTCTCAATGTCTCAATGTCACTCTATGACATTGTCATGAATTGGTAGTTTCTTTTTTTCTGTTGCTGCTAATTCAATTAGCAAGATGCCATCTCCCCAATTAAGCTTTCCAATTACCGCTCCCCTCTCGATCCAAATGAGAGTTGTCCCCCGTATGGTGAAGGTTTTTCTTTGTGCTGGATGTTGAATTGAAATGGACTTGCAGCCTGTGTGATAAGACCTGCTCATCATCATCAAAAAGAGAAACTATTTTAAAAATGTTCACTGCTCAGTGCTCACTCACTCTGATTTAGTTTGGACAGTAATATTTGGTTTGGTTCCATTTTACTCTGACCTCATTCAGATGTGCATTAACCTGTGGAAGGATGTAATACAGTCATGTAAAAAGTTAAAGTGCTAAAAGAAAATCCCTTACCCAATAGAAATAAGTGTACGAATGTAAGTAGGCCTAGATCATGGGGTTATAGAAAATCCACAAGTGTTTATCTGTGTAATTCAATACTCCTCCATCAGAAGTCACTTACAGTATGGCTGATTTTCAATAAAGAAGAAAAAAATAAAACAGGAGTATAAAGGTGTAAAACTGTACATGCACAAGCCTGTTGAATTTTTTTTTTAACCACACCCTTCAAGCATGAAATCCCGAAAGTAAAACTGAAGGTTAAGTTAAAGAGTTTGTGTTTGCGAGTTTGTGACCGGACCAGCAGGATAAATCTGGGTGGTGAAAGGGGAAAGGCAGCTCTTGCGCCTCCCTCATTACCGACACTGAAGTGCCCTTAAGCAGGGCCCTTAACCTTAACCATTCCAGTGGAGCTGCTCAGAGGCAGTGTTGCCAGTTTGGGCGAGTTTCGCCCAATTGGGCTGTTTTGATTTTATTTGTGTGGGTCAAAATTTGTTTGGGCGGGTGGACAAAATTTGGGCTGGTTTGGGATCAGTTTGGCAGTTTTTAACAGTAGCACTTTATAGGTAATTTGAAACAAAACCAATTAAATCATCACTATCTGAGCAATGCCCACTTCAAAGTCACATTGCTCAGGGTACCAGACAGCTCCGTAAACTGCACATAGTTCCACAAAGTTACGTTCTGATGTCTTCTTCAGCATTCTGTTCAAGTGACAGCTGACAGCCTGTTCTGCATCTTAAAGAAAATTTTCTTGACTGACAAATCGTGTTCCTTCATCGTTTTGACGCTATGGTTACACACACACACACACACACACACACACACACACACACACACACACACACACAGTGTGCGAACACCCAAACGATGATGTTTTCCTAACCATAACCAAGTACTTTTGGTGCCTAAACCCAACCAAGCCACAACCGCTTCACATAGTCAAAGCCTCTGGTGCTTAACTTCCCCATTTGGGCCACAAAATCTGATAGGTCACACATTTTGGTGTCACACTGGTGCGTATTTCTTGTATGCATAGTATGTAGGCTATGTAAATGTAATGTACCCGTGGAAGTTAAAATTACTGAAATAAATACTGATAACATATTTTGGGCGGTTTTGTGTGCATTTTGAATAGTGTTTGGGCGGGAATTCATGAGCAGGAACTGGTAACACTGCTCAGAGGCCAGCAGATCTGGGCTGAGTTGAGCGCAGACAAAACTGTTTTGTTTTTTTAACGGACACGGTGGTCCCCTACGCAAACGCACTGAATTTTCCCACCTTTTTAACGCAGTTGTGTTTAAAAACTTGTGGCAGCTGATTGGGTAACACCTGAGACACATCAGCAAACTGGAGAAAACATACCTGAAAGCCGTTGCAAGGAAACATGTTGTTCAATCAGAAAACGTTGCAAAACGTATTGAAATTGAAGTCGCCCCAGACTGTGGTTGTACTGGGCAGCTTCTGCTTCTGTCAAATCAGCCACCAGGCTTAACATGGAGAATAGAGGATTGGACCCAAAATACAGACACTGAGCAGGTACTGGTGATTGAGTGAGGTTTATTGCAGTACACGCTGAAACTTACAGGTGAGGTTGTATTAGCAGTGCAAAACACAATTGGTGAATAATCCAGCTGAAAGTAAATCCAAAGAAATCCACAAAAACACGGAGGCAGGAGTAACATAGAACGAACACTAGAGAACTCTGGCATTGAAACCACTAGACTAGAACACATGAAGACGACAACAGTGAACTTGCCAGGAGTGAAAGACAGACAACCACAATATACACAGGTGAGGGAGAAATTAATTAAACACAGGTGAACCCACTTCTGTCAGAGACAAGCACAGGAAGTAAAACATGTCACACACACTAGGAGCAGAAACTACAAACTAAAGCACTAAGTAACTTATTGTGACAATCGGTGGTGTGGTGCAGTGCAGGGATGAGCAGGTTGAGGACTCAAATGCAGGACATACAAAAGCTGATTGGTGCAGTTCAAAAGTTTATTTAACAAACAAAAAGCGAGCACACTTACTGTTGAGCGGCTCCAAAAGAAAGTAATCCAACCCAAAGTCCAAAACACAACAGAACAGGGAAGGCACAGCAACAGGTCACACAGACAGGATCATGCCACGTATATGGGAACACACAAGGACAGAGTTACCAAAGTAAAACAGAAAACAACTGCGTGCCGAACAGAACCAGGGCAGGGAACTGGAAAGAGGACAACACAAACATGGAGACAGGACTAAGGACTAAGACACAGACAAGGAGAAAACAGACAGGGCATACAAACAAATAATGGACACAAGAACCAACTACTCACAAAATATGGAACCAGATGACATGGACAAGACACACTGACAAGTGGACAAATGACAAGGGACCAAGAAGAATATAACAGAACTAAAATGCAGGACTAAAACTAAGATACGGGACAAGTCAATAATATATGCAAATGAACAAAAGAATAAACTAGGCTACAAAACCCCACACATGAAGACTAAACACAAGAATACAAAACAACAACACAAGTGAAACCCAGAACTACATAAAACCAAAGGAAACAACTGAAAACCCACCCAACCAACCCAAACCCTCAACAGCTTCCAGGTGTGAATGTGTAAATGCAATCAGGCCGTTCCCGCAAAAGAGAGGGTTAAGCTCTGAGACACTTCCCTGAATAAATAAAGTTTTAAAAAAACATTTTTAATGTTATCACATGTTTATTTATGTTATAATCCTACATCTCCAGCTGTCAAATCAATGGTTTTATGGGTGGAATTATAAAGTAGCATAAAATAAAAATCTTCAAAAGTACCTCAAAACTGTACAGTACTTGAGTAAATGTACTTACCACATCTTCTCACCGCTGAATTTAAGCAGTTTGCCTACTTCAGCACTATGGTTTGCCAAAATTACAAGCAATGTGTTTATTTGCAGCAATCTGTAGAATTTGTACTAATCAATGTAAATAGTGGAGCAAGCTCAAGTAAAGCAGTAAAGGCAGCAAATCAACAGGGTGCCAGAGCTGTTATCACTCTGTCAAATAAACTGATAATTAAGTAGTATAACTACACGTTATCGCCACAAATGCACCATGGGACTGGGCACTGTTATTGTTGTTATTTTGGGCGAGGTGAGCCACTGTCTACCTTTCAACCTTGATTATCTTTGGTGTTTGTCAGAGTAACACTGTAGAAACCAGTAGCAGGTGCAGAGAGCTGATTAGAATCTGGCACAGTCACATGATGATGACTCATCGAAATAGATGCGAGACGAGGAGGAAGAGGAAGCGAGGAGGGCAAGACCAAATCATCAGCTTCTCTATCTCACCCGATCTCTCTCATGACTTTGTCAAAAGGCACACAGATTAAGAAAAACAGCACTAATTAAAACTTTTGTACAAAACTGAATCTAATTGAGTGGGCTGATTACGTAGCTTTTCAGATGTACACAAGGCAATCGATGTGCCAGAGCTATGAGCAAGGGTAAAAACTGCATCAGCTCGGATGGGATCTGAGGTTGTCAAAACACAGCCCAATTAAAAAAGTTAATTCATTAAAACTTGCTGGACTTGTAGACAGACCTGCAAGATGACTGATTTGTCTGATGTTTATTTCAGCACAGCTCCCATTCTGTTATTTTCTGAGCAGTTCTGTGTTTTTGCTCTGTCAGAAAGGGATGGGAGACGCTGTACTTCTCAGTAATTTAATGTGTGGTCTAATTAAAATGTTAATAACATACTGGGCTTGCAGATATGTAAGATTACTTTACTGCTTAGCTTTGCAGCGGTGGCCATTTTAGTCCACCTTGAAGCATTTATCACGTCTATCTGACACGATTGCTGCAGAAAGGTCTGTCTTGAATTTTATGCAGAAGTGCTAAATTGGATACTGCAAGGAGAAAGATTAAATCAACAAATTACTTCTTGACGGTTCTCTAAGGTTTTAAAGTTAAAGTGAGAGCAAATTATTAGTTTTTGTGGGGGTTTTTGTGGATTAAAGCACAGCAGTACATCAGCAAACGTGCAGCGAGGGGAGTTTAACAATGGCAGCTACATGTTTTTCTCTAGGGTTTGTAGAGCCGAAACCGTTTGCACCAGCAGTTCACAAATTCATATTGAGTTAGTTATAACTAAGTTTTTACCAAGTGGAGATTTAATCTTTGCTAAACTAAATCCTGGGTTGTGCTACACAAACAGTACTTGTTCTTATATAGAGAAAAAAGCTGGTCAGCAAACAAGTTAGCTTGCTAATAATATGGATCATGGATAAAAATAGGAATATGGTCAAAAATGCTGTTTACATAACATTATGCTAAATGACCAAATGGTTTCAGTTAGGTTAGCATAACTGGATATTTTAAACTGCATAAATACTACTATCTCTAAAACATACAGTATATTCCTCTTTGTAGGTACAACTGTACAACAATTAATGAATTACTTCTTTCTGTGCTGTATGTCCATTCACAGCAGAGAATGTAATTTCAGCGCACCATTAACACACAGAGCTAGAGCTCCATGAGAGGCAAGACACTACAAACTACTTTGTATCTGTATGTATGAACACAGCATAACTATGTCTGTCTGATGTTTGCCACTGAGCAGGCAGTGTATAGTGTGCCTTTATGCTGGGTTCAGACTACACAATATTTTTGTCTATTAAGAGCATCACTGTGTTAGAGAAGGCAATTAAAGTCAGAAATTCTTGCCTTGACTGAGAGGTATGATAGACTACCAGGAACAAGAAGGTAAACAAACAATGGCGTCCGAAGCTTTTGAGTGTGATACTGGCAGTCTTGTTTTCAGAAAAACCTAAAAATAGACAGATAAAACAACTGTGACCATGTTTACAGCTGTGCAGGGGAGAGCTTTCTGTGCTTCTGTTGGTCAACATCAACGAACATATCGTGGAATGCAAAAAAAAAATATTTGTGCGGATATCGTGAGGCTGAACCTCACTGTAAAAGCTCTGTAAAAGCCATGGGGAGCTGCAGATGGTTCAGCTGATAATTCTCTCCAAGTGCATCACTACATATAACCCCTTTCTCATTGTCACTGTAAAGAAATTTAGAGGTACTATGACATAGGTTTCGCCAGGTCATGTTAGGTTCAACTGTTGAGCTAAAGTAACTCAAATGTGACAGCCTGTGACTCCAAATTAGTAGATCAGGCTCTGTCTCTCCGCTCTGCCTGCTTGGTCGAGTGACTGACGCCAGATATGGGGACTCGAGTTAGAGACTCGGACTAGAGTGCGACTTAAGTCGCACACACAGTGACTTCAGACCAAGCGGGAAGCTTCCGGTCTACAATATGAAACCCCTGAAACCTGCATTCTATTGAAAATCCTGCAGGGGGCGACTCTTCTGGTTACAAAAAGAAGTCCGGCTCCATTAGAAATAATGGGAAAATTACCCTACTTCTCAGCTGAATAATTACCCCATTAAACACTTTGCTGATGAGTTTATGGTCCTCTTCAATACAAAATGATGTTCCTTTAGTAAATTATGGTCCTGTTTATTTTAAAATAGACCCCAAAGCACTGTATGTTAAAGCACAGTCTACATATGCTTTGTAGATCTGGAGGAGGTGTATGACCGGGTCCTCCGGGAGATACTGTGGGAGGTGCTGCGGGAGTATGGGGTGAGGGGGGCCCTTCTCAGGGCTATCCAATCTCTGTACATCCAAAGCGAGAGCTGTGTCTGAGTACTCAGCAGTAAGTCGGACTCTTTCCAGATGAGGGTTGGCCTTCGCCAGGGCTGCGCTTTGTCACCAATCCTGTTTGTGATATTTATGGACAGGATATCAAGGCTTAGTCGTGGCAAGGAGGGGCTACGGTTCGGTGGGCTTAGGATCTCGTTGCTGCTTTTTGCGGATGATGTGGTCCTGATGGCATCATCGGCCCGTGACCTTCAGCTCTCACTGGATCGGTTCGCAGCAGAGTGAGAAGCGGTTGGGATGAGGATTAGCACCTCTAAATCTGTGGTTCTTAGCAGGAAACCGGTGGAGTGCCAACTCCAGGTAGGGAATGAGTCCTTACCCCAAGTGAAGGAGTTCAAGTACCTCTGGGTCTTGTTCACGAGTGAGGGGAGATTGGAGCAGGAGATTGGCCGGAGAAGCGGAGCAGCAGGGGCGGTAATGCACTCGCTTTGCCGCTGTAAGGCGAAGCTCTCGATCTACCTGTCGATTTTCGCTCCTACCCTCACCTATGGTCATGAAGGCTGGGTCATGACCAAAAGAACGAGATCGTGGGTACAAGCAGCCAAAATGGGTTTCCTCAGGCGGGTGGCTGGTGTCTCCCTTAGAGATAGGGAGAGAAGCTCGGCCATCCGTGGGGAGCTTAGAGTAGAGCCGCTGCTCATTTGCGTTGAAAGGAGCCAGTTGAAGTGGTTTGGGCATCTGGTAAGGATGCCTCCTGGACGCCTCCCTAGGGAGGTGTCCCAGGCACATCCAGCTGGGATGAGGCCTCGGGGAAGACCCAGGACTAGGAGAGATTATATCTCCATGCTGGCCTGGGAACGCCTCGGGATCCCCCAGTCAGAGCTGGTTAATGTGGCCATGGAAAGAGAAGTTTGGGGTCCCCCGCGACCCGACCCCGGATAAGCAGATGAAGATGGATGGATGGATGGATGGATGAACTGTTGTTTGCTAGACAAAGTTATCAGCCCTGTTAAAATGACAATTAATGTGACTTACAGTTGCACCTAGCATGGCCGTTAGCTCTGCCATATCGTCACTTCCTGGTTGCAAAAACTCGACATGGCAGCGCGCACATAGCCTCTGCTGCGTGCGGCAGGATGTGAGAGAGGACAGCAAACACCGTAGCTGCTGAGCCATTCATCATAAACTTTGGCTTTAAAACTTACAAAGTGTTCTGTCCTTCTTAGGAACCCCTTGTGCAAGTTGACAGGCAGTTTAACTCCTTCTCTAATCACCACGCTGGACGAAGGTGAATCTTTCACTTCTTTAATGATAACCAGAGATAGGGTAAAACTAAAAAAGAGACATGAACAAATGGCTGCTATAAGTTGTTATGTTGAACCTTCACACTGTTCATTTAATACACATGTAAATTAACTTATTAATTCAACACGATGAAATAGTTATTTAAAAGTGTTTAGCTATAACGTTTAGACTGGGCAATCCAGCTTGTACAGCAACCAGCCTAGGCAAACATGCAGAAATAGAAATCCTCAAACAATTCAATTACCATGAAATATCCCTCTGAAGTGATAGATGATAATGTAAAGAACATTTACATACCGACGATGCTCGTTTGTGGCTTAAACGTGAGCAGATGAACTTTGAATCATTACAAATCACAATAAATGCTCGACTAGAGACATTCCTGAGCGCTTCCTGATGACCTCATCAAAAGGTGCCATTCTGTGAACAGTAGCCAATGACATTCAATCTTTAGCATGCCGCTAGTGGGAGACAAACATAGCAACACATACTCTGCTAACATTACAGAACAGTACACAAAGCCTAAACAAGGAAGGGCTGAACGCAAATATGTGGTGAGTAAACACATTTAGCTCAGCATTGGCCATCTAATGTTAGCTTGCTTCTTGCTTCAGCTACGACCTACGAGAGATTTACCCCAACTGTTCACATCATGAAAAAATGAATGAGCGTTTGTTTACTTTCCAAACTTCTGGTAATCAATTAATGTAATCATTTACCTCACGCTGGCTGCCATCACATTAATTATTACCATTGACTGGAAAGAGGTTACAGACCTTGTTGATCATGTAACCTTACAGTTTTACTTAGTTATAACATTACACTGAATTAAGAGTCAGGAAGGCAGGGTGTGTTGACTTTTAAGCCACCATTGATCGCATTGCACATTATGGTTGTGCTCTGTAAGTTGCTGGTATGGTAATTGCTCATGTAACTTTAGAGTTTTATTTAGTTAGCTTTACTCTGGGTTTGAGAGTCAACAGCGTTTGTTGACTTACAGTAGTTTATAAGCTATCATTAATTGTAGACGCATTGTTCATTAGGCTACATGGTTGTGCTCTGTAAGTTAAAAACAGACAGGTTTATTGTTGATTATGCAACGTCACAGTTTTATTTAGTTAACGTGACACTGGGTTTAAGAATCTGGGGAGTGTTTCGGCTTACAGTATTTAATAAGCTGTCAATAATTGCATTGTACATTACATAGTTGTGCTCCGTAAATGAAAAACAGGTTACATTTACAGAATTCCTTATGGCTATGCAGTTTTCTTAGCAACCTGGATTGAACGCAGCAGGTGATACAACATTCGTAATAACCACGAGAGACTTGAGACTTGTCTTGGACTTTAGCTCAGAGACTTGTGAGCATCTCTGACTGACGCAGCTGCCTTGATAATGATGCACTCTTAACCATTTGTTAGGTAACCCAGAGTCGACTTTGTCTTTATTTTGTTTCAGACACATAGGCTGTATGTATGAAAGCACGTGGCATATATGACATGCAACGTGAAAAATAACCTTTTTGGAGACTTAGTGAATCTCTGAAGGTCTAGGAAGCATAACTATCCCCAGATAGGATGTACCCTTCAGATTTGGTGTTCCCATTCCACGTGTTCACACATTGTATGCTAGTACTGTACCTCCTCGGGCCGAGTCTCATTAAACCCCTGGCTCATTTTTCCATTTTCCACATTTCCATTTGAAAGATTTTATTATAAAAATGTCGACTTCAGCTGTTTAAAGTTTTAATGGTGCAATGCGACACAGTGAATCTCTACTTAATAAATAAATAGTTCCTAAGGACTTAACACTTTAAATACAAACTTAGTAATGCATTTACATGATGCATCCAAATCCAGGAACTTGGCCTTTTTTCAGACTATTATTAGACTGAATATATGTGTATGCAGCTTTATTCACATTTAATTCTCGTCATTCTGATACCATGTTCAAGATAACCATCCTGAGAGTCTTTTAAATAAAGTTCCTAAATGTCACACAGAGGTTTGAAGTCCCTGAACAATGAAGCATGTACAATTATTGATGTGTGAGAAATTTCGAAGAAGTGAAATGGAAGTGAAAAGTTAATTGGATGTTTATTTCAAAATGTCAAAAATAAGAATTGTATTTTTAAGACTGTATGCATGGTATTCTTTTCCACAGACTAATGAATAGATAGTGACAGCGATAATCAGTGCACCTCAGTGAGTAAAGAAATAAACAAACAATGTCAGGATTAGAGCCTTGAAACTCTGCTGGGCCCACCCATGCTAAAACTGAATGCTCTTGTGCTACAGTACCATGAATCACTCTGGATTGGAGCATCTACCAGATGGCATTGATATGTTCATAGATGACAGACTACAGCAGATGGAGAGAGAAGCAGTCAAGACAACATACTGTAAGAGACAGAGAATGGCAGAGTGTAACAGATGGAGAGAATTACTCAGGAGAGCAAAAGGATATCAGAGTAAAGAAAATAAAGTGTGTGTACATACGTACAGAGAAGAGGAAGCGTGGAGGGTCATGTGACAAATCTGTCTGATTTTATTATTGTATTATTATTGTATGAGTATGAGACACAGGCCTTTAGTATGAGAGACTCGGGTTCAACTCCCCACTGTGACACATCCACCAATGTGTCCCCGAGCAAGACACTTAACCCCTCGTTGCTCCAGAGGTGTGCAACCTCTGATGTGTATAGCAATTGTAAGTCGCTTTGGATAAAAGCATCAGCTAAATGAATAAATGTAAATGACTAAGCACATCATGATCAATGTATACAATCCAAAGTCAAATTCCTCATAAGTGTACTCATAAGTGGCGAATAAGACTGATTCTGATTTAAGACCAGTGCTATTGCTGTACTAGACAATCCAAAGGAAGCCCAGAGAAGGCGAACCTTTTCACTTGTTAAAGCAAATCACACAAAGTTTCAGCTTACTGAACAACAATGTCTGCAACATACCACTGTTATTCCAGTCTATAAAATGCTGTTTGTCTACACAAGCTTTTGTTTTTTCACAATAAATGAAATCAGTTTATGAATTAAAGAGTTTAGCATTATGTAAAAGTGCGATCAGAGGCTCTGTCGAGGATGAAGCTCACCCCTGGAAAAACCTAATAAAAGAAATAGCTGAAACAACATGCTTGTTCACAAGTGAAATGACATGAAGTCAAGCTCATGCAATGCTCCTCTATGGAAATTTCAGAGAAAAAGAACGCCATTTTAGCTGATCATTTTAGGAAACAGGTGTCTTATCCCATAGCACACTATGTTTTTATGTGTGACAGTATTTCAGATGATGCCATCTGCTGGTATAAACAGCACAAAAAGACTGGAATGAAACTAGTGTCTGAAAAAAGACAGCGGTCGTACAGCGCAGGGCTTTGACATTGGAAATTGGCCCCTGTGTGTTTAGGTTGAGGCTACTAAAGTACTTTGAGTTAAGATTGTAGATTTGGTCCAGTATTTTGTGTTCCTCTAACCTTAACTGTGTTTTGAGTTCCTAAACAAAAATATAAAAGCAATGTTTTAGTTATGCGCAGATGATGTAGCCAAAAGAAAGGAAATAATTTGTCAATCAACATTTTGCAGATACATTCGGTTTTAGCATTTTACAACTTGGCAAATACCTCATTATGTTGATAAAGAAACTTAATTCAGGTGACATTGTATTTGTCTGTAAACCGATTTGCTGTTGCAAATTGGTAGTTTATAAACAAAGTGCATGTGTTTAGATGTATAGATTTTGTTGAGCAATTGTGGTTAATGATGTGTTTTCAGGACTTGTATGTATTTCTCAAAATCATTATGGCTTTGCATCTACCTTAAACAGGAGGGAGAGTCCAGGTTTCCTGGCTTCAACCTGTATGAGGCAGCCTCTGAAAAAATGTGGGTCCCTGCTCCATCAAAGATGTAGCAAACACTTTATTAACAGTCAGGGTGGCAGATGTTTTGTAGCATATATGTTAATTTATCCAGCCTTTCCCTCATACTGTCAGTCAGCTCTGTCTGGACGTTTACCACCGTATAATGACCTTCTATTGCTTGCCCCTTGTTGGTGTTTCCTTGCACTCCAGACATTGTAAGCAGCAGTAGACATAAATGATGGAATGAAATCCCAAAAATGAAATGTGTATGTTAGCCCTCCCCTTAATTAGTCAGTCAGACTATAACATGATAAAATTAGATTTCAACTACAACCCTGCACTGGACTTCTTTTTTCAGACATTTAATAAGAAATGTAGTCTTTCATTTCTAAAATGAAATATTCATCATGTGAAAAACCTGGCATCTGCTGTGACAAAATGATTACTGCGTGAAAGTGAAGCAGAGATGGACAATTATTAAAGTCATAAGACATCATAAAAGAACTTCCCAGAAAATAGTTATTTTGCATATAGACCATCTGTGTTAATGAAATGTGTTTAGAAAAATTAAACAAGTCACATTTACTGACTCGATCTGTACATTTCACAGAATCAGGTCTGTCCTTTGGCAATTACCAGAGATGATAGACTGATTTCCTGCTGTGCACAGGGCATATGTCATTTTTTTCTTTTTCTGATCCTTAGCTTCACTTATTTCCTTTTCCCCTTTCCACGAACAGCAGAGAGTCATTGGTTTATCTCCCTTTCCAAATGCAATTTAATGCGATTTTTTTTTCATCAAAGCTTATTCTGCCAGAAATACTTTACGATCTGGCTTTATGAGAGCATGATGGAGATGTCCTCATCTCTCGCATAATTTACAGCACAATCAGTCCATTTCATGTTAGCCTGAGAAAATACATTTCTCCTTTTTATTGGTCCTCAGTGTATGACGTAAGCTTGAAAAGTAATTTTTTTTGTCTTTATCTGATCTTGACAGAGACAGTAAAGGGAAGAATCTGAGGTGGCCAATTTGTCATTGAGGTGGGGTTTTTGTCAGTTGAGTTTGGAATAAGAAATTCACTATTCTGTTAAAAAATGTCTTTGATCATTCCCAAGATTTAAGGGCATTTTAATTTAAAGGAATATCTGACATGTACACCATTTAAAATGATAGTTGTAAATGTATCTCCTGTGCTTGACTTGTTATGACTGATGTTCAGGCTGAAACCTTTGTGTGTGTCTGTCACAGAATGAGCTAACTAAACCTAATTTACACTTCAATTCAGAACCCAGGTAATAATCTTCCAATAATCTTTACCCATACAAAAAACAAGTGTGCGCCAACTAATAAGAGCAAGAGAAATACATCATTCATTCCAACTTCAACCCTTAAAATGTTTTATCTGTGAATGTGTTTCCATCCAGCTGTTTTTATGCTCACTTTCAATTTGCACATTAATAAAAACAACATGAGTGGAAAGGCCAGAACATTTTTAAGCTTATTTGAGTTGTAAAAGTTGGTGCATCAATAAAAGCAAAATATGATTAAGTACAATTGAAACAAACTTAGTGGCAGATGACACCATCAGATCCGTGTGAAGCAATGAAGAGACTGTAACCTTCCTCAAACTAATAAAAATATAAATCCCATATTTTCCTCATGTTCTCTACATTGCTTTCTACCGTGACTCTTAATTACACCGTCTCTGTGCACCCTCTTTGATTTAATGGCATCCAAATAGTAAATTAGTGCCACTGATTGTTTATCTTGATGAAAACAATTGCTAATATTCACATAACATTAATGAATGGAAACTTACATTAAGTTCGTTTGTTTTTTTTAATGTATTTAAAACTTGTCCTACATCTGGATGGAAACTTAACTTGTGCCATGTGTAAAAACAGAGTAAAAGTAGCAGAAAATTGTCATGAAATCAGAAAACTGACTCAGTTATATCAATTACAGAACAATATCTAAAGTCAGCTTACAGCTACTGGGCACACCAGACCATGTAAGGCAAGTAAACCAGAGAGTATATTGAACTGAGCTGTGTTATTACTCACAAATTCAGCTTCTCTTTTTCCTCTTTTTTTAGGATTTTATTATTTACACTTTCAAAAGTTACATGTTCTCACTTTAACTGTACAAAGTATGAATTTTTAGACTTCTGTTCAGGCTGAGCAGCAGTCTAATTAATCAGGCAGAGCTATGATGGAATTGTGTAAGGTCAAATAGCAATGATTAAATACAAATTAAACAATTAAACCAAAACACGAGTATCAGAGAGGCGCCAATCAGGCACAGCGTTGGATGTCCAGGAGTTGCAGGGAGTAAAACATGGAAAAATGTAATTACATGGGGAGAAAGAAACCCTCTAGCAGGGAGATTAAAATGATTCACAGTCCTTAACCTAACAAAAGTATATACAACATAGAAGCTGCGGAACGACTCACTGGCACACACTATCAACACAAAGACTACACTTAGGAATAGTCCACTTATATATTGCAGCTCTGTGCCTTTTTAGCTCCAGATACTGATTAAGTGATCATGGATAGCTGCCACCAATCTGCAGCTGCAATGCAGGGGGAAGGGCAGTACTACTACAACACTAACCCATGGCCACAACATACAGTCTGAACATACCCACACAGACTTGTGAAAAGTCTAATCAGGAAAAATAAGAGAAAACACCTGTGTTGGTGAACCATGGGAGTGTAGAGCCTTTGACAAAGGCACAAGCATGGCCTATCTCCAATCATTCTTGTCTTCTACCAGGGATGTCTTCCAAACAATGCCTTAAAAACACTATGAACATCATGATTATCAGTTCCTGTGTAAATGTCGGCCTTTCTTTTCAACTTCCACCATCCTCTTTTATCCTTTCCCCTATCATCATTTTAAGTGCCATGAAGAGGCCAGCTCATGAATACCTTGGCTACGAGGCTCTCCACAGGTATGAGGGCTTAAGAGGCTGCCTCCTCTCAGAGGCCTGTTGAGTTGCATACGGGTTGGTCTAGACCGCTCATAACATTAGCGGCAGGAAACCTGGACTGCTAATACTGTCACACTGAGAGAGAAAGTCAAGCAGGGAGAGGGAACGTGGAGGTGTGTGTGTGTGTGTGTGTGTGTGTGTGTGTGTGTGTGTGTGCGTGCCTGCGTGCGTGCCTGCATGTGTTTGTGTGTGTGTGTGTGTGTGAGTGCTCTTAATTTATATTGGTTGATCAGGAAACATGGAGAGTAGCGTTGGCATGCCAGTGTGTTAAAAAGTGTAAGTGTGTAAATGATAGTAGTTTTGGAGATTGTTTGGAACACAAGCATTACTTCTAAAAATGTGTGTGTGTGTGTGTGTGTGTGTGTGTGTGTGTGTGTGTGTGTGTGTGTGCGTGCGTGTTAGATCCTTAATATAATCACACTGGGGTAGTCATGCACACACAGAGAGCACAAACAGAGAAATACACAGAGGGGTCTGTGGGATGAATTACATGGCGGTGTGTGAAATTACACATTCTGCAGGTCAATATTTTCTTATTTTGTTTTTTCCACTGAGATTAATTTGTTTATTTTAGGCAAATACATTTTGTTTGTAGTTTTCTTAATTTGCATTTTTGCCCTCTTGCTGTTTTGATGTTGATAAATTGAAAAAGTACCCCCCCCCCTTCACCTGTTTACCTGCTAGAAATCTCTGGTGTTTACCATTACAGGTCACTGGTTTTCTTATTGTTTCCTATCAATTAACCCTCTGGCTCCCAATACACTGCACTGAAGTTGAAAATCGCATACATTGGACTTGAACATTTCTTCGGTTTTGAGTGTGCCATCATACAGATAATAATTCATAATTCTAACCTGGACTGCATGCTTACTGGGATACTATTGCAATTTAGTTCTAAAAGAAATATTTAGGAAAGTCAGGTGTCTGAGCCATCAGTTAAATAGTCTGGTAACTAGTGGGTTAAATGTTGGTTGGTGGTTAGTTGGCTGAAGATACTAGGATTTTGTGTTAATCAAGGAAGAATTTCCCGTATTACTTCTGCGGGATAGATGCTGGATTGATGTATGAAAAGGAGCATACAGAGGCTGTACTTAATTGAAATCATATTTATTGTTCTCTAGAGGGATTTATTCACATGTGAAGGATCAGAGTGGCAACAAAACCTGACTTGAGATTTGATTCCTCTGCACTTCAAATTCAACATATTTTCACTCAAAGTTATTATTTTTTCAGTTATTATGTTTGGAGTGTACCTGAAATGTGTCCCATTTTAGAGGTGACATGTATACAGGAGAAAATACTTCCTTGGACCTGAATCTTTGTCTTTATATTTTCAGTTTCATACAGAAGTTCCAGGAAAAACACAAATTGGTTTAATAAAACTTCAATGACAAGATGAAAAGTCAGTGGATGAACCAAGTTATTACAATTCAAATTCACCAATTTTCATGTATGGAATACTTGTGGAAACGTTTTACTCAAAACCACAAATGTGATACATTTTCTTGGGAACATCCTTCCATTGATAGATAGATATTTCACAAAAAAAAATCTTGACCTGCTGGTGGTGCAACATGAAAAATCAGGAGATCACCTAAGATGTCCCAGTCTGGACCAAAGTGGTGGACTGACAGATGACTGACTACAAGAGCTGTGCCACTAGTATGTCTAGAAAAAAAAACAGTATAAATACAGGAAACAAGAGACACCTGAAAGCTGACATCATATGAGAAAGAAAATACTTCAATACAGAAGGATAAATAAAAATCAAATAACAGGATTATTTTGTACTGTGTGTTAAATGTAATGTTTTTTTTAAAAGATAGTGTGCTCTTATTAATCTGTCAGTGTGTTAACAAAAAGGAAAGTGAAGATAGTCGACATGTCCAATCCAGAGTCACTTTCATGCTGCAGCCCCCTCAGTGCTTTAATGCCCCTCAGATGCCCTTCAAAGTAACCCACGTCATCTGCCCCACTGCCAGAGCACCATATTGATTTTGTTTTGGTCACAGCGCTACACACAGTCTGACTGGCCTCAAGCCCTGAGTCACCATGCTTCAACAGAACAACCCTCTCAGGATAACACTTAAAAAGGTCACTGGTTCAATTACTGGCGACACTGGTTCACCCGGCAGGGCTCTTAAGATGTACCATCTCCTATCTTTTTGCTCATTAAGTTTGGTCTTAATGTAAAACATTAACATTTACATACATATGCTGCCAATTACTGTCAAGAGTCGCCAGCTTTTGAAGAGGTGTGGGAGCTGGATCGCCTGCTTGATTAGTTACCATGGTTACACCAAAAAGGAAGGTCAGTCTTGTAGACGAATAGGATGAGAGAACAGGAGAGGGGGGTAAAGGGGAATTTTGATTGTTTTATTTTAAATACACAGTTACTTTACAAATCTATATTTGTTTTTGTTGAGTCCTTATATTATAGCTAGAATAAATACTGCAGTGTTGGGTTTGAATGCGTTGGATGATGGGAGTTGGATTAAGTGGTTCAAATATTTTTTCTGTCAGACAGAAATCTTGTCCTAAAGGGAAAATTTGCATTCAAAGTACTGCAATAAGAACAAAACACAAAAATATACTAACAAAGTACACAATAAAAAACACTTACGTATAAGCCATATACAATCATCAGCAGGTAATAGTTCAACATGGTGCAGTCTAAAGTTACTTATCAGTGCAACATACACATTACTTAAACAGGGATAAGATGCTACTTCATTTCATGTGCAAATTAGGCAATCTAAATGCAGTGAGGACAGAATGAGATGCTGCTTCTGTTGTACTTTTGGAAGCAGATTTTATACAAAAGGCCTCATCACTTTTATCCAGCCACCCTTTTCTAACCAACGTCAGCTACTCACGGGTTTCCTCTGCTTTTGACAATGCAATGTCTGTAGAAAAACACACACACACAAACACACACCAGCCTTTCATTTAAAAGACTAATATTCAGACAGACTTTGAATAGTTGCAGCCCCATTTTCACAATCACTTTATGACAGTGTCAAGGGGGGGGCTCATTCTAAAATGCCACAAAAATATGATGCCTCCTTAAATTACTCTTAAATTCTAGAAAAAAATAAGTAGTTGTAACATAAAAAGGTAAGAAAGGAATACATTAAACCAGAATAACGCTAACATTTTAATACCATTTTTAAATTGTGAATAATGTAGCAAAAAATACAGAACTGACATATTTTAGTAATATCCTACATTTTTCTAAAAATATTGTACTTGATACACAGCTTTTGCCATGACAGATAATGTTTTATGAATATGCAACAGCAAATATATTTTGTTTTTAATCAACTTATCTGCAAGTCATAACATATCTGCAAAATGTTAACTGACTACAACTTTCACATATTTTCCTACAACTGCTCATACCAACCAAAGCATAAATAAAGTTTTTCTATGGTCATTTTAGTCACTGATTGGACTTGATTAAGGTTAGAGAAAAAAATCTAGTATTGGTTAAATGTTGAAATAGTTGACAGGGACTTGACGCAGGCGTGCATGGCCTTTTCACATTTTAACATTTAACTGAAATAATGTTTTTCCGTCAACCAAAGTGCTTTTGTTGTCTAAACATTACCACAAGCAGTAGTCAGGATGCCAACCCTGGTCTTCTTTCTCAAAGTCCTCAACTCCCTATGGCTTCTGAATGTCACAAGAACATAGCACTTTGTTTCCTGGGGGGAAAAAACACTCTCACCAGGCATACAAACAAATCACTGGCAAAACGAATCACTTCTATGTAACGTGATTTCTAGTAGTTAAGGTTGGTGTTGGTCAGGTGGGTGTTGGCATGCTTGTTAAGCTTGATTTATAAAAGCCACATCATAGGCTATGCCGTACTCTACCACACTGTAGGGACATTGGTTGCTTGTTTTTTCTCCAACAACTGTCTGATGCCGGTGCGGATTGTTGATATATTTTATATAATATATTATGACCTGGCGCAAGTTACGACAAGGAAAGGGAGACACACCATGGCAGACATTTTACAAAATATGTTTATTTAAACCACAATAAACCAAACCAAGCCAAACCCAACCAAAGGTGGAACCTGGGGAGAGAAACAGAGGGGAGTCAGACTACTTTTTTGATTACTGTCAAGTATCCCCAAGCTAATGAATTCCTTGGTTCTTAGTTCCCTTGGTGTAATTTTTTCACATTTGTTCTGCAACTACAGCGATGAAATGATTTCATATAAGCGGTAATTTAAATAAGGCAGTTGTCGCTCAGTGGCTGTGCTGCTGCCAAGTCACCAGAGTGTAATTACAAGGCACAGCAGGGAGCGTCACTTCACTTTGAGACACACTTTAGACAAATTCCAGTAAATACCTCAAACTCTTGGCGATACCTCAAGAGTTTGAGGAAATTTGTTATTAAGTGTGCATCTACATAGATCCAAGAGTTTCAACACATTCCTGATGCTATGAAAATTAATGTGAGCCAGGTGTCATGCGTATTGAGGAAGGTTTCAGAAATGCGGGATGTCTTACACAGCAGAGGAGATCATAGCATCAGCATACAGAGTGTGAACACAATGAATAGCCTCCTTGGTCCACATAATTTATTGCTAACTAACCCATAGTGGTTGTACTCTTTCCCTACAAGGTCATAATTAACTGGCCTAAATATGAACAGCCAATCTGCTGGATGTTAGACTCAAAGGCATTACCTATGGCACGCTGGGATCTCATGTATTGCATTCTATGCAGAGACAGTGAGTCTGTAAACTTTAAAAGACTTTAAGAAAACACTGTTAACTGCTAGTCTTAACTACATTGTCTCCATCAGCCCGGTCAGTGAGAGAGACAAAGGCAAAGAGCTGTGTCTAAGGATCAGTCCACTTCTGGGCCTGCTATTGACCCTGAGCGTGACCTGTATATGACCCCTACCTCACCTGTTAACCCCATTAAGCCCACTACAAAAATTCCAACACACCTTAGAAGAGCCTGTTAGAGATGTTTTAAATGTAGCAATTACAAAGCAAGAGAGAGAGAAAATAAAAAAGAGGGGAAAGTGAGTTCAGTGAGTCCAACAGACAGTGTGGGGGAGCCAAAGAAGTTAGGAATATAGTAGAAATAATGAGAGAAGAAATGATAATCTCGTCATGCCACCTCTTCTCTCTGCCTTCATCTCCCGGAGTGATGAGGTGCTTGTGGCCTTGAGATGCAACTGAGTCAGGCGTTGAGCATTTTCTTAATTAACCAGTGGCAAACACATGCACACACACATCAAGATACAAATTAGCATGGCACACTCACCAAACTGAAACATACACCAACACAGAGCTGTATACCCAAATGAATGGGCTTACACATTCATAACTGCGGTGTGGCAGCATCACACATACAACACACAAACACTCAAACATGCATGCCAAGCAATTCATCCTATATTAATGTGCAGTAGACCACTAAGTTCAGCTCAGTGAATTCATCACATATTTCCGGTGTAATGGTCCTCTGACAGCTAATTCACTACAGGGGAAATGAAACAAACAATGGATGGAGGGATAGATGCATCCTAACATTCTGTCAACAACAGTAGAGCAGCATTAGTTTAAAATGGTATCTGGCACTACCTATTACTACCTACCTGTGATTACTATCTAACTATAATGGGTAGGTCACACAGTAGTCTGGTTATGTAATTTTGTAAATACAGACAACACAACAAACAACATTAAATTATCTTTAGCTTTGTCTTCATTGGGATTTTGAGGATGGGTTCAATAGACTATTCCCCTGGGGTGTCAAGCCTGGGTCCCTTTAGGGTCCCCTCAAACGCACTGACTTTTTATCCCAGTAGATGAAGGAAGTCTGTAGTCAAAGACTATAGACAATAGTTGAAATGTGCATTAATGTCATATCAATTCATACATTAAATAATTTCCTTTGTCACAAGGCCCCCAAGATAACATATGTTTACAAAGATCAATTCAATTCAGTTTTATTTATATAGCGCCAAATCATAACAACAGTTATCTCAGAACACTTTCCATAAAAGAGCAGGTCTAGACTGTACTCTGTGATGTTATTTACAGACCCCAACAATTCCCACCAAAAGCAAGCACTAGGCAACAGAGGCAAGGAAAAACTTACTTTTAAGAGGCAGAAACCTCGAGCAGAACCATGGCTCAGGGTGGAGGTGAGAGAGAGGCAGAGGGGGAGGAAGGGAGGGATGGGGGGAGACTCTAGGAGCCACAAGTAACCCTGTGTCTCTAACATAAGATGGTGGCTGACCATTAACAGCTTTGTAGGTTAGAAGAAGGATTTTAAATGATATTCTGGATTTTACAGGATATAGAGAGGACAGGTAAGAGTACCGGCAGCTTGGGAGAAGTCCTAGTACACAAGAAAGTGTCCCAGTACACCAAAGAGTACAGGGACTCGAGGAGCTGGTACTGGGTTCCGGCCCACTTCAAGCACTGATTATGTGGGTGAAAAAAGGCTGTCTTTGAAATTTGCTTAATGTGAGAGTTAAAGGACATGTCCTGATCAAAGATTCCTCACAGTGGTGCTGGAGACTAGGGTGATGCCATCCAGAATAACTACAACTTTAGATAATACGCCACGGAGGTGCTTGGGCCTCAGAACAATAACTTCAGAGTTTAACATTAAAAAAAATATAGGTCATCCAGGTTTCAATATCCTGAAGGCACATTTGAAGTTTTTTAACTGATTAGTTTCATGTGGCTTGATCGATAGATATAATTGAGTATAATCTGCATAACAACGAAAGTGTATGCCATGTTTCCTGATAATATTGCCTAGTGGAAGCATATTTAAAGTGAAAAAGATGGTTGTAGTAATTATTATGACAGGAGTAAAGGAAAAAGTCAGGTGATGATGTCATGGAGTGAACCACGCAACAGCTGGCCCCTGTCTGGCCCTTTTGGTTTAAATTTGCCAGAACCGTCTCTATTTGTCTTCTTCTTTGTCCTGTTCTTGATTGATCTGCTGTTTCTCATCTGAAGTTCGCATCCTCATGAAGATCTCAAGGCTGGCTCAAGGCCAGATGAAGCTACAGTAGGAGACCTTGTCTCTGCCTCTACTGTTTTATCGGCTACATATCAAATAGGTCTGCCTTTTACACATTATACTTTACTGAAATGGCTAAATGGAAAGCACACAAATAAGCACACCGGGGTAGAAATTAATGAGTTCTCAGGGCAAAATTGCCTTTGAAAGTTCATAAAATACCTGTGAAATTTTACACAAGGAGTAAACATGGCTTATACTATTAGTACTTTCCTGTTATTTGGCAAATGAACAGTGTAAGTACTGGCAGTGAAGAAATGCCAAACAATATGTAATCCTGCCTGTAAAAAAACAAGTTAATTGTAACATTAATTAACAATTTGATGTCCCTGTTGACAGACCAATAATAAATAAATATGTAGTATATGTAAGAAGTGTGTGTTTAGGTATTGCAGGCAGTTCTGGGGTCTCCATCTCCGTCTGTTCTGTCCTGCCTGATTGTTGTAACTAACAAACACACACACCACCACACCAATCTGTCCATTCCTGTCTAAGACTTGTTTATATTAAGCATTTTAGAGAGAGAGACAGATTAGATGAGCTGCGTGAACTGAATTCATACAGTTCATTAAACACACACACATTTCCTGTTTTATTTATTTGATAGGCTGTTTAAAGTGAATTCATACATTTTATTAAAGACACATTTACATTTTAATTTAATTTAATTAATTAAGTCATTTTTTTATTTATCTATTTTTTATTTTTATCTAAACACACACACACACCTGTTTACTGTTTTATTTATTATATTTTATTTAACTGTGTGAATTGAATTGTTCTTTTGTAATTTCCTTGAAGCTTTGGCGATACTATTCCATTAACATTCATGTCAATAAAGCAAATTTGAATTGAAATTGAATTGAATTGAAGAGAGAGAGAGAGAGAGAGAGAGACAGAGACAGAGACAGAGACTTAGGAACACTTAGTGAAAAACAAAACCTCAAAGTAATGGGCTAGGGATCAAATTGCACCATCATGTGTTTGACCAGAAGCCACAAGTCTCATGGGAAATGTGGTTTAAATTTCAGAAACATTGCATTAATGAGGCAATGGGCCTCAGGCAAGAACCACTCATACAAACAGATTCATTCTACTGATTCATTCTTGCCACATACGAATATTTGTATTCACCAGTTTTCTTGTAATTATAATTTTTTCTGACCTGTACTCATTTCAACCCAAAACATGATGTTTTACTAAACATTGCCTAAACCTAACCAAACTGCATACATACCACATAATAAAAAGGCATTTCATACGGACGTTTCATACAGATGTGTGTGTGTGTGTGTGTGTGTGTGTCGTGTATGTGTGTGTGTGAGACAGAGAAACAGAGAGACAGAGAAAGAGAGAGAGAGAGAGAATAATGGGATATTACAGTATATCTGTGGAAAGAAAAGGGACAGGAGGAGTAGAGGCAGCAGATGTTAAATCAGTGCCATGACTTCAGCATTGATTTGGACGTGCATGTACTGTTATGTGTTGACATAATGACAAACCACTGAATGGGAACAAGCCTTCCAGCTAGGAGATGGAAACAAATTCTCACCCTGACTCACACACACGAATGTACAAACTCCCAAACAGTCACACATATACAACAAACACACTTTGGGCTCCCTTACTCAAGTGTGTGATTGCAGCGATTGCTGTGTGACTGTCAGATTGCAGGGCACCATCAGTCTCGAAGCTTCATGCATTTTGATAGCATCTTAACTCCTCTTCCTTTCTCTCTCTCTGCATCATTTTAAAGTATGATACATGTATTGTGAACTGCGTACATAGTACATTTGTTGAACAACTCTCCCTTTCAGTATATTTACATTTAATTAATTAATAATTATTTTATGTCTAGATGATATTAATATAGGGTGACCCTATTTTCAAACCCCCAAACCGGGAACCTTAAGTGTATCGCACGTTCAGGCATGTGTTTTTGGATGCACCATAGGCTTTTTCATGAGATGCAAAAACAGTTGACAAACAACTGCCAGCTTCCGGTTATGCGTCAAACCTCATCCTGCAACAAGTGAAGAATTAAAACAGTGCTTATTTCAGCTTGTTAGGAGTAAGCGAAGATGGGAGAGAGTAAATACAAAAGACAGAAAGAGAAATTACATCATGAAACAGTAAGGTTGGCAGTACACTCCAAACAAATCCAATTTGTTTGTTCAAGTCAAATACAGCACTGTGTGCAAATCTGTGACTGAGATTTGTTTCTGTAAAGGCACTCATGCTAGAGAAACAGTAAACCAGAAACACGCTAGAAGGACAGACTTCAACAAACCCCCAGATAAAGCTGATGGCAAAGGTGATTTGAGAGGCCATGAACTAGACTGTCAAGACTGTCTTAATGAGAAAAACATCATCGTGCTGCATAAGGTCCCCGAGTTTGGTCTCGATGGGCCATTCTAAACAGAAGCAATACGTCCCACGAATGGGATTTAGTGATAAATTTCAGCATCGATTACAGCGCCATCATATTTACATATCCTATAAGCTCACAGGCCGATTTGCACCAAATTTTTCAGGTGTCATCGGGGGCCCAGTGGGAACATTTGACCCAAATTTGGTATGAAAGCCTTGCAATCGCGGTTCCCAGCCCACTCGGGCTTGGACCCCTAAATAATTTATTCTCATAACACTCAGTTGCACTTCAATCGATCTACTCAGGACCCCAGACTCATTTAAAGATTTCAGGGCTAAGCCCCCGAACTCCACTGACTGCCTAGCTGAGCAAGGACGAAAACACAGACATCTACGAGACCGACCTGCACATAATCAACTTAGGCAAATAGATGGAAAAGAAGAGAATGATACTCTTGCAGGTTTACTATTATTGGGGTCTATTTATCAATAATGCATTAGCCATTGGAGAATTCTCTGGTCAAGTAATTTGTTACAGAGAAAATAGTTCCTCCTCAAACTTCACCATAAAAATTCACTTTGATCAAAACAACTTAATCAGAACAACACATAAATATTTCAATACATTTACAACACATAGATATTTCCTTCTATGGATGTACAGACTAAACTGAATGTAAGGATCAACTCTCTTCATCTCACAACTGACTTCACAGGAATTCACTAATTGTGTCTCTTAAACGAGTTTAGCTCTGACTTCATTTTAAGTTTTTTTTTCAGAACTCTTGCAACTGAATGCATCACACAACTCGAAAATAAATCAAGGACGTTCATTCCTTTATTACCGAGATGTTGGTTGCTTCGCCAGAATGTGAAATATGGACACCTTTCTAAATTATATCAAAACTTCTGTTTTGAACCAAACCATTACTGAAAACATACACTCCACAAAAATCAAACTATGACTTCAACTTGTGTTAATGTCAATAGATAACAGATTTGGCAATGCAACATGTAACTGAATTAAAATAGTTTAATGATAAACTGTGGTGTCTCTCATACCAACTGAAGCTCAGATTACACTTGTAGTGTGTTCATGTATTTGCAAGTGTGTCTACGTGTGTGCATCTCTTTCCTGTCACTATAGTGTTCAGGCTCAGTGACTGACTGATTGTGTGCTCTGATTGGATCCCTGTTGCCAGGACGCGGAACATTAGCTCTATGATTGGTGGATAGACAGAAAAGATTTTTTTTCTCTCCTTTTTTCCCCAACACATCGCAGTTAGAAGTGACTTTAAGAAAAGCATTAATTGTAGGGATGGACTTTTTTCAATGAATCAAAACAAACAAAAAAATCACTTTTAGGAGTTGTGAGAATGTAAATTTATTTATTCACTTCATCCAGTGGCTTTGCGCATGATTGGATCAGAGATTCAACTTCTAAGACCAGTAAATGAGAGACAAACGAATCAGTGCCTCTTCAGTGCAGTCTTAGTCATCGAAAGCAACTTAATGTCCAAATTTGAGCAGCAATTCACCACATCCTGGCATCTAGTGGCACCGGGCTAACATGACATCACTCACAATACTCCTAATGACCCTATTCAAGAAAGAGATTAGTTGCAAATGAACTAATCACTCGCGAGATGCACACTGCTACAGGGAGTGGAAAAAAATTGGGTGAATTAGTAAGCAGTTATGATGATGGAGAGCATCTGACAGTTAGTTATGCAGCGAAAGAGATTCAAAGTTGTGTTTACCCGACTGTTTTATGTCTTCTCTGCATGTCTTTCTGCTTCAATGAGAGAACTTTCCCAGGGCTTAATGAGTTTGGAGCCTTGGGCGTGTTAGATTGATGTGATCTGGGTTGAGGAGGTAACTTTTAAAATGTATTCTGGTGCAGTGTAATCATTGGTGTAATCCATCTAGTTAGTCTCAAGTAACATAGTCTGGTTTTATTTAGGTGTACATAAAAACGATAAAAACAGAACATGTATGCTGTAGATGATATCATTTTGAGAGTAGAAGATGTGCTCTTTTTTTGTTAGGTGTACTGTAATTTGTGCATATTTATTATGTTGTGTATATACTTATAGGAGATACCTCAATTTACTCAGTTTGTGGGGTATCACAGATCAAAGAACTGTATGGAATTTTAAGACTAGGGAACCATGGACCCAGACAGTCAAGCAAATGACAAGTTGATAAAAAGATTTGGGTCAAAGTCTTTTTACTTTGAGAGAAGACATATGGGGAGAGCCTCAAACGTTAGTCAAGTTTTTCATCTAGAGGCACAAAAGTGAAACATTTAGAAGATTCATCAGTGGATGGAGTTTGCCTGATGTCATAGTTCAATTTTAATTAGTTTTTCTTTGCACCTCAATTGAAATTAGTTACAGAGATAATGTATCAAAATTAAACAATGCATTAAAATGAAAAGTGAACATAGAAGTGGCTTCCTGGATCTTTAACATTACAAGGTTAAGGGATGAATGATGCGCTCCAGGTCAAGGACTTCTCTCAGCAGAGTCAGTTTTGAGATGTCTGGAGGCTGGGTGACAGCTTGGGCAACACACACACACACACACACACACACGCACACACACACACACATTCTGTCACACTCTGTCACACTCTGTCACACTCTCCTGCTTGCATTCTGTTTCAGTCACACTCACACACGGACACACACACAGAACAAAGTGGTTAGCAGTGTGGCTAGCACTATCAGACCATGTGGTGTGGTGTTAATCACACCTATGTCCATTAGCACTTCAGCACAAGGGGCCCTTAGCATGCAGACACACACACACCTCATGGAGAGAGAGGAAATACAGATAGTGATGGAAGTCTGGATAGATTGACAAAAGAAAGAAAGAACAAAAGAATGAGGGGTGATGTTTGATCTTTTTTCAGTCAGTTGATCTTCAGTAATGATTGGGAGAATATTAGATAACTTCATGTGATATATTACTATGTTTTAAATAAAATATGTAAAAATGTGTTAAATATTTTTCAAGTAGTACCATCGTCTCATAACCCAATAACTAGTTAATCCAACATTTCCTATATATAGTGAGTCAGTATTTTGAGCCTTTTGAGGATTAATAGCCTGTCTGAACAGCTGGGACTTCAAAGAGGTGTTAAAAGTGTCAACAATGTCAGCAAATCTGACATTATGGAGGAAGTCATAGCTGCATTTTTTTATAGAAGTTGCAACGCTGAAGAGTCATGGGAATGTTTTTTTATTTGACTCTACATTCTTTTTATTTTAGCTTTGGTTGCTAACATTGACTTATCATCTTGTAAAGTTATGACAAACCATAGACTGTATGTAAAGACATCTTACTACTTAATACTGTACAACAATGAGGCCAAAATATCCTGAAAACGGGCACTACGTGCCATGACATCATAATGTTAAACTTTTGTGCTTGTTTTGGTTTTTATAAACAACCACCAGCTTGTACACTTACTATTTACATATCCTATAAGCTCTATCTAATCAAATTTTCCCACGGCTGAGCTTTAAAGAAAAAAAATCCCAGTAGAATTACATGCTGTAGGTGTCTATTACTGTAGCTTCATTACAATTTCTCATTTCTTGTGTGTAGCAGGTCCCTACTGGCCAGTTGGAATTTACACTGATTCAGTATGCAGCGTTGTCGTGTTTGTTTTATTGTCCAAGCAAGGCAATTATTAAAACAGGAAAGGCTGTGATGTGTTTTCTGATTGGATGCTAAAAGATTACAGTCGTGATGAATAATAAAACCAAAATGTATTAATGTATGGTTTACCTGCAATTGCAATTTGTGGGCTGTCCTGGGACTGAAACAGAGAAAAGAGCAGCAATTGGTGGATTGAAAGGAAGAGTCAGTTGTATGCTTAGTGTTTGTTTCCTGAACTACATCACTGCTTTTTAGAAGAGCAAACTGGCTGGCTGAGCTCCAAAATTTCAACAGAGAAACAGATGTATATGTGGAATGGGTGTTCCGTTTATTGCCTTCTCTCAAAAGCCAAAATCTGTTTGTGTTAACAATGTCACTTCAACTTCAAATATTTGAAATAGTGCAGGGGCACTTGATTTAACAGACTGGAACAGCCGCCAACACAGAGACATTACTGGTGAGATTAAAGTAAATCAAGCACTCCGGTTTCTGCTGTGTTTGCTGTAGGATCAAGCGGCAGGGAAGGAATGGGGCGTTCTGTCTTGATCAAGAGTTTAAAGTCTGTGTGTGTGTGCGTGCGTGCGTGTGTGCGCGCGTGCGTGCGTGTGTGTGTGTGTGTGCATGTCTCTGTGCATAAAGTATGTTTTCAGTGTCACAAGGTTGAGAGCAGCGTTCGCCACCTCCTGCATGTTTCCCGTCATTCTCATTCCTGTCACCATGTGCTGTATGCTATTGAAAAGTAAACCTCAGTACCGTGAAATAATCTTTAAAAAATTGACCTGTTTTGGTTATGGAAGGCCTCTGTAAAGCCAGCCTCCCCGCACCCAGAGTTGAAAGAGAGACTGCTGAACTAAAGAAAGAATCCACATCCCTTCACTTCACATCATGTTTTGACTCAGAGACTAAATTTCACACTCAAACAATGCCAATGCCTTTCATATACATTTACAGTAGCCTGAGCGCATAAAAGGCTTGTGATTGGTCACACAGTGTGAGTGCCACTGCTCTGGGACTTGACTGTACAATATTGTTACCTTCCAGTATCACTCCTGCGTACTGTGTTCACGTACGTGTGTGTGTGCGTGTGTGTTTCATGTTTTTATATCCCAGTGGGGACTTTACCCTGAATGCACACTAACCAATGGGGACTATAGAGAGTCAATAGAGAGTAGAGGCTGCTGTTTGAAGGTAAAGACTTTAGTTTTAGGGGATTGGGTTATAATAGAGTTATGGTTGGGGTAAGAAAAAGGGTTAAGGTTAGGCATGTAGTTGTGATGGTTAAGGTTAGGGTAAGGGACTAGGGAATGCATTATGTCAATGAGTTGTTCTCATGGGGATAGAGGAACAAAAATGTTTGTGCGCACACACGTGTGTGTGGATCAATATATCGCTGAGCCAAAGCCCTCTACTACCCTCAAGTGGTCAAAATCCAGAACTGGCAGGACTTACCTGAGAGGTACAGGAAGCTGTTTGCAATTTTACTTGTGTG
Source organism: Lepomis macrochirus (assembly GCA_024633595.2). Taxonomy (NCBI): domain Eukaryota; kingdom Metazoa; phylum Chordata; class Actinopteri; order Centrarchiformes; family Centrarchidae; genus Lepomis; species Lepomis macrochirus. Next base: position 13,653,324 of record JALXJV020000005.1, on the reverse strand, counting down.
ACTGTGTTTGTGTGGGTGCATTTATTCTATGTGTGCACTTACTTGCATGCCAACACTTATTTGTATTTGGGTCTTACTCACTTCTGTGCCATTGCGTGTGTTTGTACGTCACGCTTGCTTGCTTTTCTATGTGTGTGTGTGTGTCTGTGTGTCTGTGTGTCTGTCTGTCTGTCTGTCTGTCTGTCTAGGTGTGAATTGATGTGTGTGCGTGTGTGTACGTGTGAGTGTGCATGTGCACTGTGCATGCCCATGGCTCTTATGTAAACTAGAGATTAGCGGATAGAGAGGGAGCTGCAGAGCAAGACGAACAAATACACAAAAACTGCAGATGAGAGGTAGAAGTGGTAGAGGTGTGGAAGGGAAGAATAAAAGGATGAGATATAAATGAAAAGCAGGCGTTGAGCATTAAAAAAATGCTTCACTTGTGGCAGCAGGTTTCTTCAGATACTGGTGAGATGATCCAGGAAGTCCAGTTTGACTAATAGGTCCATAAGTTTTGAAGGATTCTCAAACTCGAATACATGACGTAGAGGTTTATAAGGATGGATTTTTCAACTTTGGAGAATTTTATCATGGCAATATTAATTTTCAGTTGAGAGATAAATGGTAGAAATCAGCGTTCATATTACAAATTAATTGACTAGGACTGTGCGCTTGCATGTATTTGATTGACATTCGCAGCTCGTTGCCGGATGACACTGTCTGGCAGAAGTTGAGGCATATTCACATTTTTTGTTGAACAACCCTGCGTTTTTTTTACTGGAGCACCAAAGCTGCATCAATGGAATTAAAATGAATGAAAGGGCTGCAATTTTTTTATGCAGGGCTGTTTGTTTGATCATGGACTTATGGAGTGAAAGTTCTGATACACAGCTTTTAATTATGAGTTACGCATGGGCATGATGGGCACACTTGCAAATCCTGTGTTCATTCAAGTATTGGTTGAGCACATCCTCAGAAATTAACACTACATTCCTACAAGTTGTGATTACGTACATGAACAGTCGGGGCAGGGTAGAGCTTGTCACTGATCCTTTTTCTGCCATAATGTTTACATAAACCAAATAGTGACAACCTCAGGATTCACCATGTCTAGTTATGTTTACACTGTGAATATCAATTTACATTTATTCATTTAGCTGATGCATTTATCCAAAGCGACTTAGAATTGCTATATATGTCAGAGGTTGCACACCTCTGAAGCAACCAGGGGTTAAGTGTTTTGCTCAGGGTCACATTGGTGGATGTGTCACCGTGGGAATTGAATCCAGGTCTCTCACAACAATGTCATGTGTCTTATCCACTGCTCCATCGCCACCCAATTTAAGTATTAGGAGAATTAGATACTGGATTCCCTTCATTTAACTGAAAGTTGCTCTCCAAGATCAAAAGCTCGCTTCCGGCATTATGCAGCCCACTGCACATGTGCATTGTGCTGCCTGGCCTTGCCTGCTTAGTCCCACATGGTCATCGATTCTATATTGTTGACGTCACAGCGCATGAAAATAGCTTTTTAGGATCGATTCATAATACAAGGTTTAATAATTAATATTTTAGCTTGTTTGCAGTATTAGTTGTCTTGTCAACAGTTTGACATATGTCTCTTCTTTGAGTGCAGTGTATGAGAAAATTATTTGGGGAGTTTTATTTCATTGCAGTACCGCAGTTTGCCACTTTTCAAATTCGTAGCAGGACATAAATGTTCAGTGTGTAAGTTTTAGTGTCATCTATGGTGAGGGTTGCAAATTGCAACCAGCAACTTAAGGTGCATTCACATATTCCTCGGATGGTCCCATTTCCCGAGTTGTGTCGTTCTTCCGACTGTGTGTTCATGTGCTCTTAGGTCGGAATGTGGAATCAACACGGACATTACTGAAAAATTACATTTAAAGCCCCTCCAGCCAGTTTTAACTGCTGTTTTTGGCGAACATTCTTTCTGAAACAGAGAATGGGGGTGTGGTTAATAGTTGGACGTAACATTACCTTGACAACCAAAAACTGACCAGCTGGAGTGTTCACTAACGATATGCTGTGTTAACATCACTACATGGAAAAGTTTAGTACACTTTACTGTCTGGAGTAGGTATTACTTACCCATGATAGGAACTAATGTGCGCGTATCAGCTGTTATCAATCTGCCCAGTCACAAACTGCACACGATAACTCCCAGTACATTTTATAGTGCGCTTACTTTACGGTGGGGGGGGTGCATTGGTAAAACGGTCGTAAGTAAAAAGACGGTGGCAGGTGAAAGAGCAACGCGTTTTCTGTCATCTGTCCTCCAACACCGCACGCACAGGCGCCATAATGAACATACCCGCTGTAAGTTCTAAGTAAATGACATGATAAATTGGTTAGCTAGTGTGATGGCCACAGCCATGGCCTCACAACCAGTGTAAAGAGCGGTAACCTCATGCACTTATTTTTCCTGAGTTTATGCTGTATGCTCTTCTGGGATATTTTAGGGTTTAGATTTATATTATTTGAGTTTTTTTTTTTTTTCATGTTGAGTTAAGATTAGGTAAATTTACATTTCTTTGGGAATATATTTTTAGGTAGATTTTGTTGTTGTGTTTGTAGATTATGTAGTAGTGTTGTTAGTCTTCCCTTGTGTGTCACAATTGGTCTGATCAGCCAATATATAAGTCCCCTTTGTTTGTTGTATTTTAGGTCAGTTGTATTTTGAGTCTGTTATATTCAGAGCTTTAGTTACTGTTTGTTTATTTGACCTCTTTTATGGGCCCAAAACTTTATCTTTATTTTTGGTAATGGTTTTTTTGCAAATAAATAACCTTAATTTTGAATTTCGGGTGTGGGAGAAGTTCGGGAAGACATGGAGAAGGACTTTCGGTCGGCACCAAAGTGTTTCTGGAGAACTGTCCGCCATCTCAGGAGGGGGAAGCGGGGAACCGTCCAAGCTGTGTACAGTAAGGATGGGACCCTGTTGACCTCAACTGGGGAGGTAGTTGGGCGGTGGAGGGAACACTTTGAGGAACTCCTAAATCCGACTGACACTCCCTCTCTAGTAGAGGCAGAGCTGGAGGCTGATGGGGGTTTCTCGTCAATTTCCCTGGAGGAGGTCACTGAGGTAGTCAAACAACTCCACAGTGGCAAAGCCCCAGGTATTGATGAGATCCGCCCAGAGATGCTAAAAGCTTTGGGTGTGGAGGGGCTGTCTTGGATGACACATCTCTTTAACATTGCGTGGAGGTCGGGTACAGTGTCCAAGGAGTGGTGGACTGGGGTGGTGGTTCCCCTGTTCAAAAAGGGGGACCAGAGAGTGTGTGCCAATTACAGGGGTATCACCCTTCTCAGCCTCCCTGGTAAAGTCTACGCCAGGGTGCTGGAGCGGAGGGTTCGGCCGATTGTCGAACCTCAGATCGAAGAGGAACAATGCGGTTTTCGTCCTGGTCGTGGAACAACTGACCAGCTCTTTACTCTCACAAGGATCCTGGAGTGGGCTTGGGAGTATGCCCATCCAGTCTACATGTGCTTTGTAGATCTGGAGAAGGCATATGACCGGGTCCCTCGGGAGATACTGTGGGAGGTGCTGCGGCAGTATGGGGTGAGGGGGGCCCTTCTTAGGGCTATCCAATCCTTGTACATCCAAAGCGAGAGTTGTGTCCGAGTACTCGGCATTAAGTCGGACTCTTTCCAGGTGGGGGTTGGCCTTCGCCAGGGCTGCGCTTTGTCACCAATCCTGTTTGTGATATTCATGGACAGGATATCGAGGCGTAGCCATGGCGAGGAGGGGCTGCGGTTCGGTGGGCTTGGGATCTCGTCACTGCTTTTTGCGGATGATGTGGTCCTGATGGCATCATCGGTCCGTGGCCTTCAGCTCTCACTGGATCGGTTCGCAGCAGAGTGCGAAGCGGCTGGGATGAGGATTAGCACCTCTAAATCTGTGGCCATGGTTCTCAGCAGGAAACCGATGGAGTGCCAACTCCAGGTAGGGAATGAGTCCTTGCCCCAAGTGAAGGAGTTCAAGTACCTCGGGGTCTTGTTCACGAGTGAGGGGAGATTGGAGCAGGAGATTGGCCGGAGAATCGGAGCAGCAGGGGCGGTATTGCACTCGCTTTACCGTACCGTTGTAACGAAAAGAGAGCTGAGCCGTAAGGCAAAGCTCTCGATCTACCGGTCAATTTTCGTTCCTACCCTCACCTAGGTCATGAAAGCTGGGTCATGACCGAAAGAACGAGATCGCGGGTACAAGCGGCCGAAATGGGTTTCCTCAGGCGGGTGGCTGGTGTCTCCCTTAGAGATAGGGTGAGAAGTTCGGCTATTCGCGAGGAGCTCAGAGTAGAGCTGCTCCTTTGCGTTGAGAGGAGCCAGTTGAGGTGGTTTGGGCATCTGGTAAGGATGCCTCCTGGACGCCTCCCTAGGGAGGTGTTCCAGGCACGTCCAGCTGGGAGGAGGCCTCGGGGAAGACCCAGGACAAGGTGGAGAGATTATATCTCCACGCTGGCCTGGGAACGCCTCGGGATCCCCCAGTCAGAGCTGGCTAATGTGGCTCGGGAAAGGGAAGTTTGGGGTCCCTTGCTGGAGCTGCTGCCCCCGCGACCCGACCCCGGATAAGCGGATGAAGATGGATGGATGGATGAATTTTGAATTTCCCTTGTGTCTCCTCTTGCTTGGCTGCTTGGTCCCTCACAGCTAGCTCACAAGATGTTTAGCGGGTTGATGGTCTGACTTAACGAGGCGTGACGCCGTGACAGTTTTTTAACGAGGCGTGACAGTGCACCTGCGCAAGCTTGGAGAATGACGTATGACTTATGGAATTTACTATAGTCATACGTCACCACCCCGTTTTAACAACTAAGCAACTTTTGCGACTTTGAGCACAAAATTGGGTAATAAAAATAAAAATTTTATTGGGTAATAAATTTTATTGGGTAATAAAAAATATTTGGGTAATCAACATTATAAGGAAATGACACAGAAAAATATGAAATATCATAGAAATGTCAAAATACTGGAGGGGGGCTTTAATCCTTTAAGCATGTTCTTTTACTATAACAATTTTTTTAACTATTATTGTTATGTCATATATATTTTGTGTCTATTCTTAAACTTTCCATCTTACATACTCCTTATGTTAGTGTGTCCACATTTACTAGGGTTTAGGTCAGAGCTGTGAGATTGTTTTAGTGTTAACATAGAAACCTAGAATGTATAATTATGCATCCCTTTGCTCTGGGCCAGACACCCAAAGCTGCCCTAGACGGCAGGTCTCTGGACCAGCTGTTTGTGTGTTATAGTACTTCTCTGTTTATTCTCTTTTATTAATAAATTCTTCAGAGAGTTGGTTATTACTCAATTATTTGCTTAATCCCTCACCAACAATATACAATTTCCACGACAGCTACTACAAAGATGTGTTGGATTAGCATTATCAGAGCATAAAAACAACACGCACGTTTGCTAAATATGTATAGAGAATACATGATTTTGCACAAATCAAAGTTCTGTATTCTTCTTTATGTCCACATACATTCTGTTTTTGCAATAAAGATTTAAAGAGGAAAAAAAGAAAAAAAGATGAAATGCGCTCTGTAAAGCCCTTTTTCCAATTCGGCTAACATGGTGGCGCAACATGGTGACGTCCATGTAAGAGGACCTGGTGTAGAGGTGTATGTACATAGAAATGGCTCATTCTAAGGTAACAAAAACATAAAGTTTCATTATGTAAGGTTTTTATACACCACTGAAAACATAGTTATGTATATTATGAGAGCTGAAAAAAGAGAACACAATGACACTGGAGAGAGAGAGAGAAAGGGAGAGAATAAGAGAGAGAAAGGGGGCTAAAAAAAGAAGAAAAACGGACAAAGTGAAAACTAGCAAGGGCAGATGGAAAAAACGATAGGAAGAGAGATGTAAGATGTGAGAGAGAGGCTGAAAACAGATGAGAGTGACAGAAAAGGGAATGAAAAGGGGGAATGGTTAAGTGGGCAGAGAAAACAGAAAAGCGAGAAGGGAGATGGCCAAAACAGAAAACATAGACAGGGTGAGAGATGGAAAGAGTTGTAGAGAGAGAATAAAAAGAGGACAGGATGGATGGAGTGAGAAAAGAGAGAGAGAGAGGCAGCAGAGGTGGTGAACCGTTCATGTGGAACTCATCTCTCTCCATTGTTGACACTCTGTGACCTGTATCCATGCACACACACTCAAACACACACAGATAGTGCTTGGTGAACAGGTTGGAGCCTACACACAAATATGCAGCCAAAACTGGAGAGACCAAAAATAACTGCAGCAACATTTAGTCCAACAGACAACAAGAGATATTTGATTTCTGTTGATCTGAAAATAAGCCTGGTTAAGAGAAAAGGGTTTAAATATTTGGATTTCTGATATTAAACCACATTAAAAGTTTGTGTTGATTTATTTCTGCAGGTACAAGAGAGGAGTTCACAACAGGAAACATGGCTTTCAAGTATACGGATGTGTCCCACTGCCAAGTAATTATGACTATACTGAACAATAAGGGTGGGTCTACATCAAGCATTGATCTGTTTGTGCTATTGATCTGTTTACACTGGAAAGATAAATAATGCCCTTGATAATGTTTTTGTTATGTCTGGAGCCATTTTTACTGATCTTGGTCGCAGTCGCTTTCAGCTGGATTCAAACGTGTATTTTCACACAGTGTATTGTCCCTGTAAAATATTGTCCTTGCAGTCAGATGTGTCACGCTAGATAAGATATAATATAGGACAAAATAACCAGTTACCATTTCAACATAATATATTGGAGTAAACACCAGTAATGTTGAATTTAATAACAATAATGAAAAATTATTAACCAGATTTAATGCCCTTTGTCTATCTGTGCTGCACCACCATGCCAGGGTTGTGGGGGCATGCTCCAGTTTTAACAGATGGTGAGAGGTCTCTTCTGTTCTGTGCTGTTATCAGCTGCTCCAACAACAAAATCAAGACTTTGGAAGAACAAAAAACAGGGAATCAGAAAATTAGCCATATAGGTTGATTATACAGCAGCTCAATACAACATATTTATGTTTTTTGTTAGGCCGCAACCTCTAGTGGCAGAAAAAGTCAGGTGATGTGGCATAAAGAGCGACAAAGTAAGGAGGTGGTGGATGTGTCAAGTTAACAGTACTTTCACTCAGGAGATAGATGTTCGAGTCCCATGTGAAACCAAGTTGAAGGTGATTTATTTAAGTTAAATAACGTTACATTACTTACATCACAACTTACAAACTGTACTTATTTTAAGGAAACTGCCAGCTATTTAACCCTATTTCCAGGGAAAGCGCCTAAAATAACATACATTTTGGCAACATTTACTGTTTAAATGTTGACTTTTATTGAGAGTTATCATTAAAACACTATTTATGTCCATACAACCACGTTCTGATTAAGATAACATTGAATTATTTATTAACATTCCTGTCACCAAAAGCACACCCATGCTTTACAGGCCTATAGCTTGAGAACCGAACATCCCACCAATAGATCCGGCTTGAGCAGAACTTTCATTTGATACCCTGGATGTCTATGTACCTCCTACGGGTCGGCCACCAAATGGTGAAAAATACCACAAGCGGCACATCTCCTGGTCTGCAGAAAAAAGGTGAGAGAAAGCTGGCACAGCTCCCAGGTATTGTGCAATAATCAAGATGGCACCCGTCAGTACTCGGCGCAACAAATCACCTGATTTTTGGACTTAAAACGGCACAAACGGCTAAAGTATAAGTCAGCAGTTTTGACAACCGCATGCTGCCCCCAGTGCCAGGACTGTCGGTGTTCAACAAGTTTTAACCCAACCACACCCAAACCTAACCAAACCTGATTTTGGTACAGATGATCGTGGGTTCGATCCAGGTGGACCCTTAGGCAAGCTCCTTCATGCTACTTGCCTACCTCAGGCATGAGTGAAACTGCAAATACAAGAGCCACACAAGCTCGGACATCACCCGGGTCAGCAAGATCCGTGTCAGGTGCTAGGGAACTAGGGCAACCTGATGACAAATGGGCTACTGAATCAAGACTTTTATGGACTAGACCAGAAAATATGGATCTGATGTAATGCTACCATACAAGCAATCCCAGTGAGAGGGGTTATTTGCAGAGACTATGGGATATATGGATGCTTCGAAACACATCAACACTGACAAGAGACAAGAGAAACAACTCCTAGCTCAGTGTTCTAGTATCCACAAACGGCAACTCCCTGAGACAGTACAGCAAGTAACAGCAGGGTGTAAGATGCAGGCAGGAAGTGCATACATGGAACGCCATAACCAGGTAGCCAGGGCTGGACTGGTAATCTGGCATACCGGGCAAATGCCCGGTGGGCCGACGCACTTGGGGGCCGGTCGGTAGGCTATAGGTAATACGTTTTTGGGGTTTTTTTGTTTTTTTGGCCAACGACCGGCCCATAAAGCAGGGACAGCGGCCCATTGGTTCATTTTCCATACTGACACTGGGCTGGCCCAATCATCTCTTAACAGGCTCCACCCTCCCCCTCTGTTTCTTGTGTCAGATGCAGTCAGTGGCTCAGAGCCAGAGATCTGTTTAGGATGGATAAACAAAAGCGCAAGGGCAAGGGTGGTGCGGAGAAGTTGCGGGCAAAAAAAAGTCTAGAGGTTGAAGCCTCAACATGTTCAAAAATAACAGACATGTTTAGTGCCGCAGCTTCAGTTTCCAAGCCTACAGTACGTGACGACATTTTGCACAAACAGGCGAACATATGGCGCGTTCGAGACTGGTCGTAACTGGGATATTTCCCAGTTGAAACTTCCGACTTCCGACATCAAAGCGTTCCAGGTGCATGGTGGTGCATGACGCCGAAAGTGAACGAAAATCATGGGTGACCATGACAAAGTGAACACACAGTAGCACCCTCAGCAGCGCTTTAGGTGTTAATTAAAAGGATGGCAGTTTAACTGCAACAACTGAAATAAATAGTCCATACGTTACTCGTTATGTGTACCCCAAGTTGATAGCCCTGAAGTAAGTCAATGTTGTCCGTTACACTTCCTAATGTTTTGGCATTTTTAACAATAACTTTTATGCAGAAAAGATGACTTTATGAGATTCTTTACTGTAGCCAGCTACCGTATGTGTAAAACATATTTCTACATCAATATACATGCAGAACAAGTTTTACTGCATGATCCTATTTATTATTTTAATTCAAATACATGCAAATATACGTTTTGTTGTGGTTACCATTTACAAAGTGTGCTTCCATGGGCGCTGACATTGTTTTGTGACGTCATTCAGCTGCTACTCGTGAAGTCGGGGTACAAATTCTTTCTCCGAGTTCACAAGTAGGAAATCCGAGTACCGGGTACATTTCCTAGTTGGAGGTCGGAAATATCCCAGTTCCGAGTTGCCGGGAACGCAGCAATAGACATAGAAGGAGAGGTGACTAGGCGGCGCCGGCGGCAACCAGGCAGAGGAGCAGGTGTCTGACAGTGAAGTCAAGGAGGGACAGAGTGAGCAGGAGAGTGTACTTACACTGGTTACACTGGTTAGAAACATAGACTGTATATAAAAAGGTTAGAAATCGTGTCCGATTTTAGCCGGCGCTGCAAAACGTCACCAGGACGTTAAAAACTCGCGGGAGCAAGGCCACTGCAGGCGCCGAGTCCGGCGGCCGCAGTTGCTCTTTTCAGGCTGCACAAAGTTGGAACCACACTTTTGCCTGGTCTCGCAGCATTTTTCTTTCCAATGGCAGCGAGATCAGTCATTGATCTCAGCTCACAGTGAGCTCACGCAGGTAGAATGTGTCCAACTTTACGGCGCCGTTTTTATACCCCGCTCCTGCAGTCACCTGCAGCTCACTTTAGACTATCAAGTCGGCGAAAGTCAGCCGCCGTCATCTCGAACACACCTCTACCCAGTCTGAGCTCTGTCACTAGCCTCGCGATAACTGCCACCTGCAGGTAGACGTTAGACAACAGAACTGTTTGCGCTCTACTCATGTAAAATTAACCACTCTGGCCCAGCCCCAAAATAAACTCTTTCCAAAACAGTCTTAAAGAAGCAAAGTCTGCAACAAATATTCAATAAAGAACAGTACAATAGTAAAAAAGTACAATAACTCACTAAAAGAGTAAAGAAAAGTTAAAAAGAAAAACTTTAAAAGAAAAGCAATAGGCCTATGAAATGAAAAGAATGTGTGGAATGAAAATAAAATGTAAATGTAAAGACAAGCAATGTTAAAGGAACAGAAAATATGCAAATAAGCATTTAAATAAAAGCTCTTCATATATACCCTTTTGTGTTTTCATTTAGGCTGTAACACCTGTCTTAAAATGTAAGGGATACTGGAGCTTGGTTGGGGTGGTGGGACTGCTCCAGGTGGGCGCCGGAAAATTTCCCTTATTTTCAAATCCAAAACTTGACAGGTATGCACGAGTCACGACGAAGATGATGATGATTTACCTAAATTAATGAATATTTTAATAAGACAGCATAATCGTTGTCGCTATTATAAGGTCTGTCCGATTGTCACCTAACGTTACTGCACTGACAGTGCTGGCCACTCTGTAAAATAACACAGCATAAGCTATTTTGCACTGTTTTTGTAGCTAGCAGACTTCACTTATTCAATTGCAACTTCGGCTGTCTATTCTAATGTTAACCCATTAAAACCCAGAACGGCCGTTCTATAGAAAAAAACGTACCGGTAAATTATGGTGATCATTTTACTTAATCAGTTATCATTCTTGTCTCTCTCTCTCTCTCTCTGGATGCCCTCACTTTGTGTAGGCCCTACTCCACTTGCCACCTTTGATCACTGGTTCACTTGCACTAGTACAGTGGTCCATGGCACTTAGATCTCAGCTTTGTAGGGGTTTTTGGGAATGGAACAGTAGATATGCATATCTACAGGGACCGCAAGGATGGTTTGTACTGGGTGGTTGTGTCCGACCGATTGTGGTGGGCCGGTCTGAGCAAAAATGCCAGGGCCGTTTTATTGTCCCAGTCCAGCCCTGCAGGTAGCTGTCATAGTGTACAGGAACATCTGCCATGAGTCTGGGCTGGAAGTCCCAGGGTCAAAATGGAAGACGCCTGCTAAGGTAGTTGAGAATGACCGAGCTAAGATCCTGTGGGACTTCAAGATCCAGACTGACAAACTGGTGATGGCTAACCAACCAGACTCCCAGGCCTCTGGTAGAGGACCTGAGCTTGAGGATGACACATACCACCCCGCAAGGGGTGAGAGGGGGAATTTTTAAAATTTTATATAATATAATATAATATTTTATATTAACACTTTGCTCGGGTGACCAGCAGAGCTGTGTGTTGAAGAGATGGCAGCCAATATTACCGAAGGTGCAATAAACGTCAAAATCTGAAGATCTGTTTCTATGATGACAAGCAGCGTAGTGCCCCTGTTATACCAGTGATCATGTCCAAAGTCACAGTTACGGGGTTTTACTCAGTGACACTCTTGAAAAAGAAACTGAATTACAAAAAAAAGAAACTGAATTACAAAAAACAATGGATTTCACATTGTCTATTATATGCAAATAGATCTGAAACATGAAAAGTAATGCAGTTTTTGTGACGCCATCAACTGTTTGTATTTAGAAAGTTGTGCTATGATTGATTGATCTGGTCCTCTTGGAAAGACATTATGCTAGTGTTTTGACAGAATTATTTGATTTTCAGTCAGATTTACTGTGTTTTGATAGAGTTTGTGTATGTAGAGAAGGGTTTTGAGCAGAAAATGTACTATTTGGCTAATTGTGTGAGGTAGGTGTGTTGCTGTGTTAAGAGTTTGGATAAAGTATCTTAAGTTTATTTAAACTTAAGATACTATTGCTAACGCTTGTTAGCAATTGAAAAAAACTGTAATATGGACTAAAAGAGGATCCATATGAGGATTTGTTCAGTACAGCGTGGGTGTCTCAGTCTGAGAGAGAGGTAGGGGAGAGAGAGTAAGGGGAGATGGAGAGAGAAAGAGGTGTGTGAGTAGCCATTCCCTGTGAGCTAACTATTTTATAATAACGTTTTTAATTTCAAATTAAATTTACAACAGAAAGTTTTCAATTCAAGTTTTTATTCAATGAACAGTCCCACAGAAATAATTGTTGTAGTTATTGCAATATTACACCATCATTACATTTTTCCTGTCGTGCACCCCCTTGAGGCAGCTCACACACCCCCAAGGGTGCGTGCATCACAGTTTGGGAATCGCTGAACTAACTAAATGTCTAACCTAACTACACTTATGACAACCGTTTGACAACGTTTGCCACGTGTTGAACATCATGTATGTAACGTTACATACTGGACTGGTACTTGCCAGCACCCGTACATGCTGTTTTGGGACAATTACCAATTGACCTATTTGGTCATTTAGGTATGAGGACATGTTGGAGAAAACATTAGTCTCCCCTACACAAATGTGACATTTTTTATATTTTTTATTTCTATTTTGTGATGTCCAAAGTGTAAAAATGGAGATATGACTTCACTGTTCAGAACTCTGTTAATGCAAATTGTGTACGTGTGTTTTTCTTTTCCCTGATTTACTTGCTGATGTAGAGTCTGTTTAAAACAGCATCTCAGTGGTGTTGAATGGACACACACACACACGCACTTAAGTAAATCTCACACAGACAAGGGTTTAAAAGGTTTCGGAGTGTAGCAGCACTTATACAGATTACCTCTATCTCTTCACTATAAAGGCTCTTTATACACACACACACACACACAAGGCTGAATGTGTATGCCACTGTGAATGAAAATCGACAGAGCAAGTTTAGAGTAATTGAATGATTGTGTGTGTGTGTGTGTGTGTGTGTGTGTGTGTGTTGTGTGTGTGTGTGTGTGTGTGTGTGTGTGTGTATGGGCTTGTATAGTAAATAGATAGAGGCAATTGTGCAGACTGTTTGTATGTGTGTGTGCGCATGCGTGTGTGTATGGGCTTGTATAGTGAATAGATAGAGGTAATTGAATGTTAGAGAGACTGTGTGTGTGTGTGTGTGTGTGTGTGTGTGTGTGTGTGTGTGTGTGTGTGTTGTGTGTGTGCTGTAGAAGTGGTTTGGAGTATCAATGGGCAGGAAGGTGCTGTACGTGTGTCTTGCATTTATATCGTTGTGAGAACCACTTTGAGTTTAACACTTTACAAGTGGACAAATAACTAAATGGCTATTTGAGGGTTAGGTTTTAGGTTTTAGGTTAGACTTAATGTTTAGTTTTAGGCATATGGTTAGTTAAATGTTAGAGTTAAGGTTTTCATTGTTTGGATTTCACCTATTGCTAGTACAGTTGCACACACAACAACTGATGTGTTGCATTATCAGGGCATGTAATCCTATAATATACTGTAAGTAAGTAACATAAAACTTTGATTAATAACCCGGGCTTTTATATGCTAAAATTCCTGAATTGACCCAGCCTATATTTGGGACAGGCGTCCATATTGGACAGGCCTTTAATTTCTCTTGCATAAATCTGAACTATGCAACTATGACAGTGCAACAGTATAACAGTTATACTGTTTTTTATTACCCAGAATGTTACTTGTATATAAATTATCCAATAATATCAAATATACGTCATTCATTTGAAGGCAGCAACATAACGAAAACAACAACGGCACAGGATGAGGGAAGTGTGGCAGAAGTTAGCAGACAGAGAGCAATTGACTTCATGGCAGGATTCACAACTTGCATTAATCTTTATGAAAGCTGTTTTGATTCTTTTGATTGGTGGACCCTTACAGACTAAAGGAATATAAATAATACAGGAACGGATACATTTGGAATTAACAAGCGGACTTAACAAGTGCTTCAAAGGTAACTTTGGTTCGGCACTTTTTTTTCCTTTTCATCTCTTGTGCCATGTAAGTGACCCCAGTAAATTTATAAGAATGGAGGATGTTGTTTCCATTAAATGAACTGAACAATTGAATTGTGAAGGATATAAACGATCTAAGTATGTGTGTAGCATGTCCATACTGATCATATGTTTAAACATTAATATTAACAATCTAAGTAGCTTAGAAGCAGAACAATTGGGTTAGCCCACAGGGTTTAAGAGGTTTCATAGAACATATAAAAAACAAATCAGGTGTTTAATCGGGACCTGAGTTTATTTGTCAAAATGTGTTCCCACACCAGGCCAGAAAACGGGGTAGACAGCTATTTGGGACTCCGCTAATAATTGTAGTTTTACTGAAAGTATGTGATTGTATTTATTTTTAATTTCACATTGTGATAGATTGCACAAGGTGGGGAGCACAAGATTTGCAAAGGAAACCTAGATGTGTTTAAATTAAAAAGGAACATATTAATTAGCCTTTCTACAACTTGCTTGATTTTGTCTTTCCTATTAACACCCTCGGTAGGTCAGGGGTATTCAATTAGAATTCAAAGGGGTCCAGTTAGAGAAAATTTCCCGAAGCAAAGGTCCGAAACATCATACCGACTATCTTGCATTATCATTCACTGCCATAACATATAGTTGTATCAACATATATGTTTTTAGTCAACAACTGACAATATTTCAACAATATTCAGTTTTCACATCAAACTGGAGGGAAAATAAATACTCTAATAATAAATTTTAAATTTAAGAATACTAAAATAAAGTGCCTTTTTTTTTAGAAAGACCGAAATAAAAAGGGTAGCTTGAAGTGATAGTCTTAACCAATTTTATAATAAACACTCAAACATCATCAAATGAACAGCTGTAACGCCGCCTCTTCTCTTTCATTCCCTCTTATAAACCACTTTCCTACTTTCTCTTGTTCAGTGAGAAACATGAGCTCTAACTTGTCCTGCCAGCTGATTGGAGATCTATGAGATATTCTGGTTTTGAACTGCCCGTGGGAGGAATGTACATGTAAAAATCTCTACAGTCTTGTGAAATGTCTTTTCTCTTTGCCTCCTCTCTCCATGTGCACTGTTTCCCATATGTTCATTTATTTGTGGTGGACCGCCACAATGTCAATGCTGACCGCCACAGATTGATTTTCCGTTTGTTTTTTTAAATAAGCCTATTTAAAATCGTATTTGATTGCAGAGCGCCGTAGCCATTTGCGCAGCACGTCCTCTCGCTCGTCCCCCTCTCTCTCTCTCTCTCTCTCTCACTCACCCGTACCTCTCATACCTCTCTCGCTCTCTCTCCCTCATGGAACACCGCTGCATATATCTGTCCAACACAACGCTATCAGCGTCGGAGACTTAATAAAAGTTATTAACCAGCATGCAGGGAGCCGAGCTAATAAGGAGAGCTAAGTTAATGTTGGAATGCAGCTGGATTTTGGAGGCTACCACTGTATATAGCTGGTAGTCAATATCCCCCCCAGTTACATTGTCATTCTGTGGGAAACACTGGTGTGCGTTTCCGGTGTATCTCACTCGCGGATGCGGACTTCGACTTCGAATGCACAGATTTGATTGGCTGAGCAGTATCACATGAGACGATCGCGATTGGTCTGTGAGTTTCCGGGCCGCTAAACTAGAACAGTAAATGCTAGAAAAGCTGCGCGGGTTAAAATAGAAACGCTCCGTCTCGAGGTCGTAAGTCTCAATAAATCGGCTGTAGGTCGGCGGTCCGGAGAGGACAGCGGCTGGGTCCGGATCCGGACCGCGGTCCGCCTATTAGTGACCTCTGCGGTAGGTCAACACAGTGGAACGAGTGGAACATAGAAACCCCATCACCGTCTAGTGTTTTGCCGTTGTCATTGCACAGCCCCCAAAGATAACTCAATTTGTCTTTACCTTCAAACAGAGTTAAAATTATTAAGTAAGATTAACAAAATACGATAGCACGGTTTTATGCACACTATGGAATTAAAAACACAATGGTTAACGAATAGTTCCCAAAATTCCAGAACATGAATTTCAGCAGTGCCCAAGTAAAAGCATCCTGTTAAAATATCAACAAATAACGTCCTTTACATATATGTACAGTGATATTTCACAAGCTATGCATGTATTTACTTATCATCGACTCTGCAAATCTGTTTGTTCGCACATAAACAGGAAAAAAGACAATGATGAAGTTGAGTCCAACAATAATATTACTCAAACGCTACCACCTTGTGACAAAATTCAGCAATAGCAAGTGAGACTGTGACATCCCACTTACAATCTTCTTCACATTTTACCTTACTTTAGAAAACATCAAGGAACACAGGAATTGACATTTGAACAAGTGCCAAGCCTAAGTGGGAAATTACATCTGGAAAGATTCACCACTCGGTACACTTGTTAACCTGATCTGTGCATGTTCATGTATGTGACCTGCACTCTATTCACACACACATAAACAGCCACACACACGTACTACACTATACAAATTAAACACAAGGAGCAATCATGAAGTCATTGACACACACATGCAAGATATGTAGCTACACACACGTATTAGAGCCCGACACACAAACACACACACACAAAGCATCAGGTAGCACCAAATAATCAAAACGTAATTCAAGCTCACACTTACACACCCACAACTCTATATATTATCAGATCATTGTAGTCCACACATACACACACAAACAGCTTTTGTGACCATCTTTCCATCAGGCACTACTGTGGTGAAGTGGCACCCCATAGTAATAGAAGCTTGTAAGAGTTCAATGTGTCTTTGAAAGTTGTTCGAATTGTGTGTGTGTGTGTGTGTGTCTTGTCGCGTGTGTGTGTGTGTGTGTGTGTGTGTGTGTGTGTGTGTGTGTGTGTGTGTGTGTGTGTGTGTGTGTCCGCGGGTCATTGCTTTCAGATCAGGTCCTGCTCAGCACCATTTTGATTTCCCCACTGAAATCACCAGCTGTACCTGCTCGGCACAGACGCACACACAAAAACACACATGCACACACACTGTGTTTAATTGTAGTGGGGCTTTTTGTGAGTCACATAACACAAGCTGTCTATTTCTCCATCCCGGTTGAAACGAAGGGTAAAATATTTGTTGTCAGTGTGTGGAAAAGGTAACCATAATAGATGATTGTCAGCTACCTCTATTTTCTTTCTGCTATTCATTTCTTTCTCTCCCCGCTTAACGTTTCTATATTCTTTCTTTTCCTTTTTGTATAATGTGTTTTCCCCACCACTGGAATAAAATGCATCATGGAAACTGGCAAAAACCAATGTCCCTCTGTTGCCATGGGAACATTGCGTGTCAAACAATCAAATGCTGAAATAGAGAGTTGTTGTAAAAGTCTGTGACATTTTTAACAAAAGGAAAGTCAATTTAACTTCTCATTGCTACAGACAATAATGATTCAGCAAGTAAATATCAAACTGAGTGATGTCTTACTTCTTCTCTTTACTTTTCTTTTTAACTTCCTCTAAACTTCATGATTTTGTCCGACCCATTTATGTTGTTTAAAGTGGACAAAAAAATACACTTTTCAATGTGGAGCTGTCAGCCTTTTTCCACTCAGTAGTTTGGACTGTGTTCATCCTTAAATTTGGGCTTATCTCTTTAGTAACGTCATGGCTTGTTTCTTGCATTAGAAATTGCGGTTTTATCAGTGGTCAAGTTGTTTTATTAAAATGTGTTAAAATGTGACGATTGATAAATCTTGAACTCTTGATTTCCTGCAATCAAGCTTTATGATCGAATAGCTGGTCTTCCTCTGGAACATAACCAGAAAACTAATTTCTCAGAATACAAACCTTTTGGGGTCAAAAAACAAGTTCCCATAATGTAAATCATTAAATTTTAGGCTGAAGACTTGGTTAAAGATTAGGTTACATTTATTCAGGTTAAGGTAAGGATTAAGCAAAGGTACCTTATTTATCACATACACATACATGTAGCAAAATTCACCCTCTGCATTTAATCCATCCCTGAAGGGAGCAGAGGGTAGCCACTGGACAGCGCCCAGGGTCCAACTCCAGATTGCAATGCAGTCCAGTCAGGTAAAACACCACTGACTGGAGAGCCTACCTAACATGTTTTTGATGGTGGATGAAACTGGAGCACCCAGAAAATCCACACAGACAACATGCAAACTTCACACAGAAAAGCTAGAACGAATGTGATTCAAACCCAGGACCTTCTTTCTGTGAGGCCCCAGTGCTATCCACTGGTCCACCGGTCCGCCAAGTAGTTAGGATAAGAGTAAGTCTCATAATGTAATGTCTGAAATGATGGAAAGATGACTCTGTGTGTGTGTGTGTGTGTGTGTGTGTGTGTGTGTGTGTGTGTGTGTGTGTGTGTGTGTGTGTGTGTGTGTGTGTGTGTGTGTGTGTGTGTGTGTGTGTGTGTCGTCAATCGATCCATATGTTTTCATGTATGTATGTCACACCTTTGACTTTGCTTGAAAACCAATCAAGGCAATATGAGCATAAAGCTCCTGTATAAACAAAAGGCGCAAATACTTTAACTCAAAATCTTGTCAGTGCCCTTGATGCTCAATCATACTGCATCCAGAAATCTGGGGGTGCAGAGCCTTAGCAGCCGTTATTTACTATACAACACCCAATGCTAAAATGGGTCAAAAATTCCAATTGTGCGAGTGAACCTGAAGTAAAATCAATAATTAAGCTGTGGTGAAAACAAGGCCACCACGTCCAGATATCCTGTTGTATTACCAAACAAGGGAGGAGCTGTGACCTGATTAGAAACAATGCACTGAACGGCTGACAGGGAACGTGTACTGACTTCCAGAATAACTCAAGATTGAAAACAGCTTCATGTGGCCTTATTTGAAAAACTTCCACGCATCTCATCAAGGAGAAGTAGGGCATAAAATCACTAAACAACAGCCACAAAACTGGGGGGAAAAACTCACCACTGACTGCAATAGTTTGCTCATGTAATGTCAAGTTTTAATACCTTTCAGTGGCCCTTGCAGATGTTGATGAGTGAGAGAAATGGCCAGACAAGCCCCTCAGTTCATTTGTATGTTTGTTTGTTATGATAGGTGTTGAGTAAAACCCGAAGGCGCAATGGTCAGGCATTACACCTGAATCCAGTTTAAACCCTACAGTGTGTTTCTGCCTGATTCGTCATGTTGTTGTTTAGCTTTTCTGTTATTAATTTTCATTCCAACAGATGGATCCAAAATGCAACAGGAGAGCCATGGGGGAATAGGGAGAGGAAGAGAAGCAATGTGTAGTGAGGTGATGAGGGATGAGAAAATGAAAAGAGAGGAGAAAGTACATAGGATTAAAGAAAGAAAAGCTAAGGAGACGCGAGGAGGAGAGGACAGTAGATGTGCCTGGAGGAAGGAGAGGCAAAAAGGCGAGAAAAAGGGCTCAGCTTTGTTTATAACACCCTCCAACTATTGTTAGTGGAGGGCTTCATCTGCCTCAGGCATAATTTAGTATGAAGTGGTGAGTTGCAGTGCTACCTGAGGGGGTGTGTGTGTGTGTGTGTGTGTGTGTGTGTGTGTGTCCTTATGTAAAGATGACTCGAGGTTGAAAAGGGTTATAAGACCTTATAATCAGGCAAATACTGTGCATGTGAGAGCATGACTGTCCCCCTGAGGTCATGTTCATGGATTTTTAGTATACATATGTACAGTATGTGTGTATGTCTGTTTTTTTGAGCGGAGGAAGCGCTTATATGTGTTAGTTCAAGCGTCCAATGTTTTAATATCACAAATCTAATTTAATCCAGTGACTTGAAGCTGTCTCAAAAGGAACAAACTTTTGTCAATAAATATACATACATACTACGTAATAATGATTCATTTTTAGAGAGAAGTGAACAAAATTCACTCTTATTGTCCCCATAGATTACTGAACCTTCTGAAATTTATTAACAAACATAATGAGAAATAAATGCAGAGAATATACAGAGAGACAGCGGATGAAATCCCAAGGTTACAAGATAAGGGGTTGCTTATGATAGGCCCTAAAGTATATACAAACACATACACCTGCACATACATACATGTATATATGTACATAAAGTACATATACAGTGTGTCCACACATTTCATAAAGGGTAAGGCTTTTGTCCCATGTTTTCTAGCTGCCCCTTCTAAACAATATCCATTTCCCATACCTACAGTTTGGGGTCAATCATATGGTGGAGCATGTTGGAAAGCAGGTTAGAGTAGCGAAACTGCCCTTTACTCAGCAGATCCAGACAGCAGCTAACCCTGCTGCACTATCGAGGTATCATAAAACGAGAAGTATAGAAAAACCTGATATCAAAAACTGACAGGCTCTTTTTTTCTTCCTCAGTCTTTCACATTTGCTGATAAATCTATTTTAAGCTGAAGATGAGTAAACAGAAATAAAAGATCACATTTAACTGACTTTTAATTATTGACTTATTGACTAAAAGTCCTATTTTTCATGAAGGTGGAATTATCAGTCCATTGCAACCTATTTTGAGTCTAACAACAAAATGAAGTATCTGATTTCTTCTGACAGAAGAAATACAACAAATGAAACAAAAGAGGAAAGAAGATTTTTATGTATCCAGCAGTAGTGTCTTATAATTATGTGGGATTAGTGTGGGGACTTGATGACAAGCTAATGGACCTGAACGCATTGAATTACAGATGACTGAAGATCAGACCTCTGCCAGCAATTTTGAATGATGCATTTCAGATGATTTTTAATCAGAATGAGTTCTAACATACATCCTGTTATTCTTTCTTTGTAATGTGGATCCCTGAGAGAGAGAGAGAGAGACAGAGAGAGAAACTCAACAAACAAAAATCATACTTTGAAATCAGCAAGCAGAGCGTTGCTTAATGTCACATGTATGAGCTGTGTGGCTCATAGTTCACGTCACTTCATGTTTTTGCTTCCCAAAAGCAGTTTGGGTAATTATAAGGCTATATCAGTTCCGCTCTGTTCCTAAAACTAATGAACATCTCCAGTGAATAACAGTTTTTTTTCTGTTCCCTATAGTTGTCTTTTTTAATCTCTCTTATGACAGAAAATCCCATCTTTCTGCTTCTTTTTTTGCAGTATTTCCTTTTTCTTTTATTTGATATGTTGTTCAGAAGCAGAATAAACAAAGCTTTGATCACCAAAAAAAAGTCAGAAGACACTGGGCTATACATCCTGTCACACAAATAAAAAAGGGATTTGGTTACCTGTCTTTCTGCTTATCTATATGCTTCTCCAGTTTTAATATAACTTGTATCTCTATTTATCTGATTGTCTTCCCATATTTTTGTTTGTGCAGTTTTACTGATTGCTTGCCTATCTGTCACTTCATTCTTTGTACAGTGGCTGACATCACAAGAGCCAGTGCTGACAGCAATGAAATCAATGGGTCACCTCCCATGACAATTAAAAATTCAGCACTTTCTCAATTGGCTTCTAAACTGTCAAACAATAAAGAGAGGAGCAACAGGCAGGATCTGCAGAGAGAAAAGGAAGCAGACAGAGTAAAAGACAACCACATATACTCTAAGTGTAAAGAGAGCCACGGACAGAAAGGAATCTATGTAACTGTCTTCCTCCTTTTACTTTGATGTATTTTATGACTCATCTGTGGCTTTAACACAAATAGTCCAAAACCTTTGTTTTCATCTTATGACTCTGATGGGCTGGTGTTTCAGTGGTTAGAATCCACACCAACAGCAAGGAGGTCCTGCGTTTGAATCCTGCCTGAGGCAGGGCCTTTCTGTGCGGAGTTTGTATGTTCTCCCCCTCATCATTAAAAACATGTATGTCAGTTTCCATATCTACAGAAGCCCTAAGCGGCCATCGATTCATAATTTTATTTTACTCCATTTTGCCGTGATAACAAGATAATTATCTCATGATCATGAATAACAACTGTTGTTTTCTTGTGATAACAGTATAATTTTCTCGCGATCTCAAGACAACAAACCAGCTGAATACAGGGGTCGACAGGTGCGTTTCTTTATGATAATTTTCTTGCCATTTTGCTGAGTCAGCATTGAGCTCAGTTGGTAGAGCACAGGATTTGAATCCTAAGTATTGCAGGTTTGCTTCCTGTGCTTTGCAAAGTTTTATTATTCTTCATTTGTGTGTTTTTTAATCATTCTCTTCAACAAAGTTGTTATCAAGAGATTCAGGGGGCAAAATAACTCAAACCCATTCACACAACCCCAGCTGTCACCTCCCTGCCCGTGGCAGCGTGACAGCGGGAGTGTGCACAGCATGTTGTATAGGCCAGTACCTTTGCATCTACAGCTGCTTTTATATGGATCAAACAGATATAACATATAAATAAACTTTATGTCCATGGTAATAGCAAAGGTAGCCTATGTCTTTGTGAAACTTTAACGTTTCTTTTAACAGAATAATCACAATTGTGGCCAAATAAGTGTTTGCAGTTTACAGCATAACCAGTAGTTTAGTAGTAGTTGCAGTTTATAGCATAGCCGAACATTTATGTGATAATAGGCGATAGTGTTGTAGTAATCAAGACTTTTTGATGGTCTTGGTCTCGTCTCGGACTCGACCGCATTTGCACTCGGTCTTGTCTCGGTCTTGGACACTGAGGACTCGGGATTTTATTTCAAGAACAGTCAAGACCATAACTTTGGGAATATTAATTATGCATTGTCTGATTTGTTAACATCCTAACTTTGACTGGAAGTAAAACATATTGCTTCAAATGCAACCAATAACTCTAATTAACGATGCTTATGTTGATTTCAGCTCCTATTGTTTGCATGTTCGTGTTTTAATGGGAATGGTGATCTTTCAGATCAATTTGTGAAGTACCTATGATCTCGTTCCACATTTTATTACATGCCATGCATTGCAGAGAAATGGTCTTGGTCTTGACTCGGTCTCCCCCTCCCTCAGTCTTGGTCTCGACTGCTCTCAGCCCCTAAAATTCTTGGTTTTGTCTTGGTTTCGATAAACTCTGGTCTTGGTCTTAACTTGGTCTCGGTTTGGGCAGTCTTAACTACAACACTAATAGGCAATGTTAGAAGCCTGTTGTTGCCAGAAAGTGATTGCAGCCTCATTGACTGAAAAGTTATTTCTGCAAGTTATTCTGAAATTACTTGATTATATTCATAATGGTTATATTTGACACACTATAACTCACCTAGTACTTTTTACATCTTAAAATACCTTTAAATGGTCAAACGCAACCCTTCTGGCAGTGTTTCACTGCCAGAAAGTGATTGCAGCCTCTACTTATTCACTGAAAGGTAGTTTCTGCCTCAAAATGATTTGATTTCATTCAGAGGAGTTATATTTGACAGATTATTAAACTAAAATCATCCCCCGTTTTATTTCATATATATTAACATTATATTTTTTAATGACATACTGGCCACAAAACCAAAAATGTCCTCGGTTTTCATTTCAGAAATCTGGTCACCTTGGTTTAACTGCTAGCAATAAATCTCGAGTTCATGTTAGCAAACTTAGCAGATAACACACTCAAGTTTCAAGGAACATTATGCTGCTGCTGGCCGAGCAGGCAACATAACTGGACTCAGCTGCCTCTATGGACATAACATTAGTTAATGGCAGAGTTGAAGGGACTGAAGAGGCCGAGGACGGAGGAAGCTTAGAAGAGAAAAACAGTGTGACCAAGCAAGAAGACGTTGGCAAGAGCTTTGTGATATAAAGTCCTGCAAGTGGTGGCTGGCCAATAGAGGGCGCTAGGGCGCCGCCCTCCCAGGTGATGGAAACTTTTGATAGCCAGTCTATGGGTGTTTTGATTTTTCTGTTTAAAATAAACATTTTTAAATAAACAGTAATAATGTGTAATATATAAAATATGGGCTAAAAAATTATGTTCGGATGTGAAAATAGCTTCCTGCTCATCCACTGATCTCTTCTTGGGCACCGGAAAGATCGCCCAGGCAGCACAGCAGCGCAGCCAATAGCTGACACAAGATACGGCCACAGCAACAGAAATTAAGCCAATCAGCTTCCTTGAATCTGATGCCTGAAGTGCGCTCCAGGATCCGTCCCAAGCCAGTCGGTGCTAGAGGAACACGTGACAAGATGAATGCAGAACTCAAAACACAGGCTTCCAGCCTTGGCTAACATTAGCCTGATGCAATGATTTAAATACCGTATTTTGCTTCCCATGCTCTCTTTATAAAACTGCGAGAACGGATACAACAGGGATTGTTACAGGAGTAAAGGACACAATACATTTATCTGAGAAGATTCAGAAACGGGAGTGTACGAGGGCACATATGGGTAATAAGGTGAAGCTAGCCACGCTAGGCAGAGTTAGCGTCGACCTTGTGCGGTCACAATGAGTCCGCATCCTCTGACAACCCTGCCGTTTTCAGTAGATCTTGTTGCCTCGCTGGACAGCGTGTTGGAGGGGCACCTTAAGACAGCTACCGTTTTCAAAGGCTTTTGGACTGCAGTCAGTTCTTACAGATTACATTCTGGAGGTAGTAAAAAATGGAGAATATCTTGCTGTTCAGGCAGATGAGACAACTGACATTTCCACCCACTGCCAGCTGGTGCTTGTGCTGCGGTACATCGACAAGGAGAACAGCAGCTGGTGGCTACAGAGGTGAGCTGGATAGTTTACAGGCAGTTCTGAAGTGTTAAGATGTGGTTATTTCCAGTGGTGGACAGTAACGTCAGTAGGTCTACTGTACTGAAGTACACATTACAGGTATTTGTACTTTACTTGAGTATTTTCTTTTCATGACACTTATCTATGTTTATCTTCACTGTTTATGTTTTTGTATGTTAATATGATAATATAATATTGGCATTAAATAATTACTGACTGTTTCACAGAGCACTGGTGTCATGCAGTTTATGTTAAAGAGGTGGTATTGTGCTCATTTTCACATTCAAACTCTTAATTAGGGGTTGTACCAGAACAGGTTTATATGGTTTTCAAAAAACACCATATTTTCTTTTCACCCTTATGTGTTGTATGCTCCACTCTTGAGCTACAGAGTGATGCATCTTACTTGTACAAAATCTTTGTTGGGAGTTGCACATGCGCAGTTCCCAGGTAAGGACTACTAGCCAATCAGAAGCAGAGAAGGAAGAGAAGTCGTAAGAAACAAGGTAGTGTGATCGAAATCAAAGCCTTCAGATTGCAACCGTAACCTAGCAGATGGTCTAAGTTATTACCAGTCCACAACCACACAACATCATTGTTCCACATCTTACCATCAGGACTAAACGTTGAACTGTTACCACTGTTCTGACGATCTATGCCGCCTTCCCGAAAAATGCTACCATAGCACAAATCGATAGATTCGACTCTACTCTGCCCTGCTCCGTTTTTAATTGCAGATAGAACCCAGAGATAGCGACGCCACACACAACTGCTGCGACGTAATGTTCAATGCGACACACACACAGCTCTTAAAATATATACAGTCTACAGTTAAAACGTTTTAATATTCCTCAGAATGTAAAGATAGAATGTAAAGACAGCAGTATAAAAACCTTCCAGCTGTGTTTTCCTCTGCTGTTGTTGCTGCAGCGGTCTGTGTGATGGCGGGAGCAGAGGGCTCTGTGAGCAGGCGACTCGCCGGCCTCATCACGCTCCTCCCGCGGGTCGGCGCAGGCTTCCCCCGCAGCCACTTGCGGAGCTCCTCAACTCCGAAAATATTCAAGCACATTTTTGTTCCGCCATCACTTCTCTTGAAATTGTCAATATTGGAAATCTACACAGCTGATTTCTCACCTCAAAACTTCTCAGAAGTGGATTTAGTGATGAAATCCCATACGAAAACTGTAAAATATAAAACTTTCTGTTGCTGGCCTCTGTCTGGCGCAATGATGATGCAATGAATAGTGAATATTCTCCCTGACCTATCAGTCTGTCGTGTTTTCACGTTACATTTTAGTATCCCTCAGCTCGCTTGGAACCTCGATGGAGGTGAGGTGATACAAAAAAAAGTACCTGGAAGCAGGTACAGGTACAACTTTTCTACAATGGAAACCCAAACAAAGGCGAGTCGAGCCAAAGGGCCTCCGCTCAGACAAGCTTGGTTTGAGGGCGTGCCTGACCCTGCTAGCCGCTTGGCAAGCTTTATGACGCGTTTGCATTGTGACGTCACAAGTAAAGGAAGTGAAGGGCTGAACTACAAACGAGCTGTTTTCAAGCGGTTCAGAGCACAGCTCTCTGTGGGAGAGGGGAACTCCATTTGGGCTGGACTTTGGCCTTTTTACTTTGCAAACCTATTACATGCACAAAAAAGATATATAACTCAATAAAGGAGAGGGAAAACGCCACCACAACCACCTCTTTAAATTGTATTGGGACGGTTACTGAAACTGACTGGATATGGCACAGCCCCACCTAAAACATTTTTCACCATCCGCCACTGCCTGCAAGACAGATGCAGAGCTGACATTCTTTCTGTGTACGCAGTTGGATTAGTAAGTAATATTACTATTTCTTGTGTTGGCGCATTTGATGTTTGAGTGTGTATGCAAAGTTGTTGACTGGCTAGTTTTTGATCATAAGTAATATGATAATAACAAATGCACATATACAGCTGTCCTTATTTACAACTGTGGTGGATCATCTGTTGCAAATGCAGTCATCAGAAAAGGAAAACAGGGTTTTTTTATTAAAGAGCTACAATCAATACAGTCCGATCATCTGGACCAGGTACCATGGTGAAGGGGAGGAAAGAAAGCTGGGATAGGAGCCATGTTGGCCCAGCTTGGACTTAAGGCTGCTCCTAAAGGTCCAGACTGGCCAAAATGGGACTCAGGTTGGCAAAGCAACGGAAATCAGAGACTGCTGTGCTCACATCTTCACAGAGACCTGCTTCTTCAACATCCCAGATCAAGCACTCGGCAGGCGGTCCATGTTCCAAGCTGTCAGCGCAAGACGCCAACAAGATGAGAGGAGTTGGTGTGTGTTTACATCGATGATGCTTTGTGCTCAAACACAGTCAAGATGGACTCATATCTCAGACTTTTTAATGTGAAGATGAAAATCTATTATCATCTTGTTGCTTCTTCTTGCTTCTATGTTAAATGTTAACTTATGTGTGCGTAGCATGAGGGGACTACAAACTTCATTTCGTTATACAACCTTGTGCCATAGAATGACAAATAAACAACCTTATACCACGAAAGGGTAAATTACGTAATGTTTCTTAAAAAGAAGCAAAGGTGAATGCCAAAGTTCACTGTTCACTCAACAAAATATTTTTTCAGGACTAAACGTTGAACTGTTGCCCGTGTTCTGACGATCTATGCTGCCTTGCCGAAAAATGCTACCATAGTACAAATCGATAGATTCGACTCATACATAATGTTGCTTAAAAAGAAGCAAAGGTGAATGCCAAAGTTCACTGTTCACTCAACAAAATATTTTGAAAGTTAATTCTTGTCCTTGGAAATTATAGTTTGATGAAATGCAGTCATGAATGCAAACACAAGTTCATCATTGTATCATCAGTATTCATTCAGTGTGCGTAGTTAGTCACAATGGCAATCACAATGTCACACTGACTGATGACATGAAGGTTTGCAAGCAGCAGCCAAAGGGATTTTTACAGTTCACATATGTCATACAGCAGAAATATTGTGCTATGTTGCGTTAACAAATTCAGCTATTTTTGTACCTAATTCACTTGTAAGACTTTTTGTCTTTGAATACAAATATAGTGTGGCTGACATGATGAAGGAATACAATATATATATAAAAATATATATTGTAATAATATATAAAAGGTGAATTCTGACATGACTGAAATCACTACATTAATTAATCACAGATCACAGGCAGTCTGTAACAAATGAGTGGAAGTGGAACAAACAGTAATCATCATTACGAAGGATACACAAAATTACAGCGGACAAGATAGCAAATGTAATTTTTTTTATATTGTTGTTTTGCAGATGCTCTGATTTTCCAGCCACCAGCATCACCTTGCACAAAGTACTGTCTTCTGTCTTCATTTTAGCTGTGTGCTTCATGTCATGGAGCACAAAGGAAAAACATGTAAATCACTTGCAGCAACAGAAAAACACCAATTCCAATGCTGATAAACAGATGTGCATCCAGTTGTGCACAGCAAAAAAGTACACAAAAATCACTTTGTGACAGTCACGAGAGTAAATGTTATTCGTTTCTTCCACCCCTGGTGACAGCACAACCCGTATAAAACACAAAGATGAATGTGCTATATGAGTGTAAATAGATAATAGTTAGCACTTACCAGAGCTTATAACGTGCTTTACGTGGACAAAATGAAAAAAAGGGAGAAAAACGTACAACCTGCATGTGAATTTCACGCACAAACCAACCTGCACACACACATAAACACACACATGCAGCCAAATTGAATATGGTTACTTTAAAAAAGCAAAAAGCCTTAGAACAAAAATACATTTTCAAAAGCAATTTAAGAGATGATATAAAAAAGCCTTTCAATAAAACTGTGCTTTCAGAAGCGGTTTACAAGAAGAAGTCTGGATGTGCCTGCAGACACAGTCATCGATGTGAGGTTCTTGCTTTCTGTTTGTTGTGTGACTGACAGTCAGTTTGGCACCATGAGGATTGATGACTAATCAGCAAGACACTGGCTAATCAAACACACACACACACTTGCACACTTGCCCAAACTTATATCCAGAATAACACACATGGCACAGACTATAATTGTCAGTGATTGCATTTGAATACCTGCCCAAGCAGTCACTGATTAGCATTGTGGCACAAATAGCTGTTGGATCCCTTGTTTCTCAAACCACCAAACTATCAAATCACTAAAGTATCTAGCTATTTTATCTACCGAGTGTGTCTACAGCATCTTTCTATCTTGATGTAACCCCTGTTTCCAACATGAAAACACACGTATGTTTTGTTGTTGTTTTCCTCTCTAAGTAACTGCTGCCACAGCTTCTTTGTAGTACATTCAAATTGTTTCATAACCCAAGATCACCACAAACCACTAATAATTTGCTGCAAATCATGCCAAAGGTGTGCTTGGGAGAAAAACAACTTGCCTTTTGGAGACTGCAGGTTTCCACAGGGCACCAGTTATGATCGTGTGCCACATTTTGGCCTTTGGCGCGTAAAGATATTATCGTGTTGATTGTACATTAATGTAATAAAGCAGTTACCACGCCTAAGAGACAAACAGAGCTAAAACAGCGAGAGAAAAAAACAAACAGACAAACAGAGACAGGCAGAGAGAAAGGGAATTTCTCTCCCATTAAGATGCAAACTGCTCGTACTCCTTTGGGAGTGAAAAGAAGTGTGAGAGGCAAAGAGAGGAGGAGGAGACGAATAAATGAAGAGAGGAGAAAATGAAATGAGAGGACAGGAGATGATGGGCTGGTTGCGTTGATCAAAGTGTGAATATTCACAACACTCTCCTCTCCAAGATTAAATACTAATTACTCTCAACAGATGCTCAATGAGCTCGCTAAGACTCATTATCACAATGTACTACATGTGTACCACTTTAGAAACACAGAGCTTCATTGCTAAACAAGACATCCACCAAGACGAAATAAAACAGCACCTTTTTGGGTACAATGATTTTTTTTAAAAACTTTATTATGGACCATTTTTAAGGCCTTCAGGAGATAGACGGGGCTGTTTTGTTAACTAAACAATAACTGTTAATCTGTCACATCTGCAGTCATTATTTAGCAGTTATTGAACATGATCGTTGTGCTAAGCTAAGCTAACCGGCTGCTGGCTGTACCTTCATATTTAATGCACAGGCATGAAAGTAGCATCAACCTTCTCCTCTAACTCCAAGCAAGAAAGCAAATAAGCCCATTTCACAAAATGTTCTTGCTTTAAAGCTTCTGGCTTTGGTGCCCCCTGGTGGTTGTATCTTTTAGAATAATTTCAAAGACGTATAATCAAATTAACTCTACCCAGTTAATTAATGCCTGAACTTAAATGAGTGATGATACAGCTTTTGTGCCACATATATAGTGTATGTCACCTGTAATAGAGCAGAAAACAAAACTGTTTGTAATTTGCTCATTGAGGTTAAAAAGGTGTCATATTAACCTCCAGAGGCTGCCATGACTGAAGGATAGTGTAGCATTAGTCACTGCTAACATTGCATGGCTGAGCAGTTGGGGAATAGCTGTGTGTGTGGGCAGTCTTGTGTGTGTGTGTGTGTGTGTGTGTGTGTGTGTGTGTGTGTGTGTGTGTGTGTGTGTGTGTGTGTGTGTGTGTGTGTGTGTGTGTGTGTGTGTGTGTTGTGGCAAGACGCGGGGGTGTTCTTGAAATGCCAGTAGGCAGGGAGTTTTCGTTCCAAAACAGAGCTGGGAAGTGAGTTATGAAATCCAAGTTCTTGGTATTGACTCATCGGTGCTGATCAACAACAAACTCACACAGACATACAATATTTCAGTATGGTCATTTTGTGCTGTGTGGCAGCACAAATCTTACTTATTGCCATTTTGAGAACTCAAACCCTCTCACCAATTACAACAGCTCTTCTCCCTTTCAAACTCCCTCCTGACCATAACTCTGCACAGTATCCCGATGTAGCAGAATCACCATAATAACATATAGATTACAATAAGAGAGTGTGGCAGATGGTGGGCGTGCATGTCACGCAACTGGGTCAGCATGTTGGAGAATGGACAAGGGTGAACAGTTTTTACAGGAGCAGAATGAAACAGTATAGCTGAAATAAATGACTGTATCTGAACTTGCACAATAAAGGCTATAAGAGTTTAATACAAAAACAAGGAAGGCAAAAGCTGAAAAAAAGCTCAGAAAGTTACCCAGAACCCCCCCAAAACATTGTATTTAGCGGAAGGGTGTTCCGCTAAAATGTGTTACCCCACTCTTTCAGTTATTTTATTCAACTGAATTAGCTGCAGTTTATCCTGCTGCTGTGACCATGACTGTGACAAGTTCCAGAGTGCATAATGGGTGGAAAGCAGATTTTGCATGCATGCATGCGTGCGTGTGTGTGTGCGTCAGAGGATGTTGCTTTTTGTTTGTTGTCTGTGTGAGTGGCAGTCGGGCACCATGAGAGTTGACGACTAATCAGTACGTCACTTCCTAATGGGCTAAAATGTCCACATGCACACACACACACACACACACACAAACGCACACAAGCACAGCAAGGAGTATAATTGTCTGTGATTGCATTTGGATACCCATCCACACTCATGCTGATTAGCAATGTGGCGTTAACAGAGAAAGAACTGCAGAGCGAAATAGGAGGGAGAAACGGAGAGTTAGCAAGTGAGACTTATTAGCTCGCACAGTTGTCTGCATATTTCTATTAATGAGAATTTTTTACCAATTAAAGTCAGCCTGGATCCGCTAAGTAGCAGCCCAATATATTTACACATGGTAAATTAACTGCAACACAGCTGCCATGTCACAGCTTTCAGTTTAACAGCTTAAAGCTTCAACTACACCACTTTAAAAAATGTAATTTTTCAAGACAGACTGATAAAACTGGTTAAACTTATGTGAAAGGCACGCATTTATAACAGGTGAGTAAAATAAAGCATATATCTTGAACACAAGATTGGCCCATTGACCAATAGCAAGCTGTCCTGAAAGCACCAACCTTTGAGGGAATGGAGATCTGCATGAGTACTACAGTCCAAAATGGAGGAAGGTATCGCAGCTAATCAGCTGTGTTGGACCATACACTTTAATTTAACCTTCTCTGTCAAAGTATAAACTTCTCCAGAAAATAGAAGTGGTTTCCAGACAGTCACAAGACGGGAGTTGATGGTACAAATAAGTCTTTTGAAAACCAAGCTTGCTTTCCCCTCTCTTCAATAACAAAGTGCCAGAGCGGCGTAAACAGCACAGTGCAAAGAAAATATAAGTTTGGAAGGAAGTCTTGCCAAAAATGATTTGTCCTCATGGGAAGCAATCCCTACCAAGTTCAGATCTGCCTTAGCAAGCAAAAAATATAGCCAGCAAGATGTGATTTGTTTTTAAGACCACATTTTACTATTTCCACCTTCAAGTTGCTGTTAGCGGTTACATCAACAATAGATTTAGTAGGCAATCAAGCATACAGACTTCCATATTCACCCAAATTTAAATACCCAGCAGGTCCTCTGGGTTTGTACTTGAATGTGAGAGGCATATTTGTTATTAGGACGTATCATCATGACTGAATTACAGCAAATTATTATTAATAAGCAGATCCTGCACATAGCATCTCTAGATAAACAGTTTTCACCGCAGTCCTTCTCGGTCGATCACATGAAAAGACTGAAGATGTCTCGCTCTTTCTATGTGTGCAGATGGGAACAGAGGAGGAGATTGAATGGGTGAAAGGAAGGGAGGGCTGAGAGGAAGTAGGAGAAAATGGAAGCGGGAGACAGAAAGATGAGAGTGGGCAAAAGAGTAGGAAGAAGAGCGGCAAAGATGAGGAGATGAGGGAGGGAGAGCAGAGAGGGAATGATAGTCATAATGTGTCTGCGTGAGTGACAGCCATGTATGAATATTGCATGTGTGATTAGGGAGCAGAGAAGATGGGGCTTAAATAGCTTGTTAACCGGGCCCCTAAATACTGGCAGTGCGATGGAAAGGAACAGGGCAAAGGAAGCAGAGAGGGAGGCACCAAAATACTGACAGAAAGAGAGCTGAGAGTGAGGGAGGGAGGGAGATAGTTAGAAGATGGAAAGGAGATAAGTGAAAGTAAAGGGAAAGAAAAAAAACTTGATTTATTAGCTGGTACAGCAAGACATGGATAGAGCAGAAGAGGAACAAAGGCATAGAGAAAATCAGAAAAGGCAGCCAGTGTTGGAGAGGGACATACAGCAGCATTCCCACACAACCTGGAAAACAGTTGACCAATTTTTCAGCCAAGGAAAATCTTGTGTTGTCCTGGAAAATTATTTTAACATTATGTTGCAGCAGTGTTGTGAACACATCCCCGAGTCATGTCACATGGAAGCAGAGGTTGGATGACATTTATTCAAATGACCGATACTGAATAATGTTGCAATATCCTCCAAAGTTAGTATTAGTCACTGCTGGTTGGCTGGTAACTGTGATAGTTTTTATCAGGTTTATAACGTCTTTGAAAAAAAGTTAGAAAAGAATGAATAGGAAACCAGCTAAATACTGGCTAACACCACTTTACTTTGGCAGCATTGTCTCTACAAATGCAGAGCTACATTACGATAAACGATAAACGATGAGCAAGACACTTAACCCCAGATGCGTGCAATCTCTGACGTGAATAGCAATTGTATGTCACTTTGGATAAAAGCTTCCACCAAATGAATAAATGTAATGCAACATGCAGTGAAACTTTTCAGACTTTGCTCACTGTGGCTTGAGATTACCTTCGTTAGTAAAGGGGCTTGGTTTAATTTCATATTTTGACGCGTTCTTTGGAACAATTTTTTTTTACTCAGTAATGTCTGTGAATAAAATTTAGCGAAATACAATTCTTCAAAGAAAACATACTTAAGTAAAATGAAAATTACAGATTATAAAAACATACTTTAAAAAGTACAAGTACAAAAAAACTACTCAATTACAGTAACGTGAGCAAATG
Organism: Lepomis macrochirus; assembly: GCA_024633595.2. Classification (NCBI taxonomy): domain Eukaryota; kingdom Metazoa; phylum Chordata; class Actinopteri; order Centrarchiformes; family Centrarchidae; genus Lepomis; species Lepomis macrochirus. The sequence continues at coordinate 13,619,988 of JALXJV020000005.1, read as the reverse complement.
TAATTTGTTACTTTCTACCTCTAGCTGGGATACACCACACACAGGTGGTGTCTCACAGTCACTAGTGAGACACATGACGAATCAAGGCAGACAGACAAAAGCTGGACAAAGACACCAAAAACCAATGATTACAAAATAAAACAGGAAGTAAAGCTGGTTACAAAAACCACAAGGTTGAGTATTCCAAAATACAACACAGAACATGAAACAGTAGCATACCAACAGAACCTAAGAGAACACAGGGGCAGGGAATGATAGACACTAACGCGCACACTAAGAAGAGTCTAAACAGGAACATAATGCCGCTAAAACCCAAAACCCATGACAGAAACAAAAAAAACAATGGAATAATATAACAAAAATTAAACAACATTAAAGCATAGAATTAAAACAAGGAAAGAAATAAACAGTAAATAGAAAAAAATGTACTGGAAAAGATGGAAGAAAATAATTTCTAGAAAAGAGTGGGAACCTTGATACAGGTAGTATAAACCCTGAAACTAAACAGGCCTTCAAAAACCCTTCAGATTCTTTTGCATGTTTGCACCCACTACAGACTTCTCTTATTTCACTGTTGAACCAACATACACATGAAGTATGTTCTTCTCCCTCTACACAATGACTCTTGCTGTTGTCATGCAGTGGCATGGTTTCTTCTACAAATGCTATGCTGACAACATCCAGTTATTCCTCCAGCTATTGTTTTTGTTCCAGCCTTCTGATACTCAGGTTCGAGACACGCATCACTGTTTGCCTGGCAAATATTTCAGAGCAATTGTCGACCTAAAGCTCACACTGAGACTGGGCATGTGTTCCTTCAAGGAAAAGAATGCCTGTGTTGAGACCTGTCTTCCACCATTGACGATACTGTGCTATTAACTTGGATGGCGAACTTCGGTGCAACTCAGTCGGAGCCCATGCTTCTGTCCCCAAAACTCAACCACAAGGTGTTCAACCTTCCAAATTTTGCCAAATCATTTCACCTCTCCAGTCACTGGTTTGTTGTTGCAATTCACACCCAGTTCAAGACTGGCACTGCCCTTAAGAGTTTAGGCTTCCAACCTCACCGTAGTCAAACAGTTCAATACTGTAAACACTTATACTCTGGTATTGTGCTTCCCTGTCACTTTTAGGATCTCGCCACTGAAGTCAGACAGCAGGGTCACTGCCCATCTTTCTTTACAGGCTAAAAAATGTTTATGGACAACACATCAACTTCCCACTTACATCCACCACATGATTTTTATAAAAGCTCTCTGAATATACTTTAAGCTATTTGTATGGGAGGGAGCCTCTTCCAGGTTTGGATGACATATTGTTCCTTTTGAGTTTGAATGCACTTTCCCATTGGGCAAAAGGATCTACCAAATTAATACAATGTCATGTAATGTTATTTTCCATTGGTTTCCATTCATTTGAGTACACAATGAAGTTGAAGAGAAGCGAGTAGAGGTCTTCATTGATTTAGGCCTCTATATTCTAATATTTTATTCTCGCTCAATTTGCATCTGTTGGGGCCGTCCACATTTTGGATCTGGACTAATTATCCTCTGTTTCATTTCGGACTGGTTCTGATGGTCTTAAAGATGTCTTTAAGGTTGGGACTCTTTTCTTTTGAAAAGGTACTATTTATGCTCGCAATAATTTTACTGCACAAAATCACCAAATTGACATGATCCTCCTCATGTTGTCCACGCTTTTTGTTTTACTTTTCTATTAGATGTTATTACAACATTGCTTCTCATTGCCTTTAAACAGACACATTTACATTCTCAGATGTTGATCTCAACACCAATGTTTGAAAATTGCCCCCTGTTTAAAACTGCAACAGTCTTACGCCATGCAACATAAACGGGTAACTGGTCTAAAATGGTTAGGAATAATGTAAATAATATACAATTTATGTTAAGTTTCCAAAACATGCAAAACCCCTCATATGTTGCTTAAATTGATTGACAACAAACAACAAACACTTCCAGTTATTATTTTCCTATTATTGTTTTTGTTGTTTGAAGCATTCTGGACATGTTATGCTTTTTTGTTTGCAGCATCTCAAACTTGTTTTTGGCAGTATGGAGTTTCTCTCAGCACTCTTGATCAATTTCTGGCAGTGTTGTAGCTGTGAATGGGCAGTGTTGGACCAAGCTGATCGAAAGTGGCTCGATGCCCGTTTTGGCACCATGTCACATATCGACAGTGCAGTGGACACTTTCTCAACTCCAAATTCTTGCTGCAGGACATTATCTGGCAGAGGGAATTAGCTGTCCAAGCCAGACATGAACGCACATGGGCACACAAACACGAACAGCACACAGAGACACACACATATACACACAGTAACATGGATACTTATAAGTGCAAAAATGTGTGAGCAGAAAGGACAAATGAGACACAGACGTTAGTGGGGGTGGGGTTGGGTGTGAACATGTAAATGACAGGTGTATGAACAAGAATAACCAGCCAGCATCTCCCTCTGTTTTTCTTCCCTCATTTCTATGAATAAAAGATGAACAAGACTACTTCATATACACGCATCGGGATATGATGTGCCTTATTTAGATATCTTAGTTGCTTGAGCCAGCCAGTTTTCTCTAAGGTTGTTTATCCCTAATGACTTGAAAGTTTATGCATGTGCCTTTATGGACTTTCACTTAATATAATCTGCCCACAGTGTTTTTGTTCACCATTGTTCTGTAGATTATGCTGTAAATGTCAAAGCCATGTGTGACCAAACTATAGCCAGCAAGCTAACAACTGCCCACTGCCTGAATTTAAACTATAATATGGCTAGACCTTTTAGTATTTCTAATGACATACACTGTACGTACATTGCACACACTGTAACTATAAACACTAGATGTCCCTGTCATCTTGAACAACTACTAGCAGGCCCTGTCATTGCTCTGCTATTTTGAACAACCACCTTTTTATACAGTCTATGCTTGATCTACAGTGATGCATTGCTAAAAAAACATTCCCCTCAGTAGATTAAACATGGTGGAAATAAAAAAATGGAAGATAGAAAGTGAAACTTCAGAGGTTGACGCCACACCTGGTCAAAGCTGGTCAATGTTTTTTAACAGTGGTCAGTGTGGCAATTAAATAATAAAATGAGAAATAGAGAGCTTTTACTGCAGCAGTTCAAATCTAACTAATTTGATATTGGCAATGTATTCTATCAAATCTGGCGATTCAAAGGTTCAGTGTAATATTTAGGAGGATCTATTGGCAAATATAAAAGAATATAATACACGTAATCATGTTTTCGGTGGTGTATAAAGACCTTATATTATGAACCGTTATGTTTTTATTACCTAAGAATGAGCCATTTCTAACTACATACACCGCAGGTCCTCTTACGTGGACATCGCCATGTTGAGCTGCCATGTTTCTACAGTAACAGAAAAGGACAAACGGCTCCACAGAGTGCATTTCGTCACTACATTGAATATGTACAAAGAAAAAGAAATAGCAGTATTAGTTGTAGTAGTAGTCGACTGGTTTATTAGAAGTAAGAAAAGAAGAGACATTAGGACAAATGTAAGTTGTAATGTGGTTACAAATGTTTGTTGTTTATATGCTCTGATAATGCTAATCCAACAAATCTGTGTAGTGGCGTCCATGTTGATTCCACAGTTTGACCTAAAAGCACATAAACACACACTGAAGGAAGAATGGCTTCACAACTCATTTGAGGAGTATGAGAATGCACTGTGAACCGCTGGTTGCAATTTGCAACCCTCACCACAAGATGCCACTAAAACTTACAGACTGAACCTTTAACTTAGACCAATGAAATCAAATATTCTACAAAAGTAAAGTCCTATAGACATGGGTCGTGTTTAGGACTACATACTACATTTATTTTGGTTAGTCATTAATCACGTCAAAACATGACGACAAATTTCTGTGTGACCAAAACCCAAAGGGATGTCGAAGTGACGGATACTTATGTATTTTGTAAGACAAGCACTCAAAGAAAACTTGTCAACTTACCAAAGTAAATGTATCTGCACCAAGAACAGATGATGTGACTGAGAAATTGACATGGTATTGGTCCTCCTCCTTCTCTAGCAGTCTCTGTGAACACACAGCTGGGGGTAGGGGCGGATTGGTCATCTGGCAATTCTGGCAAATGCCAGAGGGGCCAAACCTTTGGTGGGCCGGTCAAATTGATAATTAGCTGTGTACAGCTCTCCCACTTTTGATCTCTTCACTTTATTATTTATTCCGCTGTTTTTTGGCATCTAACTAGTCCTGTACCGTTTGTCCTAGAAACTTGGTTCCAACTTTAAATTGTACATCTTCTTCGTGGGAGGGGTGCTGTTACTTTTGTTGCTGATATCTGTTATGGTTCATTTTATATTTATATTTTTATGATTTTAAAATGAATGGGTTCCTATGGGAGCAGGTACTCCACCCTCCGAACTTTAACAGCTCAGTGCTCTGGCATATGTGCAGCTAGAGACTCAGTTTCAGTCAAAGTTGGATTTGGTGTTTGCTAAAAAAATGTTTAGTTTAGGAGCTATGCCCTTCCAAAGTGAAGGGTTTAACAGCTTTTAGCAGACGTTAGAGTGTGTCATGTGATCAAGTTAGAGTGGAGAGAGGAGGATTTTGCACACCAGAATTTTTTTTGTAAACTGCTGCTACTCGTACATATTTATCTCTACAAGCACAAAAAACGCACCAAAATGTAGCCACATGCCTTTTCTCCCTCAAAATGTCAAAATCCTGCTCAGTGGATGTTTAGTTTTTTATCTCTGAACCTTAATTGATTGGAATGTCTGAGTCAGTCGCTTTTCAGGGAACTCTTCAGAAAAGACCAACGTTCTCTTTGGCATGACAGCTAACTGTTAGCATACTGACAGGTTCTGTCAGAAAGAGCCGCAAGCTTACCTATGCCTCATAGGCTCGCTGTTTAATTCAGACTCAGGTTTCATTGTTGTTTTTATATTGGGTTATGTATTAATAAGTGAGACACAACATGATAAATGTGCTTATTACAATCAAAATCAACTGTAAATTCAGCAGTAACCTTTTTTATTTGTTGCTTGTTCTGAAGGGGGGGATGATAGAAAAAGTTTGAGAACCACTGCACAAACCAGACAGATATTGAGACTGTGCATTTAGAACAGTCTGGAACAGTCATTGCCAATACTTTGGTTCTTTCAGTATCACATAACTAGGTTATAAAGGCTATTATAAGCTATGGTTAAGGCATTAAACATGAGTCATTCACAATTGTTGTGTATGGAGTTTGTAAGAGATTTGGCTAGCTATAAAAAGGGATAGCATGCAGTGCATTATTAGCATACACAAACTTGACACTGATTAGGCAAGGCAAGGCAAGGCAAGGCAAGGTTATTTATATAGCACATTTCAACAGCAAGGCAATTCAAAGTGCTTTACATAAAATAGATTAGATTAGATTGACATTACATGTGCTTTATGACTACCCCTAAACAAAACAAGTCATTACACTAAAATTTGGTCTCTTGTTGGGGACCTGGTTTTTGACCCCACAACAAAACTAATATATGTACACAAACACATTCTACTGATGTTGTGAGTCTTTAACTTTGAGATATAATAATAATGAAATTGTTAACCTAGTTGAGGCCACAAAATGCGACTGTGGAAACTGACATTTGTCCCCACAATGTGATGAATACATAGCACACAAACACACACACACACACACACACACACACACACACACACACACACACACACACACTTCCTGCTACCTGTAATCACGTCTTTCTCACAGACTCTTCTGTCATGTGCTGGCTCTCCTAAACCATTTTTGCATTTGCTTCATTGAAAGCTAATGAAGTGTTGTAAATATGAGCTTTCATGCTGAGGTGGGTCTTCTTAGATGCACAGGCCAGATAAAAATATGAATTCCAGATGACAAATACATTTTACCGACGTTTGAGGTGTGAAGGAACACATGCATGTAATTTCTTTTGTGAGACTTTAATCATCCTAGTATTACAAAGGAAAGTTCATAATCAACCACCAACATAATATGATGCATAACATAGTGGAAAAAAAATTTAAATAGACATCCAGACATTACAGATAGGGCACTTGTTTGCATTTTTATTGCACATAACATCAACAAATGCTTATCAAATAAAAATGTGACACTATTGTATTTTTTTCTATTCAATTTGTCTGTTTTGTAAGCATTCAAAAAGATCAGTCCACATTATTACAGCATATGGCAACAAATGCACAAGTATTTGGAGCAGTTTTATTTATTCATTGGAAACCCTGAGTTGTACAAACACCAAATAAGCATATATACATATTGTATCAAGACAGACCAACCGAAGATACATAAAAAAAGGCTTACTGCAGTTTTGAAACAGCTCCACTCAACAGATGGCTCCTGTAACTTTGGGACAGATCTTCATTCTATGAGAGTTTTATTGTATTTTGTGTGTGAAATTAACCGTCTGGTCAAATAACTGCTTCAATGCTGAGAGCAGCATTATGAGCTTTGAAAAAAAGAGGTCTCAGCATTGAGAAATGCTTCTGACCAACTGTTGAAAAAACTAAAATGCAGTAATGATTCACTCACGGAGTTTTATAGTTTGTTTCCTTGATTTTGTTAACTTGATTTTAAAGCTCATCACTAAATATAATTCAATTCAATTATATTTAGGGGGTGTCCTTATGCTGTGGAGATTTTAAAGAGAAGTGCAGTGAAAAAGTTATTTCACTGCACTTTTCATATAGAGCAGAGTCTAGACTGTACTCTGTGATATTATTTACATTAACAATTCCCAGCTAGTAAGATTGATAAATATACTCTAACATTTACTAAAAATTAGACCCTGAAATGCATTCCAGTAGGAATGATTTCACACGTCAATTGATTTAGTGCCCATGTCTTGATTTGTCAACATATTTGACGAATGACAATGGGGTAAGCATGAGTTAGAACAGTGAAGCAAACCAAAGCCTACATGAAGGGTTCTATGTAGAGCCAAAAGTGACTTCACGACCACACATGAAAGATGTAACAATATATTACCTCTTGGGGAATCTAAAAAATCTCATCAGCCATCAGTGACACCACGTTGGTGTTTTGCAAGTGAGCCTTGTAGGTGGGCTGGTCAAATCCAAGTCAGAAAAACATAGAGCCAAAACACTTTCTGTTGGCGTAGCAGGGTGCAGCTATGCTGCTACCAGAATTAAGATGTTTCTGCAGTTGCTCTACATCATTATACTGCGCATTATGCTGTGAACCTGGGGCCAATAGGACGAAGCCCTGTAGAAGTACATCATCAGACCAAAATTGGCTTCACTGCTCTCTATTCAAACCCGCTGCCCATTATTGTCTATGATTAACGCTAAGTGACACATCACGTTTCCTGCTTCACAATATAAGCCGCTCAAATTCAGCCCTTTTTATGTGAAGCAGTGGCAGAGGGAAATTAATGAAATTCGGCAAGGGAGAGAGGCAACAAGGGACTTGACCTGTAACTTAATACAGGTCAAGTCAAGCTAAATGCAGACAAAGGAAGTGGTGCAGTTCAATGATTTATTTATAAAAAAAGGTTTTAGGTTTACAGGATCATTAAGCAGGCAAGGGTCAAAACCAGAGAGGCAGTCCAAAACAGGCAAAGAATCAAACAAGGACCAGTCAGGATCCAAAGTCCAAGTGTCAGGCAGGTATTGGTGACAGGGTTCCAAAAAACAGGTATCATGGTAACAGGCTTGCCAACAACAGCATGCAACATTGTAACTAAGATGGCACTATAGGAAACAAACGGAATTGGGCCAGTATGTAAACTGAGAGGCTGATGAGGAAATGAGATGCAGGTGAGGAGGTGGGCAGGGAAGGCCAGGCAACTGAAGAGCAGATGAGGGAAGTGGAAACAGGAGTGTAGATGGATGGAGCAGTCGGATGACGGAAAAGAAGAAAAAGTCCAAGGGCATCTGGTGGATGGATGATAAATGACAGTGAAGTTGCCCTGGGAACAGGGAATGTGGCTGGAGAGTAGGGACAGAGAGACAACTGTAACTTAATACACTCAATTTTATTTATAAAATAGTCCAATATCACATGATATTGGACTGTGATATTGCCTTAAGGGACTTTGCAATCTCTACAGCATAAGGACACCCCCTATCCTTAGACCCTCAATTCAGATAAGGACCTCCAACTATGACATGGTGTAAAGAGAACAAACCATAAACAGTAAACAGGGAGGCTGATATTAGTGAGATAGAACTGCACTGGATTACATGCATGCATCATTTCCTGCAATTTCCAGAATACTGTCTGTGGGTTTTAGCTTAACATTCAACACAATCTCCCCCATGAAGCTGATTGACAAACTCAGCTATCTGGGCTTGAGTACAACACTGGACACCTGGACATTGGACTTACTCATAAACAGACCCCAGTCAGTTCGGATTGGCACACCTCCTCCACTTTAGTGCTCAGCACCGGAGTTCCCCAGGGCTGTGTGCTCAGCCCTGTCCTGTCCAGGTGAACCGTTTCAGGTTCAGCATCATAGAGAACCTGACATGGTCATTTCACATCTTCACGCTGGTGAAGAAAGCTCAGAAACACCTGTATTTCTTAAGAAAACCTATGCTTTGGCATAGGCTAAATTCCTATGCCAACGCATCCTGGCTCAAAACATCACAAACTGGCATGGGCTATGCACAGCCCCGGACAGGAGGGCTCTGCAGCCGGTGATTAAAACTACTCAGAAGATCATTGGTACCCATTTCCTGAGCATCAGTGATATTGGTGAGGTGCCTGGCAAAGTCCAAGGGATTCTAAAAGACAGTACCAACCCAGCCACAGCCTGTTCAACCTGCTGCTGTCTGGCAAAAGATACATAAGTATCTGCTGTCACACCACCAGATAACAACATGTTTTTCCCCCCAGGCTATGAGACTCTTAAATTCATCCTCATCAAAATCACCTAATTAAATACACATCATGCACTTTAACTGTAGAACATCCCTAAGTTGCTAAAGCTCCCAAATTCCTAGAAAAAAATACAAAGGGCAAGAGTTCAGTCCTCAATGGGAGGAACGCCAACGAAGAAAAGAACAAAATGTATTTTCAGCATGATTCAGCAATGTATCACATATCAAGTGTTGTGTTCAAATTTATGGTCACAAATGAACTGAGAATTTCAGTGTTCAAATGCAACTCTTGCATGACTGTGATAGATAAGATCAACTATGATATGACATTTAAAATCCGAGACACAGTAAAGGTTTGGGAGCCCTTTTCCAGGTAGGAAAAAGAGAGCAAGCGAGAGTATAAGGGAAAGATAAAAAGAGAGATGAGGAAAAGTGAGAGAGAGAGAGTAGAGCACAGTGAGAAAGATACCAGTGAAAAAGACAAACAGTAAGAGGGAAAAAGAGAAAGTTTTATGAAAGTGCTTTAAGGAGCTTATTGCTCATATGATAATCATCATTCAATTTGATCAGTGGGCAGATAGAAGGTCAAGAAGGCAGCTGCTCATAATTGTGCCTCCCAGCTCGGCCAACTGAGTCGTTTCAGGTATTAGGTATCATGTGCATCTGGATATGTGTATGCATGTGCTTGTACTTCTATCTCAGTGGGGACCAATTTGAATTGAAGACCTTGAGAATAAGGGCATTTTAGAAAGTAAGGACATTTCAGGTGTTGTGTTTAAGAAGGTTAAGCTTTGGTTTTAGGGTTAAGGTAAGAATTGGGTTTAGGTTAAATTGGTGCAGGTAAGGGTTGGGATAAGGCAAGGCCTTTAAAAGTTTAGAAGTACAATCATGCTTGTGTGTGTAGAGAGAGAGAGATTTAGAGAGATGGGCAAAAACAGAGAGATTATGTCCAAGTCCATACTAAGCTGTTCTTGATATTATCATGGTTAAGATAAAGCATATATTTGCATGAGGCATTTTTTGGAACAATGTCTTCTCTCATCAATTATACATTTCCATAACAAATCTACATTTCTGTGTGATCTTTGGAGTCATACTTCAGCTAAACACAGCCAACTGCTTACACTTTGGAAAGTGATGTTTCTGTCTTTAATTTTTTTTCCAGGCCAGGCAGCATCATTCAATCTGCATTTTTTTTACTGTGAGTTAAATCTTCACACAGCTTAGCACTGCTCCTGGCAGCTTATGACAAAGTCATCTCTGGGTTCAACTGACGACAATAATAACAACATGCAGGGGGTCATGATATCATTTCACAGGCACTCAACATGATTATAAAAAGGTTTTATCATATTATAATTATATATTTAACCCCAGCCCGTGAACAGCCATCCATCGACCCATTATCTATAACCACTTATCCTTAGAGGGTCTCAGGGGTCTGTGTTACTGTATAAACTTTTCCTGCCAATCTGTTTCCATTCAAATTTACCTCAGTGAATTTACCTCAGTAAACAGTTCCTGATTTAGTGAAAAATTCAACAATAAATATTAAGTTACGTACTGTACAAGAAAAATGGAAGATTTGTAGTAAGAAAAAGGAATTAATAAAAAGAATAGTGCAATTTAAGTTTTGACACTTAATATATAACTATAATATAAAATATAAATACAAAATACAACAACAGGAATAGAACAGGTTCAGCATTACTGTAAAATATATTATACATGAAGTCTAGTAAAGTAAGTCCAAAAAGTCTGTTTGTCTGAAATTCATCCTGCTGCTCTCTTTCTAATTGAAATTATGCCATTCTGTGTGTCACTGTGCCCAATTGAGAGTCCACTTTCGTCTGTTGATGTTCACATTAATATGCAGGGGAAAAGCCAATTGTCATGCAAAGTGTCACTGAGAAAAATAAGGTCAAGAAGCAGTTTCCTCAACTTATTATGTTATTTTTCAGAACCAATTGTAATTTCCTAAAGAGGACAACAATGTGATGAATTGTTTCATATTGTTGCCATTATTACACACTTGAAACAAGTCCAGAATCAGTAAGAACTTTGTAAGAACATTTGTCACCCTGTGAAGCCTTTCTCCAACAACTAGGGTTTTCATGAGGAAGATCCAGATCCACCACTGTCAATCTTTTTTAAAAATGATTGCTGTTAAAAATGACACAAAACTAAGAAATGACTTCATCCATAAAGAATAGTTGTTTTCATTTGCTAAATTGAATGATGAACTCTGCAGGTGGAAAGTTTTTGTGAGGTAGATATGGCACTGTGTGTGTAGACTCATGTCTAGGTATGTATGTATGTATTACTCATGTTGTAGGGCATAAATCTGTTAAGTGCTTGTCAATGTGATGTCCTCTGAATGATGGAAACACAACTGTGTGTGTGTGTGTGTGTGTGTGTGTGTGTGTGTGTGTGTGTGTGTGTGTGTGTGTGTGTGTGTGTGTGTGTGTGTGTGTGTGTGTGTGTGTGCCTATGTGTGTGTGTGCCTATGTGTGTGTACTTGGCTGGGAGAAAGAAAGGCGCAGGTGGTGAGTTTCAGGCATGGAAGGCTTTTGGAGACTCTGTTCAAACCACCAGGGACCAAAAGAAAAACATGTTTACCTCTGTTCTTTATATTATTCTATTTCATCAACACTCTCTCTTTTTCTCATACTTTTTCCTCTTCACTCCATGTTCCTTTTTTCTCTATTCTGCTTTTTCCTCTTTATGCAAGATATGTACGCATAGCTCCATCTAGTGGTAAATCCTATGGATGGACATTTTCTGTCACTTTCACATAGTGGTGTCTGTATATGATTATAGATCATAGAAAAGGTATATTTTTGTTATTAGAGCAACTCAGCAAACACTGACCCAGGATTCGACACTTTTAAAGTTAGAGAATATCTTAATACATCGTGTTAGAAAACAACTCTGCACCAACTGCCTAAAAAACTGCTTATTGTACAGCCCATTTAATGACATTATGAAGTAATGACAGGATTGTGTATATATTTAAGGAATAGTTTGCCATTTTAGAGAATAAAATTTTCTGCTTTTCTTACTGAGAGTGAAATAAGAGGATCAAGGGAATACCGAGGATGGTTGTAATAAAAGGATAGCGCAAAAAAAAAAGGATAGCGCCACTTTCACCAAGAAGGGATGAGCTAAGAGTCATGTGATCAGTGTCATGTAGCCACTGCCTTCCAGACCTTGCATGTAAAATTTCATTACTGTATGAAGAAGTTGCAGATTTTACAGCCAGAACACTGATTTTCATAAAATATTTTTTGATTAGTATGGATACTGTTCAAATTAGTATGATGTGACTTGTATTAGATTAGAGGGTATAGTCTCAGTTAAAATATGACACATTTCATCTATGTCAGTTTCAAACCACCATGCTGCTACAGCTAGCAAAATAATGGCTGACAGGGGTGGGAATGGTTGTAGCACCTTCGAAAAAGTGTTACAACGCACCCTGTAATGACAACTTAACACATCAAATGCGGTGAAGGAAAGACAGCAAGGTCTGTCCACAAATAATACTCTATCTGCCATGTGACATTGAGCAGATACAGCAAGAAATTACAAAATCTCAGAGAACAAAGTAAAACTTTACATAAGCTGACTATTTCCCTTCTATCGTTAAAAACATTTTTATGACTTCCAATTAATCAAGACATACAAGGCTTGTATAAACCCCAATAAATATGACCTCGTACAGTAACAGCTAACGCTGTGATTAGAGATGCAGCAGGCTTTCTGAACAGTGCATGGTGCTGTAATTAAGTCTAAGAAACGTACCAGATGAATTAATATAATTTAGACTATTTGACCAGACCAGATGTGTATCACCAGTAGTACCTTTATCCTAACATAAATCAAGCAAAGTATCAGCAACAGCTCATTTTTTGCCGATTACAGTTATTCTTAAAGTGATTTAAAAGTCAGTGGGTGACTGCACAGGAAAATGTTTAGGTGCTGAGACAGGTGTTGTGGATTGTTTTTCACCTTTATTGTTCAAACTTACCGCAGGAGTGGGGCAGATTGTAATAATGGAACTCCCTGCATTTGACATCAATTAATTGGTTGTGCAGTGGATATTTTTTACCTTCACACAGAGCCATGCTAGGTATTTTCCCCTGTCTCCAGTCATTGTGCTAAAGCTAAGCTAACCAGCTGCTGGCTGCAGTTTCATATTGACCCTACAGGCCTTGGAAAGGTATCACTCATCTGATCCAACTTTTGGCAAGAAAGCAAATAACCTTATTTCCCAAAATATCTAGCTATTGCATCAATGATTGTTTAAATACAGCAATGTGTACAACAAGGCTGCAAGGCTTTGGTTACCATCTGTCAGCCTGGCTCCCTCCAAAATTCAAATAATAATCTAAATCTCACATATTCATATGTTGTATCTAGTTTGTTTAATCTAAAGACAGACAGAAATTTAAAAATAGCACGGTCATTTTAGAGGCAGTTATGTGCTGTTAGTGGTCTCCCCCTGGCTACCGACTTTATGCTATGATAAGATAATTGCCTCCAGGCTCCAGTTCAGTACTTAACCCAGAGATGAGAGTGGTATCAATCTTCTCATTGAACACTTGGCCAAAAAGTGAATAAGCGTATTTTCCAAAATGTTAAACTATCTAGCCAAAAGCATTAGTTCTGAATGTCCAACAACAGACCCATGGAGAACAAGATACATTAAACAAAGGGGCACACACAAATATAACTCAGCAAGAAAAGTCACAAATAATAAGTGCTTCAGCTAAGGGAGAAGATATGAAGCTTAAGACAGAAAGTCATGTTGTCTTTCTTTCAAATAATAACACTGTCAGAATATGAGGTCCCAAGTTATTGATTTTGGTGATGTACTGTATTATGATTTTTGTTATTGGAATATTTCAGTTTAAAGGAAAGAAAACTGGGTTGTCTGGATCAGATAAAGCAAAAAACTGCAGCAACAATAAATATGGATATAAGACCAAACTAAGTTGAATAATAATCTAGATAAATGACAATTGAGCAACTTTGCTTGCTGCTCTCTCTTCAAGACCTTCTCTACTTCCTCCCATCCTAACTTCCCTTCTTCCACAGCCACACCCTTCTTTTCTCCTCTGCTCTTTCTCACGGTTTTGTCGCTTGTTCTTCTTCCTCTATCTCCCTCCTTTGCTTTCGTTTCCTCCCTCCCTCCTCCTGCTTTCCTTATTGTCTTGTTTTTCTCCCTCCATCTCCTCTCTCTGCCGTGGGCATCCCGGCTGTGATGCTGTTTTAGATCCACTGCAGGGATACGTGTTGGAGCAGAACAGACTATCTGACTGTTCCTGTGTGTGTGTGTGTGTGTGTGTGTGCGTGTGTGTGTGTGTTGGCATGCATGAGTGCTGTCAACTCAAACACCTGAGGACATCCTTAAGATTAAGTGTGTGTGTGTGTGTGTGTGTGTGTGTGTGTGTGTGTGTGTGTGTGTGTGTGTGTGTGTGTGTGTGCGTGTGTGTGTGTGCGTGTGTGTGTGTGTTGGCATGCATGAGTGCTGTCAACTCAAACACCTGAGGACATCCTTAAGATTAAGTGTGTGTGTGTGTGTGTGTGTGTGTGTGTGTGTGTGTGTGTGTGTGTGTGTGTGTGTGTGTGTGTGTGTGTGTGGTTGTGCGGCAGCAAAGACAAGTGTCACCTGAATGCCCCAGGACTCCCGTAATGCCTTTATTTGTCAAAGTATGTGTGTATCAGGTGCTCGCCCATAGGTTTCACCAAGGGATACAAATGTTTGCCTTGCAGCAGCTTTTACAGCAGCAAACAATTTCTCTGTCTGTCTTTCTAGCTATTATGGAAAATTTTAATGCTACAAACAAAGCAGTGTCTTCTTGTTGGTTGTGACAGTTCAATCTAAGAATAAATTTTCCCTTATTTTTTTAGCCATGCTATGGGCATGGCTCTAGGGATGTCAATGTCAGTCGGTGCACCACTTTGGGCCAGACTAATATGTCTCAACAACTGTTGGATAGACTGCGATGAACGTACAGTAGATTATACCTACTAAATATCAGCATGTTAGCACTGGCATTGTGACGATAGCATTTAGCTCACATAAGCACAGCCTCAGAGAGCTGCTAGTGTGGCTATAGACCCTTATTCTTGTTATAGAGGCTCAAAAATGTAAAATTCACCCCCAAAAATGCAGATTTTAGAGGAAAACAGACATCATGCAACCCCTTGTGTGGGTCTCAGAGACAATTTAGACAATAGTGTGCTTCCAATATTGTGCCAACGGTTTGGGGAGGGCCATTTCCTGTTTCATAAAAACAATGCCCTTGCCAGAAAATTAGGTCAATGAAGAAATAGTTTTCCCAGTTGGGTGTGGAGAACTTAACTGGCCTGCACAAAGCTTTGACCTTAACTCTACTAACTGGCCTGGCTTTATCACTCAACATCAGTGACCAACCTCACTATACTCTTGTGGCTGAATGGGAGCAAATTCCTGCAGCCAAGTTAAAAAAAATCTTGTGAAAAGGATTCCCCCAAGAGTTTACTCAGCTGGTTACAACCACAGGGGAATGGACCTTGTACAGAAAGTTTTGGTCACACAGAAGAAGTGTTTCTCCAACCGCTAAGTCGACCATCTACAGTATCCAGTTGTTCCTTTATCCAGAATAACAAAATCTTTGTTTCAGGTCCGAATGCAATACTTCCATTGCTGTCAGCCTAAAATATGTGAAATCACACTTTGATAAAACCAAGTTTTGTTTTCAGTCATTTCAAAATAAAATTTAAATCAATAAACTGAAATGATGCAGACATGATTGTTCAAAATATAAATGGGTGACAAATTAAAGGAAAAAACACAAAATACCACTATTAAATATAATCAATAGCTTACTTTTTATATATTATATATAGGCTAAAAATATCATATTAAATGTGTTTATGATATTGTTATGCGGTCTGTCAGCTTTCTTGTACAACTGTTTTGTAATCTGTACAACCAGTAGTTAATTGTAGTTTCGGGTGTGTGGGTGTTAGTGAGGTTCCTGGTTTGTTCATTGACAAACTCAAGAGGCGGATTCGTTGTGAAGATGCTGCATTCAAGGGCTCCTCGTAATTTCCACATTCTCAGACTCAAAGTTGTATAATAAGGGCAGGCAAAAGTACAATCACCAAACTGTATGTTTGGTGATTGTACCAATTTTTTCATTTGTGTCATAAATGCATATTTTGTGCGCAAATATTTCAAAAAGGGGCCGGTGGAGCAGAGATCACCTTCACTCTGTCTTTCTATTTGCAGCAGTCAGTAGGTATTCAAGTGTTTTTCATGTAAAACAATAACAGTATGAAGATGAATACTATTGAAAGTACTTTTACGACTGTACTTCAAAGTTAAAGTCAACGTTATAGTTAATTCTACCATGTACAAGGCACACAGAGGATTGAAATTAGTTTCTCGCATGACCCACTGTGAATGACAAACAAATAGGCTACCAAATGTAAAAGTCAAACCGTAATTAACAAATGATTTACAACAGTTAAAAATCGAAGTAGATATGTGTTCAGGCTATTGTTAATGGCTAATATTATCTTTAAAAAGCCAGACTGATGGTAGTCAAATGTTATTTTACTGTTGAGTTTTGGACGTGTTTCGGTAACACTGACACCTCCGATAGCACGTGAAGGCGGCATTAGTATGGTGGGAGAGGCTGGTTTGTTGACTGACTTGGGGCTGCGCCGTAGCTGCCACTGGGAATCTAGCTAGCTACCTTGTCAGAGTTAAAGCCACTCAGACAAGATGTCAATAATGTAACTCTCGTCGTAAAGCTGTAGCCACAGATTCTGGCACAAGAAGAGAATCGCCTGTAGATGAATTCCGTTTTATGGGATAAACATTTGTAAGGGAGCACGACCTGGTTTTAGCGAGCATTATCTTAAGTTAAGATTGACAAGATAGACGGCTAAAGTTCCTCCGGAGTGAGATGGGCAACGCTAGGGTGACCAGCGGTAGCTTGTGTAGCAGGCTAGCCAGCTGTGTGCGGCATGGAAATGAGAACATTTCCAGATGGATTTTCACCACAAACTAAACTGTTATTTATTCGGGCAGCTGTTTGAGTAACTTACTGATCTTATAGACCTGAAGCAGCAGGTTCTGGGCGTAACTTAGCTGTCAAAACTCTCGCTTGTCCTGGCTACGGCGCTGGCCTAGGAAGCTAGCAGCAACCTAGCCTGGTTAGCAGCACGTATAACGTTACAGTCTACGGTCTGGCTCATCTACCAAAGTAAGTGTATACACTAATTAATAATTCGTCGACAGCTTTAACCGGTGTCTTTTTTTCAAAGTACACACATGTAAACTTCTCATGTTGGTTTGTCAAAGTGCTGAAATGCCACTCTTGTTTGTATGGCAGCTAACTCATGGATATCTTAACGTTAGAGGCTGCTAGCGTTAAGTTAATCTATTTAAGCTATACGTTAGCTAACAGTAGCACGCAAGATCACGGCCTCGATGAGTTTTTTCTGTAAGATATTTGACTGGATATGTGCAGTTTGACTGTCGCTTAGGAATTTGCTAACTTACTTGACATAACTACCTGTAGGAGAGCACTGAACTTGCATAACGTCAAACAGCGCCCAGAAATAATAGCATTTCTTTTTTCTTTAAGTCTTGAAATGCCCCACTTTTATTTGGCCGTTGTCCAAATATAAAACTAATATGTAAAGCTAAAGCTTTAGGGCAAAACCCTGTTTAAAACTATATCATTTGTGCACCATTGGTGTGTTTAGCAGAAGTTACGCTAATGTATTACAGAGCCCCCATAGGTGCAGAGCTCCAGGCTAACTTTTCCAATGGTGCTATCAAATTGTTGGTCGCACTCTTATTTTTATGTATTTGTTTTTTGTACATCATATATTAATCAATGAACGTGAAAGTAGTACGTTTTCCTTCTCTTTCTGGGTCAGTCGGTTTCTCCCTGCCTGCACTTTCATAATCAGTGGCGTCTGAGTCGGAACCTCCTCCGCCTCCTCCTTCTTTCTCTCCTCGTTTTGCTTTTTGAAAATAATCTGCTAAAGACGGCTTCGTTTTTGGAACACGGTAACAGACGGGTTGTCGGCGGATTTGGCAGATTTGCCTGCTTTGCCAGATTGGTCCACGTAAAATTTTAACTGGCACGTTTTTTGTTCACATTTTGGAGCCCTGAGGTGCCATATCCTCTTTCTCTTTCTGTGGAAAACACCATTACATCAAACCGCGGACGTTTAACCAACCACCGTTTTGATGATCAGTTAACAGTAGCAAGTAAAACTGAGGCGCGTTAATTATTTCCAGTTCCTCATATGTAAGGATTTGATGCTTTTCTCACTTTTATTTAGTTGTGAACTCCCTTTCTGGACTTCTGTTATTTCCTTGGGCTCGTTGGGATCTGAGAAGCTGCGATGGGCATTTTTCACTATGGCTGGGACATTTTAAAGACAACATGGATGTCATAAACGTTTTTAGGAACACTGGTCAATTGATGTCAAATTGAAAACAAATCTACAAATTGATCTAATTATGAAACGCAGCATAGCTAATGGTCTGAGTATTCACCGCGGCCTCAAGCCAATATTCGGAGGAGGCACCTTATAGCCACAGTTTTGCACATCCGGACGCTGCAATTTTCTTTTATGCCATTCGGCCATAAAGGTGCAACTGGTGAAGTACATTGACAATAATTTTTGTATGCACAGCTTGTCTCATCTCAGCCACAGACACCTGTACTCAGAGTGTCCATAGTTACCTTATAGACCTGTTGCTGGCTCCTTTGACACTAAGCTTCGTGCGTATTTAGTGCTTTTATTCCTCTTGTGATTTGTACTTGAATTATCCTCTGTGATTCAGTGTTGTAAAGTTTTGTTTTACACCGTATTTTCTGATTTTCTGTGAATTGCTGGGCTCTCCTCCTTTATTGTGATGTATCTGTAATCTGCCGAACAGAACTCATTTCAGTAATTTATGTTTTAATACTGGAAAAAAGAATGTTGGGACATGTTGGATATCAGTACAAAGCAGTTTGATTAGTTGTTTTTAATTTAAGTGAAGATACTTGTTGGAGTAGTTGAATGTAAAAAAAAAAAAAAAAAGGTTGGGACAGCAGCAATCTAGGTTATGATCGTGGAAGAAATACAAAACCCATAATTTAGCTCTCAGTTTAATAAAATACTGTGTTTGGTGGGCTGAATAGTAGCTGTTTGAATGAGGACATTTGATTATTCTACTTTGCCTCTGCTAAGTACAAAATATTTATGTCTCCCAGTAAGAACTGTACATATATTCTTGTCCATTTAAACTTAAGTAGGTAATTCATGAGAAAATGATACATGTGAAACATGATCAACTCTAAGCTGGCATTAAAAAATGTCATGCAACAGGGCTTAAAATCTCAATATTCCTTTTACAGTGAAACGTCTGTGACCGTGTTTGATAACTCTCACTGAGAGTAGCCCTTGTTTTGAATTAGATTTACAGATTTTATAACTCTCTCCAGACAATGGTTCCTCTGCACTGCAGCTTTATGTAAGACTTGAATCTTGATAACAGTTTATGCAACAGTTGAGAGACCATGTGCCCTAGCTCATCATGATATTTAATTCATCACACTTTGCCAAAAAAAAAAAAAGGCTGTCATTCTTTCTGCTGACCATTTGCATTTAACTGGTTGAAGGTTGCATGTTGTTGATGGCCTCCCTGCCAGCCATGGACACTGTGACTGATACGTACCCTGCTGTGCACCAAAATGGGACCGCCCATCGGGAATCTCCAGACACAAGGCCAGCTGTGGCTGTTTTGAGACTTCATTTCTACCACAGCAGTCAAGGAGCGGCCGACTGCAGCTTCCTCAGCTACCCACCTGGGGACTATGTGGCCGAGGAGCTGTGCATAGATGCAGCCAAGGCGTGCAGTGAGTACTTGGAGCCGTTCAAGCCTGCATAATGCACCCCCCCATTCATGTGTGTTTGCTGCAACTTGGAGCATAGGTCCCAAGATAAGGTTATCAAGAGGCCACAGTGAAACCTCTCGGCAGAAAAATCTGCATGTTTAATCATCTCAATGCTTTGTCCCAGTCTGTCTAACTTCCTTCACTCTGTTTAATGATAAACAAAGAAGTGGTAGCTTTGCCGTGTTGGGGGGGGGTGTCGTAGAGGTACAATTTCAGAGTGTGATCCACTACCAGAACAGGGCCATGATGCGGGTGGTGGGGTGGGCGAGACTAACCCGCATGATGTTGGAATCACAAGTTATGTATTTGATGACAAAACAAACACAACTGACATTTTAGACAATCTTCATTGCCTTTTTGTTCACCTGTGTTGGTACCAGC
Source organism: Lepomis macrochirus (assembly GCA_024633595.2). NCBI lineage: Eukaryota > Metazoa > Chordata > Actinopteri > Centrarchiformes > Centrarchidae > Lepomis > Lepomis macrochirus. The sequence continues at coordinate 13,599,742 of JALXJV020000005.1, read as the reverse complement.
AACACGTAGTTTTCTAATGTGTGTCCTAAAGTATGATCCAGTATGTATTCCTTTAAGTTGCCCCTAAATGAACAGTTTCTACAGGTAGCTATAGGTAACTTGTTTGTTCAGGAAATCAATTTGGATCAAGTAACACAGTAACCTGTACTGTTGTAAAGAACATGTAAAGTAATTTAATGGAGCAGAAGTTTACAGAACTGTTTTCTCATTCTGTGTCTGCTTTAGGTATATCACCTCTGTACTACAGCCTTTTCGGTCTCTTCCGAGAGCGAGACCGCTTGTGGTTTGCACCCAACCACATCTTCCAGCTTGACGAATCGGCTTCAGAAGATGTGTTTTTCAGAATAAGGTAGTGCAAGTCATTATTATCTTTCCCAGATTAAAATGTTAAAATCCTTCTGAATGACTACATTTTCTTCATGTCCGTTTACCACAGGTACTACTTCCCTGGCTGGTACAGTGCCGGGACATCACGGGCATATCGATATGGGGTCGCCAAGGGCTCAGAAAGTACCGTCGTTGATGACTTTGTAATGTCATACCTCTTCTCTCAGGTGAGCACCTCAGCACACAGCCACTCTTTTTTATTAAATGAATTGGTTACAAATGAGACGTTTTATATGTGGGTCAGTTTAACAAATATATTGCAAAAGTTTGTAGTAATTGTTTGTTCATACGTATCAGGGGTCGTGGCGGGTGGTAATATGTTGCCGTATGTTGATATGTTGCCTTGTAGAGCAGTATTATAGATTACAGTAGGTATCAGTAAACAAGCAGCTCATATCCTTGACAAGTGCAGTGAAATGAGTTTGTTAGATTACTAGTTAGGCCAGATCTTTAAAAAGCTGCTCAGGAAAGATGGAGAAGTAACAAACTGTGAAACTGGTACTTTTTTTTTTCTTTTTTAACCAAATGTTTGTCCATGTATGTCTTTGGTGAGAAGGATATCAGTCCGTTGACCCACTGTAGTATGTACTGTAAACGCCAACAAGAGAGCTGACGCTCAAGTGAGAGGGAACTCTGTCTTTGGGAGCACCTTTGAAATTTGTGTGCAAAAATCCACACCTCAGTGTGCACAGACCTGAGTAAGAGAACAAAATCAAATCCACAGTCTTTTATGTGCACTCCAGGGCTTTGTCTTTGCTGGAGGCTTGACAGTTAACAGCAGGCTGAGAGAGGAGCTATTGTCCAAAAATGTAATTGTTTGCAGTAACGTTCTTATCTTTGTCTGAAACCATTAAATCTGCCACATCAAGAGAAGCTTCTTCATATTTAAAGTTTACAGGCAGGGTGACAGTGAAAAACCAGGAAGCTGCTTCTAGGTTTAGTGTCGATTGATTTCTGTAATTTGACTAAACACTCATTTTTGGTAGGAAGACACATCATGTTAGCACAATATCCAAGATACTGAAAAAGATTAAGTAATTCTTGGTAACAAAAGAAAAGACCAAAATCAATAATGTGTTTAAAGTGCTGCATAATGTAGCTGTTAGCAAACGTTGGGTGCTTGTTTCTGGGGACTATTTTCAGCTAGAGCAGCTTGTGAATATTTTACAGCACCAGTTCCTGGGCTGTTCAGTGTTCATACAGTGTTCATGGTGAGTAAGAGAATCCAGTGCAATGGTGTGGCTCATTTGTGTGTTTTTGTTAGTATTGTGAGATTTCTGCTGCTGGGCTACCGAACAGGTTAATCTGACCTTGGATGCTACACTAGTTTACATTACTACTACTTTAATACTACACAATAATAATCCTACTATGTAACAAAGTCTCACAAAACATGGTTTTCCCACCGTAATTAGGAAACCAAACTTGTTGAGGTTACCCTCCGGTTTTGTGTGTTTGAATGGACTGTTGGCTGCTTCTGTAAAGCAAAGCAGAGTTGTAATCATAAGTTAGGTTTTTTTTATATATAGCACTAACTATACAGTATATGTGTAAGGAAGGATGGAAAACGTGCAGTAGAGACTTTTTCAGGCGGTTCATAAGACCCCTGCGTGCCCTCAGTCAAGAAATGATATTTATAAACCTCATTGCACTAGAAAGGAGTTGTGTCGTATAGGTGAATCCTGGTAACTCAAACCAGCAATTTGACAGTATCTGAACTCTCAGTGGAATTATGCCCGTGGAAATCAGCGATTGTGCCTCGGGAAAAGCCTGTAAGGGAAGCGAAGCACTGCTGCAAAGTCCATTTGAGGGTGTAGCACATTGTGTGTTTGAAGCCATTAAGCCATTACACATGCCTGTGTTCAGACAGATGTTGTGTTTTGCTTTGTGAAGGATATGTTGAATTCCTAGCAGTCTAATCTAGAGCCGGGCCCCTGTGTTTGTGTTAAAGTAATGCTATTATGGCTTGCAAAGGGAGTGTGTGTCCGCTGCATTCGCCGGTTGGAGGTTAACTAATAGCACAACAAAAAACAAATCGATAGCCTTCGTTTTTTTTAAAGGACAATGATAAATGATACAATTTGTGTAACCTTAAAAATATTGCGTGAGGTGAAAGGGACAGATGCGTGCTGGTGTTACAAAAACAATGTGAAGTTAGTCATTGTAGTTTGGCCTGTTTGTGCAACAGTGGATGTGATGCACAGCTCATGAAGGCACCTCAGTTAGATTGACTAGGAAAAAGCCACCCTTTAGGCGTTGCAACCTTTTTCTTTGACCCTCCACTGACCCCTGAGACTTTTGACCCTGTACCACAGCCCATTGCTTTTACCCACATCCTACCATGACCTTTGACCCATGCTAAAGGCAGACCTCCAAGCAGTATTTATGGTGAATTTGGAAGGGACATGACAAATGGCACATATCCAAGATATTATAGTAATAATATAATAATTGCAGTAATAATAGTGTATATTTGTAATCATAGTAATTATTTGACCTCCCCTACACACACACAAACACACACGCACACACACGAAAAGGTGAAAGATAGAAGTCTAAGAAGAAAAAGGAAAACTCCATACCAAACTGTACGGCTTGTTGATATTACATATGCACAAACTGTATATTATATAGCCTACTCACCCTGAAGCAAGGTCAGAGTGTCCACATTAACAACTCAATCACCTGTTACCTGACAAAGTCTGTTCTTAAACTCATTATCTTGAACAAAGACAAAGGTCTGAAAAAACATTTTGGCTCGTTTCCACTGTCAGGAGAGATTGCTGAAGGTGTCAGGTGGAACAATTGGCCGCTCATCTTGAAGGGCTTCGGTCCATGTCCGTTAAACTTCACTGTCTTTAGACATTTGAGCCAGAGAGATTCTGAGAAGCCACAGACACCAATCCATTATATTGTCTGATGATTTCCAAGAACTGCCTGGACTGCTGAGAGTTTCTGTCCAAAGAAAAATTAGTGTAGGAGGAGGGTCTTTTCATCCATGGGTACATTGCAAATAGGTAACAGGTTGCAAATAGATGATTTGGCATACTTAGGCTTCTTCCACCAAAATACGAACAGATAAAGGCCCAGGGAGACCAATAGCGATAGATCTACCAACCAAGGTGATTCTATGTTAGTATAGGTCATTGGTTTCATCCAGTGACTGAGGAGAATCAGGCCAGTCTGCTGCTGCTGCTTTTCATATGGTAGGTAGAGTCATTAACACCTCTGCCATACACACACACTCCTGCTGCTAATGTGGGTCTGTTTACGACAATTTTTGGCATAAGCGAAACCAAACCAGACCAATAACTGCCGGGAATTAGTAAGATTCAAGGGCGTTTTTAAAGGGACGAAACTCCTGCTTTTCATGCAGCGTCTGTCTTAGAGCATATCTCTCCATTTATGATTATGAATAATACAGTGTAGCTATCATTTAAGGTTGTGTTTACATTCGCGGTAAAAAAGAGCTTTGTTACCTTGTAGTTCTTTTCTGATTAGTGTTCACACTGACTCGCTACAGAGTTGCAAACGCGACGTCAGAAGATCTGACAGGAAGCTCGTTCAGTGGTCAGCTGTCATCCTGTATAATCAGTGCTACATGAAATTTGTAGCATTGAGTGACACCAAACCATGTTGTGTTTAACTGTTCTCCAAGCTGTTATTTATCTTCCCTTGTGGTCACGAAGACCTCAGGCAGAGGACATGCCTTGCAATAAACAGTCTACACCACAGTGGGCCACGGTTCAAATAGTGACGTTGTGTCCTTGAAAAACTGATGTAAACACAGCCTACAACTGTTATTTTAATAGGAACTCCTACACACTCACACGGTATATACACTTTGTATGTGAGTACAAAGTTGTGTTCACCTAGTGTCATAAGGTGGGCTCACCAGTACTAGTAACTGTGACTTTGTCACTGTCCTCTCTGTCTGCAGTGGAGGAATGACTTTGTTACCGGTTTGGTGAAGATCCCCAACTCCCATGAGACTCAGGAAGAATGCCTCGGTATGGCTGTGCTAGACATGACAAGAACAGCCAAGGAGAGACAGATGTCACCGCTGGACATTTACCACACTATAAGGTACTGGTGGGGGGGAAAGGCCAAAAGCTTTATTTGGTACTTTACTTTTTTCTGAAAAAACTTTTTGTTTACCAAATCAAGCCAGGCCCAAAACCCATCAGTGCACAATGAATGCCTTAACATAAACAAAATAGTCTGAAAACAGTTTTTGACTCTCTGAATTATGGACACTATTTATTTATTGTTTATTATTTTCAGTTTCACTGCTTTTTAAACTTAAAAAATATTGGGATTTGAATTTCAGTCCTAGTGACTTGTGTAGTTGAGTTCTTTTTATTTGACATTTGATTTATTTATAGGTGTGCAGTTTTAATAATCAAGCACATAATGTGTACTACTCTGCACTCGTTGAATGTTTTACATAGCGATTTTTATTATGAGCATAAGACGGCATTAAAATTCAATGATCAGATGTTTATAATTTTCTCCACTAAAATACATATGAACATTTTGACAATGAAACACTTTTTTCCATTTGTCTTTCTTTAAGCTACAAGTCCTTCTTGCCAAAGGACGTGAGAGCTCAGATCCAGGACTGCAACTTCTTGACACGCAAGCGGATCCGCTTCCGCTTCAAGCGTTTCATCCAGCAGTTCAGTCAGTGTCGGACGACAGTGCGCGACCTCAAGCTCAAGTACCTCATCAGCATGGAGTCCCTGGAGAAGGCCTTCTACACAGAGACCTTCCAGGTCCGGGAACCGTCCAGCGGACAGCTCATCATCCTGGTGGCAGCAGACAGTGGTATCCAGTGGTGTCGAGAGAAACTGAAAGATACAGAACAGGTTGGTTTCACGAGTGTCAGTGAGCTGTCTCCTTTTTTTTTTTTTTTCTGCATTTAGAAATTTTGCTGACTTTCATACTTTCATACCGAGCACTGGGGGCCTTTAGTTCCCTAGATCCTAAAATGTTGATTTAAAAAACTCACAATAAAAACAAGTTATAAAGAAAATAAGGAAATTGATAGCTAAAATGAGGTAGACACAACAAACAGAAACATATTATTGTTTCCCCAGGCATGTAGTTTCACAATAAACTATACAAGCTGTGTTTGTTGTAAAGCAGTCGTTTTTTTAGTGTGTTTTTTTTTTTGAAAGTGCTGTGTCTTTACAGATTATTCTTGTTGGTTTGGTCCCTTTTGGAGGCATTGCTGATAATATTATCTGAAAAGTTGTTTCTTATTCTGTTTGTCCAGGAGCTGCAGACCTTGTGTGACTTCCCTGATGTCACTGACATTGGCATTAAGCAGGCCAGCAAGGAGGGGGCCGCAGAGAGTCGGGTGGTCACCATCAACAAACAGGATGGCAAGAATCTGGTAACATCTGTCTTTATACTCTGTTGTAACCAGGCAAAGAAACTTCTTTTTGCCTCTTAGCAACTGTAGACAAAGGTTTAGAAGCATTTTGTTTCCCACCCCACTTTCAATGCAGCAGGATAAATACGTTATCGCCGTTGGGAGATAGTTGGAGAGTGGAGAAAGTTTACACATCACGTCTAACAGTGGTTTGTTCTGTATTTCAGGAGCTGGAGTTCCCCAGCCTCTCTGAAGCCCTCTCCTTTGTGTCCCTCATTGATGGCTACTATCGGCTGACTACAGATGCACATCACTACCTTTGTAAAGAAGTGGCTCCTCCCAGGCTTGTGGAGGCCATCGCTTGTCATTGCCATGGCCCCATCTCGTAAGTTAATTTTATTTATACATTTTTTACCAACAGCATTAGCAATGCTTTTTAATTTGAAATTGCTGCCACAAAGTACAATCATTCCTCATGAGGCAGTTATTTATGTCCTATCCTAGCAGGTCATACTGCCCTTCTCTGCTGAGATACACATAATTTTTGTGTTTTTTTGTTGCAGAATGGAATTTGCCATCAACCGGCTTCAGAAGTGTGGAAACAAGCGAGGATTGTACATTTTGAGATGTAGCCCTAAAGAATTCAACAAGTATTTTCTGACTTTCCCTGTTGAGGTAGGTAACATTCATATGTGGCAGTTGGCACATTTCAGTGTATTGATCTCTTAGAGGAGTGTGAAAATTGAAATGCAATAAAATGTTACCTGTTGTGTGTTGCCTAAATCAGTTATAGGGGTACATACCATGAACTTACATTTTATCAGTTGTCCTGTGTTGATTGGCTCTGGGTTCGTGGGTATCCTTAGAAATGCAGAACTTAAATTTCAGTACCTAACCTTGCTGTCATTGCTGATTTTAAATGTATTTTTCTACTCTCTCATTTTATTATTATTTTTTTTTATTAACAAAATTCGACAGACTTCTTGGATGCATCAGTGTTTAATGTAAACTTTTAATGTTTTGACAAACAGAAGAACTTGCCCTAAATAAAACAAAAAGTGTTCGTTATCATTTAAATCAGGAAATATTTGATTTAAGAATAAGTAAACGACACTACGGCCACACTCAGAGTAACAATAGCACTGTGAAAAACACCGCCTCTTTATTTTAATGACGCCAACACAGACGTCTCTGGCAACAAAGTTGATCCGGGCTCAACGTTGTCTTTGTGTTTAATAAGCCTTCAGACTGGACTGCCTGGTTTGTATTTCATCCTGTAACATGACACGCCTACAGCAACACAGCGGCTTGAGGGTTTTTTTAATCTGTTGCTATTGTTGTTCTGAACGTGGCTGAAGAATCTGACAAGCACAGGTAATTCACAGACATACTATAAACATTTTTACAATTAGCAAAAGCATATTGAAGTGTGATTCCAAATACATAATAAAACCTTTTAAGATGTTCAAGTGAAGTAAGAGAACGCAACATGTATTTTGCAGCATATTATATGAACCCACTTTTTCCAAGTTCAGTGTAAACAAGAGGTACAGCTAATGTTACAAAGTAACCAGAGAGCAGAGGTAACTAGGTAGCTGCAGCTATTGATTACTTTAGTATTTTATCGAGTACAGATTATTATTCCATCAATTAGGGGATCAGCTTTGTCACATATATCGCTGTAACGTTACAACCCAAACTCAAGGATTAACCTGTCAGAGAACGACAACAACAAATGCACTTTCACATTTACAACTAAGGCTTCTGCCTTACCTTTGCCTTCATCTCAACTAACAGTCATGATTACATTAAATGCAAACGTTAATGTTACCTTGTTTCGGATCCACTCTGTGCGTAGACTGGATGCTTTCTGCTCAGATACTGAAGCATTGCCGTTGTGGTAGGTCAGTTCAGTTGTACAGTTGTTGTTTTCTTTTAGCCTAAAATAATCCCATCGTTACTACTTCCCTCTACGTCCCTCTCTGTTTTCTCTCTGTTCCTCCATTTTGCAAGCGACACCATCAAATCTTGTCGTCTTCACTTGTCCACAGCGTAAACGCATTGTGTGACAGTAATAACAGTCCGTGCTAAACCGTGTGCTGTATATAGTTGTATGGATTAAATAAAATCTGAATCGTTTCAACCCTGCTAGGTCGTTTTTGTGGTATAGCGTTATAAATAAACAACATACAATGCTGCTCCCTTCTGTTTGTTAAGTAGGATCATCCTACCTTGTCAGAATGTAATGGTGAGTGAGAAATGTATCACCTTTGATGAAGTGCAGCGTGCTGTGACACACAACGTGAGGAGGCTTTAAGTTGTAGGGAGAAGCGTGCAGATATACAATATCACCATAATCACCCACAAACAGATATAAAAGTCTATGTATGTATAGTAACACATTCCTTAAGAGCTTCTTGTTTTATTCCCCAGCACCATGTGTTTTCATTGTAGAATTGAAACCACCTGAAATGGTGTCCCACTCAAACTCAAACTCAGTCTTAGTGTTGTGTTGTTTCTGTCCATTCTGTGATTGAAACTGAAATTGTATGCATTTTCCACCATCTGCCCTCCTCTTTGTGTCTGCTAGGTGTATGATGCTGTAGAATACAAGCACTGCCAGATAACCAGGTCTGCCAACGGGGAGTTCAACCTCAGTGGAACGAAAAGAAACTTCAGCAGCTTGCAGGAACTACTTTGCTGCTATCAAAAGGAAACTGTGCGCTCTGACAGCGTCATTTTCCAGTTTAGCAAGTGCTGTCCTCCTAAATCCAAAGGTAAAACTAACAGACCCTGGCTGGTATGTTTTTGACAGCATTAGCAAAGGCTGTGTGTGTGCTACTGTCTAATGTAAACATCAAACCAGTATATGTGTGACGGAAGACAGCGAGGCTGTGCAGTGAGTAAAACCTCACTCCCCGACACCTTAAGAGACGCACTGGCGACCAACGCTAGTGCCCATGGGTTTTAGCCTCCTCGTCAGCATGTCCGCCTCCCGTACCCGAGGTCACCGGTTCGAGTTAGGACCGTGAAGTACGTACTCGGGGGCAGCCGGTTACATATGCTGCTAGATTAATTAGAATTAATGTAGGTTATGTGTTGTAAATAGGTTTCCAAGAGATGCCATTTTGAGATGCATGCACAGGTGTAGCAGCAAAGCTTATTGCAGGGAGGCGTGAATGGCAGAAGTAATGAATGAAAAATGTTCAGTGTCCTAGTAGGGGTAATAGGGAAACATCCCTATTTATCCAGTGATTTATAAGCATGCAGGTTATTAGTTTAAAGAGCGGGCCTCTCTGTCATGTGTGTGGTTGGCTCTACCATTCTCAAGTACGGTTTTTGAGCTTGGCTGCTCAAGCCAGTGTCCATTGGCCTCCAGCGTTTTGGAGTTTGTCCCGAAAGAAGCACTCAGCTTCCCTGCACGAGGTAATGCTCATCTGGTGCACCCTAATATGATGTTTCTTATTAGATTCAAAGTAAAGCCGGTACTCTGGCCAGTCAGTAATAGATAGGGAGAGCGGTTCTTGTTTGAATTGGGATAACAGCCAACATGACTTGTGTGTCTCAGGCCTTGTTTTTCTGTGCTCCAGTTTCAACATGTCACACACTCACTGGCTGACTGACATCATCATTTCTCTAGTTTCTCGGTCAACTTTCAGCTTAGGAAACCATAATTCTTCGTTTTTTAAAACGTTTGGTTTCCTGTAAGATTGCTTTCCCTCTTTTCTCTCCACCAACAGAAAAGTCCTGCCTCCTCGTGTGCAGGAGCAACAAGGGCTCTGAAGTGCCTCTTTCTCCGTCTCTACATCGACACAACATCAGTCAGATGGTGTTTCACAAGATCAGGAAAGAAGATCTGGAATTTGTAAGCTCAGTTTGCAGGTTCAGGACTGTCATGTCTGTGTTATCTCATGTGTCCAAGAATTCTGTACATGAAAATGGGTTAGATTCTGCATGATTGTGGTGTAGTACTAAATTGCTATACCGCTATCCCTTTTTCCATTCTCTGAAATATTTGTGACAATCACCTGTTTAGGATTAGAATTGAATATTAATGACTTGAAGCAATAATGGTCTTCCTTTCAGATGGAGAGTCTAGGCCAAGGGACATTTACCAAGATCTTCAAAGGGGTCCGCAAGGAGCTGGGAGACTATGGACTGCACCAAACCGAAGTCGTCATGAAAGTCCTGGACCAGGCCCACAGGAATTACTCTGAGGTGTGTGGCTTTAAAGCTGGGAAACATGATTTGTTGGCAGGGACACTAGGTTTTACAGCCTCAAATCTGTTATTGGTAAAAAAACCCACAAAGAATAAAAGATACTGAAAGTAAAAAATGAATTGTCTTCTTCGTGCTACACAGGCTGAATAGCTGGAGCAGGTTTACTGACAGCCTGAGAAATAACCATCTGCTGGTTAATTCAGGCAGTGGCTGATCAATGATTTTACTTTGGCAGGCTTCTAGCCCTTGTTTAGAGGTTATTTTATAGCATTCAGTCTTTGGTGAAATGAAAATTAACTGCAATTGTTTAGCTGCTTTATCACTTAATTGTTTTAGTCATTTCATGCAGAAATATCAAAAGTTTGCTGGTGTCAGTTCCTCAAATTTTAGGATTTGCTGATTTTCCTTGTCATATTAAAGTATAGGTTTTAATATTTACAACATTTTATGCTATTTTCTGGCATTTCACAGACAAAACCAGTAGTAAGTAAGATAATCAGCAGATTGAATGATAGGTTCACAATGTATCTAGTCTGTCTAGAATAGACAGGTGCCTGTATAAACACTGAAACAGGTTATGCTTGCTGTAATAATTTCTCCTGCTCATACTGGCCATTAACAAATCCCTTATTAACATGCTCCCAATATTAGTGGTGGTGCTCAAAACCCGCAGCACTCATTTCAAAACTTCAAACCTTTTTCTGAAGTTAATGAGGCTTCAGCAGTCTGATTTAGACAGGTCAAGTCTTTGAGTGAAAGTCCTTTTTGTTTCTGTCCCCCCACTGCAGCTGAACCAAGAAATACAAATAGGTAGTTTTATACTAAAAGATGGAAGCTGTCCTCTTGATTTGCCTAACTGAGACTTTTGAATGTGAGGACTGTGTCCCATCACTTAATTAAAAGAGCATTAGGAAGGAATATTTTAATGGCCACTATGCACCTGACTGTAGTTTTAAACAGACTTAAAAACTTTTGAAGCATTCTGTCATTGAAAAAGCCGATGACACTGGTTTTCCGTGTTTGTCAATAATGGGTGGCACGTTAATAATTTGGTTTTCTAACTTCTCTGTCTTCTCTTGTCTTACAGTCTTTCTTTGAAGCTGCCAGCATGATGAGCCAGTTGTCCCATAAGCACCTGATTCTTAACTATGGCGTGTGTGTCTGCGGAGAAGAAAGTAAGTCATCCTTACAGACACACTCTGAACTTGTCATGCTGTACGCATATTGTATTTCCTCATTTGTATTTACAGTGAGAAGAATAAAGAGACCTCTTAATACACAGACAGCTAACATAATGTGCAGCTTCTGTTATTATGGTCTAACGCTGTAGGTGTACAATGTAGGCTTGGGCGATATCTAATATTTCATACCTTCATACATCCCCGACAAGCCACCGGGGTTTACGCCGTATGATGGTATTTGCTTTTGTTTTTTAAAAACATGCACTTTAACTCCAACACGCTACAAACGACAGCTTCTGGCTTCAACAAACAAAAACAAAAGCAACAACTGAAGAGCTTGCCTGAGCACCAGTTAATAGTGTACTGCCAAGTAAGGTGAAATTCTCTCCATGAAATGTTTCAGCAAAGACGGGCAATATCTACAGTCTTATCAGACGAAACTGAGCTGTTGGCCAAAAAAACACAAAGGGATGTGATTGCCATGGCAGTCCCGTTCAGCTACTACTGAACTAAACCAGTACTACCAGGAGAAGTGCCCACCCCTCCACATCGATCCCACAGACTATTGAGAAACGGTGACAACTATACCACACTGGCAAAATTTGCAAGGGGATTCTTTCTCTGTGTCCCTGCAACGTCTGTGCCAACAGATAGCGAGTTTTCCACAGCAGGACTTATTGCAAACAGTCCTTGCTCCCGTCTTTATCCATGTGGACATGCTAGTTTTTCTAAATAAAAATGTGGAATAGGCGGCTGTCTGCCTGAGCTCAGATTAGCCTTTATGAAGATGGACATGTTAAAAATGTATGTTCATGTCAGCATTGCCGGCCCTCAGGTATGCTGAGAATTTAGACATGTTCAAAATCATTATCAGGAGCATTATGGCTTAGGTGAGGTCAGTGCACATTTTCCCTTGACGTATTGGTACACGTGTCATTATAGTAGAGATACAGAAGATACAGGATTTTGTGTTTTTGAGCCTTTGATCTTCAAAGACTGGTCGAATAGTCCCCAGCTAATATTGTGTAGTATTTTTGCTTGAAATGCCCATCCCTAGTTGAAGATGATGTCGGGCACGTTCACGCAGTGACACCTGCCTATGTTGAGGGCGTATACTATAATACATCAATACTGAATCACAGTATCACTTTAGTAGAAAGAGGAGCGTCTGTATTTTTTACAGAATTGAGTCATACCTTCAGGATTTCTAAAACGCCTGGTGTACCATAATACCTTGTATACCGCCCAAGCCTACAACCGTGCTTTGCTATAATCTTGACCAGTCTCTTTATCAGCCCGAGGCTCCGAGCAGTGATTAAACTGTGGGCATGGTGGGCTATTCTTAGGAGGATTACAATACCCTGCCCCAGAAAGTCTTTCACCTGCTGCACAGTCTTCACCTCACAAGACTTCTGCTGCTACTGTACGCATCCGTTTAGGCTATCATGCACATGTCTGTGTTGCTTTTTGTCTTTATTATTAGAATTGGCTTTAATCAATTAGACCTTTTTATATGATTAGTCAACAAAAATATACCCTGAAAAATCTCAGAACAGAAAATGGCTACTGGCACAGCACCAGTCTTTTTCTGGAGCATGTAATATTCTTATTTCTTTGTTTGTTGAGTTTCTGTGTGTATATTTTTTAAAATCTAAACATTTTGGGTAATTATTTGTCTAGACTAGGGCTGAACGATTTTGGAAAATAATCTAATTGTGATTTTTTTTATTTACCAATATTGCGATTACGATTTAATATGCAATTAATTTTTAAGCTCTTTACCTTCTGTATTATTCAAACACAACATTAGACAGATAGAACCACACTGTTCTTTCTTGTGGGTTAGGCCTGTGTTATGATGAAATTAGGTAGAATTATTATTATGAGCAATGGAGGAGAAGATATATCAAATTATAATATGAGAAAGATAATTTGAGTCAAGTCATGGCATTAAATAATATGATATAATACCATCAGGTCGGCCTACCTACAGACCACAAGAAAAACTAACTCACCTCAGTGTGTTATACTGTAAGCGCTCAATGCAAAACCCACAGTTCATCTCCATCTCCTAGGAGTTCATCTTTCTGTATCCCAGTAAGCAAACAAAAAATACTCTGTTTGGGGTTCAATTCAAAAGTTGGCCACGAAAATAAAACAGAGTGACGACTCTTGTGGTTAACAGACAAGCTTAGTAATTCTCCAACAACACCGGAGTCCCCCTCCTCCCCCGCATCCTCTGATGCTGGTGAGCAGCGCACCGGCTGTAACCAGGCAGTAACTCAGGAGAGACTGGGCCTCTTTCGGACTTGTGAGTTTGGTCTGAAACGCAGTTTCACAGATAGTTACTGAGCTGACTGGTGGTTGTGCGTGAGGCTGGCGCCGATCGCTACGCTTACCTTACTACACGTGTCTTTCTGCTGTGCATTTTTCCGGTCCGTCAAGCGCCGGATGGTCCGACGATTTCATCCACCACCCCCATGTTACCCGCGGGGGGCCGGAGCTACTTTCATTCCATGTGTGACACTAAAATTCATGTAGTGTCAGCTTCTGTCAAGCTTAAGGCCTTTTTACAACAAGAAGGCAAGTTACAGCCTAACGTGCAGACGAAGCATCAACTTCGTCAGACTGCTTTCCGCTTGGGTGTCATATGACCAGAGTATAATCGCAGCCTTTTGATTAGAAAATCTCGTTTTATTACGTCGCGATAATATCGCAAATGCAATTAATTGTTCAGCCCTAGTCTAGACTGTTACTATACCCACAGAGAAAGACTAAGTCAAGAGTAAACGCCCCAATGTTTGTTTGTTTTTTTAAGATGTACAGTTTTTGAGAAATCCATATTCAGAGGTGCCAATCTTGGCAGACAATACACATATTTAAATATTATCAATTAAGTATACCACAAAAAAATGTTTTCTTTACCGAAAGTCACTAAAAACACCAAATAAATAAATACTTAAAATACAAAGTGATGCTTTATATCAGTAGAAGGCTCATGAACCCTGAACATACACCTGTAAGTTTGTCCTTGAGAAAGACAACTCATGCTCTGTCCCTGTAAGTGGCTTTGGTTAACACCATTTGCAAAGTGGCTCATGAAGGTAAAAACATGTAGGATGACGTGAAATGTATATGTTTAAGAGTTGGGGTTATAATCGCAAAATCCTTAAATTAACTTCAGCCGGAGGAAAAAAAACAAAACATTTCTTTCAGATATCATGGTGCAGGAGTTCGTGAAGTTCGGTTCGCTGGACACCTACCTGAAAAAGAACAAGAACTCGATAAACATCATGTGGAAGCTGGAGGTGGCTAAGCAGCTGGCCTGGGCCATGAACTTCCTGGTAGGAATCTCTCTTTAGTGCTATCAGTGTGTGTGTGCTGCTGTAGTTTTTTATAGCTGCTGATACACAAACCAAGTAATAAAAAAACTGAAATTAAATGTAGAAGGAAAGAGTGATTAACTAGTTGTTTTCCCAGTGTTATATAGAGACTGATTTGCTCTCTCCCTTTCTCAACCTGCAGGAAGAAAAGCATCTTGTTCACGGGAATGTCTGTGCTAAAAACGTCCTTCTGATCAGAGAGGATGACCGGAGGGCCGGAAACCCCCCCTTCATCAAACTGAGTGATCCAGGCATCAGCATCACTGTCTTGCCCAAAGAGAGTGAGTTTACCTCTCTCCTCAGCTTAACTGTAATACTCCTCTTTAATCAGCAGGGGGCAGCAATTGACTGAGGTTGCGATTGCAACGAGAAAGTGTCTTCTTAAATGCACACATGCAATGTAATGCTTCGTTTTATGTTGTGATTAGTTACAGTAAACACAGGTAAGATGAGTGTTAAGACTCTGGTGGGGTATTAAAATAAAGAGAAGATGTTGAGTTGTAGAAGAATGGATTCTTTTTTATTGCTAACTGCAACTGAAGTGTTTTAACTGAAATGAATGGAGAATTTACTGACAGTGGTGGGTTCATCGTTGTTGTTTTTTTTATCTGTGATCAGTCCTGATTGAGAGGATCCCCTGGGTGTCCCCTGAGTGTGTCGATGACCCTGCCAACCTGAGCCTGGCTGCAGACAAGTGGAGCTTTGGCACCACGCTATGGGAGATCTGCAGCGGTGGGGAGAAACCTTTAGCAACACTGGACAACTCTAAGGTAGGTTTGCTGGTGTGACCTAAAATATGGACTGGATAGAGATACATATTTAATATTAGATGTTTTAGATACTGTGTTATAGCATGGTTAATTTCAGTAGAGCGTGTTTTTAATTGTAGATCAAGGTGCAGTAGGGCTGGGAATTCCCAGCAAACTGCGTAATTCGGTTCAGTTATAAACAGTTGTTGATGCACCTTGATGTAGCACTGTACTAGGGCTGAACGATTTTGGAAAATAATCTAATTGTGATTTTTTTTAATCAATATTGCGATTACGATTTAATTTTTAAGCTCTTTACCTTCTGTAATATTCAAAACAGACAAGCAGTAAATCAGTGTATAGTATGATATTAGACAGATTAAACTTAAACTGTTCTTTCTTATGGGTCAGGCCTGTGTTATGATGAATTAGGTAGAATTATTATGAGCAATAAGATATATCAAATTATAATAATTTGAGAGACAATTTGAGTCAAGGTATGGCATTAAATAATATGATATAATATCATCAGGTCGGCCTACCTTTTCACCACAGGGTATTATACAGTAAGCGATCAATACAAAATCCACAGTTCAACCACCAATTAATGAGTCCTGATCTCAGTTCAAATCTCCTGGAGCCCATCTTTCTGTATCCCCGTAAGCAAACTAAAAATACTCAGTTTGAGGTTCAAATCAAAAGTTGGCTAACTAAAATAGAACCGAGTGACGCCTCTCGTGTTTAATAGACAAGCTTAGTAATTCTCCGACACCACCGGAGTCCCCCCTCCTCCCCCGCAGCCTCCGATGCTGGTGAGCGGCGCACCGGCTTTAACCAGGCTGTAACTCTGGACAGACTGGGCCTCTTTTGGACTTATGCGTTTAGTTTAACACAGCAATTTACAGATATTTCCTGAGCGGACTGGTGGCTGTGTGTGTGACGCAGGCGCTGATCGCCACAATACGCTTACCTTACTACATGCATCTTGCTGTTGTGCATTTTTCCGTCCATCAAAGCCGCGGATGGCCAGACGAATTCACCCACCACCACCAAGTTACCCGGGTGGCGGTTGCTACTGTCATTCCGTGTGACATTAAAGTTTATGTAGCGTGAGGTTCTGTTAAGCTTAAGGGCATTTTACAACAATAAGGCAAGTTACAGCGTAACGTGCAGACGAGCATAATAACTTCATCAGACTGCTTTCTGCTTGGGTGTCATGTGACCAGAGTATAATCGTCGCCTTTGCAATTAGAAAATCTTGTTTTATTAAATCGCGATAATATCGCAAATGCAATTAATCATTCAGCCCTACACTGTACACAAGAGGTTACACCCATTAACAAGTTGTCATATTTCTAACAATTGGAAGTATTGTATAAACAAAACATAGGCTGGGCGTTTCTGTTTAGCATCAACGGCAGGTTGTTCTTACAGGTCTGGGTGGAAACACGGCAGGTTACTTTGCATGTTGTTCTTGTTGCAGAAATGTTTTTCCTTGACATGACTCAACTTGCATTCTGTATTTTTCTCTGTTTCTGATGTGCACAGAGAAGCCCTGAATCTTTTTGTCCCAAAAATAAAATGACAACAGCGTGATTTATGTATTTAGATACATCACAAGAAGAATCTGCACACACACAGGCAGTAAGTATACACTCTCCATCATCTATACGTTAACCTTCAATTTTGTCTCGCAGAAAACCCTTTTCTACGAGGACCACCACCAGCTTCCTGCACCAAAGTGGACCGAACTGGCGAATCTGATCACCAGCTGTATGGACTACGAGCCCACGTTCAGGCCCACATTTCGTGCCGTGATCCGTGACCTGCACAGTCTCTTTACACCAGGTTTGTGTGCACGGCTCATCTGCTAGCCAGCCAAACAGGGAATCTAGGTCACACCAGTGTGGAATCTCAAATGTCTTCAGACGCACACCTCCTAACCACACACACGCACATTTATCAGTGTCTTTAGAAACACGTCAGTGAAACCATGAGATGAGAAAATTGATATCGGTTTCATCTCTGTGTGATTAGTGCAGAGATTGGAGTAGATACTTCATTTCTGAGCTGTCCTTTAATCTGTTGAATGTACATTTGTTTTGTCTTTGTGTCCCCAGACTATGAGTTGATAGTGGACAGTGATATCGTGCCAAACAGGACAGTGGGCTCTGGCTGGCCGACTGGGGGTTTTGAGACTCAGGAGCCGGCTCAGTTTGAAGAGAGACACCTCATATTCTTACAGCTGCTGGGCAAGGTACAATCTATGTTAAACTGTGTGACCTCTTCTTCTCCTTTTTAAGTTTGGGCTTCATGATTCTGGACGAACTGAGAATAATGATTTGTCACGGTGATTTTCTAACAAAAATCACTTTTGAGAAATAAACTAGAACTCTCTCTTGCTGTTTGTGCATTCTTTCAGTAAGAAATCTGAATTCAAACGATGAGTGAAAAATGACTTAAGTTGGTCTTCTCGTTAAGGGAAACTTTGGCAGCGTGGAGATGTGTCGTTATGACCCGCTTCAGGACAACACTGGGGAGGTTGTTGCCGTGAAGAAGCTCCAGCACAGCACTGCAGAGCACATACGAGACTTCGAGCGAGAGATCGAGATCCTGAAATCTCTGCAGCACGAGAACATCGTCAAATACAAAGGCGTCTGCTACAGTGCAGGTACAACTGACCTGTAATTAGGGCTGTGCGATATGACAAATATTCATATCCCTATAATGATATATATTCTGATATAGAACATTTTTTGTAAATTCAATAAAATATCATGAGTTACTGTTACTGACTTAATTTCCAACATTAACTCATGATATTTAGCTGCACCATGAAAGCGGGATATCTTATGTAATTCTGGAGAAATCCAACACCTTGACAAATACCATGATAGAGTGAACAACGACACAGCAAGTAATGTAACTAACGTTAGCTAGGTTGTGGGTTAGCAAACTGTTGCTACTTGCTGCTGCAAAGCTGACGAGGCGGTCCAGAGCAACACAGCAGCTCCAGACTGAGCTCTCCTGCTGCTATAGCTAATCTCACAACAACAGCATGTCTTGGTGTCCAAAGCGCAGTGGAATTTGCGACACAACAAAATAAACGATAGAGCATAATTGTTAACGATACACGTTTTTCTATCATCAAAAGATAGATATCGTCATATCGCACAGCCCTACGTGTAATTAATATATTATAAAAAAATAAGTATTGAATAGTAAATGCAGTTTATTTTACCTGTGTGTCAGCGAATCACATAAATAGAATCCATATATTAGGTAATTAGTACATTCCTCATAAAACACAGATTACTTCAGTTGTAGTTTTGCCCTTTTGCATAACATGATTTAGATTTTTTTTCCTTTGGTTATTGATGGACATTTGTTGGATCCATCCCAACTTGATGTGGAAAAAAAGCTCTTCATCTGTCTCAGTACCAGCCTTATTAGGGGTAAATAAGTACAATGCACTTTAAGTTGTCCATCAGTCAGTGAAATCTTTGCAATTTCAAGTCCTTTCTGGCATCCTACGGGTAGGGCTGGGTATCGTTCAAAGATTTTCGATATCGATACCGGTATCGATACCTCAACTTCGATACCGGTACCTGAACGATACTTTTTTCGATACCAATTTTATTGGTATAAAATTTGTTTATTTTCTCAACATACAGAGAACCATTGTTGTTTGTATAAAGTAACTTAATTATCACATTATTATCATTAATAGTTTATTTTAATAATTGTTCCTTTAAAAAAACTACAGCTCGTCAAAACCAAGATATATTTTCAATGTAACATCGGCCTATATTGTGTTTTTGTTGTTTTTATTTCTATTTCTTTATTTTTTTATAATGTAATTTTATTGTCTATTAATTATATATTTTTTATTGTTTATATGTGAATTTGTGCTCTGACACCATGGCAACCTAAACATTCATGGCAACAGGCCTGAGAGAGAGAGAGAGAGAAATCTTTCATCTCATGGAAACAAGTTTCTGCCTCTACATATCAAAGTTTCCTCCTCACTAGAGGAAGAGGTGTCCAGGCGACAACTATCACAATAGAAAGTAAACTCAGCCGCGCGTCTTTAATCCACTGCAGCAAAGTCGCAGACATCAGCCCAGGGATCGCTAGGTGATGTCACTTCCGCCGGCTGCACATACAGGTCCGTGTGCGGCGGTGGCGTTACTTAACTGATCCTTCAGAAACACTTGGAAAAATGTACCATGTGTGGAAGCTGCCGCGCTGCTCTGTCAATAAATGAGCTTTGATTTGATTCAGAAAACAGCGATGCCACCAAGCTACTGAGAAATGTAGTTAAACTAGTAACGGTGCTGCTTGTAGCGACGCTGCTGCCCGACGCTGCTCGTACGGTGGGCGTGTTGAAGCAGCTCGGTGGCAGCAGGGCGCGCTGAGACGATGATGCACCGGCTCTGTCTGGTTGCAGCAAAGACGGAGCGACTTTCTGCTCTTAAGTTTATTTCACGCACAGTCAAGGGCTTCAACAGGTTTGTCGTGTCGCCGCTCTTAGCAGCAATTATCTTACGTTACAAATTACATCACGCGCTGTTACATCAAGCCACACTTTTGATTTTCTCTGCATCTTTTATATCCACTTCTCTGTGTGTAACCGGTGTGAGCTAGTGTTTACATCACTACAGCCAATTACAATCACTTTTAGATGTGGGCACATCAAGAATGCTGCATGCTTATCGGCTCATTGGCGTTAATAAGAACCTTTAGGTATCGAACTTTGGTACCGAAAGACAAGGCATTTTGTGATACTCGGTGGTATTGAAGCAATTCGGTCGGTGCCTAAAAAGTATTGAACTCGATACCCAGCCCTACCTACGGGTGACAAACTTTTCTTTTCGGATTCTCTCAGGACGTCGAAATCTCCGTCTGGTCATGGAATATCTGCCCTTTGGAAGTCTGCGAGATTACCTCATGAAAAACAAGGAGAGGATCGACCACAAGAAGCTCGTGCATTACACTTCTCAGATCTGCAAGGTACTTCCCTTTTTGTCCCTTTTTGTTGTCACATGTTTTGTGGAGCTACAGATGCAAAACATAAAGTTTTCTGTGTGTTCGCAGGGTATGGAGTACCTCGCAAGCAAGCGGTATATCCACAGAGACCTCGCAACACGAAACATCCTTGTGGAGAGTGAGCTGAGGGTGAAGATCGGAGATTTCGGCCTCACCAAAGTTCTGCCTCAGGATAAAGAGTACTACATGGTGAAAGAGCCAGGAGAGAGTCCCATATTCTGGTGAGACTCTGCGCTTCTGTTTTTTTGTTCTCGCTGTAGCAGAAGTCTTCACCCTCCTTGCTGGGATTAATATTCACATCATCTGTGAATATTAATCCCAGTGAGGAGTTCTTGTAGCCTTGTTTTATTTAAAGTTAAGTGATTTTTTAAAAAATTTTTCCATTTAATTGGTTTGGAATCAAAACTGTGATGCTCACCACCTTCTTAAGGGCAGCAGAGCAGACAGCAACAGACAGTCACACTGTGTTATTTTGTAGGTATGCCCCGGAGTCGTTGACTGAGAGCAAGTTCTCTGTGGCGTCAGATGTCTGGAGCTTTGGAGTGGTGCTTTACGAGCTCTTCACCCACAGCGACAAGAACAGCAGCCCTCCTGCAGTAAGTGACACTCGCACACACGTTACTTTAACTGCTTTCTAGACTAACAGACAGTAAGAAAAGCACTCAACATGAAAAGTGGTGTGCAACAATTATTTCAATAGCACTGCAAACTATAAATTCAAGAAAATCTCTCAGTATTTTCTGTATATTGTTATACTCCTTATGAGGAGTGTCCTTATGAGATCCCATTTTTAATCTTAGTGTAACTGGTCCTATCCTCACATTTCTTGTCAGCCACTTAACGTACAATGAGTAAATACGTTTTTTTAAGGAATATAGTTTATCAGAGTGGAACACTTCTCTAGAGACAAATAGATAGAAGCAGAATCTCTGTTTGATTCTTTATACTTTAAAGAAATGAAGAGACGTGTAGGAAACCTGCAAAGTGAACCATTAAATTGACCACCAGAAGCAGACCTGCCAACCTGTCAACGGTTTAATGACAATTTATGCACTTGTCGTCAGAGTGCAGTACTTTATTTTCTGTGGAAGTACAAACAAACCTGACGTTTGAACCCTGACTGCTCCAGGGGAAGAGGCATTGCTTCCTTTACCTGACCCGTCATACCTCAAGTTTGTCCATAAATGCCTCCAAATGGGGCCACTTCCTCTTTGCTGAATACCTCGCTATATGTGACAGCTTTCAGTGTCTTGGTGTACACTGAGTATTTCTGGTGTCAAAGAGGCGGCTCAGCCATACGTTCACTTTGATATATGGATAATGATAACACGTCGATTAAACATAATTACATTTTGCTGAAATGTAAATGTAAATTTACATGCTACACGTGGGAAAATGAGAGCCTGTGACTGTTTACATAACATTTCTCTGCTCAGGATGCTCCACATTTTTGTCTCCAATCATAAAAAATTTATTGCTCAAGTTGTTTGCACACTAAAGTGCTGCACTTTTACCTGTTTGTATTTGGAGCCATTTCTATTATCTGTAAGGATTCTTTCTGTTTTCTGTAAATCAAATACATTTTCAAATCTGTCTTGGTCTTGGCTGTCACCACCTCAGGTTTTTATGTCCATGATGGGAAACGACAAGCAGGGACAGCTGATTGTCTATCATCTCATTGAGCTCCTCAAATCAGGCAGCAGGCTGCCTCAACCTCTGGGGTGTCCCACCGAGGTAGGAGCATGTACTGATGTTTTCTTTGTGTTCAGATTAACTTGCCACGTACATGCACACTTGCATACTGTACATATATACATATACATTACAAATGTTTCTCTGATTTTTTTGTCTCTCTTGCTCTTTTGATGTAAAACAACTGCAGCTCAGCCTGTTTGGCAAACATGACCATTTTGTCAGAAATTTTTCTCAAAATGGTGAAATACATTCATACATGACCGTCAGAATAAAAGAATAGAATGCCAAACCACTGTTGCCTGCCCTTGGCATCAGGAGTGACTAACCTGTAATTTATTCTTTGCTCATATCAGGAATTCAACCACAAATAATCATCATTCTTCCTGCTCTTTTCTCTCAGATACACGAGATCATGGAGGAGTGCTGGGACAACGACCCTGGCTTGCGTCCTTCTTTCAAGGAGCTTGCCCTGCGCATCGACCTGTTCAGGGACAGCAAGGAGTTTTAAACAGAAGAATCACCCAAAGTGCCCTGCTCCTCTTCAACTGAGTCACTCTTAACATTGTTGCCCTTTTTTGTGGAAAAAGGACAAAGGCCAGAACAAGGTCCTCCTCCTGCTCAGTGCCAGTGTTTGGCCGATTGTGACTGGAAAAGTGATGGTTTGAAACCTAGAACCAGCTCAAAAACTACTGCCAAGGTGCCTTTAAGCAAGGCAATCAACCCCTATTTGAATGGTGGAGCAGCTTAGTGGTTAGCAGCAGAATGGAAATGGAGGCTTAAATGCAAGGAACTGTTGAAGGATGCATGTTGCTGAAAACAAGCACACCTGTTTGATCAAACATCCTGGGTAAAGTTTTAAAAAAAAGAGTTTATGGAGACTGTGAGTAGACTATTGCCAGGCCCAAAGCTAGAGATGCTTGTGTCAAACAAGTGGGGTGTGTGTGTGTGTGTGTGTGAGAGTGAGTGTGAGAGTGAGTGAGTGTGTTGTGTCCATACAAACTCCCTCTATCCCATTTTCCCCTCACCTGAAGAGAAATGGACTCATAGAGCTTAGTGTTTTCTGTGTGTGTGTGTGTGTGTGTGTGTGTGTGTGTATATATCTCTACAGTATATTTGTGTACATATGTCCAGAAAAATTTTATAATTTTATAATAATGAAAATATAGTATATACTATATTTGAACTGCCAGCAAGAAGTCAGTGTAAAATGAAGTACATACAAAGGTGATTTAAAAAACGCAATTGTGTTATGTTTTCATTGTAAGGGGTGGTGTGAAAATTAAATAACATTTTAATTCAACAGCATATCCGTTAAGCAAATTCTTGTGGTCTATCGCTTTGAAGCTTCTCGCTAAACATTATTGTGCTATATTGAAACAGCACATTGTATACTAGGACACCAAGACTTGTAAAAAACTGAATACTGTTTTGAAATGAAAATGTAAAGGGAAACAACAGGAAAAATAAAAAAACACAATATACATAATTAGAAACAAGTTATCTTCAGGTTTCTTAACATTCAAATCTGAAGCATAATGGACTGTTTCATTGTGCTGTGTAAAATGTAGGCTGTAAAAGATACAGTATATGTATCTGTGACACAAGAGGGGAAATGTATTGTGTATGTCAATTTAAGATACCAATAATGTCGATGAGTAGTGTGCCTTTTCCCTCATGAAAGCTTTAATGCTACAGCAAACTGGATTAAAGGGAACTTAACAAACTACAGTTAATGATGTTTACTGGATAGAAATTTACACTGTGTATGGTATATGGTCCAAACTGCAAATGTGCATATAAGACAAAATTTTTATCGTTCTGTTCTCGTTTTCATTTTCTCAAAATGATGACTCTTAGTCATATCTAAGGAACAATAAGTTATGACTTTTGAGATAACTTAATGTTAATAATAATAATAATGTAATTGAATTGAATAAATGACCACTTACTATGATTTTGTATTATATTACTTTATAATTATATTATTGTGTTATATATTTTTTTTCTGGTGCAAATGGTCTTCCACAGCTTTGCAGATTGAAGCTGCTAAAAACAAGCCAGCTTTAAATATGCATAGAAAAAAGGACTTCCAGAACTAGCCTTTAATTTTCTACAGAATTACAACTCGCTCATTATCTCTTTATTTAACGAAATACTAGAATTTAACTAGAATTTATGTACATGAACGAGTCTTGTAAATCACAATCAATGCAGCAATGACATAAATTTCGACCCTTTAATTTGAAATCCGGATGTTGCGCGCGCAGCGGGTTGGCTGCTGCAACTTCATCAGAGCGAGGGTTCATGAAACATGGACGGTTGACCGGTTGACGGCAGATTTACAAATGAAGGTAATAGCTTGCAACCGTGTACACGAGTCTTAATTGTTATGTGCTGTAGCGCGTGACTGATGAATGAGAAGAATAAAGGGCAGAATAACATTGCCAGTATTCATCGTATATGTCGCCTGTTTGTTGTTCTTTAGATTACCTTATATTTTGGAATAAGAGCGCACTGAGAACGACGGCGCAGATGCGACTTCACCGCACTGCTAACGGAGTAAGTTAAGTGTGCTTAATATGTTAAGGACGCCGGGACAAGAACAGAGCGTAACCATGACATTGATATAACCTTTTTGTTTAGAACTTTGAGTTATCTAGGACGATGTCCTGCGTTTCCGACAGCTGTGTAATTAGGAGAGCCCGTTGTAAAATTACGTCTGAAAGCCTCGTACAGATAAATAACATCCTTAATGCAGTGTAAATCTATCACCAATAAGTTAATTAAAATGTTTTGTTTACTGTTTAATTTTTAAGAAATGTTCCAATTGCGACAAAAGCTTAACAATTTTGTAGTGAGCTAAAATGTCCTTGAAATTGAGCCCAGTGGAAAGCATCTTTTCCGTGAACATGTGGTGCGGTAATCTGAAACCAAAGGCAAATTGTGGACAATACACTCTTCGTAATATGATGGGTTATTTACCTTTCTAAATGTTTTATAACAAAGTGCATGGAACCCATGACCAAAATAGTCTCGCCTTGTGTAAGTCACTTATTGATTGAAGTATTGTTAAAATAAGTGATTCCCCTTTAACCGCTGCTCTTTTTTAAAATGGACAACTCAACTTATTCCAACATTTGAAAACAAACAAAGAGGACTGATCTTTAATCTGTTTGACACTGTTTCATACAGCTGCTAGTTCATGTGTCTGTGTACATTTTGCATGCTCATTTTCATGAGCTCTTCCTGCTCTTGAGGTTTATCAGTTCATTGAATGTCAACCATTCAGCACAGGCAGGAGAGCAGCCTGCAGAGTAGACTGTGATGATGAGGTCCAGGATTGCTGGACCTCCCGACAGGGGGTACGGCTGGGTGGTGGTCATGTCAGCGTTTTTCGTCATGGGCCTGACTGCTGCCGTCCTAAAGAACTTCGGCCTCTTCTTCCTGGACATCCAGAGTCACTTTGGAGTCCCGACCAGCACCACCTCATGGGTCACCTCCACTACGATTGCCATGTTCCACCTTGGAGGTAAAGAGAGGGTTTTCAGCTTGAGGTTATTAGTTGATATTTTAGCCAAGATGTTTTTATAGTGTGTTCATTTTCTCCTCAGCTCCAGTGGCCAGTGTACTCACCTTACAGTTTTCTCAGAGAGTGGCCATCATAGTCGGAGGCCTTCTGGCTGCGTCAGGGATGTTGCTGGCATCTCTGGACCTCAGTCTGCCCTGTCTCTACCTCACCATGGGCATCCTGCAAGGTTGTTCACTCAGGGCATACTCTGAAAAGAGCAGCCATGCCTCCTGGGCTTTCACTAACTATGTTTCCACGGTTTCAGTCTGAGGAATGCCACATTAAATCTACCACCTTAATGAGACACTTGGCGTTTTAATCCTCAGCCGCAGTGGTTCCCAACCTTGAGGTCGGGACCGTTCAAAGATAACTCCAATGGGTCAAGAGCCATTTAATGGGAATGACTTATGTAAATTTTTGTGTTCAGTTAGGGTTAGTATGTTAGACTGGTAAATCCCATAATCAGCGATGGAGATATTAACTGGTCATTGTCTTTGCAGACTTCTGAAACAATACCCCTTTCCATTATTTAAAGCCTTTTTGTCTAAAGGAGCAAAAGCAACCGGCCTGAGTGGTTTGGGTAGATGATAGTCAGGACAGTGAGCTTGAAGGCAGTGATACAGAGGCAATCATGTATCATCATGTAGGTTTCATCCGGACAGCTAATATCAAGCTATTTGATGACACGATCTTGGCCTCTGGGAAATTGTGATGGGCATTTTTGGCTATTTTCTGACTAAAAGAAATTAAGAAATAAGCAATTAATTGCTTATTAATTAAAATAATCGTGAGGTTCATTAACAATAAAAGTAATTGTTAGTTGCAGCCTTAATGCAGGTTTTGAGTGTTCTAATAATAATGATGCTCAATAACAGAAATCATCTCTTTTGCTTGCTTTTTTTTTTTGCCCTTATGTCAGAAAGAATATGTGGGTAGGTGGGTGGTTTGAAGGTGACACCAATCTTCCAAACGAAAGATTAGGAGGTTAAAGGTTTCCATCTTCCGTTTCCAGGATTGGGTATCTCCTTGTCGTGGATCCCTGCCAACAGCATGGTGAGCCACTATTTTGTACGGTGGCGTCCCATCGCCTATGCCATCGCCAGCTCAGGGGAATGCATCTTCGCCGTCATATTCAGCCCTTTCTTCCAGTGGCTGATTGAGACGTACGCCTGGCAGGGCACCTTGCTCATCATCGGAGGCCTTCAGCTCAACCTGTGTGTCTGCGGCGCTCTAATGAGACCCCTGGAGACAGCCCAGAGCCCGATACAGGAAACCAAAGACAATCTAGCAGGCGATGCCACTGTGCTGCTACCAAAGAGGAAGGTCATCTTCCAGTGCTCCCTGATGAGAAAGCCTGAACTTTTCCTCTACATCCTGTTCGCCATCTTTGCGGCGGCAGGGTTTTTCATCCCACCTCTCTTTCTAGTGCCCTTAGTCAGCAGTTTGGGGGTGGATAAGTACTGGCCAGCCTTGATCCTCTCTGTCCTGGCCTTAGCAGACCTGGCGGGCAGGCTGATCTGTGGGTGGATAGCCAACATGAGGCTGGTAAGGAATCTGCAGCTGCTCACCATGATGGTCACTCTGTTGGGGGTTGTGCTCCTACTGCTGCCCACCAGCCACAACTACTGGGCCATTCTGGTCTGTGCCTCGCTCTACGGCTTCCTGTTCGGCTGCGTGGTGGCCATTCACGTCACGTCCATCGTGGACATTGTAACCCTGGAGGGATTCGATAACGGACTGGGGCTCTTCATGCTTTTCAGGAGCATTGGTGGCTTCATCGGTCCACCTGCTGCAGGTGAGCAGTCTGTTAAGATCAAATGGGTGGGGTAGGCGCAGGGGGAGTTTTGGCCTAAATAAAACCCTGGGTTAGGCTTTTTTTTTTTTTAAGAAAAAAAAATCCTTTTTGTAAATTCCAAGAAAGAACTCTTTAGGAAAATAATTATTTCACCATTTTTAAACCAAAGTAAATATTAATTTTTATAATTGGGGGGGGGGGATTCCTCACACAGGCGTGATAAGGTTTGCTTAACACACCTCACATGTTGGACCAGTTTGTGCACTGACTAAATGAATTTAATGATTTATTGAAATCAAATATTAACACTATTTCATCTGATTTGGCACTTAGCGTCAAATTTCAAAACTTTCTTGTAAACCTTTCAATACTCATTGCAACAGACACATTTCAGTTTGTGCAGAGAGATAAAACCAACTCCTAACCACTGAACTAAACCTAAACATTGGTAATGTCATCAGGCAAGGCAGACTTGCCAGTGTGCATAGTTGAGGTGTCTTTAGCTCCAGGTGCGTTTGCATTGGTAGACAAAAATTGTCACTTGAAACTGTCAGAACGTAGACAAACAAAACGCACAGTGCTGCATGCTGTTAACTGAAACCACCACTTACTCAAACTGCTGAGGGGAAATGTCACTGCAACTTCTGGATGGGTATAAGGATGAATTTTAAGTATTTGGTGTGAGTCCTTAATGTCTCATCTAGTGCCATCATCCAGTCAAATGTTCACTCCATTTCTGTCCAGTATTTGGTTTATCACCATATAGCTGCAAAACTGTTATAAACAATGTAACACATTTAAGAAGAAACATATGATGTAGTATGTTCGTACAAGTTCAAAGTTCTCACTGCAGATCCCTGCACAGCCCTGAAGGAATGGATGCATGTTTTTCCTTTTTAGTCTTCAGCCCTGGCACGCTGTGATCTTCTGTTTCTTGTCGTTTTGCGTTTCTCATGCAGGTTGGCTGGTGGACAACACAAATGACTATAGCTCTGCCTTCTACCTCTCAGGCCTCTGCCTCATTTCATCAGCAGTGTTTGTCATCCAGGTCGACCGTATTGTTCAGAGGAGAAAAGCCGTGCAGGCTGAAGGTCATCAGGTGATCATCGGGGAACACTGGGAAGCAGGAAAAGTCGAGTTTTAATCTGTTGCACAAGGATTTTTATCAGAATGAGCACGAGGTGCCAAAAATACTTTTTGTTGGGCTTGGTGAGTGTTTGATCTCATGACATGGGACTTACAGAAGCTTATAAATGGGAGTAACACAGTTTTTTTTGCCTGGGAGTGAAAAGGGGGACAACAATGTCAGCCGGTGTTAAGAGACCAGTATTTTAAACATTTTAACTGACAACCCATAGAAATGGTTTGAACAAAAATAGTGTTATATTTTACATTTTGGACTAAGACATTTTCATTGTGTGCAAAGACAATTTTAAATAGCTCTTGCATGATTCACTGGCTGTCCAGATGATTGAGCATGTAGTTTCAGGCAGGGCCATCTCTGCCATTAAAATCACTTCTTAAAGAATCATCTTTAAGAACATGGTTGTCAGAAAGACACTCACAAGAACAAATCAGAAATAGGATCCTGTCCAGTTTACAGCATGCAATTCTACATTTTATTTAGTAAACGTTAATGATCAGTACAATTTAGGTTGCAGTTGCAAGCGTCTGCAGCTTTCTTTATTGCCCTGGAGGACCGGGGTGTCTAAAAATGCAAACTGTCTGATCTCTAAAAGAATGCAGCAACACACGCATACCATAGCTGTGTTCCTAAATGGCACGTGCTCAGCATGTTCTCATGTTGCAGACTGATCTTTAGTGGCTCCAGTAACAATGTGTTAGTCCGTCTCTTCATAGGGTCGGACTTCCCCTCTCTCTCTGTGCCTCTTAGCCCCCAGCCTGTTTGTTCCTGGCCCACGGAGTTCGATGGCAAAGAAGAATAAGCTGTTACATAATATATCCTGTAATACTTGTTATAAATTGATTCAGGAATATCAGTGTATTTTAGAAAACAGAAATATTATTTTGTTTTCTTTGAAGCTGTTGGGCTCCTGTATATTATGAGGGCTGTAAACCCAACTTCTGTGTGGTAACTCCAGTGTTGGCTTTCAGTGTTAGTGGTATGTTAGAGGTACGTCTGGTTTTGAAAAGTTGTATTTGGTCAGTCATGGTGTCGCCTTTTCTTTTCTTTACTTTATTTAAATAGGTAATGCAATAGAGACTAAAGATGAAGTCTTAAAAGGAAACGAGCTTTGATAACTTTTAACCACTTTAAACTATGACTTTTCTTAATCTTTTGAAACATAACTTGAAACCCTTTTTTAGTACTGTAATACCAGTTGTCATTGGCACTATTGCCCTTTTCTTACTTAAACACTACATTTTACAGCAGGTGTAAAAAAGAAATTAGTTTTAACAAATTCTACCAAAGTAGAATTAATGTCTTCAGGTTACTTGTGCACATTATTGAAGTTTTTCATGTCACCAATTCTTGTAGCTGTTTAATTGCTAAAATATTAATAATTAAATCACTGCTGATGATTTTAAATGAGTGACTCATGTCTGACTTGTCCCGTCATCTTTGTCTTATCCGCCTTTTAACTTTCCCAAAGCTAAAGGCAGATCCTAAACAGCTCTGCTCAAACTCTCAGCTGCTCACCACAATGTGAAACTGTTACCACTTACCAGGATGAGGATATGTGTAGTGACGTCTGGGCCCAGTTGTTCAAAAAGTTTATTCTGGATCAGAATGATCTGGATTTGGAAATCCCATGTTTTGCTATCCAGGATCATGTAACCTGTCTTACTTTTATTTGAAGGGACAGAAAACACACAATAAAGTAACACAAAGATTTCCTTCCATTTTCTATGATGTAGGCTTTGAGCTTGTGTTGTCCAGTAGTTAAAATAAAGCTCATTCAGAGGTCAGGCAGCAGCTTTTAGCTTTTCGGAGGCAATCTCAGAATGAGGGACTGACTGGACCTGCAATAAGGGATGAACTTTTTACAAACTACTTTAGAATGGTTCATCATTAACGATTTGTGCCATTTGTAATTAATGTACACTATTAAGTGACAATTGAAATTAAACTATTTTTGTTTGATATTAACAGCTGTTTTTTTACTATACTTAAGGTAGTAGGTAGATAGGTAATGTCTACTTCAACTACGTTACCACTGTAGGCTCCTAGAAGATGTTGCATTTTTTAATAGGTTAATGACATTTTGTTCCTAAAATCCACCCTGAATTCAGCCTGCTGTAGGGATCAGGATAATTCTGATTTTATTTACTTTTTAATTTTTTGGGATCAAAGGGATCCCATTTGTAGTAAAGTTTTAATCAACACAAACTGAAAATTTGATCCAGATCTGATCCGATTTCAGAATCTTTTTTTTCTTTTTAACAACTGGGCTCTGGGAATCTGCAGTACGCGCTGTACAGATTGCTCAGGAGTTAGAAATACAAATATTATGTAACTTCATCAAATCAGTTTCAGCCTTTTCTCATGGCTAAACACTTTTTAAATTATTCTGTAGCTATTTTAATGCATTTCTCTTTTCAGAAAAAACCCACCAAGGATACACTTGTTAGCTTCTCAAAAATTGTGAAAATTGTGTTTGCCATCAGATAAAACATGAAATTTAAATGTTAACTTAGGCTTTCAGTAACGGACATTTATTGTTATGGACTGAATGATAAGATAAAATTGCTAATTTTGTTCAACCATCCAAAACCTAAATATTCAGTTCATTATATTCAATAAATAGATGCTGTAACCCTCCCTAATAAAAGTGGAGACTGAATGTTTGGCATTTTTCTTGGAAAAATGACTAATTATAAAAATCGTTGACTTAATTTTCTGCCAATTCAACTAATTAACCATTAAAAAGATGTAAAAGGAAATTCATCCAAAATGTCCAATTAAATTTGGAATAAAATACCTAATGAAGACAATGGAATCAGGAAAAAGTGCATTTTGTTAAGAGCTTTTCACACATCTCCACTTTGTCAGAATGAAGTCAGGATTGTGTGAAACTGAATTGAAGTGTCCCCCACCCACCCTGTTACCACTGGGTAACAGTGTTGTCTCAAAGGAGAACTTAAACGGTCTTGAAACAAAATGTACACACACACTTAAAGACAAATGTTTATTACAGACATTTTTCTACATAGTTTATTAGAAAATAATTAACGATTAACAGTCAGACTATCCTTATTTAGTTAGTCAACCAATGTCACAACACATTTAAACATTTTCATACAACAGATGCATATTAACAAGCCTAAACTACCTGCTGTTCTGTCAGGTAGTTGGAAAAAAAAATAGGAAAGTTGAGGCAGCTATTTTACACAACAGAAATTGAGGCACCAAGGGCATTTTTTAAAATAGATGTTGGGAGTCTAGAAATTAATTGTACTCAACTTAAAGTACAGCATTTCAGGGGTGTGTTACAGAGCGGCCTTGTTGTCAAAGGGAGCACTTATTTTGTGACCGGGAAAAGCAAAGGTGGCACCTTTGGTTCATTGGAAGAGTTCGAGTAGGGGAAAACCCCAAGACCCCTGCGAAACAAAAGGTGTGACTGGACGAAGCCCAGTTCCAGTGGCCACCTCGCAGACTTGACACTCCTTCATAATGGCTAAGCTGGGGCTCAGGACTGTTCCACTGTGAAATTAGCCAACTTAATACACTTTTTGCACTGCTGCAGGTTCTGGTTAAGAAAATTAATCACAATTCATAGGGCCTAATATTAAAAACAGGGAAATAACTAACTAGCTAGAAGAAAACAACAGCAGAAAAGGTGGCCTTTTTTGTCCCATGAAGAGCCTGACAGTATTAATTAGTTTGTATCTAATTTGATGAAACATACTATAATATATAGGTAAGTGTGAGCAAAATTCACTTGATTTTATTACACTACATCTGAAATAGAAACATCACATGGCCCCAGCAAATCTGATTTGATTGATTGTGAAGTAGTGTTTTGAGCCCAGTTTCACTGAGCCAAACAGTCAAGTCTGTGAGGTTTTAGAGCTTAGGTAGGACACTGGGACTGGACCATAGGGGCCATCTATGAGGAAGCTCTCTTCTCCTCATATGGAGACTCGTAGGCCTCCATGGGCGGGCAGGTGCACACAAAGTGCTGGTCACCGTAGATGTCATCAATCCTAGAGATGCTCGGCCAGAATTTGGTCTCGGGCCTTATGAAGGGCTGGAAAGTGAGAGGAGGAGGATAAACATGAGAACAGAGTCAATTTAATGGGGCTTGCTTGTTGCGCTGTGCAGACATCACAAAGTGGTAAACTGCATGGCGTTAAAACGGGAGACAATAAGGTTTAAGTAGTGACAAAATCAAGGATGGTGGTGTTGTGTTTGATGGCCCATTAAAAACCCATTAAGTAATTAAAGTAATTTTTCAAGTAAAAATACCAAATATTCCCTGGTTCAAGCGTCTCAAATGTGAAAGTTTCTGGCTTTTCTATGTCACGTCGATAGTAAAGTGAATTTAGACAGAGACGAAACAAGACATTTGAATTATAGTTCAAATGGCAGATACAGATATCGATATGTGAAAAAAAACAAATATACATATGCATTTTCTTTTTTTACATTAAGACAAACAATTTTGATACGGATCTTAATAAACTGTTTGTGGCTCTCATAGCATTAAAAAAAGGAATGTCTTTTTCTGGAAACAATGTCCGCTGTTACTCTGGATAAAATAAAATTATTACACCGAGAGTCTGTTCCAAGAAGCAGGTTTGTGGAGTAAAACAATGTTTACTATTCAACAAACAGGATAGGGAAATAGCAAAGTACTAAAATATGGTATTCCATGGGATTTGTTAACAAAAATAATATAGAATAACACCGGCCTTAACCTTTAAGCTGGAAAGATAATTTAACTATTTAACTGTAATAAAACTAGAATCCAAACAAAGAGTGCAGATGTAACTGACTAAGACATTTTTTAAATACTTTCTGCTGCTCTGCGCAGGTTTTGTGGGAATAAAACATTCCAGTATTGTAATTCTTACTTCTCACCACTAGAGAGCGATACAGACAATTCATTTCTCATCTTAAGCACCAAGTCTTAGAAGGGAGCGTGTAATTAAGTAAGAGGAAAGAACACTCACCAAGGGGAAAGCAGCGTGCTCCCTGGAGTAAGGTCTGTCCCAGTTGGAGGATGAGATGCAGGCCAGAGAGTGAGGAGCCATCTGCAAACAAGCACACATGAGAGGACTAGATGTCAGGATCAATGTCACAGCTGCTGAAACTCATCTTTTTACCTCATACAAACTGACAATAGTAGCGTACTTTAAGCGGGTTGATGCGAGAGTCCATCCGTCCCTTTTCAATGTCCGCAATCTCCTGTCTGATACCAAGCAGGGCGTCGCAGAACCGGTCCATCTCAGCCTTGTCCTCTGACTCCGTGGGTTCTATCATGAGGGTACCTGCCACCGGCCACGACATGGTAGGTGCATGGAAACCTTGACACCAGCACAGGAAAAAAAAAAATAGGTATTTGTTTTTAAAGGTTACAAAATCCCAGAATCAACTAGTTGGTTTTAAGGGCCCAAGAAAAATACCATAATCCTGCAGCCTCTTGGCCACGTCAACAGCCTCAATGTTAGCAGTCTTCTTGAATGGCCTCACATCCAGAATGAACTCGTGTGCTACAAAACCTGTCAAGGCCAACATGAGAGCATCAAAGAGAAATGTTTTTAAATGTGACAGTAAGCCGATTATGTTGCTTTCAAATGAAACAATTGGTTGTAAATGTCCCTGGAAGCGTAGAGAACATGCATCCGTACCTTTCCTGCCTCTGTACAGGACCTTATAGTGACCTTCCAGCCTCTTGGCCATGTAGTTTGCATTGAGGATGGCCATCTCTGTTGCGTGAAGCAGGCCTTTGGATCCCATCATCTAAAGACAGAACCACAGGCGTGAAGTGGGCAGTAATTTTCAAATGAAGAGTTTCAATCTAATTTATCTTATTATCTCAGCAATTTATCTTTTTGCACTACTGACTGGTGAAACCTTCAGTCATGCAGCTTTGATTTGCGAAAAGGTTCTTGTAACATTTTGAATCAAAACACTTTAGTAACAGTGAGCACAGCTCCTGAACAAACTACTCTGTCAAAGTTGCTTTTGAACGGTCTCAGTAATGCAGATTAATAAATATCCAGGAGTATAAAAATAAAAAAGGCAGCTGGATTGTACGGTTTTAGTCTTGAAAACTTGGAAGGACAAAGAGAGAGAAGGGCTGCCTGTTTCGCTTGTGTCCAAAATGTGCACATTGTGTCACGCAGGAACACTTCTTCCTTATAAACAGTAGACGCTACGTACAGCGCCGCCGTCTTCACATTTTTCGTGCAGTTGATCACAAATTCACACTTTAATACATGTGACATGAAATTCACATGGCAGCCAGGGAACTTTAACAACTCATGTGAAACAACAACAGGAGGTTTTAATGCCTTCACAGTCCTATTGCCTCAGACATAGTAGAGAACAACTTCAGATAAGTTGTTGGCTTTGAGTCACATAATCAATAAACTGCCGCTTTTTTCTAGTGATTTAACTGCTCTGAGTACAGACTGTTGTCCTGCTTGGATGAGTCACTATTAAAATGAATCTTAGGGCTTCTCATTTGTTCTTATGTCCCTCACGACATTATCTGCAAAGAAAAATTCTGATTTGACAGCAGAGCAGAACGACACTGTAATAGTCTGCGCTGACCTTGATGTAAGCCCAGGAGATTGGTAGGATGGCGCTGGAGCCCCAGGGGGCGGCGCTGATGGTGCCCAATGAGCTGTCGGTGTTGACCGACATGGGTACCACCGGGTGGCTCGGCAGGAAGGGAGCAAGGTGGGCCTTCCTGTTGAAGAGTAGGTGAATGTCGTGATAACATGCAGTCTGTCTCAAAGTGAAAATAATGTGATGCTGATGAGGCATTCAACCTGCTTAACCAGAATAAACCTGCAGAGGTATGCATATACTAGATACTATCAGGATTACTGTCCAATTGGCACCCTAGCATCTGTTCCTAAATGTCTGGACGCACACACACACACACACGACTAACATTTTCCCACTTCATCTGGTGGGTTTGGAAGTCTATAGTCTGACTTACACTCCAATTGGCCCCATGCCAGGTCCTCCTCCACCGTGAGGGATGCAAAAGGTCTTGTGCAGGTTGAGATGAGACACGTCAGAGCCGTAATCTCCAGGACGACACAGACCCACCTGGAAAACAAGAAAAATAAACTGTCAGCGGTTATCGTGTCTCCTTTAAGCCAGATTAAAATACTCCGTATTTGCATAGCGCCTTTCTAGTCTTTTCGACCACTCAAAGCGGTTTTACACTACATTTGCATTCACCATTCACTCACATTCATACACTGAGCCTAAGTGCTCATACAGAAACTAACATTCATACACAGAGGCAATCTTATCTTGCCCAAGGACACTTTGACATGCAGCCTGGGGCAGCCGGGGAGTGAACCGCCTATCTTCCAATGAACGGCCAACCTGCTCTTCCTCCTGAGCCACAGCTAAATAAATGGGGGAATGCTTAACCTTGACATTGAAGACTGATGCTATAGCTTAAATCAAAGGAAAGTGGTTTTTAATATGCACCAGTGTAATTAATTTAACTCTAGTTCAGGACACGTCTTAGTTTAGGATCTCTGTAATGAAGGCCTGTAGAGATTATTTTAGTTGTAGCTTTATGAAGCATTTAGAATTTAAAACATTTATTTACACATAGCTTGAGTGCTCGTGAGCTCCTCCTTAATCTATCTCACATAGCTCACTGCACCTCAACCTGTTTCAGGGACTTGCGGAGGAATAACAAACACAAATCAGCGATCTTACTGAAAATCATTTGAACATCTAAGGTTATCTCAGATTCCCAATTATTCAAGAGCCATGTGACTGAATTCTACCAGTAAAAGAGGAAGAAGTTTGCATCTTAAAAGTAAGAAGGGGGGCAGGGTCTGTAAGTCTGTCAGGGATTGGTTGAGGTAGTGCTGGTGAAAAACAAATCAATTAGCATATTATAGAGGCTAAAGGTTATCTATTTACAGCACAACACACATCTATAAACCTATATACCATTAGCCTTCAATCTTCAGAAGTAATATTTTACAGTCCATGAACAACATTCAGACTTTCAGTTTTACATTACAGACCAGAGACCACATGTTGTCATGTTACACTGCGGTTCCTTCGCTCACCTGGGCGTTCATGTTGGCGCCGTCCAAGTACACCTGGCCGCCGTTCTCATGAATAAGATCACACACGTCTCTGATATGCTCCTCAAACACACCAAAGGTAGAAGGGTAAGTGATCATCATGGCTGCCAGACTCGCCTTGTGTTTATCCACCTGGAAGAGAGACATTGTTATTACTAAAATTACATTATGGAGTGTTGGGGACTCACAAGTGTGACTTCTAAGCTGTGAAAAAATATAAGTAATCACAAACAAACAAATTAAAACCCAGAGTAAAGACAATAAAGCAGAGACGACATTCTCAGACTCCTTTTACACCATCACACAGCTGTATGATGAGCGCTCCCTGCGCCAAGTAAATTGATCTTCTTGTGTATAACCGGTGAAATGCAAAAAGCCCAGCTCTCACCAGCGCCTTGAGGTGTGCCAGGTCGATGTTGCCGTCCTTGTCCACCTCCACCACCTGAACCTTCATGCCAGCCATCTGAGCGTTCGCTGGGTTGGTGCCGTGGGCCGACTTGGGGATCAGGCAGACCTGGAGAGAAAGGAAACATTTCAGTGTCGCAGGGCAGAGAACTGGTTGAGCAAAAAAAAAGATCATGTTTAATATGAAGAAGCTTTAATATATTTGTAGCCATTATCAAAGAACAGAATATCCTCAGATTAAGATAGGACACTGACATATTAAAGCTAAAGCATTGTGTGCTGACCATCAGGCTAATATCCTCATAATTAATTTGAATCAAATGCTGCTGCTTTTTACAGAGGGGACACCTAATTAAAGTAACGGATGGACCAAAATATATTAAGTTCAAAATCAAAACGAAAAATAAGTTCAAAATTTTAGTATACTGTTATACTGTATAATAAATACAAATAATTTAATTCTGCAAAAAGAGCAGGTCTTTAAAGGGTTTAGTGTGTGTGTGGAAAATGCTGAAACTCTTGAATTTTCATCTGGCACCCACCACAGGCACTAATGTGTAACCTGCCCGAGGGTCACTAATTGATTTTGCCCCTTATTAGGGCGACGTTTTATAACTTAGTCACACAAGGAAACTGGGGCACTTAGACCTCTGGGTTGGGTAACACTGACACATGACTGCCTGCGAAAACATTGACAACTGCAAGTCACTGGTGTGACAGGCTCAGCAAAGTCTTAAAAACTTCCAAATATGGAATCTTGAAAGCAGGTAGCCTGTAGTTGGATCACAGCATATTCAGCCCCTTTGTTTGCACAAACGGATGTTAGTTTGGACCTTGACTGTTTCAAGGGATCAGGCCACTATCTAAGATGTACTAAAAAAAAAAAACAAAGGCCAATTTACAGTACAAGTGAAAAAAATACTTTAGTCAGCCAGTCTTTAATCTGAGGGGATGCCTTATCTCCCCTTGTCCTCTGGCTACTGCCAATCAGCATGTCAGGATACCAAAGGAATTTCTCACCTGCATACTTAAAAACTTGTTAACATGTAATGTCAAAGTGACCCGTCGTAGCCTGGGAACAATAAACCTGACTGTCAGGAACTGATAGGGCTTCTGAATATGCTCTTCAACCTCTGTCAGTTGGCATTCACACAGCATAATTAAAGAGACTATTGGTGATAAATAATTGTAGATGTCGGCCCTGTAACATATGTCTAAGAATAGCAGGGAAAGGATCGCTTTATTGCATTTAGAAGCATTTTAAATCATAACAAAAGTTTTATTTTGTTTGTGCACCAGCAGAGGTTTCACATTCTCTTGAGTGTCAGGAGCCTCAGGGTTACATGCTTTGGCTCCTTTCATCTTCACTTTAAGTAAATTGTAATGCAAATGACGAGGAAGTTAAAGAGATACTTTGGCTAATACGTGTATTTACTTTCTTGGGATTTAGATGATTTAATCAATGCCGCTCATGTCTAGACGTTAAATGTGAAGCTACAGCCAGGAGATTGTTAACTTAGCATAAAGACTGGCTACCCGGGATCAAAATCCGCCTACCAGCACCTCTAAAGCTCACTAATTCACGTTTTATTTCTTGTTGGTTTAACCCGCACTAAAAAAAAAAAAAAAAAAAAGACAGGTTGTGGCTTTTCACGGAGGGTTGGGTGTGTGGCCACAAAGACCAGGGTTCAATTCCCCATTGTGACCCATCCACCAATGTGTCCCTGAGCAAGACACTTAACCCCTCATTACTCCAGAGGTGTGCAACCTCTGACAAGTATAGCAATTGTATACTTGTCGCTTTAGATAAAAGCGTCAGCTAAAAGAATAAATGTAAAGAGACGAAAGCAGTGACTTCTTGGAGTTTTGTTGTCACTGTGTTGTTAACAAACACATTTTAGTTTACAGTTCACTTTGAGTGTGGATTTTCCAGTCTTTATGCTAAGCTAAGCTAATGGACAGCAGATTGATATATTTTTTTTAAATAATAAAAATAGCTTTTTATTTATTTATATTTAAAACAACATTAAACTGAACAAAAATCCACAACAAAATGACATTACTGAAAATAAATATAAAAGTAAATCTAAAAGCGGGGGCCACTACACTCAGCATTTTTCATGGGTCCCTGCTTTAGGCCTTAGATAATCAGTCAGTTTTTCCATAGAGTATATTTGCTCTATAATATCCAGCCACTGTCCTGGTCTTGGAGGGTCACATTTAACCAGCTTCCTGCTATGGCTTTTTTACATGCAAGTATCAGGATTTTTAGAGAGTCACTGGGTATCAAGAATGTTTGTAGGGTGTAATAAAAAATAAAAAAATCTGATTAAGTTCTTCCATCTGAATTCCCTCCCTCATTCTTCTTCCAATTTTGTAAACCACAGTTCAGAAACAAGGACATCTTAGTTTGAGTGAATCTGCTAACACCTCAATCACTTCATCACCTTCTGCTGAAATTCCTTTCTATCACAGAAATGTTTTAGCTGTGAATATCTGGCCAGGTCCTTATTTTCTAAATTAAGAGTGTCCTTCAAGTTTGACCCTCTGCAAGAAAGCAAATAAGTAATTTCCCAAAATGTTGAACTATTATTTAAAATACATTTTTCTCTAAATTTCTGTTGGTCACCGCACATGGCTCTGATTATAACATTACTTTGTGCTGTATATTAACTTTATATTATATTAACTTCCACATAACACTAATACACACAGACTTCTGGTATGACTGCAGTCCAAAGCAGCACACTTACACTTCTCGCTCTCTCTCCCTTTGAGTTCAGGTAGGCTTTTATTGCAGCCAGGCCGGCGTATTCTCCCTGAGCACCACTGGAAGACAAGGCAAACACACCATGGTCATGTACTATAGACCCAGACACATCCTTACTTCAGCACAGTCCAAAGACCAGTCTGCACATATTACCAAAAGGGGAGAGAAGGGTTGGATGGACAGTCAACAGCATGATAACTCTCCAGGCCAATGTAGCATGGTGTGCTATTCATAAACCCTCTGCTGCTGATAAGTGGTGATAGACAACTGAGGTGGGTGTGTGCTTTATCATCTGAAACCTGAAATATGAAGCAAGTCGTTCCTAACATTTGACAACTGGATACAGACTGAAGTCTGAAACCAACTAAAAATCCCCAGAAACAAAAAGGGGCAAAAGGCATGACACAACAATCCAAGCGCTCACTCTACTCGTTTCTCACTTAAAATAAAATGTTGTTTCCTCTTTTTAAAAATCCCACATATATACACAACACACACATACTATTTGTGTCTGGATTTGTCCTAAATTCACCAAAGCTAGCATGACATAATGCCTCTTGTATATTTAAAACATAAAATTAGAATAGTCTTAATTTAAAGGCCATTTTTTCAAAATTATTTTATTCCCCCTCATACAGAAATCTCCTATTCAGTAGCACTAACTTAAACTAAACTTTCCAGTTTCATTACCATTTATATTCTGAAGGTTTTTACAGAGGAGGTTGTTCATATGGCCTCCATACCCTGCTTTATAAAACGATGTATTGCTGAAAACATGGTGTAAATGGATTATTTATGGCTGGTTAAAGTATTCTGATTGATGAAGTAATAAAAAGAGATCTCCAAAATTCTCTCTATAAAAACCTTTGACTCTAACATGTCAACAAAATCAAACAAAAATTTTGAACCTGGCTTTCTCCAATGTTCAGATTTTTGTTCTGGAAATGTATGCAAATTAGCACGTATTTATTAGATAATGCCTCATTTGTATATTTAAACATACAAACGTGTAACACAAAAAAATACTAGTCTTAATGAAAGTAATAAATTGGGTTAACATTTTGACCCTGTTCACCTGTAGTGTCTGGCCTTAAGCATCACTTTATTTTTGTATACTAAAGAGGAAAAACATTTTAGAGCTTGACATCAGGGACTAACGCTTTATGAGTTGGTGTTGGGACCACCGCTTCGCGATGTGTGGCAGCACTGAGAAGCAGGGTCTCGACACTGGGATACACACATTTGTGAGACGACGAAAAGGTGGATCTTACCTGTTTGGCTGGAAGGAGATTTTGTCATAGCCCGTCACCTCACAGAGGTCCCGCTCTAGCTGTCTGAAGAGCTTCTGGTAGCCTTCCGCCTGATCCAGAGGCACGAAAGGGTGGATGTTGGCAAACTCCCTCCAGGTGATTGGCTAAAGGAGCAGAGGACAGCAGTGAGCCAGATGCAACTTTCTAAACCTCTTCAGGCAAAGGTTCAATCTTGACAATGGATTAAAGGTGTTCAGGTGATCACGGACATGGTTTTGTTTCTTTACATACTCACACAATAACAAATAAACCATCTCCATTACGAGTGGAAAAATACTCTCTGCTGAGGAAGGCCACGAAACAAGGTTTGAAGTTTCGGAAACGCTAATCAAGTGGAGTTTGTGATGACAATTTCCTCTCAACCTACTTCACGTTAGTTTTGAGGATACAGGATAAATCATTTGATTTACTCACCATGAGCTGTGAAGAGCTGTTTAGCTTCATTGTGCAGGAGCCCTAGTGAAGAAAGCAACTTTTCACCACCACATAACTCTCACATATGATGTGAATTTCAATTGTTTGCAAATGTGCATGTCGTTCTAACCAGTGGGATCATGCTGTGCACCAGGGAGATGTCCTTGTTCTCCAGACGCTTCATGTATCGCACAATGTTGGTCTCAGAATGATAACTGGAAACAAAGATTAACCAGAGAGACAGAAGTAGGATTAACTG
The DNA here is from genome assembly GCA_024633595.2 of Lepomis macrochirus. Classification (NCBI taxonomy): domain Eukaryota; kingdom Metazoa; phylum Chordata; class Actinopteri; order Centrarchiformes; family Centrarchidae; genus Lepomis; species Lepomis macrochirus. The sequence continues at coordinate 13,557,918 of JALXJV020000005.1, read as the reverse complement.
AGGCCATGTTACTCTCTTGTCCGGTCAGCTGGAATGTCACTAATGAATCCAAAATGGACACCACTAGCCTGCTTATTAAGTGCATTAGCAGGAAGTCTGACCAAGTATGTTTACTCTTTGACATAATCATTTCATGTCAAAGAGTAAACTGAGGACTTAAGACATTAGTTGCCCTGATATCAGACTGTCTTTATGGCGCTAATAAAGATAATCTGTTCCACTTTTAGCAGCCAAGAGATGTCTGTGCTGCCTTATTGTTGAAAACGCATTTCTACTTAGAATGAAAAAATAAGTTGTTACAATGCTTAAAAAACACACTGTTCTTGTTTTGTTTGGGAACAGAATCCTTTATTTAAAATGATAAATTAAGCCAGATCTTGGAGGATGACTGTGGGTAGAAAGACTAACACCAGCTGCATGTTTATTAAATGACAGCAGGGGGGCTACTGTTTGAAAATCAAAAGGCTTATGGATTGTTGCATCATATTCTGATTTCAGTATGCAACCACAGTAGGAATGAAAAAAAAATAGTACTTAAAATGCTCTGAAGCAAACAGATTTAACAAGTGTTGTAGCAAATACAGCAGAGCTTTATCAGACAATCTGAGCTCAGGCTCAACTTTTTCATCTGTGATATAATGTCAAAGGTAAGTACAGTGCTGATCGAAACCAGACAATCAAAACATGTCATTAAAGGCATAAAACTGACATTATGACTGAGCAATTTGTTATCACTGTTATAATGCTAATGCCATGTGCTAAAGTATTGCAATTTAACTGAGAACACCAACCTGTTAAAGACCTGGTGCGTGAGGTACTTGCTCGTCCTCTTGAAAGGACTTCCCATGATCCCCTTCACCCTCTCGCCCATCTTCTCCGCGATCAGCTCCTGGAATGTTAGTGTTTCAAATTAAAGCAAGTTGGAGTTTTACTTTAAAGCTACTTCTATAAAACAACATAATCAGTGTTCGGCCCTGAAGCAGAGACACAGATACAGCTGATCACCAACAGTTTGTGAACGACAAAAATCGACATACCGCTGAAGATTCACAGCCGAAGACCCAGAGCAAGTCATCCAAGTCCCTCTCGGTCACCGTCTCGTCCAGAGAGACACCCAGCTGTTGACAGAGAAAAGGCAGGATGAAAACTAAAAACTATTTTCAAACAGCAGCATCAGCAGCATGCCTTGGATATTAAAGCCTCAGTCTTAAAATCATGTTAAGTGCAGTATAACACAGCTCGTTTCAACAGCTTGGGGGAGAGTCTAATAGCCCATGAGTAGCCAACCCTGTTTTCTCTGTCTGCTGTAATGATGGGATTGTAGATTTCCGAGTTCTGAAAATAACTTTAATACGATTTGGACCAAGCATTTTAAAGTTACAAAGCACTGCAAACTCTGTGATGACAGAGTGCAGACGCCAAAGGCATTCTGGACGTATGCCAGAGGGTTTGGTTTTACCTCCCAAGTAATAAAGTTTCTCACAACAAAGACTTCCTATTAGTAAAAGGATGAGTAGCTTCCAACTTGTTTATTGTTCATTAAAAGATTAAAAAAAGAAAAGAGCAAAACAGTTATTTCTCCAACTTTTGGTCATTTGTCTAGAAATCATCTATAATTTACATTACAGCTATTTCCCAAAGCATCAGCTCTGTTATTAGTTTTAAAATAAATTACTTTGTGGGAAAGTGGGTTAAAAAATGTTGCTTTTTATTAATTAACAAAACCCTTTTTTATTTATGTTTTAAATGTGCCCTGGTTAATTCATTGTAATTGTGTGTGTGTGTGTGTGTGTGTGTGTGTGTGTGTGTGTGTGTGTGTGTGTGTGTGTTGGGTACAGTGATGCACTGTGTAAGGCTGCTGTTATGGATGTTGATGCTGGTGATTGTAATCGTGTTGTATTATGTGGTGATGTTTCACGTTTGTGGTGTTTCCCTGTGGTGGTGTAGCAATGGCAAAACACTGCTTACAGATGAAGTCTGAAAAAAAATGTTCTACCCAAATGTCTATGATCATTTGTTTGTTTTTAAACCACCAGCATGGTGCTTTCCAAGAACACGGTCCTAGCTCTCACCACTCCCTCAGTGTAGACTCTCAGGTTGATCTGCCTCTGTACGGCTCGCTCAACGATGTCTTTGGCTGCCACGCTGCAGCTGATCTTCAGAGTGTCGAAGAACATCTCACTGTGCAGGCGGTGTCCTGCTCTCTTCAGACCTGAAACCACATACGGTAACGTGTTTAGATGAATAAATAACTGTATCTGTGTTTAACTATTCATGGAGGGTGGAACTGGCTAATTGCATTTCGCATGATGTAGCAATGATGTAATATCACCACAAATTAAAGGAAATGGCAAGAATCACAGTAGTTTATTGGTACATTCATTACTTTCTTTAATGCCTTAACAGGTGATAAGTATTATCTTGGATGTTGACAAAATTAGAGACACATTAAACATCTCGCTCTCACTTGTGATGCCGGAGCCGCATCAATAAAAATTTCAAGTAAAAAAACAAAAAGCAAATTTACCTTCAGCAAGTATCAGAGCAGCATTGTGTGTCCTCTCAGCAATGTGTTTGAGTCCCTGTGGGCCGTGATACAGTGCGAACATAGCAGCCATGTTGGCCAGCAGAGCCTGGGAGTCAGAGGTTGAATAATGCGGATGAAAATGTATTATTTGGTTCAGCAACAATAAAATTCAACTACAAATAAAAAGTCACATTCTCCCAAATTATTTTACTTCACTTTCTTTCTTTATATGTTGAAATGATAATAATGTACAAAATGTGAGGCTGGTCATACCTGTGCTGTGCAGATGTTGCTGGTTGCCTTGTCTCTGCGAATGTGCTGTTCTCTGGTCTGCAAAGCAAGCCGATACACCTCCTTACCAGCTGCGTCCCTGAAATGTAAATATATCTTTTTTTAAACTGTTAAACACTCAAAAGGTGCTTTTGAGTATTTTTAATATGAAGCCCTGTCATTTTCTAAAGTGTACACTCAGTACACTAGTGTACCTAGTGACTCCAACCATTCTGCCAGGCATCATTCGGACCAGGTTGTCTTTAACAGCGAAGAAGGCAGCGTGGGGGCCGCCGTAGCAGAGAGGAACCCCAAACCTCTGGGAGCTGCCCAGTGCGATATCAACGCCAAACTCTCCAGGGGGACGCAGCACGCAGAGGGCCAACAGATCTGTGGCACAGCAAGCCAGGGCCTGGACAGGAAAAGAACCAGAATATTATCAAGACAATGGTCATAAAACAACAACTAAGACAAATACTGGCTAATCTGTAGCAGCTGGTTTGCAGGTTTTGAGATTTTTACATTTACATTAATTCCACGGGCAGTTCAACACCAGAATATCTCATAGATCTCCAATCCTAGCTGGCAGGACAAGTTGGAGCTCAAGTTTCTCACTGAACAAGAGAATGTAGGAAAGTGGTTTATAAGAGGGAATGAAAGAGAAGAGGAGGCGTTACAGCTGTTCATTTGTTAAGATGTGTTGAGTGTTTATTATAAAATTGGTTAAGACTACACTTTATCACTTCAAGCTACCCTTTTTATTTCATTTTTTCTAAAGAAAAAAAGGAATTTTATTTTAGTTTACTTAAATTTAGAATTTACTATTGATTATTGATTATTATATTTATTATTGTTGATACAACTATACGTTATGGCGCTGAATGATAACGCAAGTTAATCGTTATGATGGTCCTGGACCTTTGCTTCAGGAAATTTTCTCTAACTGAACCTCTTTGAATTCTAATTGAATACCCCTGATATAAAGTAATGACAAATCAGACAGTTTAGTAAGCAAACGTGCTGCTTCAAGGTGTATTATCCTTACATTACATTATTCCTGGACATTCAAGATTGAATTACTCAAATAGCCACCCATCTCGCGCAGTAGCCTAAAAGCATGCTCATTACGCTTTCACTTGTTTTTGTGGTTAAAGCTCGCTTACCCCTCCCTTATGCGCCCGGTCCACAAGCGATGTGAAGTCTTCCACCCTGCCGTCCGTGTCTGGATACTGGAAGAGCACACCGCTCACATCCTTCCCACTGAAGTCCATCTCATGAGGCAGCTTCAGCATGGTTTTCACCCCGATGTAGCTGAAACATAATAGTGAAAACACCACTTTAAAAAAAAAAAAAGAAGACACTATTGATTACTGTAAAAGAAATATGGGTAGCCTATATAATGATATAGCCTATGAATAAGGATGGTAGTACAAACACTGAGCACCTCAAAAAGAAAAGCTGTTTCACTATACAGTAGCTCAGTGGCAATTAATTAAGAGGGCTCATGCATTGCTAGTGTGTGTTTAATACATACTTGGCTCTGGTCTGCACCACAGCAATGGTCTGGGGATGGCAGCGTGGATCAATGTAGAAGGTGTTTCTTTTGTTCTGTCTGTGAGGAAATGCAACACAAATAACGGGTCAGAGTGAGCACTGTGATCTAAACCTTTTTTTTCCTGCTGCATCCAATACAAGTTGTACTGAAAAAGCATTAATTTGCTTAGTTTCTTCCTGTGGCTCAGATGCGACTAACCCCTATAACAGTATGCTATTTATCTTTTATCCATTTGATTGGATTCCATTTCACAGCACAATGTGAGCAGCAGAGATTGTTATCCACGTCGCTGCTTGTGCTCTACAGTATTTAAGCGTGTGGATACCTGTGGCAGAGCTGCATGGCCTCAGCAGCAGCCGTTCCCTCGTCGAGCAGGGAGGCGTTGGCCACAGGCATGCCTGTGATGTCACAGATCATGGTCTGGTAGTTGAGGAGTGACTCCAGGCGACCCTGAGAGACCTCGGGCTGGTAGGGTGTGTACTGAGTAACCCTGGGTTCAAAACAGACACAACGAATCAACTGAATGAGTTGGGACAAAAGAACAATAGCACAAAGTTGGTGTTATTCAAGGAACCGAGACGGGTCAGCGGAATGCATTGTATGACTCCCCCGACCCCGGGATTCTGGAGAAGAACGTGGGCCAGGTTGGTTGATTTGGATTTGGGTGAAAGAAAATCTTGTTTAGCAGGAGAGAAACACATCATCAGCTCTCGCATGAGTGAAGTCTTAACAACATCAAGTCACAAGGCTCCCTACGAAGGGCACGTTACCCTGCAGCCCAGCAATTTAGCTTTAAATGAGTAACCAAACCTTATGAATAAACATCATTATGGGTCTGGGAAATTGTCAGAGAGGAAGCAAGCTCAAGGCACTTTCAAATTTCCATGGGGGGGGGAGGGGAGGGGGGGTCACCTGAGGGCACTCACCAGCCTGAATTCTCCAGGAGATTGCGCTGGATGGGCGGTGGTACCGAGCAGCTATAGTAGCCCATGCCGATGTAGGACCTCCATACTTTGTTCTGTGACCGCGATCTTCTGTAGAGACTCCAGAATCTCATTCTCACCTGTAAAATATTGAATTTGTGATTATAACTTGGTCTCCACTTCACTGGGCACGACACTACACAGCAGTGTTGGATGACGAAAACAAATCAATTTGTCTACCGGTAATGATTTTTCTACACTGTTTATAAAACCTACTGCTATCTGATAGCAATATTAGTACAAAGCAATTTGGTTTTTTTCAATTTAACTTTAACATCACAATGTGTATCACAATTTAAAATAACATATACAGTGATACATTTTATCCATATCACCCACCCCCTACTATAGATCCACAGATCTGATCTATCAGAAGTGGTCCGATATTGACCTTATAAAGCGGACTGGGTGTCTGCCAGATGTGACCAACCCCACAACTAAATGCAGTTTCTTTGTCAGTAAAATTAGAAAATTCAGTCTATTAGTCAAATGTATTAAGTCACAATGGGCTGCAGTCCCTGAGCTCAAGTTATCGTATGAAAAAATGACTACGAGTACAGTGAAGTATATATATAGATACTGTATTTAGGATTAGGAAAATACTACTAGGAGTAGGCCTACTAGTGTCAGATCAGGAATCAATATTGTCTGATAACCTGAGTTGAGGAATCGGAGAATATGAGTCAGATCGGTGGGTAACTAAACCCTGGTTATGATGTTGGAGTACACATACAACAACTACACTTTGTAAAGTTTGCACTCCTGTCTGACAGAACAATACAATTAACAATGTCAACCCAGATATGCCAAGCAGTCTGATGAACAGCATCTTGTCTCTCATGTGAGGAACTGGCTGTTTAACTAATAAGATTTCTTTTTTTTTTCTTTTTAAAAAAAAAAAAAAAAAAAAAATAGATCAGTGTGGCATGTGATCAGCTGGAGCTGCCACACACAGTATTGAGCTTAGGATGGCCAGTTATCTAACCTCGTTCCCCAGTGCTCTAAGGAAGCTCTGCAAATGCACAACCAGCCTCTGAGATTCCTCTGGCCTTCCTGGCTGCCTAGCAACTCCATGGAATGGACAATACCGCCTGTCTGAACCGAGAGCCCTAACTACTCCTGTTTTCGGAAAAGAAAGACACCTCTAAGTCCTTGGTGGTGACAGGAACCGTAACCAGTGTGGTTATTTACAGCGTCTTCGAAAGGCTAAACAGTGCACATTCAACTTTACACGAGTGGTTGACAGGTTGAATCGACAAAGTTCAGTAGAGAAAATAAACAGTTTGTGATTATCAACATGTTCAGGGTGAGCACATACTGTGTATTTGCATGTGTGAGAGTTTGTTTTAGTAGGGAGGACTGCTTTCCCATGGTCCCGGAGTTCTACAGGGCAGCAAAAAAGCCTGATTCAGAAGCATCCAGGAGGTCTATTGTTGCAGAGAGAATCCCTCGCTGGCTTTGCAAACTGAAGCCCTCCAAAGCTGAACAAGCAGAAAACCAGTACGGCCTCCAGTTTGTTCCTTCAGCATGGCTTGTTGCATTATGAAACCTGACAGAGTCAAGAGGAGGGGCTGACACAAGGGTGGGTCAGAATGACTCGGTGACACGGAGCAGGCTCAGTACCTGAGGATTTGTAACTTCTGTATTTTACCTCGGCCTTTTCTAAATGTTGGATCCTCCAGTGGACCTCTCTAATGTTAAAGATGACCATCCCAAGCGAATCATTCCTATTGTCAAAGCAAGGACTCCAGTTTATAGTCGCAGGGTCACGCAACTGAGTCGTGTCAGCATTTATTTATCATGCACAATCACACATACACACGGTGTCTCAGCACTCTTTAAACAGAATATGTAAGAAAGTCTGTGCTGGGGTTTATTGACTTTCAGTGGTATCCTATTTTGACATGATTACATTTAGAGCACAAACATTAGGAGATCAACACAAAATTAAATCAGCAGCCATATTTGATTGATTGATTAACCGTTCAAGTCATTTTTTCTGGGAAAAAAGCCAAACATTCCCTAGATTCAGCCCCTCGCTTTGTGTAATTTGCTGCGTGTCTTTGTTTTATTTATTAAATATTAAATTGAATACCTGACAAAACAAAGTATTTGTAATTTTCACCTTTTTATGTTTACAGCTCCAAACAGTTAATAAAGTAGTTGAGAAAGTATTCAGCAGATTAACTGATAATGAAAACAACATTCAAACAACATAAATGCTCCTGATTTTAAGCCAACTGGGATTAAAATGGAATAAACTTTATTTCCCACATTTGAAGAGTTTGTCTCATGTATTCCATATGAATGTAACCAATTTCAGCACACTGAACATCAATTAGGTTGTTTCAAATGTGTTATTGCACATATTTGAGATAGCATGGATGCTCTTATTTTTAATATGTTGAGTTTAAACTTGCTGCCCAGTCCTGCTGTATTCTTTTAATTTTGCACATCCGCTCACTCAAAACAATGACAGCATAACAATAGCCCCGGTTCAACAAATTGGCATAAGCCTCACTCCAAGCAGGAATCTATTTGCATTTGTTAATTTATTCATCTTTCACCAGGACTTTACAGACGACTCACATCTGCTACGACAACTAATTTACTAAAATTACTCTTATCTCTGGAAATCCCCTCTGATTCCTCATTACTCTGTCTCTATCCTGTATTTTTTTTTTCTAGGAAATAAGCCAAAACCAACTCGTTTAACGGGAATCTGGGATTGTAATGCGCACATATTGCAGAACAGAAAAAAGAAACCATCCAGTCAAACCCCATGCAAAACATACAGAAGTCACCTTATTAGGAAGCCCCTCGGCTGTGATGTAATGTGAACGCTGTAACCAGATTGAACTGGACTTGGGACCGGAGCTCAAGGCTAAACTTTACACTCCAGTTGCCATCCTATGAGCATCGGCTTCCCAACAGGAGATTGGTGCCGCTCGCCGGGTTTCGCAAAAACAACTCCAAATATGTTCAAAGGAAGACTTACCAGGGGAGAGCGCTCCACGGCACACAATAGAGGTCCAACCTACATTTCAACCACTCACTTGGCTTCATTTAACGCCCGTTTCACGGAAAGAGAGCAGGAGTCGAGTGGGATAAATGGCCCCGTCATGTTTAACATGCATTTTGATTAGATGTACTATTTAAAATCCGGTTTGGCACTACTGCGCCGAGGTTGATCGCGCAAGCTTTCAGCATTAGGATGTATGTCACACAAATGGTATCAATAACAAATACATTGGCATGGAGGTAAACTTACAGACTGGATCATCCATTTTCATACTCCGCTGAATGCGGATGGAGCCTGGGACTGTGTTTTCGATCAACTGGTCGATCGACTGTGGGGGAGAAAAAATGCATTTTAATAAAGAAAAGCACGCAAAACATGTCTATAAATAGCAACTAACATCAATAGCCTATATTGCTGAATGCAAACGTGTCCCTGCTGAAATTTGGTTTAACAAAGCATGCTTTTGCGCCCAATTTTTTCTTTCTTTTTGGGGAGGGGGTGAGTAGTAAATCTTACCTCGAGTCCCAGAACATCGAGCATTTCTCTCTTCTCCCTCTCACCTGGACCAATGTGCCTCTCTGCGAAATCATCATGTCTGGGTAATAGTCTCTCTATCTGTCTGGAGGAGACGACTGCAGACGTCCTCAGACCGCGGGCTGCTGTTGCTACAGATGCCCCGCTGTTTCGGATCCTGCACTGAAGTTTCCAAGCCACGCGGCTCTTGTCCCTCAGATGCCTGCACGGTGCGCCGGGGCTCACCGACTTGGCCAAGAAGATCCCCCAGGACTTGGCGCAGCTCTGCATCTCTAAATCTCTCTGCAAGACAAGTCTGCAAAAAACCGGTGACGCCGTTTCCTCCCGTCCTCGCTCGGCAGAGTTTCCCCCCACTGAGACCGACGCGATCCCTGCAGGACACTCTGCCAACTCCTTCAAACTGCAGAGTTTATACAATTGCACAGTTGCACAAGAGCGGGCCAATCAGAGCGCAGATGCTGCGTGACGCAGTGAGGAGCCCCGGTCAAACACCTGCTAAACTTTCCCACGTGCCCTACGTCCACAGGAAAACACAGGAGTATCACTAAAGAGATATCTCAAATTCCACCCTGAACATTGAGGAATCATAGTTTCCAGCAGCCATCAAGATGGGCTCAGTGATAATGTGGGAGTGCAAGTGGGTGAAGTGGGACACTATGACACCCTTCTAGTCATTTACCCAGTGGCCAATAAAGTGACATAGGTGGTTGTTAATTTCTATTTTATAAACAAAACAGTAATGTATCAGGGGGAAAGCCTGTCTTATAAGAACAAACTTAACAAAGTTCCTGCTTCATCTCAGTTCTTCATGAGTGGTTTGTGGTTTATTGCTTCATAGGTGTGTATGAAAGGATAAAAAAATCCTCCAAAGAGCCTCCTGTTCCTTTTAAATCAACAGGGAGCTTTCTGGAGGACTTTTTTTAGAGACTAGCCCTGTGTGGACTTGCACATCAAAGTCTGCAAGTCTGTGAGAAGAAACCTCAGAGCCTATGAGAGCTTGAAATCTACATAAAGGTAAAGCCACCCACAAAACATGTGGGCCCTGTACACATGTAGCACTTGAAATGCATCTTGGGTGATGTGACTGCAAGTAGGCAGCTCTGAATACAGGTTTAACAGTTCAAGGTGCTTTTAGAATCAACACATTGAGATCCAATCACCTGTCCACACTCAGTCCAAACACTGAGAGGACCATTTTTTAAAATCAAACTGGCACAATGCTGTTTGTACTAAGGTAAAGGAGCTGCTGTAATAGTTTTTTCCAGCAGACATGGCCAAATAAAGAGCTGCATCTGTTCTGATTTAATAGCTTGTTGTAGCTTTCCTGCATCTTGGTACCAGATGTTGGCGGAAATAACTGTATCTGCATGTGTGGATGAAAATATACTTGGCCAAGCAATTCGCTGAAGAAGCCAGGTTAAGACTGCTCAGTGTTACATTCAGTCAGATGATCAATTAGATTCCATGTCCAGAGGTTCAATACCACTTTCATGTTCATAGAATATTGTAGTCTTTATTCAGTAGCAACTACTTTAAGGCAACTACAGTGATGCAGCAATGAGAAACAGATGCATCTAAACAGGTGTCAGCATTTAACAAAAGCAAAGAAGTTTATATGGTAGTAATATTGCTCAGTTGTTTTGTCCTTCTGCTCCACCTGCTTGTGTTTTGGGGTTTGCTGTCGTTAAAGACAGTTGGGAGTATAAATTAAATCATATCTTTATGAATCATATATACATATACATATATAGTGAACCAGTGAACTGAATATACATTGTGGAACTGATTAATGAAGCGGTTACCATAGATGCATTGGCTAAACAGGTACACATTTACTTCATTACTGCATAAAGATGTATAGTTACACTAAATGTGGTGCTTTTGTTTTCTGGTTGATGCGGCTTTGCATTTTTAGATGCAAAATCAATTAGCTAGGTGTGCTTCAATAGGTTGCTTTATGCAGTCATGAAAATCTGACGACACTCAAAATTCAGAATGAGGCAGGAAGTGAAAGGCAGAATGGGAGAGATGGAGGAAAGCCCGTACTGTGCTAGATATTGTTCACTCATTGTGTCGTCCTAGTCCAGGGGGTTTAAAAGACTGTGGGCCTCCCGTCAGACAAACTCGGAAAAAAGGTGCCCCCTCCTCCGCTCATGTTTACGCCTTTGGTTTTGCTTAATTCCTGAATGCATCATGATTATGTTTCATGATCACATACACACTCAACAACTGAGCCCAGATAACCTAATATTGCTGTTTGACGTAACTTCAGACAACATCAAATACCAAAAAAGAAAGTCTGTCCTAAGGCGTTTATTGTTTCTGACTCTGGGAAAGTGGGAAAAACGGTGAATTATCCCCAAAACTACTGTATCTCTGAACTCTACCGAACCAATTCACATACATTTAGGATATTATATGTGGTCTCCTTTAGATAACTAATGTCATTTTTTTTGAACTTCCAATCACTGAACCTCCCTCTGAATCTGTTTAGAGTGCCCCTGGGTAGGCCCGCCTCCCACTTTAAAAATCATGTCCCCGTCAACATGTGTGTGTGTGATATCTGGAATCGCCCGATTCATTCTTAAATGATGGCTAAAACCTATTTTGCCGTTACAATGACCCTTGACCTTTAAGTCTAAAGTGTCACCTATTCAGTGTTCAACCAAGTGTGTGGTCATCAGTCCATCCTTGAGTCCAAGTGGATGTTTTTGCCAAATATTGCATTCACAAGACTGGGACAGGTAGACAGATAGATGAAAACAAAATGCCTCCTTTGAGATAGCATGGATGGTACAAAACAAAGGCACAACCCTAACCCTACCCCTAAAATTAGAGAAGTTGTTAAATTGTTTTCAGCCGTTCCCCCTTTCAAACGACTTCCAGTAAACTGGATTTTCCCTGTTGGAGTCTGTTCTGGCTGTCATGATTTGTTCATCACTTTGCAGCTGCCTTCAAGCATGAGTCAGACGTTAAGAATTTAGGATTGGAAGAAAACATGTTTATACTTGGAGACAAGTTTGAGTAGGAATTAAATATTGCTGAACACGTGAAGAGCTTTTTGACTTTTAGTATACATATAAAGTATCTTTTTATGGTAAATTTTGAAATTTACTGATTATTGTACAGTATTCAAAGGTTGATCTGTAGTTTGAACATATTAAAGCTCCATGCCTTTTGGTGCCTCTTGGCAAGAACATGTTGCCTAGCAAGTCAGGCCTGCTTAGCTTTCACATTTCCTTTTAATAAGGGCAGAGCAAAACATCCTACTGCACCCTTTTGTAAATAATTCTGCCAGGAATAAATAATAGTCATAAACACAAGCTAGTATGAAAATGACTCCTTCAATACTTGTGTATGTAATGTTCAACTTTTTTCACAACTAGAAACTACAAGACACAAAGGTTCACAACATCTCCTGTGGTGCCAACAGAAGCTTTAAATAGGTAGCAACTTGAATTGTACATTGTGAAATTTTGTTTTTACATGCAATTATTTTTAGAAAACAACCTTTGTTCTTCCTTTTTATAGTTATTCTCAAACACAAATATTGTCAGATCACTGAAATAAGGCCAGCATGCTGTGGCTCCGACCCTCAGAGTCTTTGAATAGATACATTTGGTTATCTCTTTGTCTTTGTATAAAGCCGGTAGTGACAAACCTGTTTGCTTGAGTGAGCATGTTAAAAGAGTGGTGAGTTCTGTTTTCTTACCATTTTGACTATGTTGTATTTCTATTTCCAGCATCACTTACCTTACTTAACTGCTGGTTAGCTGTTCAAATTTCAAGAGTTTACTGTTCGTCGACAGACGCAGTTGTGTTTGCTGGTTGTCATTTTGGAACCAGTTCCTATTGTTTCTCACATACAGTAAATATCTTGAATCAGGATATAACTAAATATGAAAATCAAAATATATCTGACAGGAATATTACAAATGGACAGAGCTGGTCAACCAGGCCTACACTACATATTAAGATAAAGGTGGCACAGTTTGTGAGAAATGTTGATCAAACACAGTCATAAACAGAGTGAAAACGCACTTCTTTTGGTTGCTAGAGTTGCTGAAATATGTCCTAACAAAAAGCTTTGGTAGTGCTGATAATGTCGACTATTATCATCACTGTGTGATAAGTGTAAACAAAGGGAACTGCATTAATGCGAGCCACAGGTGGACAGGCAAAGACAGTCGGTGCAGGTAAAACAAGTATTTCACCTCTTTAAGAGGACAATCGGCACCAAACGTCTGCTATCAGTGGCTTTGTTCTTCTGTCTGTGATTTTCACCCAGAGACGCAGATATGGGTTTGATGGACGGGTTGTGGGAGCAGCATCAGTTTTTAATGCACCAGTGTTTTTCACTTCCATTCGCATTTTCGTTTTGTTTTCTTGCTAAACAGGGATATCTGTCCTTGACACACAGGTATGTGATTACAAATTGATTGATTGATATTACATTTTAAAATTAATGTGTAATTTGGATTTAGATTTTAGTAGGTTCATGAAGACTGACTGGTAAATGTGAACTGAAACGTGTTATATTTATGTGATATTTATATATTAGCATTTTATTTATCAGATTTGGTTTTTTTTTATCATTTTGAACTTCTCTATAAAAGAAAGTTGTTTGGTGTTTTTAACTGTATCCTTTAAAAAATTTGATCAGTCAGGACAATAATAAGTTGTCAATAGAAGTGCTACTAATGATTATTTTCATCATTATCAATTTTCCTGATTAACTATTAACCATTAAATGTCAGAAAATTGTGAAAACCCTTGTTGACGTCGGCAAACCAACCAACACTCCAAAACCAAAAGACAGTCAGTTTACAATGACAGACAACAGAGATAAGCAAAATCCTTACATTAGATAATTTTGGGCAATTTTGCTGAAAAAAAATCCCTGAAAGTTTAATCCATAATTAAAATAGTTGTCGCTTAATTTTCCATTGACTAGCAGCTTACTGTCTAATCTTTCCAGCTCTAGTTGTCAACATGAATTTCCATCTACAGGTACCTGTTTGTTTCTGTTGGAGGATGTGTCCTGGCAGGTGTCACGATGGGCATCTACAGCACGCTTCTGTTCACCTCCACCTTTGTCTTTATTCTGCTTGTGTGTTCTGTGGATCCCAGATGTATCCATGTCTGGGTGTTTGGTATTCAGATGTTGTGGCAAACCTTCTGGCATCTGCTTATACAGTACAGGGAATACTACCTGCATGAGCCCGTCAGCATCAGGTACTTAAATCATGCTTTACCGAAGAGATCAACTTAGCTGTCTGGATAATAATTTTTGTATTTAAAGTCTGGTGATATTCTATACCTTTCTTATTGTCAACAAATGCCACGATAATACCAAAACCCACAATGACCTGATCCCACTAACAAGTATCACCTGATATGATTTATTCCTCTGTGTCACAGAGGTCCATTGTTGAACATATATCTATCGATCATATCACACATTATTACATTGTTGCACTAGGTGATATTTTCCTTAGACAAAGTTCAAACATCCTGCTGCTGTAAATGTTCACTAGTGCACCAAAAATGCACTATTTTAGGAACCAACAGGGTTGACACCACAGACAAGCTCAGAAAGTCTGAAACTACAGAGACACATTGTTGGTTTTGGTCTTTCCAGGGGATTTGTTGACAAGAACAACAACAAAAAATAGAATAACGCCTTCTGAGAAACAAACCCTCTGAATATTACATGAATTCAGGAAGAAAAATAAAGAAAACCAACAAAGCCCACTGCATACAAAAACAACCATGTCTGTGGATATAATCAAACAGTAAAAAATCTGATGAAAAGGGATTTCCTTTAAGAATGAAACCATGTCTTTTCCACCAACTGGAAATCAGTTTTTGAATTTGACAAAACAATCTCACCTCAAACTCCATTGTAGATGTCCTGGAGCTTTTGACCACAAAAAACTGTCCTCATCAGCACAGAGAGTTTGCTCAATTGCTAGCTCGGTAAATGTTCAAGTTTTCCCTTTAGGCCTTATGCAGTTACTAAATGGACCTTCAGGTGTGATTGTTTTATCAAGGGCTGTTTCCACTGTTAAGGAGGAATTTTTGAACCTATGTTGTTGGATGCTTTATATTCTCTATGCTGTGGGGTAAAAAGGACTCAAATGAAAACTCTTGCACTTTCAGATTGTTTTTGGCAGTGTCCTCTTTGATGCTGCTTACCCAGAGAATCACCTCAGTGTCCATGGACCTCCAGGAGAAACGAGTTATGCTGCCACTGAATGCTTCATCCAAAAGGGAGGCTTGTGCGATGCTTCTCCCTCTTATCAGCTACATCCTCAATTTCACCACACTGCTTGGTGGTCCTTTGTGCTCCTATAGCCAATTCGTGTCCCTAATGGCAGAAAACAGCCTCAACCCTCTGCCTAATCCACTGAGTGTGGTCTTCCTAAAGTTGATTCAGGTGTTATTGTTAGAGTGGGTAAGACATGGTCTTGCCTATTTTCTGAAACATAACACCTACGATCCCTCCAACTCTATCATTCTCTATGGTGTCCTGTGGGTTTGGGGTCTGGCGGTGGTTTTGAGGATCCAATATTATTCTCACTGGAAGATCAGTGAATGCCTCAATAATGCAGCTGGTTTTGGCTTTTGGGAAAATTCATCAGGAGACTCCTCAGCCTGGAGCGGACTATCTGATGGGGATTTCTGGACTATCGAAGCCTCGAGCCGCATGTCAGAGTTTGCCCGTCGATGGAACGCCACAACAGCTTCATGGTTGCGTAGACTGGTTTATATAAGGTGCAAACGTTTCCCATTGTTCATGACTTTTAGTTTTTCACTGTGGTGGCATGGTTTGCATTTAGGTCACTTTGTGGGAATGATGACCTGGGCAGCAACAGTGAAAGCAGATTATCATATACACAGGCACTTGTGCCCAAAACGTCCATCAACATGGAGGAAGATATACACTTGTTTAAGCTGGATAAACACTCAAATGATTGTTGCTTGTATCGTTACAGCAGTAGAATTGAGAAATATGTCTGGTTTGAGACTTTTGTCTATAACATACATAGGTCTGTTTCCACTTTTTAATATAATCCTGCTCTTTCTCAAACGCAACACAGTTTACTAATGTAGTCATGTGAACACAGTCCCATGTCATCAAAGTATATGAATGAACTTTGTGTTATTTTCAGCATGGAGAATCTGCTATTGTCTAACGTACTGTATTTTTCTTTGTTTGTACTGTTCATGCTGTTTTCTTGAATTGGGAAAAATTAATAAAAGTGTTCAAAAAAGCTATATTTATATATTTTGATTATTTTGACTGATATCGCAATTGTGTTATGATTTGCAATATTAGAGGATTGTGTATTTTTGCATCATTATTCTCATTTTCATTGAAAAACATACTTAAATAATTATGGCATGATTTTTAAATTTTTTTGTACCAAACAAAGAACTTTTCTTAAGCTTGAGTTGCAGTATGCCATATTGCAATTTCAATAAAGTTTTGATTAATTGTTCAGCCCTAAGCTGTGTGTTATTCACAACACAATAATTGTTAATTTTATTCAAATGATCCCTTGTCTTGAGTAATGTTAGAAGAGGATGCAGCTGGAATTAATTTTTTATGTCTATGTTTCAGTCACAACTAATGTTAAACGAACTGGATTTCATGGGTAAAAGCAACAATATCAAAAATTTGGGCCAAAGTTATTCTCTGCTAGATCACTTTTGTAATTCAAACCTACATTAAGTGACAGTTTTTATAATGGTATTAAAATAAATGGCACCACGTCATGTGAGAGGGCAGCTCATAGCGCCAAACTTGGAGACAACACCCAATTGTGCAGGTCTGTGCAGCTTTCAGCCTCTTTCATCACATCTATTTGTGCAACCTGCAGATATGTACACGTAGTATGAGAACTCTCATCAACTGTTCATATAAAAAATAATCAGCAGCAGTTTCCTGGAAACAAGTTCAGACCCATCGAGTGTTTGCTACCAGCCTCACATGAGAAGACAGAGAGCTGAAGCAAACAAGTGAATCATAAATAAAGTTAAGATCCAGGTATTTCTTTCAATGCTTGTTGGACAAAAATAAAACTAAAAGACCAGTATATAGTGTTCCTGTTATGGTGGCCATTGTTTTTGGGATTGTTCTGCTGCCTAGTGGTCAAAACTGTATAAGGCTGCTTTGAGGTCTATTTAGCACCAATTTCCCCAACTATGCATATTTATTTAAAGTAAAATGTTGCTGAATGAATTATGTATGAATCAGGAGGTATTTTATTTATGTATTTAATCTCAACAATTTCCAGATGAAAGTGAATTTTTCAATCCATAAATGTAAATTATGTTTTATGAGAAAATAAATCCTTAACTTTATTTATATGAGTTGAAATCATACAACATATAGTACATCATTGTGTTCTCTCATAGAGCTTTGCTGAAGGTGAAATTCCCAAAAGATGTTGTAGAGTTTGACGTAGTGCAAATGTAATAAAATATTTGTACTGATTATCTCTCTTCTCTGAATGCGTCCTCATTTTGCAGCAAAGTCTCTTCTCTTTCTTTCCACAAATTGCCTGCAACGATGCCTAAAAATAACAACAGTCCGAGGTTTCTGTTTGAGACAAACTTCTTCCAGCAGTCCTCTGGTTTGTTAATGTCCAATGTGTAAATCTAAAAGAGAGGAGAGTAAATATCAATTTTTAAAAACCCCATGTTTGAGACTGATGCTGTTTGGTTAGGATAATGACTAAGAAGACACGTTACTGGTGGTGTTAAATTACACAGTTACATAACCAATTCACTCAGTTGAACATTATCTCACTATGGAATTAAACTCTGTACTTTATGTACTATAATAATTAACCCGTTGGCAGCAGAGTATTCAGACTACACTAAACACCACCATGTTCCTCACCTGATGCGTTAGGTGAATGGCCACTGTGGACAGTACAGCATAGTAAGGGAGAGTCTGTTCAGCATTGACCCCTGCTGCAACCAGTCCTGTCATCATGGCCACCGTGAAGCCACTTAGCCAATGTTTGGTTTGCTCTTGGAACCTCAGGGCAGTAGATTTGACTCCCACCTTGACGTCGTCTTCCTTATCCTAGTTATAAAAGAAAGAACAGAGGGAGCCATGTCTCAGTCACTATTATCCTAATCAGTACTTTGTGAGCATGGCCTACCAACTGTTCAGCTCTGTACCGCAGTGACTGGAAACGTACTTATCTAAAGCTAACTGGCAGCAAGATGTGTCCCTTCTCCATGGACAACTACCACAAACCTCTGCAAAAGATTGCAGAGCTGGAAACCAAAATTCACCGGTTAAATGTCTACATGGAAGTTAATGAACTATGTGGGAATAACACGTCTCTGCCATTGACTCAAACAGTGGACTAACACATGGCTGCTTAGCACCAACACGACAGGAGGAAACAGAAACAGAAACAGGAGGGCTGTGTACTGGGTAATAATTAAGTTCCTCCCTGGAACTCTCTCGGTCCAAAGCATAGGCTGTATGTAAAGATGGATGAAATGACAGCTCCCCAAAAGTAAATCCATGTTAGCGGACAGGACACGGGATAATCTAAAAAATAAAGTAGAGGTCAAATACATTTTTCCCCAAAGATGATTCCTGTCATATTAGGTCATTCTTACCATGCTGATATATGTTCAAAGTGCTACTTATGTCCTGCATGCGGTCTGGTGTCTGGGAGGGATCACCATACCACGCCTCCAAAATGATCACTTCTGTACAGACTCCAAATCACCAGCGCAAGAAAGAGTAAATAATTCTCCAACAACCAATTGAGCAACTGGAGAACAAATTTGCTCCATAGTTGCAGGAGCCGGTATCTTCAAGGACTTAAAGAAACTAAGAAAGAAAAAGGTTACAAGGAAAGGTAATGACTGGGCCTCAAACTCTGATTTTTTTCTGATTGAAACACTGTTTTCCCAGGGATACGGTCTCTGACTTGGCTGAAAGAATCCAGCAAATCGTGGCTGCACAACCAACTGTAAAAAATATCATACTGCACATATGGTCAAACAGTGTTGTAAAACAACAGTCTGAAGTGCTGAAACTGGACTTCATTGATCTGAGTTGTTTATCAGTGGCCCTCTACCTCCAGTCAGAAGAAGAGTTGAGAAACAAAACACATGACTTTAAACTGAATGCACCGTCCATTCAGTGCCTTTTACTGACAATTTCAACTTTTTCAGGAGCCACAGACATCTAACTATAAAGTAACGAGTCTCAGTCTGTCTTTCTTTCTGTATGTCATCATTTGATGCGTTCATCTAATCAACTTCACATTATATTGGGTGTATTGCTGAGGACCCAAGAGAGTGCAGTGTCGAACGTGGTGCAATTTGGCCAGTTAGTGGCGCTATAATAACAGACTGTGTTGGCCTGTAGTTTTTGAACTACAAGTCTCCTGGATTCTGTGGGTCAGACAAATCTATTCATTTAAGCCACACCCATTTCTGTCTAGATCAATTTTGTTACAGAGAGAACTTCTCTGGATATTCCATACAGATTTGCTAAAACACTGTTGTTTTTTCCCCCATTCATCATGAGCGGAACTCAAAGATCTCCACATTTACGAGTGGCCTCTTATTGTGGCCAGCCTAAGGCACACCTGTGCAATAACCATGCTGTCTGATGATCAGCATCATGACATGCCCCACCTGTGAGGTGGATGGATTATCTCAGCAAAGGAGAAGTGCTGACTAACACAGATTTTGACAGATTTGTGAACAATATTTGAGAGAAATAGGCCTTTTGTGTACATAGAGAAAGTATTTGATCTTTGAGTTCAGCTCATGATGAATGGGGGCCAAAACAAAAGCGTTTATAATTTTATTCAGTGTGTGTATGAATTTCATTCTCAAAAACCATTCATCTGATCGAATTCTCACTTGATATGTGTATTGCTGAGGACCCAAGAGAGTGTACTCAACCAATTCTGCAAATATATCAAATTTAGTGTCCATTCCTCGTCAGCTACAGCCTGTCCCTAAAAATTGGGCAATTAATGCTGCCACACTAAAACTAACTTTATTAAGGTCTTTGGCAGAAAAAAAAACCTTTTAAATCAATGATTTTATAATTAAGCACAATCTTGATTTTGTTGAACTGAAACCAAACTGCTGCAGCTGTTCTATCGAGTCAACCCCTAAACTGTCTCCAATGTTATTGACTTTGACTGTGTAGTTATTGTTGGTGATTTTAACATTCCTGTTGACAATCTCCAGGACAAAGTCACCAAAGAACTGTGTTCTTGATAACTAACTGACTCAGCATGCAAAGGAGACCACACACAACAAGGGGCACAATCTGGACTTAATTATCTGAACATTTGTAAGGTCATGCTGACTGATGTTGCTCTCTGATCATTCCTGTGTTTTCTTTGACAGCACTATCTCCATGCAGACAAATGTTCAACCATAGGTATCACTAAAAACACCAGTGAACTATGTATTCAGGCTTTCGCTTCCACACACGCCCTCACTTGGGTCAGTCACTGAGTTTGTAGATAATGTCAGTTCTAAAATGTCACTGATGTCATTGCACCCACTAGTAAGAAAAGATCTCCATGGAGAAATGCCCCGCTGGTAAGAATTTAAACAAGACAGTGTCAAACAGCTGAACTAGTTCATAATGAGAGAGACTTTACTTTTATAATTAGAACTGACACATGCAAGGACAAGAAGGACTTCTTCACACACATACTTTCTATGCCACTGTCAACAGGGTATCAAACCCTCCTGTGTCAGTAGCCTCTGAATGTCTATCCACCAGGGCCTGCAATAACTTTGTCTTCGTCACTGACAAAAGTAGATTAGCAGTCAGTGCCTCCATATCAGGTACATAACATTCATCATTCATCAGATCAACATTTCATGATTTTATCAGATCATAAAAACCTGAAGGACGTTATATAACATCTGAAATCCTCCTCCTGCATGCTTTATATTCTGCCAACAGGCTTTTTCAAAAATGTTTCTAACTGCATGTCCTCAGGTCTTCTACAAACTGTCAACATGTCTCTTCTCTCAGGTTACTGCAGTCATCACACCACTCCTAAAAAAGAACAATCTAGACAAGTCACTAATGAACAATTACAGGCCCGTATCAAACCTCACGACTTTAAGTAAAATCATTGAAAAAGCTGTTTCTCAACAGCTGAACAACTTATTGGCACTAAACATGATATCTTCTAGTCAGGATTTCAACCACACCACAGCACTGAGACTTCAAGTCTTGTTAAGATCTTCAATGACATCGGCATAAGCACAGACAGTAGCAGAATTTCAATCTTCTCTCGCTCTTTGTCCTCTTAGCACTCATCTGTTGCATATTCAAATCCAGATATTGTAGTTTACCACAAAGAAACTGATTGTGAATTAATGTTTTAAATAACCAGAGATCTGCGGAGCCCCTCTACATCACCTGATGTGCATATATTGTGTCATATATCAGCGTCCACATCACTCCTGAGAAATACAGCGGGAGGCAGACGGACCAATCACATGAGCCCTTGACAGCGGACCAGCCGAAGCAGCTCCCCAGTTGAAAGTGAGTCCTGGAGAGAAGTAACAGAAGGAGGATGAGACCAACTTCATCTTTGCTGATGGGAAGAAGAATTACGTTCAGATGGATAATCTCCTACAGTTCATACCCAACACAAACTGTGGCCAGTAAGTGATCCTCTTCATCAGAGGGTATGTGATGACAAGAGATAATGAAGCAGCACCCAAAGCTATGCTGTGAAGAGCATATGAAAACAGTGGCAAGCTGTTAAATATATAAATAACTTTGATTTAGTTTGTTTTCACAAGAAGTGACAGTGAATACTTTTTTGTGCAAAAAAATATATTCAAAAGTTGAGTCTAAAGCTAATATGAGGCATCATCAATCTGAGCAACACAAAGAAAGAGAGTCTCTATATATAGAGTCATTTTAGTACATAGATCTCTTCATGGTCAATATGAATAGGAGAAATGATTACATCAAGCAAAACTTCTGTCAATGCACATTTGAAAACCTAAATATTGTTAAAGACTTGAAAAAGTGTGAACCTGTCCTAAAAGTATCATTATTGTACTGATTTATTGCCTCATGGGGTATTTTATATGGCAAAACTACCCATCGGACTACACAAGAACTGAAGTCCGAAGTGTTTTTTGTCTGCTGTTCACACTTGGTTATTTGTTTCGTCTCGTCTCTGTTTAAACCGACTACTATACGGATCTAAATAAAAATATGAACACTGCGTACCTGTAATAGTTGAGACACAAGAGAACACCAAGTGCCAGAGAGAGCTGTCCTCCTAGAAAGACCAGTGCCTGCATCTGAGAAATCTCTCCTGACGCAATGGGTCGAGTGGCCGTCCTGGACACCTGCACAAAAACTTTCAGAAATCAGATTCGGAATGAATACTTCTTGCTGTAAAATAGCAGTAAGGAGGTTGTGATTAACTGTGTATAATTATAAATCTATATAAATTATATTTATAGTCAACATGCATGATTAGAAATGACTTCTACAAGACATTGTTACAAGCAGCAGAAGATGAGACTGCTCAGGAAATATCAAGTAAATAAAAACTGGAGCTGACAGGACAAAACATGAAATAAGAGCAAAGATGTTTGGGAGTTCTCATAATCACTTCAACAAAATCTCTTGCATGAGAGAATCCACCTACTACGCTCAGCTTATGTATATATGGCTACATATTTGTGTGTTTCATATACCTTTTTGTCAAAGTCTTTATCCCACATATCATTGATAGTGCAGCCCGCTCCTCTCATCAGCAGAGCCCCTGTACCAAACAGGGTGAGCATGCCCAGATGTGGGAGACATCCGGGGTCGGAAGCCAGAGCAATGCTCCATGTACATGGGAGGTACAGCAACCATGTCCCTATAATATACAGACGCACCATAACTCAAAGTCACTGAGGGTTTTTAAACTATCATATTTATACAAAGTTAATTATTACACAATTACTATAATTACTATTTAGCAAACATTGGCATTAACGGTAATGCTGAACCAACACTGCTTTTAAAATTAATATTAACTGATAATAAAAGCAACATATATTTGATTCATACAAAATATGAGTCTCTAAATAAGACTGAACAACTGAATAAGCATACACAGAAAGATCAAACTGTACCAATAGGTTTGTCCAGCCTCATCAATCGGAGGTATGGCTGGACAGGCGCTGGTGCTGAATTCACAATCGTAGCAGCCGATAAAGTGAACGATCTCCTGCCATAGTGATGTACAGCTTCACGGAGTCTGAGGGATGGGCGGATTGCACTCTGGCTGTAAAACAATCTTCTCAACACACTGGGATCTGACTGGAGAGCGTCTCTAGCCCTCCCTCCTTCCATGTGAAGGGAGCAGTTTGACAGGGAGTAAAGACAGGGGTAACAAGGTCCATGGTGAATCCTTCTCAGGGCGGTCAGAGTAAACCGGCTGGTCAGCTTGGCTGGGAGCATGGTGTTTCTCTGAGGTCAGCCTGACAGTATCTTCTTTTCCTTAGAAAACGTCACACCTGAACAGACAAATACACACACACACAATGGTTTGTCAGTGGCTTTTTTCACAGAGGAGGACTGATTTGCTGCAACAGGCATTCCTTTGTGCTGGAGTGAATCAGGTGCACAAAGACTGAGATGTGCATGTGTCAGAGAGCTGTGTGCGTGGGGCTACAATATTATCTGGTATTATTAGCTCTTGCTGGAAAAATTAAGTTAGCTTTAAAGTAGTTAAAGTTATACTGAAAACTGCACACACTCGTTGCCATTCACTTACTGAATACATGAATGAAGGTTATATTCTAACTGTAGTGTAACGTTAATCTTGCTATTTTATAGGATATATATAATCGTTATCTTTGACAGAATACCGTGTGGTGTAGCGGTGAAATAAACTTACAGTGTGGGTAACAGCCATAGGTTGCAGCAAACAAAATTCAGATTTTTAAAGCACACTAACTCCTACCAGCCGCACTGCTGTTGTGCTTCCTGTTATGGTACGCCCGACATATCGCTCCGGAGGAAATAATGCCAGTCCTCGGACCCAATGACAATCATGGCAGGGGACGGTCAACATCCAGGATCAAACCATACAAAATTTCTCTTTGGGACGATTTCTGAGATCATCAGAAAAGAAACAACCAGGAATTAAACACGAAATTAATTCGGTCACATACCGCTGAGCTGAAAACAGTAAGGACAAAATCAAAGTTAGGCTATATGTTTAGCCTTTGTTCGTTTTAAGATATATGTTTGAAATTGTAA
This sequence comes from Lepomis macrochirus, assembly GCA_024633595.2. Taxonomy (NCBI): domain Eukaryota; kingdom Metazoa; phylum Chordata; class Actinopteri; order Centrarchiformes; family Centrarchidae; genus Lepomis; species Lepomis macrochirus. The sequence goes on along the minus strand of JALXJV020000005.1, from coordinate 13,533,717 downwards.
TTAATAGAGGTCTTCTTTCTGCTCGGAAATATAGTATTTTTGCCAGATTAAATCGAATAATTGAATGATGATACACGGACCCCCTCCGCTCTGCCTCATTTGATTATGGGACGTGCGTAAAGTGCGTCAGTCTGTGGCTGGAGCATCTGTGGACGTTCATCAGTGGAATCATGAAAATTACTTGGACTCCACAACTGAATGTTGGATAACTGTTAAAAAATAATAATAACAACAATAAAAAATAACAATTTCCCCCTGAGGTACACTTTTAAACAGTCCTTGTAGGCTACATATAGCGCAACAACGTGATTGAACATGAATGGCGGTATAAATATGATGATATTAAGTATATTAATAAAAACTGTACTTTCAAAATAAATGCAGGGCAGTGGCGTTTTTTAACCACCAAATGAAGACAAACTACAGTACCTGCGTTTACACTAAATGGCTAAAATCACATTCAGCTTGTTAGGAATTTATCTAGTTTAAGCTATTTTGGCATTGTACTTTTTGAAAGTTAATTTGAAAGTTACTTAGTTAGCTATAGGTGTCTGTGTTAGCTTTCTATTTCCAGTGTGATTTTCTGAATCAGATTTAATATACATTATTTAATATACATTATTTTTCCGTTTTATGGATAATTTTAACAATTTAATATTTATGAATGAGGCTCATTGTCCCCATGGATACCAAGCGGAATGCTATCTGCAGCACTACTGTGCTGACTATGCTGTTGACAGTGCTGTGGTTGCTCTCTATTTCGAGGCACAATATGGTGTTTTGGAAGAATTAGAAAGCCCCAAGGGCAAACATCCACCGTGTGCTATTATGACGCCTGCAAGAATATGAAACATTATTAGATATACCACAAATACGACTTAATTTAAAATATTTGAAAAAAGGTTTGTTTTACTCATAGACTGCATATAAAAAGGTTTACTTTAAACTAGAAAATTCATTTCATATCTAGTAACTAAGTACTTCCGGTCAAATTTATGTAATTGATTTCACAATTAAGGCATGAGCTGTTTTTTGTGGAATACATATGAAATTATCAAACTTAGCATGATGTTAAGGATAATAATTGTATTTGTGATTTATTTTCATATTATTTTTGTATTAATTTTGTAATTGTGCTGTGTGTTTTTCCTCATGTACTTATCGGTTATCTTTCTGTATTCTATTCATCTAGTAAAATAAGACACGTCGTAGTTTGTTGTTATTAATTATTATTACATTTAGCAAATCTAATAGATAAAATATGTCGTGTTTTAATTTAAAGCTGTAAAATTTGGAAACTTTCACTTTCTCATTTTGATTTTGCCAAAGACTCCAAAGGAGCTGTGGTTGAAAAGTCACAAATAACGTCACACAGTGGCCCTCTGGCCTAATAAACACACCGTACAACTGTAAGACAAAGTCTCCCCTGGTGCATTGAGGGAAATCGAGTGAGCCTTTTCATCATCATGGGTTCCTGTAATCAGTTTGATTTTGAAGGTTACATGAGTTTCGGCGGAAGTGAAAATGTGTTGTTGGAGCGGAAGAACAAGCCAGAGCGAGTTGTAGGCTACTCGCGGGAAAAATGGCGGAAATGTGCGCTCTCTTCCCCTTATCAACATAAGCGATTCAAAACATTGTATCATAAGCTTCCTCCTGGTTTTGTCTGCATGTGTGAGTATGTACTTTGTGCGCACTGAGTATTTTAGTGAGTTGTATTTTTTTGACAGTGATTGTTTTTCTGAAACAGTCCGTGTCAGTAAAGGACTATACTCTTTCCTGTTAAGATTAACTGAATTAAATTGGGAGGTCCTAATCCGTTTCTACTGCCATTGTTGTGTAAATTTTCCTATACTGGTGGAGAAGAGCAGTGTTTATGTTGCTGTCAATGTTTCCTTTTTCAAGTCCCTAGTAGAAACCCTCAGTTTTGCACTTAACTTTAATAGTGGAAACAAAGCAGTAACCAAAACATGGCGCTGGTTTTGTACCTTGAGCTTTGCAAGAATGTATGTTTTTAATCCCCTAGGTGGTTTACAGCGGTGTCTTCATATGTACGGCTCTGGGGTTTAGAGAGGAGTGCAAGATGCAAAAAGGTACGTGTTACAGTAAATGTTTTCACAGTGCTAAGCGTTGATTGAATGCAGGGCATCACATTAAGCTGAGTATTCAACATGATCTGTTATTTGCCCCCTCAGATTCAATGCACATGTCCACCTCAGGCCAAATGACACACAGTCAGGCTGTCACTCAAGAATCCCAGATCAACTCTTTCCATTGTACTCACTGTACACTCATCTTCAAATCCAAGATCTACCTTTTTGAACACCTCAACAAGGTGCATGGCATTGATGTAGATATAGCTCTCAGAGATGCAGGTCTAAAATCGTCTAGGACTTTCAAAGCCAACACGGACAGCTATGGCAATAGCACAGGAAATCCTTTTGAATGCCAGAATTGTACTTTTAAAGCTTGTAGTCGGGAGCTTTTAAACAAACATGAGAAACAGTGTCCGAAAAACTCCAATATTAATCTAATAATTTCTGAAAACCCGGAGACCAAAATAACTGTCATTTCGACAAACAAGCATGAGGAAGCTGCAGGGGCAGAGGAGATTATGTCTACCTCAAAAACTAAGTGCACAGTTAACTTGCCAAAGGATCTGAAAACATACAAGAGACCACTGCAAACCATCACGAAGTACTTTGCACCATCATCTGGATCAAATGGGAAACCCCCAGTGAAGGTAGTCGATAGCTCAATGCCTCTGGATAGCACAGAAGGAACCCTGATTTTGCAGGAATCTCCCTCCATCTCAACCCCAAACAGTGGTGTGTTTAAAGTCACTGCAAAGCCCACGATTGACATCGCCAAAAGTGGTTCAGACAATTTTTTGCTAAATGAACGTCTTTTAATTAGCGAACTGAAACCACAGAAGCCTAAGGAACAAGTCAAAGAAACAGTTCAGAATAACCTTGGAAAGAGGACTAGTAAAGAAAGCTTAAAAGGTCCTCCTTCTAAAAAAGCTAAGTCGGACAAAGAAGAGACTAAGCTCCCTGAGAAATCAAACAAAAGTAAACATCAGTCATCAAACAACCCAGAGTTTTCATTTGAAGTTAGTGAAGATGAAGAAGAAAAGAGGATTAAACTTGTTAATGGAGACAGAGAAAGCCCCAACGTTTATTTTTGTAAGCACTGTGACTACTGTAATGTGGGCATCGGACATGTGTCTACCCATTATCAGACCGACCACCCTTACATAAAACATAACACTGCCTACATTCAGGATCCGAATGATCAGAGCGCTACCTTTCGTTGCTTGGAGTGTCCAGTTGAGTTTCAAAGTGTAGCTGGTCTCAAGAGTCACTACACGGAAAATCATCCAGAGGCCCCAGATGTGTTTACGATGCAATCACATGAATTTCGTTTGGTTTTCAAATGTTTTGTGTGTTCATTTAATACCAAGTCATTGAAGGCCTTGAAAGAACATTGCAAGGAAACGCACGCATCACATAAAGTGGAAAATTCCCTGATGTACTGCAGATATTCGACGACTAGTAGCCAAGAGGGATCATCTCGGTTGAATACATGTGAAAAAGCTCCGAGTCCCGAAAGACCAGGGGGGATTTCTCCCGACGGTGCCAGTACACCAAGCAAGGAAATTAAAATTGCAACCTCATCCCAACATCCCAGCTCCAAAGGAGCAGATGTGGCCTTGTATCATTGCAACAACTGCAAGTTTAGTCATAAGTCAGTTGTTGTTATGCATGTCCACTATCAAAAAAACCACCCGGATGAAGCAGTCACAATAGACAAAATCAAACAGTCAGCTCGTGTCATGTCACAGACAACATCACCGGTGACACCTGATAAGTCCCCAAACTCCGTGGCAATAACAGAAAAATCTACACCTCAAAAGAACATCCCGGAGTCTCCGATGAAAACAAGAAACAAGGTTGAGCTGTCACAGCAAAAGAAGATTTCGTTGTTTTTGATAAAGCCTAAGCAAACAGCAGAAGCTTCTAAGATTCATTCAGAATCTTCTGAAACAGAGAATGTGGAGTCAGACAGAAGTAAAAGAAGGACGTCGCCTACCAAACCTGATAGGGAAATGTCTAACGGAATGGACAGTTTACCCAGCAGTTCACCAAATAAATTGTTTTTCTGCCAGTGTTGCAGTTATTCAAGTACCAACATCAGAAGCGTTGTAAGTCATCACAACGTCAAACATGCTGATCGTGAACTAACGGGTATTGAAGAAGTCTTGCGGTATAACACCGAGCTGAAGGAAAAGAAACTTGACAGTGACGAAGAGGCTTCAGCAAGTACTACACCCTCTGAGTTTAAAAGTCGTAAACAAGTTGAGGCATGTAGTGAAAACAAACTGCAGCATATAGAGGATGATGCAGCAGGTGCTTCGGTGAAAAACTTGAATGCTTATCAGTATGCAGAAAACTTGTTTTACTGCCAAATGTGCAACTTTGGAGCGCTATCTGTAAAAGGAATATTAAACCATCAACACAAAGTTCACCAAAGTGTTCATTACAGCAAAGAACGCATTGTTGAATATACGGCTTTGATTCGTGGTGAAATTGAAAAATCTAAGTCTCAAGCAAAGGAGTTGTCCTTTTCTACACATCTACCTCTTCCTCTTGTGAATGAAGATAACGAAAATATGTTTTTCTGCCACTTTTGCAACTATAGGCAAGGCACCGTGGACCAGGTACTGCGGCATTACTCCAAAAGGCATCGTGGGTTTGTGGTTAAGGGCAAACAAGTTCGTCTGTATACTGATATGGTTCTCAAACAAACACGGAAATCACACCTGAAAACAACTGCAAACCAACAAGTTAGCCGTGCATCCACTGAGGAAAAAGGAAATAAAAAGACAAAAACCAAGAAGCTAGGCAAAGGAACAGCACCGCCCTCAACTAGAGAATCACCCTCAACCAAAACACAGAGGGCCCTTCAGTGCTATAAATGCCCATACAGCACTCAATATGTGTATCTTTTGAAGAGGCATATATGGAAAATCCACAAAATAAAGCGCTCAGTCACAGCTGTTTTGAAAGTGTGTTATAAACAAGGAACTTTACAGCCGGGATATCACTGTGACTTATGTGTTTTCTCTCACAAAAAAGCAGAGGCGGTCTATAAGCACTACCAGGAGCATCACACAGGACGTAGCCCGAGCCTCGAGTATGTAACTTCTCTGTTATATGTTGGTCCCAAAAGGAATTGCCCCCTAAAAGGAAGAAACCCCAAATCAGGCACACTGATGGTAATTGCAGCGTATCATCTCAAAGATGTGGAAAAAGTGAAACCAAGACGTATTCATGCAGAGCCTGTTCATTTAAAGGTAGTTCTATGGCAAGCATCATGCACCACTACCATGCTGTTCATCCTTGGTCTGTGAAAGAAGATGGCTCGGTCCTGGATGTCATCAACAGAAAGAAGCCAAGTGCAAACAGGCAGGTGGAAGACCACAATGAAATGTCGGCGTCATTGAACACCTACCAAATGCCTGTTGAAGAAAACACACCCAGTTCGTCTCATGAAGCAACAGTATTTACCAAAATGCTCAAGTGCCCTCACTGCCCTGAAAAGTTTTATACCCAGCGCGGTGTCAAAGTTCACTGTGGAATAAAACACTCTGAAGCTGTGATAGAAAATGTAGATGAACCGCAAGAACAGCAAAGCACCAGCAAAACACGTGTGCATGTATTTAAGTGTCCACATTGTGCCTACGTGAACACCATATATCAAGGAGTTCTCACTCACTGCCAGATGAAGCATCCTACCCTCGCAGCCAGGGCAGACAGTCTTCACGTGGATGATGCACATGTGGACAACATGAAGGTGAGAAAAGGTCCCGGTTCGAAATTTAGTGGGTATATGTGTAAAACCTGCCCGCAAATCTGTGCAACGCTGGAGAAGCTGAACAAGCACTGCGAGGAGCACAGTGAGACTGTGGCAAACACGCTCAAGCAAGCTCCTAAACCATCAGCTGTGAGTAAAATAAAACAATCTAAGACCCCCAGCAATCGGGGATCAGTATCGAAAGCTTCCTTTTTAAGTAAGAAGCTGTATGCGGTGGTTAGGTGCCCACAGTGCTCTTATACTTGCAGCACAAAAATTGCACTCGATCGACACTCGCGTCTCCACCACAGGAATGCACCTGTCTTAAAAGTTCAGGATTGTGTACACAAGTGCTTCCTATGTTCCATATCATATTTCAGGAAGGATAGTCTTAGAAGCCATTACACTAGGAAACATGGAAAAGAAGCTTACCTGAAATACTTTGTACCAGCATACAAGAAGGCCCGCAAGAAACCAGTGCCAAAATCTCCGCTCAAACCTTTAACCAGCACGACAACAGAGAAGAACAAAATAGTAGTCTACAAGTGCCCACGTTGTCCCTATGTGAATTCAAGCCTTCATGGCATTCTCACTCACTGCCAAATGAGGCATCCGGCATTCGTAGCCAGGGCAGATAAACTTAAAAAAGATGAAATACTTCTAACCAACATGGTCGGGTGTACGATGGGAAAAGGTTCCAATGACAGAGGATTCGTGTGTAAGAAATGTCCGGAAATCCATCGGTCATTAAAGAAACTGAAAATCCACCTGGAGAAGGACCACAAGAAGGTTAAGAAAAGAGCTTCCGAACAGTCAGCTGAAATTGAAACTGAAAAACAAACTGATCACGGATCCCAGGTGTCAGTATTGGAGGCTTTCGCTTTAAAAAACAAAACATCAGCAGTGAGTGCTGCAGAAATTGGCCTCGATCACCAGCTGGGCGCTCCTGAAACGTATCAACCAAACACACCATCAGTGAAGTACCAGCAATCAGTGTACAAGTGCCACATTTGTACTTATAAGGGATTGCATCGAAGATACCTGCTTTGTCACTACAAAAGAACTCACAAATTTGATGCGTTTACGACATTCAAGCTGCTGGAGAGGTATAACAAACGGAAACGCAACAAGACCAGCAACCCGCCTGAAGCCGATTCTGAGGAAAGTACGCCCGTCAAATGTAAGATGTGTCCAAACTTAATGTTTGAATCATCTCAGCTCCTTATTGCCCACTATAGTACTTTCCATATCTCAGAAAGAATATTGGACTTTATCGTATTATCACAAGGATCAAAGAGGAGCACAGGGCTTTACAAGTGTGCCCTCTGCAACAAACAAATGAATGGAACTAAAAAACTGTGTTATCATCTGGATGGCCACAGAGAGCGGGAGATAAGGAAGGAACAGGCATCGCTTGCCATTACGACAACACCAGAGGCCCAATCCATGGAAGTAAGTTGACTCTACCAATAAGGTCACTCACACCCATGAGCCTTTGCTACATGCTTTGAGCTGCACTTGTAAGTTTAAAATGTTTTTTTTTTCTGTTGCTGTTTTTAATTTTTAGGTCTGTAGGCAAGACAAACTGCCGACGTTGGAAACCGTGGAGGAACTGGCCCAGTGGAATGTGACCCCAGCAGAGACCTTCACTCTGCCGGCAAGTCCTCTGCCGTCGCCTTCAAAACCCTGTGATCTAGAGCAACTAGAGCAGGAATCAAGAGAAGACAAAAACACTTGCAAACGGTGTGGGCGGAAATTTATGTCGCTGAAAGGTTTGCGTTCACACGAGCGCAGCCATGCAGCTGTGGCGGCTATCAAGAAACTGGACAGTCTGCCTACCTCAGCATTAAAGCACAAGTAAGAAGAAACTTTGGAGATTTGGACCCTGGGAAATTAGGACTATAAATGTTAAAAATTATCATTAATGATTAATGCTAGTTCTTCACAGCACAAGTGTTTTCAAAACAAAAGTCATGTAGAATTAAACAAACAAGAAATTTGAAAAAGAGTTGATGTCCAGAGCTCCCAAAATATATTTGGTTTTTGATGAGCTAACTGGGGTTACATCTGATTGAATTGTTTTTGTATTTTTTGCCGTTTTCTCAACAGCATTAACAAATACGTTATCTACAAATCTGGGACTACGCGGCCTTTCCTGTGTCGTATCTGCTCCTACAGGACGGCCGTCATGGGGCTGTGGTCAAGCCACTTCATCAAAAACCATCAAGGTGAGTAACATGGAAATAACCTGCCATTACCTAACATTCAGTATGTTGGTAATTGTATCGTGTTACTGTGATGCATCAAGTAGTCTCTTCCAACTGCTGTCATTTTTTATCACAGAGAATGTGTTGAATTATCAGCACGTTTGTAGGTTATTTTGACCAATATGTGACACATTCAAGGACATCTTGGCATACATGTTTTTACACGTTTTTTTAAAAATGCTCTTACACGTTAGTAGTATACTCACTGTCAGTTTATTAGGTACACCTAGCTAAAATAAACCCGGTCTTAAGACAACAGCCTTGCAAAAAATGCTACCTTAAAGAAATGTTTGAGAGGTGCTGATTTATCTTTATGGTCATTTTAGAGGCTACAGGGTTGTTGAGTTGGTTTGCATAGTGCGTATAATATTTTGTCCACTATATTTACATCAGTGAGGATAGGCCTAATATTAGAAACATCTCTGCTTAAACAGTACCACAGACTACATCCTCCAAAATGAGCAGACTGCTGCATCGACACCTCTCTATAAAACTGTTTAAGCAAACACTGGTTTATTGCTGGACTGTATTAATTAAGTTCGGTGTATCAGGAAACTGTAAACTGCGGATCTCTGGCATTATTTCTATGAGCTGATTTTGGTCAGAAAGGTTTACTTCCACCAACATCCAGCCAAGTAAATATGGGCTGTCGCAGGCATATTGTACTTTAATAGTCACTTCTCCCTGTAACTAGCACCCACTCTGGATGTTTTTCTATGCGGTGAAAATGCCATCTTAAAAGAAAAAAGGGAGCTTGTGGGCATATTCTATTAAAAAAATGTGTAAACTCTAAATGTAGCAGGCAGCCAAATTTAGGAATTTACCAGACTGTGCGGCACAAATGCTAATAATCGACTTTTCTGCACAGATTACACAGCTCTTGTATTTCAAATCTTTTATTCTCTATTTACGTGCTGTTGCTGAACACCCAGATGTACTTGTGGATCCTCCTGAGACTGACAACCAAGATGAGCAGAGCGCTCAGATGGACGACGATGAGCCCCCTAATTCATCTGTGGAGCTGAACCATTTGCCTGAACTTGATGAAGAACCTGAAATTACTGAAAGCAAGTCACCCCTATCATGTTATAAATTATAATTAGTGTAACTACTGAAAAAATAAGTATACACCTGAGACTGTGATTTATTGTACTTCGACAGAATCATCGTACTTGGAGCCCCCAGATGTGCAGCGGCAGTTGAACCACTATAACTTGATGGCACGGGCTGGGGCCCAGTCTAAAGCGAGCACGCAAGAAACCAGTTTACCCGAGAACAGCCTGCTTCACTGCGAGGTATGCAATTTCAACACCGGACACCTGTCAAGTATGCGACGACACTACCTAAATCGCCATGGAAAGAAGATCCTCAGATGTAAGGACTGCAGCTTTTTCACATGGTTGAGGTAAGTTACAGCCACCATGAGCATTTCCTTTATTTAAAAAAGGATGCTTGGAATGGAAAAACTACAGTAATGCTTGCACTTTTTCTACGTATAATCACACTTTATTTAGTGTGTTGCCGAAAGTCAGTAAAATTTACATACATAACTTTTAAAAACAAAATGTGCTGTTATTACAGTTAATTAAATTAGATGTAGAAAACAGGGGACGCCCCAAAATGAATTCTTGGGGGGAAAAAGACCCCAATTCATTTATTGGATTGTTAGGAAGGCGAAATACATGCAGTGGATGCTATTTTTTTGTTCACTATCATTTCTAAGGGCACTATTGAGAGTATACATTACACAAATAAAATAGTGAAGTTAATATAATGCACTATATAGAAAATAGTGATTTGTCATTAAGCTGTCATTTGGGATATCTGTGACAGCAAAGGTTGTCTCCAAATGTTTTGTGACTGACATGCGTTCTTGTCACATGTCTCTTCTGCCTTTTATTAGGAGAACCATGGAAATGCACATGGAGACAGGTCACTCTAGCTGCCAGTCAGAACCTACTCATCAGAAAGACCTCTGCTGTCCTTTCTGTATCTACCACACCAAGAACAAAAATAACATGATCGATCACATTGTCTTGCATCGTGGTAGGTTTGATGCTCGACAGGATTCAGTCCCACCCACTGGTGTCCTTATCTGTCATGTTACATTCAGGGTTTTTGTTTCTTTTGTTTTCCAGAGGAACGTGTTGTGCCAATAGAGGTGCGTCGCCCGAAGCTGTCACGTTATCTTGAAGGCATCGTCTTCCGCTGCCACCAGTGCACTTTTACATGCGGCAGTGCTGAAATCCTGAGTGCTCACATGATGAGGCATGATGACATCAAACCCTACAGATGTCGGCTGTGCTACTTCGACTGCACTCGGCTGAGCGACTTGGAGGCACACCTGAGTGATAAGCATCAGGTGAGGATTTGTCACTAACCTTCTGTATGCATCACTGGAATTTCTTTGTGTCTGAAGGAAGAAGATATTACCCACTTTTAATGTACAGAAATTTGAAAAAGTAAACTGAACCAAATTCTAGGGTGGACAACATGGCCCTAAAACAATGTAGCATTATTTCTGTGATGATGATGATTCTTGACGATATGACAAAATACTGAAAAATATTTTCAGGAGAGAATTCAAAATAGCTGGTGAGCTCTCCTCGTGCTCAACCGGGTGCTTCTGCTTGAGGTGGTGAAATAAGTTTGTTGCGTTGCCCACGTTTGTTACAGTGTCCTTGCGCTTCTTACATGTTCATGTGGTTTGTTGGATCTGAGCTTTTGTAAGCTGTCGCTTCTCTTTTTTGGAACAAACCCCTCCACTGTGGAGTCAGTAGCGATGTTACTTTTGCTTTCAGCCATTGTTGCAGTGTGTAACAGTATGATGTCATTACGTGAACAAGTTGAAATACCGCTATTGTTACAACAGTAAATTTTTAGCTTATTAAATATTATACCGGTAATATCTCGTGAACGATATATGGCAGACCCGTACCATACACATGTTTTGTTTTCAGTAGCCGATGTAAAAGTGCATTTGCAGTAAATAACTTTCTTTTTCTCAAAGTTATTTACTGACTCCATAGGGGGTTCAGAGAGTAGTCTAGGTATGACACCATAGTCCCTGTTACACCAAATAGTTCCTGGATAAATGGAGCCACAGAGACTAAATTAGCAGCTAGTGCTGGGCAACAATTAAAATTTTTAATTGCGATTAATCGCACTGTTATGCGCAAAATTGAATAATGAATTCTAAAGTGGTGTATTGCACACTTTTAAATTAAATGTTCTGCTATATACACAAAAGTGCAACAACATGTGGATTGCAAACATTTTAAACAAATCAGGTACGTTTTACCAGCAGTATTCCCTTTAGACAGTTACACAGCTATTAGCCAATGCCAGGGCATTACCTTTTTATCAAGCTTGTTAAAACAAGTTACCATCAGAATCCAGTTTTCTTGTTTGTTTTTTCTGAACAGGTATCATCAGAAACATTTTTCTTTTATCAGGGAGCAGCATAAACAGTCTATGTTCAATAGCAAGTATCCATGTCAGAGTGAAGTGAAGTCCTTGCATCACACACACGGCCGCCCGCTGCCGAAGTTGAATTGTTTTGAACTTTTTGCACGCGACGCGTAGCACCAATCATTGGAAGAGAGACTGATCCTCGCTGTTTGTGAGTTTCCAGAATCTGTTTCTGTTTATTAAATAGTTATCAGGACATCAACGGGAAGGAATTTGCATAGGAAGGCATCCCCACAAATCTAGATGAAGGGCCTATCAGCTAAAGTTATGTAGCATGTAATTTTAACTTAAAAAGGTCACAGCTGTGCAGCGCACACAAGCCGTTGCCATGGTTACTAAGCGCCTGCCGTTTACTCGCGGAGCGCTTGTCTCCCTGGCTGTTCACCTGAGACTACATTGTGGTTTTAGGAACATTTCTAAGACCGACATCTTCCCCAGTACTAATCTGCATAACTTTCCACTTCGCTATGGCATTTGATCACTTGTCTTTCTTTTGTTTGTCTACTTCTTCCACACACGTATACGTCCAACGTAAACCTCCCTCCAATGCTTGTTTGGGTGGCTGATTTGTAGGCTGATCAACATTCCTCCCCTCCTGTGACCCATGGGTTTGACTGTATGTGTATTCAGAGCCAGTGAGCAATGGACTTTCAAAATAATAAAAAAAAGGAGGGTTAACGTGAGATAAAAAAAGTGTCTGTGTTTATTAATTAATTAATGTGTTAATGTGATAATAACATGTTAACGTGCCCACCCCTACTAGCAACTAAAACTCTTTTTGGCACAGCCCTGCCATAACCATGAAGTTAGGAAAATTAGTCCAATTACAAATTGAAAAATGATGGCAAAAGCCACAATAAACTTGCTGAAAGTGTTGTAACATTAAAACGTAATCATCTAAAAATAAACTAAACATGCAAGGATTCAGTGAGATGACATGTCCTTTATGTTAACATACATCTTTACCAGCACTGTGTATGTGTAGTTTTCAACAGAACTGTTGATACACAACAAACACTCCAGTTCAGTTAACTAAATGTGTCAGCCTTAAATGTGTCACTGAGGGCAGCACAGCAAAGTCCACCTCAATAGTTCCTGGTTCATCAGAAAGTACTGCCTTCAGAGCAGGGATTAGTACAGTGGTTTATGGCTGAGAACGCTAATCTTAGACCTTAGTTACTCAGTTTGAAACATGTTATGGAATTCATGAAATGGTTCCTGGACACCTGGAAAACGTTTCCTGCTGAGCTATATTTTTTTTATTTTCTTTTTGTTTTGTGCAGGTCTTGAGGAATCATGAGCTTGTAGGTCAGGTCAGCCTCGACCAGCTAGAGGCAAGGGTTGGTAGGATGCATGAAGAGGACCCTTCCGACAGTGAGGATGACGATTTAAAGACAGATGAGTTAATTATGGACTGTGATGAAATTCCACAAGAGACAACAGCAGAACCAGCAGAACATAACATCGAGGAGAAAATCACACCACAGATCAAGGAAGCACATCAGGAGCAAGGGCAGGACATCAAGAACGGAAATCAAGAAAGCCCTGCTAGGAGCCCTGTATTACACCTTCAGTATGAGTATAGAAAACCAAATACCACAGTGCGTGAGCAGAACCCACAAGAGCAAGCAGGGAATGACACTGCAGGGTCAGACACTTCGAGAGGACAGGGGATAGAAAATATAGTAAAACAAAATGTTGGAGAATGGAACAGTGTGGAAATGCAATTGGAGAGTTGCAATGGTCCAGAGAAAGAAAGGCAGACAAATGAAAACCAAGCTCAGCGCCAACTGGGAGATAGTGAGGACGGCAGCATAACCTTCACACAACAACAAGAGGAAGCAGAGGGGAGCTCAACGATGTATGATAAAGCAAAGTCCAACATGGTTCATATTAAGGCCCATCAGCATAGAACACTGAACATTGAGGCTAGGGTTGAAGAAAGTGTACTAGGTCACACGCTACTGCTGGATGTGGATGGCAGCAGCCGCAAGATACACAATGAGGCAGATCAGGATATAACGGTTAAGATGGAGCAGGACAGTGATCATGTTCTACATGTAACCCCGCTGCGGGATGAAGACGGCAGCATAACTTTGGTCCACAACCGAAAAAATCAAGTCGATACAGAGGCAACTTCGGCCTCTGAAGAGACAAATTATGCGCATCCAGTTGAAAGGCATTTGCTAACTCTTAAGCTAAACTGTGAACAACTTAAGATAAGCCAAAAGGAGACAATGGGTGTCTCTGTAACAAACTGCAAAAAGGAACTAGCGAATAATCTGGAGAACAGTGAGGAGGTTAGAGACTCCTATTGGGACATGCCAGTACTTGAGAATGAATATCTCAAAGAAGAAATGCACCCTTTTGGTTGTTTTAAGGAGGAAGAGCAGAGTGATCATCTCGAGGAAAGGCAGGACAACGAGGACGAGATGATCACTGAAGACGATGAGAACCGCTCTGCAAAGCAGGAACATGAGGAGGCCGACGGGATGAATGAAGCTGTGAATCCACATGTGGCCAAAGGTAAGATGCTGAATTGGTCCCAATGAATCTAAGAAATTATTCTAAACAATGAGTTTTGATGCACACTGAAGGACAACACAAGTCGGTTTGCGTGGACGCACATCAGGATACGTAATCATTCCCCCACGTCAACGATAGGACTCCAGCTAACCATTATTTTCATTATAGGTTAGTCAGCAGATTATACTCTCAATTAATCGTTCATTGTACAAAATATAAAGACAAAGTGTGAAAAACAGCACATTTTGGAGGCTAAGACAGTCTTCAGCAAACCCAAAGTTTACAGCCAACCAGAAAACCATCAAATTAGTGGTTACAACTGGTTTCAGCTACTAGTTTTTCTTTTAGGGAATGAACTGCGAAGTAGAGTCTTACATTCCCATCCACGATTTAAAAGCTTCATTATCTGGAATGTTTCTTCCTCTCAAGCCTCTCTGTGTTCTTAATCTCAACGAGACTAGATGAGATTAAATAAATGAATAAAGTAGATACTTTAGGGCTAATGGCCGGGTAAAAAACAAGTCTTTAAAACAATATTAAAAACGTAAACACACATTTAATGACATATTTCATTGATAATCTGCCTCAGTTATAAATGTGCTCACAGTCAACTAGAGGATTTGATCATTTTGACTTCTGACATCAAATGTGATCTCACACCAGTTTGACGAAACCAGTATGAGTGAAAATGATCAATTTAGAAACCCCCTTTTGATCATTTTGAGAATGTCATTTAAGCTTTAAAGAAAAAATGTTTAACATTTCAAGTTTTTCACACGCAAGAATTTTCTGCTTTTCTGTTTGACACTGTTGTAAATTGAATAGATCTTTTGTGTGTTTGTTTTTTTCATTAAACGCCCAAAACAGGCAGCTTGAATATGTCATCCTGGCCTCCTGGATATTGTGAAAAATTTTTGACTCTTGGGATCCTTTATGACCATAAATAGGTTGTGGGTTGCACCCCTATTTAGTTTTAGGAAACGGCATGTTAATTTGTCTTGTTCTTCAGGTGCACTCACAGTTACAGATGGAGCTGCTCAAGTGTTGTGCCCAGCAACTGCAGAGGAGAAACTGTTTACCTGTGAGTTTTGTGGACGAAACCTCATGAACAGCTCTGAACTGGAGCGTCACGCCATGCGACACGGAATATAATGTTTTTTATTTGTTGGATGGTAGCGAAGGCTGCCACTGTTGATTTCTGTATGGGAAGCTAGATTTTGTTTTCCTAAACCGTCCTCCACTTTCTTACTGTGTGTTTTTCTGAACAACCTGATTCCAAATAAATTTCCATGTTTTGTAGATTTTAAACCTTTTCTAATTAAAATTTTTTATGGAATAGCTGTTATGCCTTGGTGAGTATGTAATGTGAGACACGTCATGAAGATTTAATTTAGATTTTTTTTAAAGACACTAATGGATATCTGTGAAGGGACATATAAAAGGTTATTACTGTAAATGTAACAATCTTTACATTGTAAACTATTGTTACACAAACTGGTACTGAACATACCAAGACTTGAACCCACCTCCAAATCACTGATTGTGGACATGCTTATGCTGCCTTCAGCTGCTGTTGGCTATTTGAAGATCAGTTATATCATGCCAGTGAAAAAGTAAATACGTTCATAAAGTTCATTAACAGTATTTAGGTTGATTTTCCATATAAGTATTAAACTTCTGCTTACTTTTTAACTTTTTTGTTGTATGGTGCAATTTACTTTCTTTTGTAAATAAACTGTTTAAGGTTATTGCTGCACGTGTCTTTCTGTGTTACTGTATTTCAAACTGGAAAAATGCCAGATGACAGAGACTAACGTAACTTTTATTACAAAGTTAATGAAGTTATCACTACTATTATAATGTAAGGTAATAATTGTAATTAATATTTGTACTAATTAACTACTTAGTAAAGTATTTTAACTGAAGGTGTTGTCGCATGTGTCAACACGTAGTTTTTGATTTGGAATTATCTGCCTTACCTGCACCGACGTGTCAACGTTAGAGGGGAAAAGGTTAGTCATTCTACACATTTTGGTAGATTGTGATCTGTAGGATCACATGCATATATTTGAAGTTACAACCAGTTGCTGGATAACAACCGAGCAAAAGACGAAATGCCGAGGTCACAGATGGGGCAAACAACAAACCTGAACTAGTATCGCTGATAGTTCCCCAGTGTGGAACACGGAAATACGAGCTTACGAGGGTCACTTGAAGGCAGCATGCTAGTCTGTGTGCTGTTACGACACACTTTTGTCATCCAAATGTAAGAGGACACCTCTTCCTGGTGTGGACTAATGATAATGGCCTGATGAGAGAGAGAGAGAGAAGGCAGAACAGCTCCAGTCGGGTAAGTGTCCTCGGTGTGATCTGTTCTGATTTACGAGTCCGCGGAAATAGTGTGAGGTTGAAATGTATCTGTTCGCTTGGTTAGAAACAGTAGTTGTGTCCGAGAAGAGGTGATGGTAATAAATCCTGGTCAGCCTCACTGGATGTACTGGATCGATATTATACTCTGTGAACGATGCAACTACCTGTAGAAAGTGTGTGTTTTATCAGAGCAGGACTGTTACAGTTTGGAAACTAATACAGTTACAAAATGTTTGCATGTCAGTTCATACAAATTGGGATCAACTTTGATCTGAGCATTTACATTAGTTGTTTCCTCCTTCCTTGAGTTACACTTTTTTTCTTTCCTTGACTCAGAAGCAGTGAGTGGAGACTGTAGTTGATTGCAACTTTATTGCCATACTATAGGCCCTACAATAATCTACTTTTGTAAGCATTTATTTGTTTGCATATGGCATGTGGTGGATGCTTTCCTCTTTAAGAATCCTTGACATACCAAAAAAACTACATTTTAAGCATGGGGGGGGGATAATAATAATCTCAACTAACTGAGTCGCTTATTTAATTAAACTTCTCGCCATGTTTGTAGGAAGATATACCCGCTAATGTGCAGATTACTAGCTTACTGGATTTATTAAATACTTTATTTTACAGTTCCTAAGGTATCCTGTAATTTCTAGAAACCAACTGACACGTAACTGTATATTCATAGGAAGTTTCCTGGAAAGAATTTTATCATGTGGTACTACTGAGAAAACTGAGATGGGGTTCAGCTGATATACTTCCAGTTAATTATTAGTATTTAACCTACATTGCACAGCAGACCACAACAATTAAAAATATACGGAGAATGAAGTTTCCAATAATATATTAATAATGCATGGGATATTTAATGGGGTTGCAACAGAGCAGGTCTTTTGAGGGAATTCAAGGAACTGTTCAAATAAAAGCTCTAATATCTGACTGAATTTTGCCCTTCCAGGAAAATCTTAATAGGACATTATTAGGAAATTACAGACATACCTGTAAAATTAAGCTGTGGTAAGGTGAACATTTGTGGTACTTCCTCAAGGGTTACTTCTTCCTTGTCCTTGAGATTATAAATCATAATTGTTTTCATAGCAGTGCTGCCGTATTAACATATACTGTATGTGTTTTACTTGTGAGCAGGAACTGAAGACACACTGTATTCAGTTGGAGGAATGTCAGCCGTAAACAAATCTGCAGAAGATGGCAGCGCCCTCTCTTCAAAGGTCATCAACATTGTGTTCATCATCCTGCTGCTAGACCTGCTGGGATTTACACTGATTCTACCTCTACTGCCTTCAATTTTGGACCATTATGCACAGACAGGGGTTAGTTTTGTTGTAGTTGTTTCAAGAAGTTATGAACATAAAAGTGATCTTTATTTTGTAGAGCAAGCACATTTCAAAAAACGGGTTACAAAGTGTGTCACACAAGGCATCAGATAAAAGAAACAACAATAATAATAAAAACAAGTGGAAAACATAGAGATTATAAAATAAATTAACTGGACCAGGATAAAATATGTTAAAATTGGTAAAGTAACTTAAAATAAATAGTCAACTATGGGAAAATCAGGTTTTTAAAAAACTCAAAGTGATTTAATTAGACATTTAAAAGATGATTTAACCAGCCATACTTCTTCATTTGAGTTACATGACTAAATATCATTTGTGACTATATTTTCTTAAGTTTGAATCACTAGACTGGTTCAGAAAATATGAGTGCCAGACATTAAGCACCATTCCCTTTGCAAGACAAAATTTGCAGTAAAAAAGGGAGTAAAAAAAAGACCTATTGAACAAAGGGGGATTTGTGCAGCAAAGAGTCTGTTTCATAAAACCGACTCATGAGTGTTCAGATTAGGAGTGGGATGTGTCTGTGTGAGTCTGTCTGCTGACTCATGCTGAATTGACCTCTTTACTGGTGTTTGTATTGCCCCTGTGTGATGATGTATTTTCTGTGCTTTTTCCTTGTTGGTCAGGATGTCATATATCAGTCTCTGCAGAGTGTTGTGGACTGGTTCAGGGAAGTTGTGGGGATCCCTATGGAAAAGAAATACAACAGTGTCCTGTTTGGAGGTATATTGGCTTGACTGATCTACCTTGTGTACTGTGACTAATAATAGCGCAAAGAAACTATATTAATTTTCCTGCTCCCCAATCTGCATTTCAGGTCTGATTGGGTCGCTGTTTTCTCTGCTGCAGTTCCTGTCGTCACCTATAACCGGGGCTCTGTCAGACCACCATGGCAGACGACCCTTGCTCATTCTTACCACAGTGAGTATAAACGCCATATTACACCTCTTTTTAAAAGACTTTTCAATATAAACGTCATTTGAAGCCATCTAGAAAAGAGCAACAGTGCAATAATATTATTGTTATATGTTAAACAGTGAGTCATACACTTGGCACAGATCATACTCCGCTTGTGTAAGAAACCATGCAGCCTTCTCACCAGGTCTTTATTCATTCGGGTCTAATTGGGTGCCTTATGTTCCAGTTAGGGCTGATGTCCTCCTATGCGGTCTGGGCCGTTTCCCGGAGCTTCAGCATGTTTCTTTTGTTTCGAGTAATTGGGGGCATTTGTAAGGGCAACGTCAGCCTCTGCACTGCAATCGTGGCCGACTTGCCTTGCCCAAAAGCACGGAACCGAGGAATGGTAGGCACAGACTTTTTATGGGCCATAACGGCAAATGTGTTGTTAAAATGTCATGTCTAAAAACACCACACTGTGACCGGACGCATGCTGCATCTTTTGCCAGAGGTTTGTGTGTGAAATCAGTCTGTCCCTTCTTTTCTTCAGGGATAATATTCATTAGAATCTTTTATTAGGGGTCCGACCCTCACATTTCTTTGTTGTGCATAATGTTGCTGATCAGCCAGTTAATGCCTTTTTCACTGTAAGTCACTGATGAGACTTTCAGGTAAATGTAAAAAAAAAACTTCCATCACCAGGCTATGATTGGCATCGCCTTTTCCTTGGGCTTCACCATTGGACCTCTGATGGGTGCGTACTTTGCCGTCAGCGCCAGAGCAGGAGATGTCTTCTACCAAACTCCAGCTCTGCTCGCCTTGGCCTTCAGTGTTGCTGATCTGCTCTTCATTTGGCTCATGCTGCCAGAGACACTCCCAAAAGATGTCAAGGTTGGCTAACATTCACACATGCCACCTGACAAACTGAACCACATACGGTTTTACTTAAAGGGGCTGAATGTTTAAGATGAATTTTTATTTATTTTCGAGAGTTAGACGAGAGTCATAGAGCTGTCATGTCTGTACAGTAAATGTGAAGGTACAGCCAGTTAGCTTAGCATAAAGACCGGCGAAACAGCATGTCTGACTCAGTCCGAATTCCAAAACCCAAAACCCAAAGCCTTCTAGTAACTCTAAAGCTAACTTGTTAACATGTTTAATCCATGCAACTACTGAAGTGCCATACAACTTGTTGAGGGTTTACGTGGGTCTATGTGCCGGACAGTTTCTTGCAGTAACTTCCTGACAAGACTCCAGGAAGTTTCAGCTATGACACATGACCCCTGTGACACCACAATTGAGCCAGACTAACTGTCGCCCCCTGTTTCCAGGCTTATTGCTAAACTATAGGGTGACCAGCTGTTGGCTGTAGCCTCACATTTTGGATATCAATGTTCTTATCTAATTCTCAGCAAGAAAATGCC
Source organism: Lepomis macrochirus (assembly GCA_024633595.2). NCBI lineage: Eukaryota > Metazoa > Chordata > Actinopteri > Centrarchiformes > Centrarchidae > Lepomis > Lepomis macrochirus. Next base: position 13,513,548 of record JALXJV020000005.1, on the reverse strand, counting down.
TTTGTGGGTGGACTATGGGCGTGTAGGTTCTTTAAAGGTTCTTTAACACACATAATACAAATACTTAAAACATATGTTAAACTCCAACACATAAGGTCATATAAAATACAAGTAAATGACAGTAAAATATAAAACCTGGAGTACGTCCATCATTCAACACAAACATCATCAGCCCCGTGATACATGTGTAAATATGGTATATCTGAAGGTGTATGTATAGGTGTATATGTATTTAAAACTCTTCATCAGCTGACTCATCATGATTATGGTTTTCATACAGTGAACAGTTGATTGATAAGTTTTCTTATTTCCTCCTAGGCTTCATCTTCAGGGTTCGGGGACTCCGGGGATCTTCTGAACCCAGTGTGTTTGTTCCATTTTTCTGCTGTTACCAGGGCAAAAGATCCACCTTCAAATAAAAGTGAGTATTGCACATGCTGGATTCCACTGTGAGCCAGAAGCTAACACCCATTTGATCCAGTTATAAAGCAGGTTTGCCAAATGTCTTTACAGGAATGAAGAAGCTTCAATTATTGGGCCTGGTTTATTTCTGCTACCTCTTTCTGTTCTCTGGTCTGGAGTTCACGCTGAGTTTTCTGACTCACCAACGCTTCCACTTTACAAGGTATGAAATCAACTTGAAAAGGTTATGTACTCTCTCAGTTAGCCTAAACACACCTGAACAGCATTTTTTTCTCTCACTAGTATGCAGCAGGGAAAGATGTTCTTCTTCATTGGTGTTGTCATGGCCTTGATCCAGGGGGGTTATGCTCGCAGAATCAAGCCTGGGCACCATATCAAGGCTGTTCGTATGGTAGGACTGCCTTCTGTTTTACATGACAAATAGCTTTACAGTAAAATACTCTTTATGCTGCTGAAAAGACATGATCGACCACTGTCCACTTGTCTCCTTTAATGTGTCTCTTGTTTTTAGGCAATCGTAGCGTTAATCCCAGCGTTTATTCTCATCGGGCTGTCATGGAATTTGATGATGCTTTACATTGGCTTGGCATTATACTCATTTGGTGAGCTCTCAAGTTTTTTTTTAAATTTTTAAGATACATACAGATACATTTCATGACTTTTTTGTGATTTGGTAAAATAATGTTCTATGAAGAGAAAAGCTCGGGACTGGTGCAGAAAGTCTGGAAATAGAAATATATTGGTAAGGAGTAAATTAAGGGAGACTGTTTGAGAGTGTATCTGTTCTGCCTCTTAGGCCTTATGTTATTAAGTTACATGTCAAGTCAAGTCACTTTTATTCATACAATACATCTCAATATCACAAATCACAAATTTGCCTCAGGGGGCTTTACGTTCTGTACAGGATAAAACATGTCTAATAAAGTATCTCAGAACACACCCTGGTTAAATCAAAGTTACATTAAAAATAAAGACAACATGCCACCATTCATATGTGAATTACAGTCTGTATGCAGTACGATAATATCCACAGACAAATGCATTATATGAAAATCTACCCAAAACATGAAATAAATCTACATCTAAAGGATTTAGTTATGTTAAATGCAATGTTTTGTATGTTTACAGCGGCTGCAATAGTAGTTCCATGCCTGTCAACGCTTGTTTCTGACCATGGTGAGCCATTTATTCAATCTTATTTGTAAGAACTCACAAGCTGTTGTTTGTGCTATAATCTTCACACTGTCACTGATTATGCACTGTGGATATTCCTCCAGGCTCGGCTAGTCAGAAGGGCACAGTGATGGGGATTCTGCGTAGTTTGGGTGCTCTGGCCAGAGCTCTGGGACCAGTGGTGTCATCCTCCGGTAAGGAAGATGGACAGCAGTAATGGCATCAAATGTCAAATGTGTTTAGAGTTTATGAAGCATTAGCCAGCACACACAAGCCACTAACTTTGTTGAGAGAATACTACTGTATTTGAATGCCTTAGTTGTAATACCTTAATGTGAACATGAAGTAGCATGAAAACTGGTGAATGGTGACATTTGATTTGATGTACTGTGTGTAAATAATTTTGCCTAGTAAAAATTGCTTAAACATTGTGTTTTCTTCACAGTTTACTGGATAGCTGGAGCTCAGATCTGTTTTCTTGTCACGTCAGCTTCTTTCATTATTCCTCTGGCTCTCCTGAAAATAACCGGGAGGCTAAAGGAGGAGTGAGAGACACAAAGACTTGAAAGAGACATTTTGATGTTTTATAGTTTAAATGAATATTATGATGTTTACATAGGCACTGACTTATTGTTTTGACACAAAAAAATATTCAAAGGAGATGTATACTTTCTGTTCTGTTTGCCAAGGATCATCACATGAAACAAAATCATGCAAGAAGACGATGCAAATACCAAAACAGAGTGGTGCCGTTCAAGTGAGAAATGAGTGAACAAAATGCCTTTAAATGTGCACATGTAGACCTGTGCATATTGTGAAATGCTGGGGATAGGGTGGGGTTACAAATAACATTCATGCTTGTGGAACATAGATATGATTTTATATCTGTATTTCACTCAGTTTTTGTATTTTACAGATTAGCATTTTATTTTAGCTCACTTTAAAATTGTGGATATTCTATATTCTTGTAAACAAATAAATGACCATGTCAACATGTCTATGGAAATGAATGATTTCTTTTAATGTAAAGTTTGTACATAAAGGTTTTCAATTACCTTTATTGCAGTGGTGGAAAGTAATGAAGTACTTTATGCAACATACTACTTTCACACCATTATATATTTTTACTCTACAGCATGTGTTTGACTGATAAAGTTTGTTTCATTGCAGATTGAAGTGTCACATAAAAATATATGATCCAACTTCAAAACAAGGGGAATTGTTATAGATTAATTGACCGACTGTACACAAATGCTGAGTGTTATTTGACTTTTCTTTAACATAGTTAAATGGGGACATGTCGACATTATTGACATGAACAGAAATACGTTTTCGTTTAGTTGGTGTTTGTAGCTTTTGAAAAGTTGATTTGTTAACGTTGTAAACCAGAAGATGTCGCTGTCAGTAAACACCATCTGTTTCAGTTCAGTTAGCTGCTAACTTACTGTTATGCTATCGAACAGGTTGCTTCGCCTGGCCAACACACAGCTGCTGTAGACAAATGAAGCAATAAATGAAATTTAACAGGGAGTTTGACAACACATGGGAGATCGAGTGAACATGCGGACATGTGACTGCATATAGGAAAACCTTAAAATGGACAAGGTAGTTAACGAAAAATAACGCTACGGGTGTTTTGTTTTTTAGCTAGCTAGTAAGCTAGCCAGTAACGTTAACTGAACTAAGCTAGCTAACTTTTAGCAAACTTTAGCGGTTTTAAACATGGAGATGATACATTCAGCAGCAGTTTTGACCACACCAATAAGCTGTTGGGCTTGACGTTGTGTGAAACAATAAGTTACATAAAAGTTACGACCATGTAACTATAGCTAGATGTTGTTAATTTGAGCTAACAGCTGAATAATTTAATCGTTAATTAACGTTACTAGAATCACAAGTTGCGCTTAACACATTTCGTCTGAGTGAAGTGTGAGTCCACAACGTGGATAAAGTGATCAGATAGTGTTGAACTAACTGTGGCATTAACATTTCATGGTTTCACTTGAATTGCAGCCAGTAACATGACTGTCAAAGGTCGTTTTCCAGCAGACTGTTGATGTCAGACAATCTTTACTTTCCCCAGGAGAGCAAACTGTCAAATGCTGCCCAGTCTCTTGTCCATAAACAGCAGAGACGACAGAGAAAGGATCCTGCTGAACCAGCCTCGTCACCACCCCCAGTGTTACCAAATCCCTATGTGTCCGACCAGAGTTTAAGAGGGTAGGAGGATAATTACAGACCTAGATTTTTATCTTGATCAGATGAATCAATCACTTGATCTACTGGCCAGAGGCACCAATATCAGGCCCCTTATATGTGTGAATGTCTGTTAAGGAGTCGGTCTGGTCTGAGCCCAAAGCAGAGTCCATCAAACACAAATGGAGGGCCAGCAGGAAAAGTAGGAGCTGTGTCCAGGAGTCATGGCTATAGCAGCAGCCGTCCTGTCAGAGAGACAAGTGAAGATTTCCTGCAGAAGAACAGGCCCCTATGGGATCCACAAGCAAAGGTTGGTTTTGTAAATGTCCAGCAAAATAGATAAAGCAAACTTTCTTCATTAAATTAATTTAATTTACTTTTTTTCCATCTCCACAGACGTCAAAAAGCAACAATGACTCTCCTGCTCAAGGCAGACTAATGGGCAAGAGCTCACTGGATGCACAGAAAAAAGGTAGATGTCACTCATGGCATTGTTAGCTTTTCCCTGAATGATGCCTGGCACCTCAGCTCATGGATGCTGTTATTTTCCTGCATACAATTTCCCTCACTTTTATTCATTTTTCATTAATTTTTGCTTGTAATTGAACCACAGGTTATAGAGGTACCAGGTCTGCCCCGAACTTTGCTGGGATGTCCAAACAAGCACAGACGAATCTGGTCCCATTTGAAGTGAAGATATCTGATTTCCCAGAGTTGGCTGGTGTTTCGCTGGGCAAAGCAGGCCCTCCTCCGGTTCAGAGAGAGTGCTGGGGTCCGACCTCTTCATCTTCAAGCCCTCTAATGCAAACATCCCCTTCTTCCTGGAGGGTGAGCTCACCTAAATATCAGATGTGACATTGTGTAGTTTATGTTGAATGGTTCACTGACATTGAGTTATACTAATACATATGGTGCTACTGTAATTTTCTATTGATAAGTCTGGCAGGAGAGGATCCCCATCACGGCCTGACCCCCAACAAACTGCCACTAATGCTAAATCAGATTCCTCTGCTACTTCACCAGGTATGTGAAAGTCTCTGTAGTCATCCTTTTAATGACAATAAGGCAGTGGTAGTAATATGTTGAATTTTGATTAATTTATTTGTTTTTGTGAACAGGTCAACCGGTGATGACTACCTGGGCTAATGTTGCATCTCAGCCTCCAAAGAAACTTGTCCCTAAAGAGAAGACAATCAGCAGCAGCCACATGCAGGTTAGATTAAATGTTTGATTTAGACTCTCTGCATAACACGTTGATGCTTACAGGGCATCTGCAGGTCTTGAAAAGTCTTAAAGCTATGAATAGAGTTCTCTTAAAAAAGGCATTGGAAGATAGGGATGAAATGATTACAGATTTTGTTGGTATGACTATAGTCTGTGGAATAATCACGGTTTCACAATTATCATGATTATTATCCATTAAGTAATTTCACAACACTAGTAATGACTTAAGTTGATATTTAATATTTAATTACATTAACAATTATATTTCTGTAATATCTAAGTATTATTAATATAAGAAAAATATTAACTTTATTTATCCCCCAGGGGAAATTGGTTTTGAAGAGGGGAATAAACTGAACTGTTATTGTCATTAACTCTCATCCATACGTATATATATACATAAGTTTTAGTGAAAATGATTGAAATTGAGAACATCTATCATGGAGTGTTATTAATTACTGAAATGCAGGTAAACGGTATAGTTGTGGAAGTCTATAAGCTCCTGATGTTATGTTAGCGTTTTACACCTGGCAACATTTTCTCAGCACCGACAAGAGGAGGCAACAGGATGTGACGTTAAATGTTCAGGTAAAGGCCCTGTCAGAAAAGAAGCGATTTCAGAAAAGAAGCGATTTGCGCTGCGTGGAAGCTGCTCAGAGCAAAAGTTCAAGTACTTTGACCGCGGCAAGTGCCCAAGCTCGCCGTGTAGTGCGCATTGCTCGACACAGCAACAGCCCGCAGGCAATGGCACAAGCCGGTGAAAAAAATGGGCCTCATAGGGCAGCAATGCTGTCTGAAAGGTTACATGCCTCTTTGTTTGTTTACGTTGCACTGAAAGCTTGACTCTCACCACTACGGCATTGATTATGAGTAACTCCAACTTGCCATATTATTTAACCCCATTATCACGTATTACTTTACTTGGGCGTGCAAAGCTGGGTGGACTTCCCGCTGGTGCTGCATCAAGTTTTTAATGTAGTTAAATAGCAGCAACCTTTTAACGACAAGTTTTTGAACAGGTGATCCGTCACCACTTTAATATTGCCCTGCTCAGTCTTGGTGTACCCGAAATGCTCCCACACTGCTGACTTCAGCCGTTTCTTTCTTTGGTGGAAATAAAGCTTCACAGTTTGGTCCCTCTGCCGTAGTTTAGCCAGTGTACAGTAGTAGCTTCCTTGTCTTTGATAAGCACGGCACTTTAAGCTGGTGCACTGCTTGTGTAACTTTGTTTTCATTTTGTGCAAGTTGCAACAGTTTCGAAAGTGTAGTGAAGCCTTTACGATTAATTAACCCTGTCGTTTTAAAGCGCGGCTTATAGTGAATCACGGTAATCGCTGCACCCCTGTGAAAGTATCAAAAGCCTTTCTTGTCTGCTATTGGTAGTAGTATAAATTACAGTTTCACCATTACATCTATATCAAACAGTGTGGAGTGTTTTATTCTACAATAAAATTCAGGTTCTGTATGTCAACTATATAAAATGTTACAGTTGAGTTTACTGAAACCATTAAACAGGATTTCACAACTTTATCACTTTTGGAGTTTCCCAGGGATAACAACTGAAGATTTAACTCATAAATACGAGTACACAGACCCTCCACAGTCATAAAGCCGGTCGTCATGGCAAAACTAGGGTTTTTGCATATTATTTCACAACTTAAAATCACCATCAATCAAATGTTGATAAAACAAATCTGTGGCTGTTTAGGCTATTAAAGTTAACAGTTAATTTTGTGGGAAATTAAATGTAGGTAAACCTCGGTCATTACATTAACTCAATTAGCAGAATTAGCATATAGTAATTTTAAGTTGCTTTTATCCAAAGCAACTTAAAATTACTATATATGTCAGAGGTTGCATGCCTTTGAAGCAACTAGGAGTTAAGGAGTTAAGTTTCTTGCTCTGGGACACATTGGTGGATGTGTCACAGTGGGAATTGATCATGGGTCTCTCACACCAAGGGATGTGTCTTATCCACTGCTCCATCACCCCATATAAAAATGTGGAAATGCGAATTTGCATGTCATCCTTTCATAGGGGCCATGCTAATCTTCTCTGTATCTCATGTTTTCCTGTGCCACCATATGTTTAAATGTTGTTTTCTGTCCCTTCATTTTGCCTCTTGTCAGATGGAGGAAATGGCTGCACAGCTGGAAGAGGGAGCCCCGGGGAAGAAGAGACGGAAGAAAAAGAAGAAGGCTAAAGGTGCTGGTGAAGATGCAGAAGCTGAGTCAGAAGGCACTTTTTCAGCAGTTTATCAGGAACCTCCAAAATTTGAGGTAAATAAAAAAATGTTTCTTTATTTTTATTCAGTTCACAAAACACAACACAACACAAAAACATTTTTTTTAATTTTTAAAATAAGTGTGACTTTATATAGGGTGGATGATGATTTTTGTTTGTCTTTTTGTCTTGTCAGGATGAAGAGGAGTTTCCAGGTTTGACTCTTGCTTTAACTGGAACTGACAGATTGATAACAGGCAGCAATATCACAAAACTATGCAATGAGGTACATGTCATTAGTTATTTCTCCGCCCAGATGTTCTCACATAATAATTATAAAGTGTTCCATTTACCTCGGAGGTCAGAGTTGAATGACGTCACACCTGAGTTGCGTTCCAGTAGAACAACAGATTTACGTCAGAAAACCAAGCCATTGTTGGCAGTATCAAGTGATTACAACGCGTTACGCAGTATTTTGCGCAAACAAACACTGTACACAGGACTGCATGTGTGACACACTCGGAAATTCTGACTTCAATGGAGCACAACATTATATTACTCTGTCTGTTAGAATTTACTAAAGTGGAAGAGTGGAAAATACAAATGTGGGTGCAGAAGAGTGTCATTCAAATTAATTACAAAAACCTAAACCTGGGTTGTTGGGTTTTTTTGTTTTTTTTTCCCCAGGAAAACCAAAGAGAAGGTGTTAAGCATCAGTTTTCTGACCAAACCAAGGTCAAATCACCTGCAGCAAAAACTCAGCCCACAGAGACATCTAAAAAAGCACAGGTTTGAATTTATCTCTGACATTTAAAGATTTAAGGGTTCGGCCGATAGATGATGCCATCGTCCATCGCCATGTAGACATTGCAAATATATTATCCTGGAGGAAAAACATAAATTGAACGTGGTTTTGTACTCTTGTTGTTGGTCTCCTGCTTTGTAGAAAGCTGAAAAGGTGTCGGGGAAGAAGAGCAAAGTGCCTGTAAAGCTGGACATTGGAAACATGTTGGCCACCTTGGAAAAGAAACAACAATCTCAAAAAGCCAAGCAGGACGCCAAGCCAGTCATTCTCTCAGGTGGGTAATGACCTCTGCTACAATAGATTCCTCATGTTTGTCTCCTCTTTGATAAAGATTATTTAAATGTAATGTAAAAATGCCATTCTTGGGACTTTGCTTACTGATCTAGATCACTTGTTAAAGGGAATTAAAAACAAGCCCAGAATAAATAAGTCCCATTTAAAATGATCTTTTTGTAGTTGGTGGAGGACTACCTGTTGTCCAGAAGCAACCATTAATCCAAAAGAAGCCCTGGCAGCAGGATAAAATTGCACACAATCCCCTGGACTCTACCAGCCCTTTGGTGAAGAAAGGCAAGCAAAGAGAGGTGCCCAAAGCCAAAAAACCCACTCCTCTCAAGAAGGTAAGTCCACTCACGTACTCACGAAAAAATGCAAATGCACCAGTGTTTTTGTGTGTACATCTAAAGTTAAAAACATTAATCTGGTAAACAATTTGATCGTAAACACATTCTATAGCTATAAATGAGGATGACATTTGAATTTATTTTTTCCCAGCCACCCCAAACCAAAGAATAATGTCGATTCTCTAACTTTTTAAAAAACCTTTAATGGAAACATGTAACATGTTTGTACTTTATGTGAATATAATCCTATTAATATTATTTCCATACGTTCTATATGTTGTGTTAACACCGATTTTGAAAACTAGCCACATGTGTTTCCTCGCGCTAAGTTCTCTAAGTCAGACACATTTTTTAAATAAAGTACACTGTATGTGATGCTTGTATCACATACATTTAACTCAAGACTCAAGACTGCAACACTTGTCTTTGCAAAGAGAGAAACTTACTAAAGTCGTTGACCCTGCCTGTCAACTCGCTCTGGTCCCTGTAAGTGCATTTACCATTTAGGCTCGACTACTTGTGCACTCCGAATTTGGGTGCGTTTAGCTTCACTGTGTTCTCGCAAACGAGTGACAGTGGATACACTGACAGCTGATCAAACCCTTAGTAAACGTTACCGTACTTACCTAAAACGATGTTGTGTCCTCAAAAGAAAAGCGGTTGTCTCTAGTCAGATGCCAAAGTGAGTGATTGTGCGAGCTTACAGCAGCGGGGAGCAGCGGCGCAAAACACAGCATTAGAGGTTTTCTAATGTTGTTATAATAAGTGCAAAAATATTTGTGGTTATTTTTGAAACTGTGGCGGGCCGCCATGGTCTTGGTAATTAACTGTGCACTACATTTTGTTAAAATGCATTTCATTGGTGCAGCCTTGTTAGTTTATTCCTGTCTGATCTTCAGGTCATTTTAAAAGAAAGGGAGGAGAGAAAACAAAGACGTTTGCTGGAGGAGAGAGGGCTGCTGCCTGAAAATGAGCTCCAACCTGCTAATGATACAGAAGAAGAGCAGTGTGACCCAAATGCCACAGGTAAGAGCAAGCGCGTGAAACAGTAGAATAAATCTGAATGTAAGTAACAAAGTGGTAAAGAGATTAAGGAAATCTTTAATTATAGCTAATATTTGATCTGTATTTTGTGGTTCTGAAATCTTAGATGAGATTGGGAGTCCCACAGAAGACCTTGATAATCAGTCAGAATTTAATGGCACGAACCAGATGGTGAAAGACGGTGATGAAGATAAGGACAAAGACGAGACCGTAGAGCATCACACCACCTCTCCGGTGCCCTGCCCACCAAGTCGACCCAAAATCCACAGCAGAAAGTTCAGAGAGTAAGACGGCACCATGTTTCAATAAGAAAACATTTTAATCTCTCAGAATTTAATGTCATTTTGCTAACTTGAAATGTAAATCGTTGTACATGGCAGCTATTGCAGCCAGATGCTGAGCAAAGACGTGGACGAGTGCGTGACAGCTCTGCTCAAGGAGCTGGTTCGTTTTCAGGACCGCCTGTACCAGAAGGACCCCATGAAGGCCCGTATGAAGAGACGGATCGTGATGGGGCTCAGAGAAGTCCTGAAGCACCTCAAACTCAGGAAGGTCAAGTGTGTCGTCATCTCACCCAACTGTGAACGCATTCAGTCCAAAGGTACTGCGTCCTTGTGAGAGCTTCACGTTAGGGAATTTATTTTATGGAGCCTTAGAATTGTTTTTTCTTTCTTTGCGCCAGTCTGTACTGTCTATGTCTCATGAACACAGTTCTTGATCTGCGGATTAGTGTTCAAAAGCAGATGAGATGTTCAATGTAATTACCGTTGATTTTAATTAGGACAGACTTTGGTTGTAGTGTTTTTTTCTACCTTTAAAATCATGTATGGGATTTCTTGTTGGTTAATAATTTGTTTTTAGAAAAGTAAACAGCTTTATATATTTTGTTTATTAATCTGCTGGGTGTTTGTAATATTTTTTTTCAATAGATTCATTTCTTTAGTCTTTGAAATGTTAAAAGTGAATTCTTAGAGCCCTTGGGTCGTTGTTTAAAATTGCTTGTTTTGTCTGAGCAACTGTCCAAACATCTGTCCAAAGATCAAGAAAAGCAGAAAATCCTCACATTTGACTTTAAAAATAGCTGCCGATAAGTTTCTGTAAATCCACTAATTGTTTCTGAACTACTGAAAATGCCTTTCTACACTAGAATTTTTCTACTACCATTTCTACTCAGAAGCACCAAAACAATAGTTAGAATAGCAAAATCTCTTTTGGCAAAAAACCTGCAGACTGATCACAGTGTGGGCTAGAGGTGACAAAAAGGGGCCTTCTTATTATAGCTGGTGAGATTTCAGATTTATCCAACCCAGAGAGCATTTTGAACAGGTCGGTGGTGAAAGTGACTGCTTGGTGTGGACACGTGGCCAACAAGAAAAGAAGCTTCGTTGTCAGATTAATCCAGCTAAATGTGTACATAGTTTGACCATGCCAGTTTTTGCAACTTATTACTCATTTACGAATTTAAACCAGGGAGCAATGAGGTCGCGCTGCAAACACAGAGTGCTTAAAGCTAAGGTCGGCAATTTATTCAGAAGCATTTTGTTGTATTTGTCAAAATCCTCTTTACAATCCAGCAGCAATCAATAAATCAAATGCTCTGTATACAAAAATGAAAAAAATATGGCTGCACTCTGTCCGTGTACTCATCGTGAATGAACACGTGTTTTGGGGAGAGGCTGTGTAGGGCGGCTTGAAGGGAGGGGGTGGGATTTATTCGGTTGGGTATTTTACATATTTTAGCTCTTGTTTTGTTTCTCAAACGTTGCCTTCCTCCGCCCTAAAACCGTGATACTAACATACAAAAATGATGCCTTTCGCAGGAGGCCTGGATGAGGCTCTTTACACCATTATCGACACTTGTCGTGAACAGGGGGTGCCATTTGTGTTTGCCCTCTCCCGGAAAGCTTTGGGTCGCTGTGTCAACAAGGCAGTGCCTGTCAGTCTGGTGGGCATCTTCAACTATGATGGTGCACAGGTCAGGTTCATGTTCAGCAACAGCACATACTAATCACCAACAACACGGTTGTTTTTGAAATGAGCTTTAACGTTGCTACATTAAGCATATCACTAACAGATTTTTGACTATTGAAGATATTTCAAATAAGCTGAAAACGTTGTCCGAATTACCCACAGGACCTCTATCATAAGATGATTGAGTTGTCGTCCGAGGCCAGGAGAGCCTATGAGGAGATGGTGTTGAGCCTGGAGCAGACAGGCCAGGCGGAGCAGGCGGAGAACATTGAGGAAGAGCTGCAGATCAGCGGCCTGTCTGAAGAGGCTGAGCCCAGTCCTGATGCCACACAGCCAGAGGAACCAGAATACAGTAAGTTACTGTCCTGAACCAATATTTAAGTTACCTGCTCTTTTTATGAATTGGTCTCTGCAATGGAAAACCAGGTTTTCCATTGCAACATCTCCTAATTAGCTTAAAAGGACTAGTTTGCATACCTAATTTACTTCATTAACCTCAGCTCCATGGTCTCTCATTTCATTAACAACCAGTTGTCAGACTCCTCTGAAAACTGAAATATAATTATCAGCACAGTATGTGTACAGGACAGAGCTGCACACCAGTGTCGTCTCAGCTTGTACCTGATGTTCTCAACCCTTGATTAGTAGGTTAGTTATTAATGACATACAGCTGATAATTAATATTACTTCATTACTAATTTAGCTGACGTTACATAAATAAATAAACTTCTTAGCGTCTTAAACGGGACCCAAGGACGCTTTACACATAGTTCCAGTGACAGAACAACAAATAGTCATTCAGGAGTGAATGCCTGGGTAAAGAGCTGGGTTTTAGTAGATTTTTGTCCTGACAGGGAGCATTTCAGATCTCTGTGGGATGAAGTTCCAGAGGGGGGGAGGGCTGTGACGCTGAAGGCTATGTCCCCAAAAGTCCGGAGTCTGATGGGGGTTACCAGCTTTCACTTTTCCAGCCGTTGGGGAAACTACAGACTTTTATTAACGGACACACAGTGACCTACTCTGCACATTTACTACCAGACAGAAACTTACTGCTAATATTTTTCACCGCTAACTTTCACCGTTACGTCCTGCCGCTCTCTCTCTCTCTCTCTCACACTCGCTCGTCCTCACACACACACACACAGGATACGCAGAGAGCAGCCGAGCGTCACCATGCTCGCGGTGTGCGACTTAAAATAATTACTTGCGCATTGATATTAATGATTGTGTGACATTTTAGTGGGGTGGTTATTCATTCCACAGCGGTGACGAATACAGGGGGACACTGGTCTCTCTGTTGTGTGGACTCCACAGACTTCCGGGCGCTGCGCTTCCACGAGTTCCGCCTTTTGCGTTCCGTCAACATTACGTTATCAATTAACATTTAAATAATCGATTTTTAGACATTTGTTAATCGATTAATAATCTTCCACGTCCGCATCGCGATGCATCTAAGAATCGATTAATTCTCCCACCCCTATAATTTAGTGACCATTTAAATCCGCTTTAAAGGAGATGTATTTGATACAGTAACAGATGTCACCACTAAAACTCAAATAAAAATCAAATAATCCAATTTTTGTATTTCTTCTAGTAAAAATTTGGAAGAAGATGTTAGAGAAGGATTGCAACCACAAATTTCTGAACTTTGAGGAGCAGCTGAGCTTCATGCACTTGGACAGTGAAAGCACTGAAAACACTGACGAAGATGAGAAGGGCTGACGCAGCGGCAAAGCCTTTCATACCTAAAACAGGAATCCACTTGTGCTCATCTCCAGCTTGGAAAAAACTAGGATGCAGATGGAGAGCAATGCAAGATGCTCTGCTGCTGTGGTTCTGGGGATTATGTCAGGAAATTAATCATTTTGCTAATAATTTGCAATGAATTATGCATTTCCTTTTTTTCTGAAAAGCTGAAGTAATATTTTTGTTTGTTTCAAGATAATTAGGCAAATTTGTTTATTTTAAGTGTGTGTGTGTGCATTATAAACTTAAGAGGTTAACCACTGATTTACTGGGACCAAACCAGTCACTTGAAGAGATCCTACAATATGAATTTTCAGAGATGTTGTTTGTGAACATGCCTGTGTGCATGGGTTTGTGTACTGAATGTGTGTAGAATATCAGCTATACGTACTACAAAAGTATCAGTATGGTGATTTTACCCTGTGTTATGAACCTCCGGCCTGGAGTCATTATGGTGCATTTTGTTTTTCTCTTATCAATTCGGTTCAGTTTAAAGTATTTTTCTGCATTTTTTTTGCCTTAATTTGACCGGCACATTACAGAGATGATAGGAAATGAAGGGAGAGAGAAAATAGAGAATGTGCAACAAAGGACATTACATTGTTACATGGGCAGTGTCTTTTTTGAGCTCAAACTAGACCCAATTTGATTTTAAGCTTGTGAAATTATGGCTTTATATCAACCTTTTGGGGGTTGGGGACTTTGTGTTCGTGTTTGTGAATGTTGAGAAGATTTATGGAATCTCATCGCTTAACCTGCACTTAACATAACACTGAAGTTACACATGTCCATAAACACCATGCTTTTGTTTGTTAAAGCAAGGTCAAAGTAGATGATTTGCTCTTAATATCCACAAAAACAACATACTAAAGCAGTTCATACTTTTAAGATATAGACGTCAGACGTCAATCACTACACTACTTTGAAAATGCCACTACTGTATTAAAGTTTTAGATTTTTTTATTGCTTTGTGGGTGAATAGTGTAGTGTAAAAGCAGCACACACGCAACACATTTATTTACTGATTCTTAGATTTTTCTATACTTTTTCTATACTATAAATCTTTCCTACACACTTCACAAAGGGAGCCAGATACTTCTGAAGTATTTCTGAACATAATTTTACAAGCTCAAAATCTTACTGACCCTTATTTGAACCAACGGTCTTATAAACCTGTAGGCCACCTTGACACATGATGCCCGGTTCAATTTAGAGTTAAAAATTAAGCCATGCTGCTGCTTTGCATAAAAAATGGAATCCTTTTTTACATGAGCAAGTCAGAACCTTGTTTATCCTGATTGCACTACAGAGTAGCACCTGTGTTTTTGATTTGCCTGAGACTACCAAAGTACTACACAATATCTGTAGTACTACCTGTGATTAGGTGTAAATGGTAGCATTTGATTTTTTTGTAATAAGAACAGCAAGATAATGTCAAAGAAACATTACCTGCTGTTAAATTAACTTGGTTGAAAAGTAGTTTAGGGAGTTTTCTGTTGATTGACATAGTGAGGAAAAAGAAATTATAAAATGACAAAATGATAAAACAGGACAAATTACAGTTACCTGGAGTGCTAGGTGACAGTCACATGTCAAAAGAAGCAATAAATGGGCAAAATGAACAGTCAGAATTCAGATTTTAGAAGACTGAGTTCAAGATTGTAAAGGAGGAAAGTCATATGATTATGACCTATGAGGACTTAAACAATTATAGATATTTGAGGTAGAAAATTGCTAATGTAAACTGTTATGTTGTGGAAAGGTGGTGTAATGTCAATTATTGTAATTGGAAGTTGGTATGTGATTGTATTCATGCAAGGTGGACCTGATAGCATCTTCAAGTCTGCCTAAAATATGTCTTTCTACAAGGAGGAAGACGGTTGTTAATGGAATGTTTTCATGCTAGACATTTTTGACATGTTACAACAGGAAATGCATAGGTGTAACTAACAGCATTCATTATGCTTACTTTCCATTTAATCGTAATGTCTGTTCCATGGTCCTGGTATTGGGACACCTAAATGAAACAGAGCCATCATTAATGCTGGTAGTAACGCCGGTGCTATTCCTGCTAGGATTGAAGTCAAAATATCTGCTGAAGTTTGACGTTTCATGTGAATTTTACAGCAGAAGTTGAACATTTTGGGAAAAATGCTCATTCGCTTCCTGGTGGAGAGTTAGATGACAAGATGACATCACTTCCATATTGGTCTGTTAAACGTGAGGCAACAGCCAGCAGCTGCTTAGCTTAGCTTAGCATAAGGACTTCAGTAGGAGGAGTAACTAAATCTGGTTATCGGCACCTGTAAAGACAAACAAATCATATCAAATTTCTTTAATCCGTGCAAAAATGTATATATAAAAATGACTATTCACCAGACTATTGCTTAACTCCGATCAGTTGCCAGGCATTCAGCAGAGGTTCCAAGAAGTTATTGCATGTAACTCCCCATAAAATGACAACTTGTCACTTTTACTCTTAGAATTTTGCTACAGATAAAATAACATGTTAAATAGCGAGCTTCAGGTGGATTTTGTTACCGTGAGTCATAGTCAGGCTAGCTGTTACTCCATGTTACGGTCGTTGTGTTTATTAAACTTAATCAGCAACTATAGTCTTAATTTACCACACAGAAACGTGATAGGAATTCTCATCTAATTCTCCACCAGAAAGCGAGTAAGTGTATTTCCCAAAACTTTGATCTAATCCTTTGAATGCTATATTATAAAGTGGTTCAGTATATTCTGTGGAAATAAGAGACCAACTGTGAAATAATAGGAATTTAGAACTGCATGATGCAAGGCCTAATGTTGTAAAGATATATTTTTTGATTCAGCTTTTATAAATCGTTGAAACTCTGTATGTTAGATTGAGCGTAGACATATTTCCTAGGAGAATGGAGATACAAACAATACATTTTTATACATTAATAAACAGATGTTTTAGTTGTATGTTAAATAGGAAATACAAATCACAGGAGTTTGGAGTTTATTCATTTTCTTCAAACAAAATATCAGTGTAAAAAGTAATTTGCATAAAGAGGACAAATGCAGTGTTTACTTTTAGTGAGTGTGCGTCATTCATATACAAGAGGAAGAGTAGTGGACAGAGTACGCTTCCCTGAGGCATCCCAATATCAGAGGGGGAGAGTCTTTAAAACTAAAAATCTATAATCGAATCACCTGAAATCTGTTTAGGTAAACTTGAAGAAAAAAGTAAAATTAAAAAAGAATTGGATATTTTTGTCATTTTAAATGATTAACATCTGTCAAGAGATTACAGTAAATCATTTGTATCTGAATAAAGAATCTTGAAAAATATTTGCTATATCTGACATGTTCAATTTACTCAAACATTTAGTTTATTTTGGGTTAAAGACAAGAAGTGAGATGAGATAACATTTAAAACCATACCTCACAAATAGACCAAAAACACAATGATGCATCTTTACTCTTAAAGCTTCTGTCATTAAACTGAGGCAGCAGAAATAATCCTGGGTTTAAACTGCATTTTGCAAAGTGCTGTTCAAATCACACACGGTGCTTAAAATGTACAACAAACAAACATTTTAAAATGCTCTATCTTTGTTTCTAAGAAACAAAAACACTAAACCATCACCTGTGTTAACATATTTGCATGATCTTAGTATTCTCCTTGAATAGATGCAAAATAATGATTTATTTTTAAATCCCAAAGTCTACAGAATGACAAAGTCATTCTGTAGACTTTGCTTGTGAAATGTTTTAATTCCAAAATGAAGTTAAAAAACTAAAACTGGAATATAATTTATTAGCAATTTCAAACTCCTTCAAAATAATTAATCATTTTTGATTTCAAATAAAACACCTAAGAAAATGAATAATATTTTCAAAAAGGATATATCCTGTGTAACATGGAATGAAATGCAATATGAAAAAAATATTTTAAAGTATATAGTATGTTGCAAAATAAATAAAATGTTTAGCTGATTAGACTACTAACATGTTTATGTGCGGTCTGTTTATTTTTGTTCAGATAAATCTTTAGCTTAACTGGATCAAATGAAACAGATTCCAGCTAAACCAGATTGACCACAATTTACCTGAGGCAAAAACAACAGCCTGCACAACCCTTATGTAATCATTTCATCACCAACTATTCTTCCAAGGATAAATCTGTTGAGATTTTTCTGAATTTCAACAAATCCCGTGAAAAGCAAACAGATTATTTGATTTTACTAACAATATTAATAACACGTAATCTGTGTAGCCAAAGCTCAATATATCTTATTCCTGTGAGCCATAGAGCTTGTCCAATAAGAGGCTGTACTTGGGCACATTGTGCTTTGAGCTAAATGCCTTTCAGTTGATGTTTAGCAAGAATGATGTTTACCATGTTCACCATCTGAGTGTAGCCTGTTAGCATGCTAACGTTTTCCTTTTAGCACAAAGTACAGCTGAGGCTCATGAGAATGCCATTAGCCTTGCAGGTATTTGGCCAACAACCAAAGTATTAAATTAACAAATTGAAATTGTGACCTAATGATGGCGCTAGAGGAAAAGTCAGGATTGAGGTTTTTTTCTCTAGGGACCTTGAAATATATGTAGCAAATTTCACAACAGTGCACTCTGTAAATGTCAAGGTATTTCACTCAAAACCAAAAATGTCAACCTCATAGTGGCATGAAAAAAAAAGTCCTAAGACCACAAGTCATTCAGATGAATCACGATGAGCACATCAATGTCTGTACCAAATGTCAGGGCAATCCCACACTTGTTGAGACAATTCACTTGCAACAAAACATGTCAACTTGCTGGTGGCGCTAGAGGAAGAGTCAGGAGATCACCAAACTAATAAGGATATATCACCTGGGAACTGTGAACCTGTGAACGCCAGAACAAAATTTTGTGCCAACCCATCAGCCAGATGTCAAGCTGAATAATAGCTGCGCTAGAGGGAAAGTCAGAGGATCATCAGTGCCATTCAAATTTAACCTCATGAGACCTTGATTTTCTCTAGCAAATATCACAGCAATGCAACCATGGTCGCCACAAATGTTTACTTCATCATGGTGCTAGAGCAAAGGTCAGGAAATCACCAAAGTCGGTAGGATTCATCCTCTTGTGACCATGAATGTCGGTACAAAAAGTCATGACAATGCACCCGATAATAATGACAACAATATCAAATATCCCCAGCTATTTTCTATAACTCAACAGTGGGAGATAAGTCTCTTGTATTTGGACACTGCATATAAAACAAAACTTTACATTAAAGGTGGTGCAGGAACCGTGTCTACATATCCGCTTTCGGTGCGTTCTGTATTGGGTCCAGTAACATGAGGATTTCCTGGCTTCTGAGAGGGACAGTCTGTGTAGTGGTTACCCTTATCTCTACAGGAACTGTCAACTGACACATTTTGTTTCTGCAGGAAGACCATGTTGTCACTGTCCACCTCTTTCACCCTGCTGTAGTCCTCTGAAATGTTCTCTTGTCTCTGAGCGTCCATGTAGCCAGAGCTGTTTAGTGGGACATTTTCTTTCTCAAGGATGAGAATATTGTCACCGTTCACCTCATTCACTCTGCTGTAGTCCACCTGTTTCACATGTCTCTGAATATCCACATAACTGCTGTTTGCAAAGGGTTTGACGGCATTCTGATGATCCGACGGACTCTTATCTGTTGCTTCTGTGTTCACAAGGTTTATACTGGGGCACTGCTGATCCTGAGTAGGCAGCTGGGGTGGCTCCGTATTAGATGAACTTTCTCCTGACAGAGATGTATTGCTTTTTAGAAAGTTATCCTTTTCATTCTCTCTTTCCCCGACCTTCTCCGGGTCACTTTGGCTGGCGGTTGACTCCATACATTGGATTTCCGAATCCAAGCAGAAGCCAGCAGGAATAATCAAGCTTTTCTTCCTTTTTTGAGAACTGGAGGGATGTGGCAGTAGTTCTTCATCATTCTCAGTCACAATTAGGTAGTCCTCTATCTGGTCTTCCCAGTTCACCGTAAGAGGAAAGTCCTGGTTGATGATCAGGGCATTGATAACATCTTCAGATCGTCTGCTCTGAAAGTGTTAAGTTGATTTAATTCAGTACATGACCTTACCATTGTTATCAAGTCCAAAGCAACTCTTTTGATATGTTGGAAATGCAATGCAGATGCAGTTTTACCTTGAGAAGTTGAACATCCACTCCTCTTATCTTTGGACCAGGAACAGGAGGCAGAACACACTGCTTCACACTGGGGAACAAAAGAAAGTGAGTCGTGAGTCAAATTACCATTATCAACCTGACTGTATATAAAAAAGCTTTCCATCTTTTTTTGCAGGAGATACGTACCGTTTCCTCTTCATGACCAAGATACATATTGCTGCAAGAAATGGAATTGCAAAGAGGGTGCAAACCAAAAGCCAAAATGGTCTCTCAGTCTGAAGATCTAATTAATTTAAAAAAGAAGGCATTTTTTAGAGATTATTTGTACTTGTAACAGATGCCACCTCGTCATTAAGCCAAAGATTGAGCAAAGAGCTTCTGAGACTTACAGTTGGGGATTTTAACACAGGTAGAGTTGCTCCACTCACTCCAGAAGCCATGGTCCAGTCTACAGCGCACCTGAACCTCATACACCACCCCAGGACTGACGCTGTACAGGCTGATATGGGTTTGTTTACCAGACATGTACTCCTAAAGAAAGAAAAATCACCTCGTACCCAGGTTAAGTTCACATTTGGGTGAAACAGTAGTTGCAAATACATGTGATTTACGTAAATAAGTGTTTCACATGTGTTTGGGACCCGTAAAGGGGGTAAAACAAAGCTGTAATGCTATTTGATCCCACTGTGGAAGATACTGTTTATGTAATGTAAATGCTGTAAATGCTCCGTATTTGGATAGCACCTTGCTAGTCTTTTCTTCCACTTAAAAGCGCTTTTACACTACATCTGCATTCACCATTCACTCACATTCATACACTAAGCCTAAGTCCTCAAACAGAAACTAACATTCACACACTGGCAGAACTGCTGCCAGGAGCAATTCGGGCTTCGGTATCTTGCCCAAGGACACTTCGACATGCAGCCTGAGGAAGCCGAGGGGACTGAACCGCCAACCTTCCGATTAACGGCCAACCCGGTCTACCTCCTCAGCCACAGCCGACATCATTATGCGCAAATGATAGGAGGTTTTAACACTTAAAACTCACCTTCCACTGGTTGCTGTTTTCTTGTTTGACTCTTAGTTCATATTTAATGGTGACCCAGCCGGACTTGGTGTCTATCTTATGGGGACGCTCCCATTTGACATGGAGACATGGACTGTCCTCCCTATCCTCCACCAGCAGCATTACATTTTCAGGAGCATTGGGCTTCACTGTTGAGCACAGATAAAACATGACTCAGGGTCCGCGGCCACACTCACAAAGAATGGATGGATGGATGGATGGATAGATGGATGATAGGTGGATAGATAAATAGATGATCTCTGAGAGGATCTACAGCCAAGTGGCATGTGCTATAGCCAGTGTTCGTGCTTAGTCTCACACATGGGGGCTCATGAAGTACGTCCTTGGACACCAGAGTGTCTTTAGGGGGTTATAACAGGCTACATAGGTCTTAAATATTTGATCTAAAGTAAGTTTAGATCCCTGGGACAAAATCAAAAGCAGTGTTGTTACTATTTTCTATTTACACGGGACAGTACACTGCTCCAAATATAGTGTAAGTACAGTGCACGGAGATCACATGCCTGCATAAACAAACAAAAGATCTGAAATTTGATCTGAGACGGCACACAAGTTTTACACCGGGCACAAACCAGTTTCACCTCATTCTGTTCAGGTTTTCATTTGTGCCTCGTGCCTGTCACTCAGTACTTTTCCATTCATTACTACGCTCAAGAATGCTGCAGAGCCAATAAAACTACCAATCATTAGCTGAATCAATATAGATAATTTTCTGCTGGGTTAACTTCAACTCTGATGAATACATAGATCTAGTAGTTGTCAATAGTTTTAAAGTGTATCACTCCTAGTCTGACACAAAAACATTGTGGAGTTACGCAAACTATGTGGTTCCTAATTAACATTAACAATATTTAGTATGTTTTTCTTTTATGAAATCTTCTTCAGTTACTGTCTTTGTTTTTCTGCATTTTGGTTTTCTCACTTGCCTACCCTCTTCATTTAACTACAAATGGAAATGTGTCGATTATATCTCTAATTTTACTTTTATTTTAGAAGGTTATTTGAGTGCACCTATTATAAGTAGGGGGCACATCTATGTCAGTGAACAGGAATAAGAACATACTCAATATCTCTCTCCTGACGGTTGATTCATTCATCTGATCTAAATTCTTTTTTTCTGAGTAACAACTTACCAATTTCCATCACTTCCATCTTAAAGGGGTCTGAAGTGGCATTCCCAAGGGCATTGGAGGCCACCACTGTCAAGCAGTAGTCGACCCAGATGGAGGTGTGGTTCTTGTCAAAGAAACAGGAGTTCCTCCCTTCCGACCGGTAGTCTGGACACTCATGTGTTCCTTCCAATCTGTGCATAGACAAACAAAACAAGACCTTTACTAACAAGGATATAAGTCAACACTGCTCAGTCAGCATTGTAAAACTGTGCTGTGGGCAGTAAATGCATGTTGGCAATCTATACACAAGAACAGGTGTGGTATCCACATAGTTTCCTCACAGACCACCGCAACATGATTCCAAATGTCATCTTCTAAGAATAATCTTTTTTCATTTAATGACATCTAAGGATAAGTTCTGACAAGTTTTATGAACCTAAGGTTTTAGGGAATTTTGTCAAACCATACAGAAGCATTTGCATTGAATTTTAAGTATAAAAGTCACCAAACTTAAAAAATAAAACTGAGTTTTACATCTATGTGAAGTCTGTGAGGCTGTACTTGTGCACAGATAAATACTAACATCAGCTTGCTAACTTGCTGATGTCTAGCACGTGCTAACCATGTCCACCATTTCAGTTTGGCATGTTATCATGCTAACATTTGCCGATTAGCACTAAACACAAGGTACAGCATTAGCAAATGGCATTAGTTCTGCAGAAGTATTAGACAAATTAGACAAAATGTTGACCTCATGGTCAAGTCAGAGGATCAACAATGCCATCCAGATCCAGTCTCAGGGGGCATAGACTGTCTGTACAAAATGTCTGACAATTCATCCTGTAGTAGTATTTGAAAAGTCTTAAACTATCAGTAGGCTATTTGGGTGATTTCTAGGAAGCGTGGCCTTCTCCTTCATAGTGGATCTGGATGGTGACTACTACTGGAAATCTGTTGATAATGGCACAACTTGGATATATCAGCAATCACAAACTTCTTAAGAAGCCTGAGGAATTTTGCGATGTCCCTGGCCACGGACGTTAAGTCAGCACTTCAGCTCAGTGGAATACTACAACTCAAATCTCACCAGATGGTTAAGAAAGCTGGGAAAATGTTGTTCGCCCGATACGCACAATTGTTGGCAATTCAACTTTCTGTGACACCACAGCTGACACTGAACAACAGTTGACTCGGCAAAGACTGTTTACGTCTGCGGGTTGCTCTTGTCCCATAAACCCAGTCCATATAAGTACAATTCAAAACAAACCAACCGTATCCCTGCCTGCATTTCTCCTGTCTGAAGTGTGTTGATGCGATGAGTTACACTGTAACTGGCTGACTTGGCTTAATGCTGACATTCCAGGCTGTAGATTACTTCACAATCATGGAGCTCCTGATGCGGTCTTGGATTCTGTGTTTGAATGGGCTAGAGATGACATGGTACGACATTTTCATATTGGAGTCTTTCATAGGAGTCTATAGTGTTTGTCCTGTTGGAAAACTTGCAACAAATTCAACAACTGCCGATTTAAAATGAACAAAATACGATGGTCTATGTGGGTGACTAAACTATGTAATGTGTTATCATGTCCAGTGGGCGAATAGACACAGCGCATACTGCAGCACAACGTGTAGAGTTTTTACAAGAGTACATAACACTGAGAGCTTCAGTTTACAAGCAAGTTACACAGACTAAACATTACATTTTCCCCAATTCCAAAGTCCCCATATCAAGCATTAAGCTAAAAGTTAACTTATCTTTCATTACTATAAAACGATTTGCTTCAATCAAGTTTCCCTCAGCACAGCGCTGGTTATAAAAAACAAAAAATTACGACCACACGTCAGACTTAGTCCTCTGAGAACTAGGCTGAAAAATGTCCAGAGTGTTGACCCTGCCTTCCGTCATGTTTCCACTGACCCAAAACAAACCCATGTTGCATGCTGTGTCTGGAAGACTTGCTAATTTTGGTTGATGCTGGGCAGTATTTACTGTTTTTACCATAATAATACTAACCGTCCGGAATTTTACCATGGTTTATCATTTAACCAGTAACCATTTCATCCCTAACGGGGAAAGGAGTTTTCACCAGCAATGAATGGAGCTAATACCATGGAAGTTGTAATCAGTGCCAGGGGGAGGACAACATCCCCTTAACTCCTTCTCCAACAGTTTCTGGACCAAACAGTCTCCACCTTTAAACTGCTCGAAGTTCAAATATCTGATGTGTCATGGGATACCCACATCAGGTATATACGCTCAAAGACTCAGCCAAGGATCCATTACCTCAGTGTTGCCAAAAGAGCTGGTCTCCCATGTGACGTTCTAAAACAAATATACTTGACCTTCATTTGTCCTATCCTTGAGTATGCCAGACCATTTTGAGGTGGGCTGACAAAAGGCCTCTCCGAGGCGCTGGAGAGGGTACAGAACGGTGCTGCAGGATCATCGGCATTCTGTCTTTTCTCTTCCATCCCTGAATGAAAGTCGTGATGAGGCCACCCTGTGCACCCTCACCAACATGCTCAAGGTCATCCCCCCTGCACAGCTTCCTGCCTGCAGCCTCACCATCCACTTACTCGCTTCATTGGCTCAGGGAATTTGTTTGTTTGTGCCCACGTGTAGAACCAAAAGATATGAGCCTTCCTGTATGGTCTAATTTTCATGCTTTTGCTTATGATGCTAAGTACTGCTGATGTCTGACACATTTCAGGATTCACTGTTTAATTAGAAACATTGTTTTTATGCCGCTGTACCCTGCTTCGTCAAACTTTAATAAATTAACTTGAAACTATTAGCATTTCGCCCGCGGGCAGGGCAAGTTAGGGTCAAACAGGTGAAGCGTTTGAAGTCTGCAGGTTTACTTGCACAGCAACAAAGATTTGTGCTCAGCCGACTGAACACAAGTGTGTGAACAAAGGGGCTGGTAGTTTTCCACTCGCCTGTCTAGAATGCTACACTGACAGCTCAACAACAACAGCTTTACACTGTAAATGATTGTAGTAAATTTACAGTAAGATTTCAACAGCATTAACCTGATATTCTTTAAATATAGTGCTTTATTGTATGAAAGAAATAAAAACGTTGTTAAATTACGCTCCATTAACCGTTTTTTAACAGAACTATACTAGAACTATGTATATATTTCATGCTAATTAACCGTCCAAAGTATCTTAAGTAGCAGTGTTATCCAGTATTTTTTGCATTTTGGGAAGAGCAATTTCACTTGAATTGCACATGTGAAGCTGGATCCATTCATTTCTTATAACTCCATCTTATTAATTATTTGGTATCAGTTTTATTTCATTCATAAATTGGTGGAAAGCCTGTCAGTGATGTTTCACTATCAGCTTGCTTGCATTACTGAACACGATGGAAGAAGGATTCAGCAACTGGCTGCAATTTCATATACGATTGCCTATTAGTCAGACAACACAAGAAGCTCATTTTAAATTTCTACATATCTAAGTAAACGTGTATTTTGCCAGTGAATTCATGAAGCATAATGATTGCCTTGTCGGTGTAAACAATTTACAGTCTATGGAAGTCACTTCAACAGTTTATGTAACATTAAGACTCGAGTGAGCGCTTGGGTGCAGCGTTTCCCAGCACTTGGGAAATTTGGTGCAGATTCAAATTTTGAGCCAAGGTTATTTTCAAGATGACCTTTGGATGAGAAATGAAGTGGTAGAGAAGACTTGCCTTGCTGTAACTTGTGTAAAGTGTGGTTGCTTTTCTCAAACTTGTATTAATTACATTGGCTTGAGTCTGCTTGATGACATGATGATGGGGCAGTAAAGGACGCAGAGCAGAAGCTGTGGGTGTATTAGTTGAACAATTGACTGTTCAATTGTATTTTTGCTTTTTTTAAACATGTTTCTCTGACATTACAAACATACTAGACTATTTTACCGCTGCCCTACTGATCATAGTTAGTACTTGCCTGTTCAGTTAAGATGGTGGTGGTCTACTCACTCCCATTACTCACATACTCACATTGTATGTACCAGCCTGTCTCACTCCTCTAATTCCATCTGTCTCTCAATCTCACTCTCCTTCTCTCTTCCTCTCTCTTTTATGGAAGAGAAAGTCTGACTCCCTCTTTCATTCTCTCACTCTTATATTGTTTTTTATTCTGTCAATCATTATTTTGCTCACGACATCTCTTATTCTCACACCTTGTATTCTTTCAGTCATTCTCTTTGTGTCATTTGTGTTCTGTTTCTGAAACTACACATACCACAGTCTGAAGTTGAGTTCAGGGCTTGGGAATATTCTTTCTTTGTGAGAAGAGAAGTTGCAATGAAATTATTTGGGAACTTATCTCTCACTCACATGCAGTCAGAGGTCTTCGAGTGGGGCATTAGTAATTCACTAACTCACTCCCTGGACTTTGGCACCTAACCATGTGCCTCGAGCCTGAACGTACAGTTCATATTTGGGCATAATGCACCATGTCTGGTGGTGTTCACTGAATTTTAATTTCAATTTTAACTGTTTTTGACAGACAGCATTATATTGACATTTTTTATTTTTATTTAATGTTTTTTTTATTTTAGATTTGTGTCAGTGATATATGCCTTCAGGCTGGGCAATAACTTCAGTATATGCACATGTTACATGATATAGGATGTAGCATGGACGTAGCATAGGATGTGCAGTTTCCAAAACCAAGTTAAAATAAAAAGTAAAGTGCAATAATAAGGGTTTTTTCCCTCTCATATTGTGATTACAACATCACAACAATAACTCTTTTCTTCACTCACAAAGAACATTTTGTTATGCTCTGTGCTTGCAGACGGCTTTGGAAAGACTGACAACCAGTAAGATCTATTATAGCCTTTTTATTCTTGGCAAAATTGCCTTTAATTGTATGTAGTGTGACTCTTGTGTATAAGCTGCTAAGCCAGTATTAAAAATAGGTTTATTAAAATGTATATAAAAAAGTACGAGCTACATAATGTATTTTTAAAAAGTCAGTTAAGGTCTGTGAAAGTAATTAAAAGCAGATCATACTGTATTTTTCATTAACACTACAAAACTGTACATTTTTGTGTCAGTTAAAAAATTATGTTACAATAACTTAATGGCAATCCTGCTGCCAGCTGTTTATACCACACTTGCTCTCAGTGTGGGTAGTAAATTTATTAGAAACTTGGGGCATCCGGTGGCCTTGTGACTAAGACGCATTGTGATTGAAACAGTGGTTCAATTCCAGCCGGGGACCTGTCATCCACTCTCTCTCCCTCACTACATCCTGTCTATATCTCCACTGTGACCTTTTGAAAAAAGGCAAAATGCAACAACAAAAAAAAAGAAAATTAAATAAATCTAAACCTGACTGACCTTTCTCTCTCATAAAAGAGGCGGTGTGTGGTCGGCAGCCCTCCATCGGAGCCTGGCTCCCACCAGCAGGTGAACGTCTCCTTCTCAGGGGACCTGCAGCCGAGCAGGACTGGTTTCCCTGGTGGAGACATGCCTGCCAACATATGTTTTTATTTTTGTATTTTGAGTGAACCAGCCCTTTAAACATTATGTTGTTTTTGGCCAAAGACAATGTCATACAAGCCTTTCAACTTACTGTTGCACTTTACAGCTGCAGACAGCAACAAGAGCAGAACAAACCCAACATCTCTCCTCATCCTGGCACAAAGCATCACGCTGTGTACCCTGAAACACAAAGTGACGTCACCACCATGCGATATGTGAGATGGCGTTAACCCGTGGCTTGGCTGCATGTCGTGTTTTTACCTTAAACAAAAAGATATGAAGGGAAAACAACAAGCACAAACCAATAATTGTTTGTGCCTGGACTGCTGACTTATAGCCTACAAGACTTCTACGGGTATCACATGCTGCGGAAAAGTGTGAGCCTATGTGAGAATTAACATGAAAATTAGGGTTTGACTGAGAGCAACATACGACCCTTTCATCTGCAACATCGCAAAAAAAAAAAACACAAAAAAAACATTTGAGGGTTATAAGTTAACGAAGTTGGATCAAAGGTGAGGAGCAACTGGTTTCAAAGTGGAACTGGATTGATTAGCCAGAAAAGGATTATTATATACTGGTCATACTGTGTTCAAATCTTTAAAACAAAAATTATTACACAGTTCAGGAATTTAATTCAGTCACAAATGATTGATTGCTGGGGTTAAATAATTCCTCGCATTTTGTTTGTTTAACTCATCTAACCTTGTTGCTCTCTGAAAAACCCCAACATGGACTGAATCTTTATGTACTTCCTTATTCCTGGGAGCTTATCTTCATTCAGATCCACTGATTTTAAAGATCATACACACTGTTCACAGACTTCTGTAACACCGGCCACAGTGACAACAAACTAATAACATGCATGCTTATTTGTCTCAGAGTCCTTTTCTGCAGTTTTTTGAACTGGATGTTGACTGATTGACAGACTGAGCGTTCGGCAGACATATGCTGCCTGGTTGAAAACCCCAAAACTTTAGGATATCTGCCTCCCTGCTCAACGGTGAAATCCTTTATGCAATTAGTCACCTGAAGAGCTGTGGGAAAGCATCCTCCAATGGCTTTCAGCATGTAATTTACAGGTTGCCACAAAGGGGTTACACCTATTCACAGATTTTTTTTTACTTCTTGTTTCTTACACTAACCACAGTGACAACAAGCTGTGTTTCATCCTGCGACACCACTGACAAGTTTTAACAGGATCGCTTGAGCAAGGCGGGATCTGGACGCTTATTTCTCTATATTCTAAATAAAATAATACCTGATGCTAAATATTCAGCTTTACACTCAGACTAAGCAGTGTCTCTGGGTTAATACCATTTTATGTGTAATATTATTTAACAATTTATCTGCAGATTACTTTTTTTATTCTTACAGAAACCAATAACTTACAGCCATTCTTTTAACAAACTAAATTACTTAATTAAAAAAATATTTTCTTTAATTTGGTGTTACATCAGAAACAAAAAGTAGCACTGTTTATGTAGCTAAATGCCAGTCACTACAACACAATCTCTTGGTGAAAATTACATCATACATTATGCTGATTTGCACCCAAACAAAAAAAATCTGAATTTTTAGCAAGATACATGCTGAACAGATACATTCTGCACTATTATAGTATTGATCCACCCAAGCATTTCAAATGTTACTGGAATATAGCTTGGGTGAGTAGGCCTACACAACAAATCTGAAATTGTATAACAACACCATAGTCACCTTTTATATAAACTACCATTTTTTGTTACAGAAAAAGCAACTGATAACCTATAATAATCTCCATTAACAATTTAAGTCATTTAACAACAAAAAATACTGACATCAATTAACCTATCTTTCAAGGTATTTCTATTAGTAATTTTTTCTGTTGTGTAATAATAATAATAGAAAAACTCTCCCCTTTTTTCATGGAATTGCAGTACAAACTTAGGTTGCAATACATTATACCGTTACTCAAGGGTAGTAAGTCTGCTTAATGCATATTACTACACTGTATTGCATTACATTGCACAACTAACTAAGGTGTTGATGTTGTCTTCTTGCTGGATACCTACCTGCGGGCACACACATACACAGACACAACAAAACGAAACTCAAAGAAAAAGACAACGGCTAAACATTTCTAGTTTGAAACGCATTTATGGCAACAGCATTTTTTTTTAAAAAAAGTAGGTTTAAATTAAACAAAAAATAAAGGTTAAAACTGCTCTGGTGTTCACTCACCAATTTGAGACGGGTGTGTCGACCTTCGCTCTTTTGTAAATGAACTACATTTAACTGATGTTGACCAACGACAGAGGAAAAGAGTAGCCTTCTTCAGTCATGACATGACATTACTGTAGACGACCTTCTCACACCTGGCAACCGGTGCGTCTGACACCTCAGGTAGAATAAGATATGAGGAAGAGAGGTGTCCCCTGGGTCATGAAGGGGAGGGCTTTGTTGTCGACACGACCTGACACCTTGGTACGGCCTGAGAGCGCAGCCGAGCGGGACGTCTCCCTTGTGCTTGATTTCATCTTTCCAAAAAAAAAAAAATCTAAACGTTCAACTACAGTGGCTCATCTTGATGCATTAACAACCTTTGGCAGAGCCGCTGGTATCACTTTCTTCACGGAAGTAGACCTTTTGTCTTAAAGCAAACTCTAAGTGTAAGCAAGTAAGGAGAGTCAGACGGTTTACAGTGAGGGACACCCAACACCGAGCTATTTCACGTAGGCTAATTTGATGTCTATCCCTATGTGAGTACTGTGTGAATGCCCATTTTGGAGATAGATAGATAGATAGATAGATAGATAGATAGATAGATAGATAGATAGATAGATAGATAGATAGATAGATAGATAGATAGATAGATAGATAGATAGATCCAGGATTCATGTGCTCATAAATGTCTTTACTTTTAGTCAATTGTTAAGTGACAGTAGCCTATTGCCTACCTAAGGATGGCAGTATTGCCTGTGTAGCAAAAACTAGGTATCTCTATCATTAGGCTGTCTTTGTGATACTTTAACGTTTCTTTTAATGAATAACCGCATTTGTAGCCAAATAAAGGTTTGCATTTTATAGCGCAACCAGGCATGACATTTACGTGATTATAGCCAATAATATAAGTTGTTGTAGATACAGTGTTTGTTTGGTAATATCCTTGTTTATATTTGGAAAATTGAATGAAGCCTGTATGACTTACTGCTGAGTTATATGTAAAATAAGGAAATGATCTCTTTTGCAAATATCCTTATTACTACATTATAAAATACCTTTAAATGGCCAATACAACTCATGTAATACAGTACCCTATTCCACTTGCCAGAAAGTGATTGCAGTCTCTACTTACTGACTGAACAGTGGATTCTGCCTCAAAATAACTTGATTTTATTCAGAGGTTATATTTGACAGATAACTCAGCTAGTAGTTTTTACCTCTTAAATTGCTTTTAAATGCCCAAAACAACATATAAAATACAGTATTCTTGCCAGAAAGTGATTGCAGCTTCTACTTGTTAACCGAAAGGTTATTTCTGCCATAAATTACTTGATTCTATTCATGAGGGTTATATTTGACAGATTATAATTCACCTAGTAGTACTGTTTACCTTAAGTGGCCAAAACAACACATGAAATCCAGTATTGTACTTGCCAGAAAGTGCAGTGTCTACTTGTTGACTGAAAGGTAGTTTCTGCCTTAAAATGACTTGATTTCATCTAGATGAGTTATATTTGACAGATGATGAAAACGGCCCCTTTTTTATTTCATACATAACATATTTTTTAATGACATACTGACCACCAAACC
The DNA here is from genome assembly GCA_024633595.2 of Lepomis macrochirus. NCBI lineage: Eukaryota > Metazoa > Chordata > Actinopteri > Centrarchiformes > Centrarchidae > Lepomis > Lepomis macrochirus. Next base: position 13,482,500 of record JALXJV020000005.1, on the reverse strand, counting down.
AAAAATATCCCTGGTTTTCATTTCAGAAATCTGTTCACCTTACTGCATGTCTGCCACAAAATGGACTACTTCTCCCAGAAAATTGTTGCAATTACAAATGCTTTGCTATAGTGAGCTTAATAATTCACTCGCTTCTGCTTCAGGCCAACAAATCTTATTTTGGAAAAAATACGGTAGTCAACAGCGAGAGACAACTTATTTTTTCATCCTGTTTGAACTGTGCCCTGAATTGCACATATGATGTTTGTCAATTTAAAAGATAATGTTGTCCGTCAATAAAGTTGCAGTTTGTCATAAAAGAGTAAAGCTACATGCCGTTTTATGTGAAAACCATTCAATGAACTACATCTCCCGTCTCATCAAATATACGTCACCAACATGTTAACGCGGTAATGCTAACGTTCTTTGCTTGGTTGCTGCTAACTAGATAACTTCGCTATGTTCCACGCAGAAATGTATCTCACCTGATGTGTTTCATCCAACAACTCTCGGTCCTTTTATCACATCTTCCTCTCATATAAGTTCTGTGAGAGAAAAAGTTACGTCACATGCACGACTTTTGGGTTTGTGGTCTTTGTAATTATGTATTTTCACAGACATATACTTCAACAGTCTTACATTAAACTGTGACTTTCTTGACTTTTTAGTTGTCTCTTGCCATTGACTACCGTAAATATTTTTTCCAAATTAAGGTCCCATGGTGATCCACTGGAAGGGGGGCTCTCATTTCTCGTGTTTATTTATTTTGTTTGCATTGGAACAACATAAAAACAGCTGAGATACTGATACTTTCCACACAGAACTCCAAAAAATGGACTGGACAAAATAGTGGCACCCTCAACTCAATATTTGGTAGTACACTTTTTGGAATAAATAAGTGAAATCAATCGCCTCCTGTAACCATCTACGAGTTTCTTGCACCTCAGTACTGGAATTTTGGACCATTCTCCTTTTGCCAACTGCTCCAGGTCTTTGAGATTTGTAGCGTTCCGTCTCCTAACTGCTGTTTTGATATGTCTCCACAGGTGCTCTGTGGGATTTAGATGTGGGCTCATTACTGTGTACATCAGAACTCTCTTAAATGTTCTTTTGGGGTGGTTTTTGAAGTATGCTATGGGTCACTGTCCTGTAAGACCCATGACCTCTGATGGAGAGCCAGCTTTCTGACACTGGGCCCTACATTGCGCGCCAGAATTATTTGGTATTCTTCAGATTTCATAATGCCATGCACACAGTTAAAACACCCAGTTACTAAAGCAAACTTAAAATATCAATGAACCTCAACAATGTATAAGTGTAGGTGTTCTTTTCCTTGAAGGCCTCATTTCATTTTCTGAAAACAGAAGAAAGATGTGGTCTACCAAACAGCTCTAATTTAGTCTCATCTGTCCGCAGGGCATTCTCCCAGAAGGATTCGAAGTTTTTAAATTGACTGAATTTGTATTAGTTTGAAACTGAATTCAAACAAACTTGAAACTGAATGTAATATTATGAAACTGAATTCAGTTACAACTGAAACTGTATTTAAGCTTCACTAAAAATTCAACTCTTTATAATCAGTTTTTTAATGCAATTATTCAAGTTGAGCAATTCAAATTCAGATCTAAATTATTGTAATTCAGATTCTACTGACACAAATATCAGCCCTGATGCCCTGATCTAGATCCAGGAAGAGACCCCCCCAGGACACCATCTGCCGTCTCATAAGGAGTATGCCCTTATGAAACGTTGTTGGGAGTGCGTACAGGCATGTGGGGGACATGCACAAAACTGAATAAAATTATGATTTTCCGTGATGAAAGTCATTTTTTTACTTTGATTTTCAGTGTTATTTTGAATCCAGCCTTCAATCAGTTTGTAATTTATGGTTTCCATTGACATGTTACGTCATTTTCTTCTCAACATTTTTTTTACAATGTACAGTAAAGATTCAACCAGAATCAGAATCAACCCTCCCCTCTGAAGAAGAGATGTACTGCCTCTGTGGTGTTTTTAGGGTTCATTACAATTTCAGGTCTTCAGCCAGTGTTTCTTAAATAATGCTCCAAAACAATTTTATGGAACATGTCTATCAACACATTTCTTTACCAAAGTGTGCAAGAGAATTATAAAAATAATACAATCACCCAACACCCTGTGTTGTTTTTATAACATATGTCAGCAGCTGCACAGGTGGACAAAATAATTCTGTACAGCATAATGAATGAATAATCTCTCTCGAGCAGGCTCAACCACCGCTGCTCTCTCTCTCTCTCTCTCTCAGCCAACTTTGAATCTTATGGTTGCAGAATCAGTTTATTCAAATTGATGATTTTATTTAATATTTTTAGGGTGACAACGATCATAAAATATTAATTCAAAAACCTCGATAGAAGCTTTAGCAACAGTTCTCAAAATGCAACCTCAAAAATGACGACAGGTGTTAATCAATATCTCTCTGGTACAGTTTAACCAAAATGCAGAACAATACAAGCTTTGCAAAGGTTGACTTATGTTGCAGGACCGCTGTATTACATGACATCAATCAGCTATAAATGTCATTGTGTGGAATTCAAAAAAATATGACCCACTTCCTTCCGTCATTTTGGCTCGGGGTTTGGCTCCTTAAATTGAATTTCAGAGCCCACAGAAATAAACAGTTTTGGCAGACACAATTAGTATGTTGCCTACAGTCCTTCCAAGACACCATGAGAGGAAAGTTCAGTTTGATGATCAGGGCATTAATGACGTCTTCAGATCGGCCACTCTAGAAGCGTTAGGTTAGGTTAAATTCAGCACATTGTTATGAAGTCCAAAGCAACTTTTTGGATATACAATGCAGATTAAATGTTACCTAGAGAGGTTGAAAATCAACTCCTCTTATCTCTGGATCAGGAGCAGGGGGGCAGAACACACTGTGTCAGACTGGGGAACAAAAGTGAATCATGAGTCTAATTATTAGCTTCACAGTATATAAAAAGCTATTTGTCTTTTTTCTTTTTTTTTAAAGAGATATGTACTATTTCCTGTTCATGGCTAAGCTCAACTTCCGATCTAATCTATTTTAACAAGAAGAAATAAGCAGTTTCCTGTTATTATTAGTAGGCTACCTTTAACAGTTGCCACTTCATCTTAAAGCCATATATCTAGCAAAGACATTCAGTTTACTGTATTTATGGCAGTTTTGCTTTTACATGTATATTGAAAGAGGGACAGACATTTTGTTTACAAAGCAGATCACAAAGTGCAGCTGTCCTCTGATGAAGTTTTTCAGGAATTTGGTTTAACATTTAACACTCAACCTCCCCTTGTTGTTCTCTCATGTAATTCTTGTGTTATGGGGATGCTCTCATCTGACATTCCCTGTCCTCTCTCTCCTCCATCAGTGATGTTACATTTTCACTGAACACTGAAACAAACAGCCGTTTTCCCGCGGGAATTTACTTTTTACTTTAGATTTGGGATTAAACGTTGATTTATCTAAACTCGCGCTTCTCAGCAGCGAGCTTTGTGCATTTCCGGTTCCACTGTTGTTGTTAGCGTCAGTTGGCACCAAGAGCTCTGTGATATTACTACTTTATATATATATAAAAACTGACAAAACTGGACATTTCTGGAGAAAAGTAAGTGAGGAAGTTGAAGTACCTGGTGAGTTCAGGAAATATGTATCTGTTGCTTTATTCCAGTTATCATTGTACTTTACTGTGAACAAGTTAGCATAGCATGGCCCAAATCATATGTTTAACAGATCAGCATAATGTTGTAGTTTGGCATCAGTTTGATCTATTTATTACAATTAAATCGAAGCAAATGTTTCCTTTGGGTTCATACTGGTGTAGTAATTGCAGGTTGTGTTTATTTGTATTATCGTGTTGTGTGTGAACACTTGGCAGTAGCGCAGCAATAAAATATGTCAGCAAAATCAGGCAAGGCAAAACGCTGATCCTGAAATGCTCCTTGTGAGATATGCAGGTGTCCCAGAGAGCTATGAAGAAGGTAACAGAAGCACAGCAAGGACAAATTAAATTAAATTAGTCAATAACGTGGGGCAGGCTGCACGCTCCGCTGCTGAGATGTTGCTGAGACGCTTCCAGTGGACATTGATGCCGGGCAGAGCAACACTAACCACAATACCGCAGCTTCATATCAGCTTAATATAAGGAGGTGTATCTGCATTTTTGACAGTACTGAAATTTTTAAATACCCTGGTATACTTAATACTGTGATATTGGCTAATGCCTGCATGACCAAACAAAAGGAGTGAAATTTGATCTGAGACTGCACTCAAGTTTTACACCTGGTACAAACCAGTCCTGCCTCATTCTGTTTTCATTTGTACCTCATGTGTCTGTCATTATTTTTCCATTCTTAATTGAGATCAAGAATGCTGCCAATCAAAGTGCTTTAATCCTAGTCTGACACAAAAAACTGCTGAGCTAGGCAGACTAAGCTGTTCTTGGTTATTATGATTTTAGAGATTTATTTTCACTTTGAATGAGGAACTCATTTTGAGTCACGGTTAATCAGTGGCAGAAAATCCCATTTATAGCCCATGTGATTCAGTGTTGTAAAACAACAATCCATGAAGGGAGATCACTACTTTTTATAGACATGGTACAGTAAGTAGTAAAGTGCAGAGCCAAACCCAGAGGATTCATATTCTTCACATTTGTTCTTCTGATTTTCTTCCTTGCCTTTATTTAGGTACAGGAGGAATTATGTTGTAGTTCATATCTTTATTTTATTTGTTTTTGTTTTACAAATGGGGGTGCATCTGTTTCAAACAGGAAACTCGAACAGAAACCATTGTCTCTCTCCTGAAGTTTAATTCATCATAGCACTAGATACAGCTAAGGCTGATGGGAATGTCATTAGTTTTGCAGGTATTTTGTGCCAATTCACTGGATAAGTAAAAACTTTGACCTGCTGGTGGCGCCAATAGAGAAGTCAGGGGATCAATGTCCACTAGGATTCAACCTCATGCCATCATCAACCACTTATCCTGCTGCATACAGGGTTGCGGGGGAGCCAATCCCAGCTGACATCGGGCGAAAGGCGAAAGGCGGGGTACACCCTGGACAAGTCGCCAGTCCATCACAGGGCAACACATAGACAAACAACCACTCACACTCACACCTAAGGACAATTCATGGTCACCAATTAAGCTAGTCTGCATGTCTTTGGATGGTGGGAGGAAGCCAGAGCACCTGGAGAGAACCCACGCAGACACAGGGAGAACATGCAAACTCCACACAGAAAGGCCTGGCCAACCGGGACTTGAACCAACAACCTTCTTGCTGTGAGGCAATAGCACTAACTGTGAATGTCTGTAACAAAATAGAGAGCCCTCACTCCCCCTTCCTGTGGACCACCATAGGACCTTACTTTGGAAAAAATATGTACAGTAGTCAATGGCAAGAGACAACAAATTTTTGGATCCCGTTTGAATTGTGTAGTACACATATGATGATGGTCAATTTAAAATATACATTTAAAAGTTAAGAAAGTCAGAGTTTGACGTAAAACTATAAGTCTGTGAAAATACAAAATTACAAAGCCCACAAACCGAAAGTTGCATATGTGAGGTTGTAACTTTTTCTATCAATGACTGAAGCTAATGTTATTGAAGCTAATGTTAAAGAACTTAGATGAGAGGATGATGTGACAAAATGACTGAGAGTCATTGGGTTAAACACATTAGGTGAGATATATTTCTGCGTGGAAGTTATCTAGTTAGCAGCAACCAAGCAAAGAACATTAGCTAGCATTACTTCACTAATATGTTGGTGACGTATATTGTGTGAGACAAAAGATGTAGTTCATTGAACGGTTTTCACATTAAATGACATGATCTTGACACACATCATATGTGACACAGTTCAAACAGGATCAAAAAATAAGTAGTTTCTCGCCATTAACTACGATATTTTTTTTCCGAAATAAGGTCCCATTGGCCTGAAGCGGAAGCAAGTGACTTAGGCTTTCTATTTCATGGCAATCCAGCCCATACTTAGTCTGGACTAAAGTAGTGAACAATCAGACTGGCATTGGAGCCATGTCGCTAGCAGTCTTTTTGAACTTGACAAGAATAAAACTCTGCACAGAAAAACTAAATCCTCATTTTTTTCATGAAAATGGTCAAAAATCACTGAATTTCAGCTATCAGTGAAAGATGGCATTTTGCCCTCAAGCCAGGGTGATTGATGGTCACACAGGTTTACTTGCACAGCAACAAAGATTTGTGCTCAGCTGACTGAACACAAGTGTGTGAACAAAGGAGCTGGTAGTTTTCCATTCGCCTGTCGACCAGGGCCGGTGTTTAGCCCGTCTGGCCTGAAGCTGCAGTAAAAAGATGGTATGGGGGCATATTGTCAACACACGTAGTATAAGGTGTGTGCACATTTGTGGTTTTTAACCGTCTTCCCTTCTTATATGTGTGCAACTTGGCTTTGGACTAACGCTACCTTTTGCCTGGTGCAGCCCTCCCCACCGCAGTCTACACTGACAACGACAGCCTCACTTCCACCTGCTCTCAGTGTGGATGAGAAATCAGAAATGTAATGTGGCCTGGTGGTTAAGACGCATATAATAAACAATTCCAGCTGAAGACCTTTGTTGTCTTTCATCTCTTCTCTCTCTCCTTCACTATATCCTGTCTGTATCTCTACTGTGACTTGTTGAATGAATGTAAGTAAGCTTAGCAATTTGGCTGACCTTTCTCTCTCATAAAAGAGACAGTGTGTGGTCAGCAACCCGCCGTCGGAGCCTGGCTTCCACCAGCATGTAAACGTCTCCTTCTCAGGGGACCTGCAGCCGAGCAGGACTAGCTTCGCTGGTGGTGACATGCCTAGCACGTTTTTTGTGTGTTTTAAGTGAACCTACTATTTAAACACTGTGTTGTTTTTGGCCGAAGACAAGCCTTTCAACTAAAACTTATTGTTGCACTTTACAGCTGCAGACAGCTACAAGAGCAGCTCCAACCCAACATCTGTCCTCATCTTGACGCAAAATGTCACGCTGTGTAACCTGTAACACAAAGTGACGTCACCGCCATGTGGCATATCTTGTTTTGACCTAAAACAAGAAGATATGAAGGGAAAACAACAAGCACAACCAGTAACTGTACATATTGTAAATATGTAATTGTAGATACACGAGACATCTACAGGCATCACATGCTGATGAAATATATTAATATGGGAGAATTAACATGGAAGTTACAATTTCACTGACAGCAACACATACACCTTTCCATCAGGTAAGTGATAGAATCACTGACAAAACATGTGAGGGTTAAAAATGAACAAAAACGGAACAAAGGTGCGGAAAGGTATCGGTGCTGCAGGTATCAGAAAAGAACTGGATTTACCAGAATTAGCCAGATAAATAGATTATGCTGTACAGTGTCAACAATACAGGTGATATTGTGGTGAAAGTTTAAACCAAACCTTACATTTTCTTGGTCATAAATGATTGATTGCTTGGGATAAATACATCATCACATGTTGTTTCCTTTAAGCTCATCTGACTCACTAGTGTTGCTCTGTGAAATAACCCTGACAATCTATATACGCACTTCCTTATTGCTGCGAGCATATCTTAATTTCGTATCCAGAGTCAAGAGTAAACTGAACCCAAACAAACACAACTGCACATTACAAATAACAAAATACAACCAGTTGTAATCACAGTAGCAAGGACAATAAAACATTAGACAAAAAACACAAATGGTCAGTGCATCCCTGGTGTTCACTTAGCAGTTTAGGACATGTAGACTAAATGAACTACATTTAACTAGCAGTCACATGTAAATACAGAGGAAAATTATGGGATAATGATAGACTTAATGCAGTGATATATTCCGAGATGTTTTATTTGGATATTATAAACGGAATGTCACTCCTCTCATACTAAAGCCTCTTCTGCAAGAGAAACACGAGGAGATAACGGTTATTGGCATCTAGTTAGCATTAATAAGCTAACAGTCAAACCCTTGGTTTATGACGCATCTAAATTAACCCAGCAGCTAGTTACTGAAAAAAAATCAAATGCACATAACAGCAACTACCTTGCTAAATTGGATTAAGGTTTAACCATTCAACTTTGCAAAGTCCCTCCGGCTACGTCCGGAAAATGTTATTCCAGCCATACCTAGCTAGCTAATATTTAGCAACGGTTAGCCCTGCTAGATTAGCTATTATTTTTTATTATGCTGCGTTCCAGACAACTCGGAGCTCTAAAGTACAATAGAGTGCCAATGTCAAGTATACCTAGTTTAGCTGTATTTAATTAAAAAATGCATGCTGTCATATAGCAAAATCTGTTCTGAATGCTTCTCTTGATTGGTTAAACACATTTCCTGAAATTATGCCTCTTTTTCTTGAAACACTAAACATAAAGCACCACAACTTCTCACCAAATTCCCTAAACAGCCTATTTTCAGGTCATAATGAAGCTTTCCACTCAAAACAATTTAATCTTGGTGAAAAAACAAACTTTGCCTTCAGACATAACACACAAGCCCTCAACAATAAAAAAAAAACTACTACAACCCAGTTTTACACACTGGTGAGATAAATTCAAAACAATACTACTAAAACTGGTTTGTGATTCTCCCCGTCAAAAACCTTTTCACATGATGAACACAACAAAAGAAATAACAAATGTAAACATTTGCTCATTTGTTATTCCTTAGTGAGCTGTAAAGTATAACACACCAAACAACAAATTATTCTGCCCCAGCATCCTGTCTTTGGTCTGGGACAGGCCAGAGATTCTTGTTCTCCGCCTCCTCCTCTGCCCTAATCCTGCTCTGCCTCTTCCTACTCCTCATCTTAATCCTACTGTTCCTCTTCTTTCACCTCTTCCTCTGCTCCAAACTGCTCTTCCTCCTCCTCCTCCCCTATGGTGTCTTCTGCCTCTTCCTTCAGATTTCTCTGGATCCATTGTACCAAAACTGGATGAATTTGACTGTTTGTGTTTCCACCTGGGTAGCTTTGTGCTAATTGAGCTCAACCTGTGCTGACTTGAGTGGACAATTTTGAATGTTAGTGTTTTCTCAATGATCACATGGTGGAGCAGGGACGTGCACAGACATTTTGGTGGGCAGGGGCTTGTGTGAAAAAAAGTTGTTTTTTTTTAACAAGACAAATATTATGACATTTCAGAGGAAAATACTCTTGATGTAAGTCATTAACTGGGGAAGTTCTGTGGTGATATGCTTTAGTTATTTTCTTTATCCCATTCACCTGCAGTGACTTGTCAAATGTCTAATTTTTGTTAGTTAACGCCTAATTTGCATGTCAATGTGGCGATTGTGATGACGTTATTTGACACCAATGTTACTGTGTTGACCTGTAGTGTCTCCATTAAGTACAGTGCATTAGCCTATATGGCCATGAGATACTGCCTTAGCTAAACATCAGCTAACTTATTACATTAGCTCAGCTCATGAGTCATGCGTTAGCAAGACCTAGGCCTAGGCCTATATTGTCTTTTGTTTTATTAGCTGTAAACTCGAGCAACTGGTAGTTTAATCTTTTTTCATCACCACTCACCTCCACACAAGCCAAGAAAAACACTGCTGTGAGAGAAGCTGGAGGGGCTGCTGTCTGTGTGCTGCGCTCTGGTTGAGCATTGAGATGCGGAGCGAGCGAGAGAGAGGGAGGGCATCGGAACTCACCAGTCTATCTTCCGACCTGATAGCCTATTTCGATTTTTCCCCAATAAATATATTTGTTTGACTGGGAATCTGTGTGCAAACAGAAACAAATACATTGTATATTCATTTATTTAAATTTATTTAGGCACTTTATTTTTTTAAAAAGCATCCCAGACAAAAGGTCATTTTCTCCTGAGGAAGAAGGGCAGGTGCTGAAGCCCCTTTTGATGTCTATGTGTGCACGTGCTTGGTAGGCAGTGAGAAATGAAGGGATTATGAAGTAGAGTTTAGAGAAATGGGCTTTCTTTTTGAAAAATGGATTTATGGTTTTGAAATTTTAGTTCAAACGCCTGTGTTTAAGCAATGGAGAAAAACTGTAATTGATGTTGAATTATGTCCAATGGTTAGGTAGCTGGTTATGGTAAACAATCTCTGAAATCAGCTTCTGAAATGTTTTTTTAATTAACATCAAGGGCATTGTACACTTGGCAAAGAAACACCAGTTTTTCACGTTTTTTTTTGCTTACAGTCTGGCGTCGTAAACCCGGAATGCTTGGAGGTCGGAATGTTGGAAATTTCAACTTGGAAATTCCGACCTCCAATTTTGACGGGAAGGCAGCATAAGCCAGATACAACTGACAACATAATGGAAAATGAAAATTAATACGTGCAATCATTCCCCATAGGTGTGTACACATGTCACTCATGTGAAGGTAAAAATACTTAAACGAGGTATAAAAAGTTCTTGGTAAAAAGTTACGACTTTGTCATCAAGATTACGTATTTTCGGTTTTATTGGGGAACATTTTAGCCAACCTGCAAAAGACCGTACAGCGTCTTATCTTGACGCACACACAATCTTTGGCAAAAGCAGCCCGCAGCTGCCTGCGCGGAAATCCGTGACAATGTAGTCAGTGGATGTGTTTTTTCAACTTCTTCCAGGAAGTGGACTTTTTGTCTTGTAGTGAATTGTTGTCAAGTGCAGCACCGGAGTCTCCAGTCGGAGAGTAACGCGTTTATGATAAACCTTTCTTGCTGGCTGCCATGTCTGAATCTTTGGAGCGGTCCTCAAATATCAGCCTGTTTAGAGAGCCGGTTGTGAAGAAGCTCTGTGAGGTGTTGGACAAGTCCAGCAATAAAGGATGGCGAAAACTTGGAGACATAGTCGGCAGTGACAGACGGTTTAAAGTCAGGTAAGGTGAAACGTATTCGGACTGTAAACTATATAAAATCAAGCTAATGTTATTAAAACAATCCTAAAATCGGTATATGCCACCTGAAACTAACGTTAGGTTAGGTAACGTTCGTCCGTCTATTTAATGTTAAGTTATTTTAGAATTACAAAGTACTTAACAGAACAGAGGAAAATCAGGTGGATCCGTGACACTTTCACGGAGTTATATGAAAGAAGCTGTTTTCAATCACGGAAAGGAAATTCACTTAAGCGACCTTTTTTTTGAATGACGAGTTGTGTTTATTGTTCCATGTGCTATGCTCATGATCACATAAAAGATTATTTAGTAATTTAACACATTCTGAAGTTTTAAATGTCAAAGTTTTACACTTTAGAAACTAGTGAAGTTTAAACGTCAGGAGTCCCGACACGCAGCCATTCTACCTTATTTAGATACGGTGGGAGGGAGGACAGAGTCCACTAGGCTGCAGGCTGGACCACCAGGATGCTCACAGCCAAATAACAGGATCTTCTTCACAGTAGAGCAAGAAAACAGGCTGCAGATGTGCATAAAAAGGGCAGCCGAAATCTGATCCATGTGCATTAGCTGTTAGATTTTGTAGTTAGCTAGCTAATTTATATCTATACTATTTTTTTTATTAAGAAAAAGGACACAATGAGTTTGCAATTACGTATTAAGAACGGCTGTGTCAAGCTTTCTAAATAAAAACAAGACTAACTTAAACTATTTAAATGTATATCGTTGTGTTTCTTCTGTCTGTCCCCTGTGTTTCATCCGTCCCGCACAGTAGGGACTAATGAAACAGTGCGCACCATTCCTTCAAAGTGAAATTATACTGAAGTCGTTCCACATTTTAACAAGATAACACCTGGTATTGATAGAACACACCCGTGAGTCGTTGATGACAACAACAAATTATTTCTGTCTGTAACTTTATATTTTAAAATGAGGTATATCTGAAAAGTGTTTCATTTGTCCCGGCTCTCCCCCATATACTGACGTGAAGGAGTCTGTTATAATACAGGACTATGAGATAACATAATAGATATGAAGGATATTGTAATGTTGAAGAATTTACACCTAGCGTAAATAAATGCTTATCTAGAGCAGTGACTGTACTTGAACCCCAATGGGTAGCCTACTTCTGCAGTTACCAGACTGGACAAGACAATCCTCAGTTTTTCACCAACTTGAGTCAGTTGTAACTTGCCTATTTTCAAAAAAAGCAACAAAAAGCTGAAAGTAAAGATAGCCTACAGTAAATGGGTGAAACAACCCGTTTGTGATGCTCCAAATGGCAGTAGTACAAATGCAAACTTGGCCAAAACTACTAAAAAATGACCTTGAACAATGCCATAAAGCCATCTCATCTATAAAAGGTTTATGATAATGGAGTACATCTGACAAAAACGTTTGGGAACCACTGATCTAGAGGGTCTAAAAAGACAGCTGAATTAGTTATGTAATAGATTCAATGAACGTAATAAATACACTTTCCACTACACCTGAGTCTTTACTCCCTGATTCCAGATGGTCCCCCATCCTGAATAAATCAGATGCTGTGCTTCCAGGATCATGCAGTTCACTAACACAGCTTCTCAGAAAATCTCAGAAAAGGCGTTTTTAATCTGTACTTTTTTGCACCTTAAAGCTACTAGATAACTGACAAATTAAGAGAGAAAGAAAGTTTAAAAGAAACAAACCTATGTACATATATGTTTGCCAACATTATAGATGTAAACCAGGCACAAGTCAAGTCTGAATCGATAAATGTTGATCGGCAACTTTATGTATATGAGTACATATGTGGTGTGTAGGCTAGCCCACATTTATAATAGTCTGATCATGTGTCTAGGGTAACATCGAGGTAACTAACAAGATAACCAGCTGGGAGAAGTTTAGAGATGCACCATAAATTGCCATGGGTAAAACCTATTCACCTTTCATAGTACGGGTTAGTTGGAAAGTTACACCCAACGTCACAAAGTTACTCCTGAAGTTACCTGGATAAGTCAAACCTCCATTCGTAGTAGGACTTTGTTCAAGACGCCAACATAAGAACATTTTCACATCTTAAAACACCCACAATACCTTAAGCAACGCGAGGGAAACGATAAAAGAAGAGAGGCATACAGGCCATAGCCGCGATATCTAGAACACGTCTCACCTCAAGTCAAGGCTTGTGTAAAACGGCAACATGCTTCCTTCAGATTACTATCCTACCTTCAATCGTAATTTCAAGATCTGAAAAATAGCACTAGTTATTTACTCACCAAAGCCTTCACCATGCAGTCTTGATAATATTATACCACCCTGCTCTTCACTTTGTGTTTATATATTGAGAGCTGCTGACAACCTGAGTCAAATTCCTCAACATAATCGATTGATTCTGATGTCTGAAATATGACGTGCTGTCATTCTCCTGCACCGTTCTCCAGCTCAAACGACATGGAGATGTGCTCTCTGAAGGTGCTGGAGCTGGAGGGCAGCCCGAGTCGCATGCTGCTGAGGCTGATGGGAGAGAGAGGCTGCACCACTGGTCAACTGATTGACTACCTCCACACTCTGGGCAACTCGGAGGCCCTGCAGTGCCTGAAACCATCAGGTACACTCAAACCGCCTCCGAGCCTATATACTATGTTGTCAAGTATCCAGACAAGGTTGAGGTTTGTTCTGTGTGTTGTATTTATAGCATAAAGGGGATTAATGACTCACTTTATGGTGTTTGGATGACACTTATAGTACAGTACATTGCCAGGCCAAATTACAGCCGATGCTTTGCAAGCAGGGTTCAGTCAGTTTTTGAAATTGGTAACATGTCAGCTGTACACAGAAACTGTCTCATCTTTGCTACATGTAACCCGTCTAAAGTCTGATCATTAATGAAATGTGTGTGCCAACGTTTGAATCCAAAGTGAAAGTCCCCTTAATGTACAGCCTTGCAGATCCTCATTCAGCCTCAGTCGGTGGCTCTTGTAGCTGGCCACAATCTGCGCCTCAGCTGCCACGCGGTGGGCAAGTCTCCAGTACAGTACCAGTGGTTCAAGACCAAGGAAGAGGTGCGGCTACACACATGCTACCTTCCCTTTCCTTTGTGATAAACCTCTTTGTTGGGCTCATGCTGATGTTTTGCATTGTTTCCTCTGTTCTTCATACTTTTGTCCTTTTGTTTCTATGTCAGTCCATAAGGTTGATGTGAAACTGAAACACCCTGTGCAAACATTTCAGACATTCAGTTTGTCCACGTCAAGAGGCATCAGAAAGGAACCTAAATACAAGAACTGAGCAATATAGAGTCTTTCAGCTTTCCATGATTGTTACACTGCATTTACAAGCTGTGTAAAATTAATATTAAATTCACTCTTCAGTAGTTGAATAGCAGATTTCAATTTGGCAAAACATGTCATAAACATCCTCCTGTCCTACAATAGAGGAGTCGGGTATCTTAACTTACATAAAACGCAGAATACTCACATTACAACCTTTAAATTTGCCGCGATTTATGTAAATATTGGGCACCTGAAAGTGAACTGGACACTGTCAAAATACTCACTGTTCCCATTTCCACTTACATATTAAACCAGTTTCCTTCAGAGCTGGCCATCCACAATTTTAAAAGGGGAAGTTACATACATACATACATAAATACATAAAACTTCAATTCATAGCCGAGTCCCAAATAGCCGCCCACCCCTCTTACTGGCCTGGTGTGGGAACACATTTTGACAAAAATGGCAACCGGGGCTTGAACCCACAACCTTCTTGCTGAGAGGCAACAGCGCCCAAACCTCCTCATCAACACCAAAACATTCATGTAAAGCTCACATTAAACTGGGAAAACACTGCAGTTTTAAGCTATTCTAAGGTTCATCACATGCTCATGGAAACAAGAGCAATGTTGCAGAGCCATGTTGTGAATTCAGGGATTTTAGCTAATAAAAGCCCTATTAATCAAAGTTTTACGGTATGTAGTGATTAAAGTTGCAGGAAAACAGTATGTCAACCCTTTGCATATACCTGGATTTCTTCATATAACTGGTCATAAAATGTGACCTGATCTTCATTTAAGCCACAACAATAGTCAAACACAGTATGCTTAAATAGGGCTGAACGATTAATTGCATTTGCGATTTAATCGCGATTTAATAAAACGCAATTTTCTAATCGCAAAGGCGGCGATTATACTCTGGTCACATGACACCCAAGCGGAAAGCAGTCTGACGAAGTTAATGCTTCGTCTGCACGTTGCGCTGTAACTTGCCTGATTGTTGTAAAATGTCCTTAAGCCTGACAGAAGCTCAGGCTACATAAACTTTGTCACATGGAATGAAAGTAGCAGCCGCCACCGCGGGTAACTTGGTGGTGGTGGGTGAAATCTTCGGGCCATCCGCGGCTTTGATGGACGGAAAAATGCACAACAGAAAGAGGCGTGTAGCAAGATAAGCGCATTGTGGCTGTAAATTGGCGTTTCAAACTAAACGCCGAAAGAGGCCCAGTCTGTCCCGAGTTGCAGCCTGGTTAAAGCCGGTGCGCCGCTCACCAGCATCGGAGGCTGCGGGGGAGGAGGGGGACTCCGGTGTTCTCGGAGAATTACTAAGCTTGTCTATTAAACACGAGAGGCGTCACTCTGTTCTATTTTAGTTAGCCAACTTTTAAATTGAACCTCAAACTGAGTATTTTTAGTTTACTTACGGGGATACAGAAAGATGGAGTCCAGGAGATTTGAACTGAGATCAGGACTCATTAATTGGTGGTTGAACTGTGGATTTTGCAGTGGTTAGCACTGTCGCCTCACAGCAAGAAGGTCGTGGGTTCAAACCCCGGTTGCCCCGGCCTTTCTGTGTGGAGTTTGCATGTTCTCCCCGTGTCTGTGTGGGTTCTCTCCGGGTGCTCCGGCTTCCTCCCACCATCCAAAGACATGCAGGCTAGGTTAATTGGTGACGCTAAATTGTCCTTAGGTGTGAGTGTGTAATTGGTGACGCTAAATTGTCCTTAGGTGTGAGCATGAGTGGTTGTTTGTCTCTGTGTGGCCCTGCGATGGACTGGCGACCTGTCCAGGGTGTACCCCGCCTTTCGCCCAATGTCAGCTGGGATAGGCTCCAGCTCCCCCGCGACCCTGTACGCAGGATAAGAGGTTGACGATGGATGGATGGATATCTTATTGCTCATAATAATAATTCTACCTAATTCATCATAACACAGGCCTGAGCCACAAGAAAGAACAGTGTAAGTTTAATCTGTCTAATATCATACTATACACTGATTTACTGCTTGTGCGTTTTGAATATTACACATTAAATCGAAATCACAATATTGAATCAAAAAAAATCGCAATTAGATTATTTTCCAAAATCGTTCAGCCCTATCCTTAAACTAATACCACACAAACAATTATATGTTTTCATGTTTTTATTGAACACACCGTGTAAACATGAAACAGGGTGAATATGAAGTGGAGCTAAGGAGATGAGAGTTCAGTCTGTTCATGGGGACTGCTGTTTCTCTTGGGTTGGAAGGATGTTACACCTTGTGGATTGTTATTCACATTTTCACCCCCTCAGGTGCCAAACAGCTCATCTCCAGACCTGGTTATAAGTCCAGTCCATCTGAAGGATGCCGGTTTTTACATCTGCAGGGTCAACTGTGGAGATACTTTTGAATTCAGCCAGTGGGCTCAGGTGGATGTCCTGAATGTCGCTGTGTCTTGCGGTAAGATGCTGCAGTCCCACTTGCTCTTTGTGCTCGACAGGAAACATTTCTGAACAAGTGAATCCTGTTGGAATTGAACCCCTAACAGCCCCCCTTCCCTGATTTTAACATGGGTCTCCAGTGTAATAAACATGCAACTCTTAAATGTACTTAACATGCTGGTTTTATAGTAAAGTGTCTTTGAGTGTCCTGAAAAGTGCTATAGAAATAAAATGTATTATTATTATTAACTGACCCCAACGCCAAAGAGCCAGGCTCGTTGGTATGGCAGTCCGAGCGCAGTCTCAACAGAATTGATGGTCACAAGTTGATAATGTACTAATAATGTCTCCCCCCCCCCCAATCACCAGGGCAGAGTTATCATTCATTAGAAGGTCGGCTAAAGTTGGTGATCCAGCCTCAGTCCCAGCGGCTACATGTTGGGGAAAACCTGCAGCTGGAGTGCGGAGCTGTGGGTCGGCCGATCCCCAGATACCAATGGCACAGAAATGGAGTCCCGATCCCCAACGCCTCAAAGAGGAAACTTTTGGTGAGGAACGGTTGTTGGAGAGGAGTTATGATCCTGTCACTGTAACAAAAACTTGACTTTTTACTTCTTGTCTGGAAACAATCTTCTCTGTTTTTAAAAGTTGTCAGATGCTACAAGGCACAAACTGGTGTTTTTTTTTGTTTGAGTTTACCTTTTGCAGTTCATTAAATTGTTACCACTGTTCACTGATTTTCCATCCTACGTTTTTTAGGGGCTAAGGCTTAATAAAAAGTGTCTGCGCATTTCAGATTCCTCATGTGATGCAGGATCAACATGGCAGGTACCGCTGTGAGATCAGCAGCAGCACTGAGAGAATGTGGACCAATGAAGTTGACGTTGTGATAGGTACGTCACACCTGAGTGTATTTTTTTGCACAGCATTTACAGTCCAGTAAAACCAGTTCTGTTGTGTCATAAAGTCTGAGTGATGATTTGCTCTGTTCTCGATGGAAAGCACCAAGGATATCTGTCCAGATATCAGAGGCAATGGAGTGCTCTGAAGGTAGAGTTGGAGGGTGCATGGTGTATCTAATGGAAATAGAGTATAGAGTGACAATTAGTAGGCGTCGCTGCATGCAGATATTAAACATAACTCTAAATCGTATATTTTTATATTAAATCGACCCACATTTTGTGGGTCATGATGTGGATTATTGTCACATAAATACTAACCAGCGCAGGGTTTGATCTCCAGGTTTCAAATGCATGAATTCTTGATTTGACCAATGTCATTACTTTCAACTAATTGTGGCTGGATGGCTTTATTCTGCATTTGTCTTATTGTCAACAAATCCCATGAATCAATGTGGGCAGCTTCCGTTGGCTCCAAAAACAGGCAAAGGGGTGGAGCTGAGGCGGGCTGAATGAAACCTCCAATCACCGGAGAGACACCTGAGAGAGCAACCACCTGTCACTCAAAGTTTCCTGCCCTTAATTGTGCTAAAATTTAAGTCTTAATATAATTGAAGCAGTTGAGTTATATAAAGATTTACCCTTGTACAGTTGTCATGAAGCGGGAAATAGCTATAGAGACCAAAACTGTTCTTTGTTGGGGATTTTAACATGGAGGTCTGTGGGGATTGACTTGCTTTTAGAGCTAGTGTCAAGCGGCCATTCGATGAACTGCAGTTTTTGGCTTCATTTTGGGTGACGAAGGGGAAAAATGGAGTGCAATTTGAATGAACATAATTTATGTAGGGAAATAAAAAAATGAGTTTGCTGACTCTGTCATGCTTAATACTTGCACTTAAGTCACATTTTGAATTTATAAGAATTCAGTTGTTTACGGGGCAGAAAAAGAGCCTCTGAGTTAATCCCACATATGTCATCCTGCTACAGCTATAAATACTCACTAATGCGTGTAAACCATCTTTCGTCCCCAGCAAATGCACAAATTGCTCCTGTTTGAGTAACATTTGCTTAAAACTACAGTGACTCACCAGGCCTCCTCAAAACTGAAACCATATATCAGTGACCTGAATATTAAGGTCTTCAGTAGAAACCAGAGCATGTGAGGCTGCCAGAGACAGGATAGGCAAGTGAGAAAGGATTGAGAGGTAGACTAACACTTTTCATTGGATTTGTTGTTGACAATAAGAAAACCGTAGAATAACGCTAACCTTACTCTCAAATCTAATTGCGATAGAGTTGATTTGATTGCATGAAAAGTAGACTTCTCTTCCTTTGTAAGGCTTCCCTTTGACTAATCATCTTTACCTGAATCAAAAGAACATTTTTCGAACACCGACGTAAAAATGCTCAGCTTACATGATGGTAAAGTATTTGTATTTTTGATTCCTAGATGACATTTACGCCATTGGAGGAGGTAAGAGTAATCATACTCATCCCGTATCTATACACACCTATTGAACACATATTTCCCTACACTTGCTGTGATCCTCTGTTGTGTGTTTGACGTTTTAGGTTCCAATGAATTTTTCCTAAACAGTATTCCAGAACAACTTTATGGTAAGTTTATTTTGACACATTTCTGTAGGAAACTGTAGTGAATTATTAAAATATGTTTTTATAAATGTACTTGCTTTAGTGATTAATATGGCTGAGGCGCAGTTTCTCTATATGTCACCTTTGTAACAGTGTGTCTGATTAGGATGTTTGTCCTGATCTACCGTCAGTTCCCTTCTCAACATGAACAGCAAAATAAAGATGTGAAACTTGTAACAGATAATGTCAGTAGCCGCACAGAGACGGAACAATACTTTATAATGAAGTCCAAAAACACCAAACAGTTTAATCAGTTTATCTAATCAATGATACAGTGTTTTATGTTGCAGGGCTGGTGTATTACATGGAAGCAAATGTCATTGTGTTTGGTAATCCCCACAATATAACCCACTTCCTTCCTCTCTGCATTTCATTGTTATTTAGATTTTTATTGCCGCTACCTGAATTACTGGCGTATCCGTTCTTTACAGATCTTTATTGATGTTAAGGTGGAATTGTTTTGTTGTTTTCTGCTGTTCAGCTAGCAAAAAACCAAAAAAAACAGCAAAAGACAACAGAACCAAATTAAATTTAGATGGATCAATGTGGCAAAGTTAAACAAACTACACTGATGGTGTTTGCACGTAAATGAGCGTAGTTGAGTTTCAATACCTGCTGCAACAAAAACAAACGCCCATGAAGTATTTTGCTCAGTGCATGTGAGTTAATCACCCGATTTTAAGTATCCTTAACAAAAATGTGTTCTTCATGTGTTAATGTAAAAATGTTATTTGTTGATATATATTTATTGAATTCTTAAACTTAAAAGTACTAGCCTCAAATATCCTGTATTTGTCCGGCTGTAGTTTCTGTTAATTTGTTGATCTCCTGTACTTGTAGTTCAGCCAGCGAACAGGCTTTAACAGGTTTTTATTAAGCAGAAAACTGAACTTGAACAGTATCGCAATACACCATGGAAAAACTAAATGTCATTGATGCATATTGTCCTGTATGAGTTGATTTCCCTCCCATAGTTTAACAGGATAATTTTCTCCCTCTCCCTTGTCCCTTCCCAGCAACTGACAAAGTGGCCCTGCTGATCGGCAACCTGTCTTACCAGAACCACCCGCAGCTCAAAGCTCCCATGGTGGACGTGTACGACCTCACCAACCTCCTGCGGCAGCTAAACTTCCAGGTGGTTTCACTGCTGGACCTCACAGAGTCAGAGATGAGAAACGCTGTCGATGAGTTCCTGTTGCTGCTTCACAAGGGAGTGTATGGTGCGTTGGGATTTTACAAACCCACGGGTGGTTATGGATGTAGTAGTGGATCCGGAAATATTCTCATTACATGAATTATGTTTCAAGAAGAACTGAAATACACACTTCCCTCTGTAGGTCTGCTGTACTACGCTGGTCATGGGTATGAGAACTACGGCAACAGTTTCATGGTGCCGGTTGATGCCCCAAACCCGTACCGCTCAGCCAACTGTTTGTGTGTGCAGAGCATCCTCAAGCTGATGCAGGAGAAGGAGACGGGCCTCAACGTTTTCCTGCTGGACATGTGCAGGAAGAGGTGAGTCCTGGTGACAGTGGGTCATTCTTTTAAGTCTTATCACATTTAACTGAGATTTACCGAATATTCTCAAATGTGTAGGTAAAATATGTAACTAAGTACATTTACTCAAGCACCGTACTGGAGGAAAGTAAGTCATTTTCATGTAAAAACCGCTCCCAGCTTTAGAAAAGATGCTACAGATTTGCTTTTAATTATGTTTATACATTTTATTTATTTGTATTTGTTTTGAATTTTATACTGCTGTTGTATACATACATATATATACATAATGAGGATTGTGAAGGTGTCAGTTTGGGCTCTGGTTAATTGTGACGACATTTCCCACTATTTTCAGAATTTTTACAAACCAAACCTATAAATCAATTAATGTAGAAAATAAGCTACAGATTAATCTAAAATGAAAATAATGAATAGTAGCAGTCCGACATAAAATAGTTCAAAATGAACTTCACCTCAACAAACAGCGAAATCCTGCTTTTTCTTTAATGCATGAGTAACAATAATACATAATACTATTAACAGTCACAGGGGCTTTTTCTGCATTAAGTACTTTTACTTTTAATACATTAAATACATTTTCTTGATTATACTTACATACCTTTACTGAAGTAACATTTTAAATTCAGACTGTTACTTGTAACAGTGAGTATTTTTAGTGTGGTGTTCGTACTTTTCCTGAAGTAAAGGATCTGAATACATCCTCCAGCACTGATAAAGGTCCCCAGCTACAATCGAACCAGGTGTGTTGGTGTGTGGTATACTCCTTCCCCCCGTTGGTCTTATATTATATACATAGATAGTTTTTGTGCGTAATTCCACGGCAGGACCCTCAGAGATTTATTTTCTCTTCATCATAGAGCTGTTTGTGATTTATCACCTGGGTTTGCATGTTAGAAGGTTTATAGATTTATTATTTTCCAGGAACATTCATGATGAGAGCACTCCAAACATTGTCTTGAGGGTTACGGCCAACATTGTCTTTGGATACGCTACGTAAGTTTAAAACATTTGTTATCATTCAAAACTACATTTCCACACTTTCTGTTTTTCAAGAATATAAAATGTTACGTTCTTCGTTTGGCTGTTCAGGTGCCAAGACGCCGAGGCCTTCGAGCTGAGCTCCAGTGGCTTCACCAACGGTGTGTTTGTCAAGTTTTTGAAGAAGCGACTGCTAGATGATGAGAAGATCACTGTGGTGCTTGACAGAGTCGCAGAGGGTGAGAGAAGAACAGAAACACAATATATAAAGGCATCACAAATGCTGCAGCCCTGCAAACACTGAGATAAATGGTGAAAATCATATAATCAGAAATATCACATATGCAAAGGAAAGATTTTTTACTGGAGTCTTGTGAAATCACCTTGTCCATCAATAAGACCAGTTTGCAGTATTTGTTTATAAAATATGTATTTGTATTTCCAACGGGATGTGTTTCAGTTTGTTTTTCAATAGAAGGGTGTTAAAGTTAATTTAAATTTAGCTTTCTTTGTATTATTAATGTCAATTGTATCAGCTTGCTTGTGGGCCAATGGAGTTTTCCTTTCAGTGGATGGTTAATGAACCTTTATGACTTGAGGTTTCTGTAAAATCCCCAAACCATTAAACAACGTTTAGGAGACACACAGGAAATGTCTTGAACATTGGCTCCTAATGGGCAAATTAATTGTTCTTAAAAGTGCTTCCTGCAGTGTTGTAAAGCTTTTGGTTGGACCCAGTTTCAACTCATGTAATGGGAGTTTGGGACATCTTGTGAGGCGTTACAGTCGAGACAGGCTGACATGTGATGTATAATGTTTTTGGTGTCCAGACATGGGTCAGTTTGATGCTACGAAGGGGAAGCAGGCTCTGGAGATCCGCAGTAGTCTGTCAGAGAGGAGAGCTCTGACCGATCCTATTCTGCCCGGCGACAGCGCTGATCTCACTCACGCTCACAGCCGCCAATGGGCCAAGGCTCACGGTGAGTTTAGAACACGAATTCTCGACTTCATTTTTAAAACATCTGTTTATCTACTTGTTATCACTGCACTAGGAAGCCCCCATTTGCTCATGGCGGCTAGTTGCTGGACGCTCAGTCAAATGTTGACTCTGGTTAATGGTGCTGAAGCACACAGTACTCACTCACAATACACACACTTTTGGCTTCCCAAGACAACTACAGTGTCCTGAAACACCTGAGGACCTTATCACCTCTTCCTCAGCTAATAAATATTTGCTTATGGAAAGTAGAAGCCACTTGGTCTTGCAGCAAGGAAACTTGTGACCCCATAAATGTAAGGATTTTTAGAGGCCAGTATTTCATTAGAAGATTTTGAAAAGTCAGAAAAAACAGACATGTATTCCTTTATTCATCTTGTGACATCTCAGATTCATCTTGGGGTCCCTTGGGGGATCCCGACCCTCAGGTTGCGAATCTCTGCTGTATAAGACTTTCCCCCACTTTTTTACTGTGATTTTCAAATCTAATGATTTAAAACAGCCCTTTTTGTTGTAATATAATTTGGTGACTGTTTGTACAAAGAAGGGAAGGTGTATTTTTTTGTCACGCAAAAATGATTCTATTCAGTCACAAGCTTCAGGATGACTGACAAAACTCTGATATTAAACACACAAAGTGGATGTGTCTTTATGATAAATCAATAAATGTTCACACACTATTACAAAAAATATATTAATGAACATTTTTGTAAGTAAATGGGCAGATTTTAAAATGTTTAAATATGACACAACATGAGAACTTGGGGGTGGAGCACGAAAACTAGGTGCAGCTTTTGAAGTCAGTCCAGTATATAGCACTTAAAATGTTTGGTTATTTTTATTCCAGAGCTTCCTGAAAGTATGTGTCTCAACTTTGACTGCGGGGCTCAGATCAAGTTGGGCTTTGCTGCGGAGTTCTCCAATGTGCTCGTGATTTACACTCACATCGTGAAGAAGCCCGAGGACATGTCCCTCTGCCAGGCTCACGTCACTGACTTCTCACAGGTCAGTATGTTGTCATGAACGCTGGTTATTTCTTTCTTTCTTACCGGTCTAACAGGACCCTGTAGGGAAATTAAATAATTAAATCAGAATTTGATGAGAATTCACTTTTTCACTTCAGACTTGAGAGCCCAACAGACTTATTGCAATTGCATCCAAGATTAATATGAGAGTGGGTGAGTACGTATGTGTTTGTGCATACGTACTGCCCCCTGCTTCTTTTTCGTACTGCAGGACCTGGACGTGGATCCTAAAGAAATGAACAGAGAGACTCCGGAGGAGACGGGGATCTATTTTCTGTCCAGCAGCCTGCCGCAGCACTGTCTTTACACCAGAGTCAGCTCGCTGCAGAAGCTCAGGGTAAAGACTCAACATGACTTTCTCACAAGATATCGTAGTATATAATACTTTGTGAAATCCAGCCTCCTTAAAAGAACTGTGTTTATACTCACGACTGTTTTTCAGTTTCTCCCAAAAAGTTCTGAAAGTTTTTATTATGTGCCTTAAGGTTCTTTTTAATCATATTAAGGTCGTCTAATGATTAAATAACAAGGCTAAGAGGCTGCACAGAATGCTAATGGTGACATTTAGCAGGTATACTGTTCACCATGTTCACCATGGTTTAGCATGTTAACATGCACTAATTAGCATCAAACACAAAGTGCAGCTGATGCTGACGGACGCTGCTTTTGGTGTATAAAGGAGATGTTTGACCTGGTGGTGGCACTGGATGAAAGGTCAGAGGGTCACAGAAGTCACAAAGATTCGAGCTCTGGCATAATGACTGTCTGTACAATATATTGCTGCAGTTTCTTCAATATTTGTTCAGATGTTTTAGTCATGCATGTTTTGCTACTGTGGCAAAAAAAAAAAAATGAAAACCTCATTCTTTTTATTTGTGTTCACTCCTAGAATATCTCTTATTCTGTGATCATGTGTCCATCCTAAAAAGTATTTGGTTAAATTTAGGTCATTTTGCGATTCTGTCCCATAAAAATGAAAAGGGATCCCGTTGTGTTGCTTAATACCTCTGTTTTCTGCATGCAACAGGAGGAACTGGTCTTCACTGTGTGCCTCCAGGGCACCTTCACCGCCATGGACGACGATCCAGTCCACTGGACCAAAAGCATCAATATTGGCAAGCCGCTGATCGCCCGACTGGACCTGCACCGGGCCATGCGGCGAAATAGCTGCCTGAAGACGTGTCTGATGCCTCACAGCCCGTCCCACAGCCCCTGTCACAGCCCCTGTCACAGCCCCGGCCCTGAACACCGCCTCCACCTCCATCACGGGGCGCACCAGGCCCAGGACTACAGCCGCCTATCACCACAGCACCACTACCTGGACGTCTACGAGCATCTTCAGGGTGCAGTGGGAGGCTGTGGGGATTCGTACTATGAAAACCTCAGCCAGTCTCGTTATGAACCTGCGTACGACTCACCCGGTGGGCTATCAAGCTCACCGGGTAGGCTCAGCATCCCTATAGAGGCCAGTGACGACATCACCGAGCTGCAGACTGTGTTCATCAACAGTCTGCAGCTTCAGCAGCCGTGAAACAGCAGCAGTGGATGTCATCGACCTTTCTCAGAAGAGAAGCTTTAAGTGTCTCATGTTGTATCTGGAATACTGTCGCTCTTTCTGTTACATGTTTTTTTAGAATATTCTTCAAGTTGTAAGCATTATTTTCCTCAACAAGCTGTACACTGACATTTCGTTATTGATTTTTATAGAGTTTTGTTAATACATTTTTACAACAATGAAAAAGGGTAAACTGTCATATTTGCACCACAAGGCCGTTTTGATTCTCTTACTTTTGCCAAACAGAAAAGCAAAGACACTGGATGGTAATTATCACGATCAGACATGTCACAGTCCTTGTGTAAACTTGCTGGGATTGTACCTCTCACAAAGGTTGGTTTAACAATACAAGCCAAATGTGCACAAACTAAAGGGGCATTACGATAAAGAAGATAACGGGTTAAGCAATCTGCATTTAAGGCCTTGCCTGCTATCACTGAAAGAACAGAACTGTAAACATGCAACTAGTCTAGAAGAAGAAAACAAAGAAGAGCTCCCTCTGCTGTTAATCAGTATCTAAGGCAGCCAGCAGACATTTTATTTCCACAAAGCTATATCACTCTTTGGTTTTTCTGTCTTCTAGCTGTCCCCCACAGGATGGCAGTCAATATGTTCACCTCCAACAGCTGCCTCTGTTACTCCTCTCCCGACTGCATTATTTAATGTCATCAGTTTCTCTTATATCCTTGTTAGTCTCCCTCCGCTCCTCAGTGAAACTTTCCACTTTTCTTCTGGGATTTACGGCACAATTTTTTGATTTATTGTCCCTTACAAGGTGCTGTTTTTGGATTAGCCTGACAGTAAGAGTGCACAGACTTAGGGTTGCCACAGTCCCACTGTATTATTTATTTCTACATGTGACAATGTGGCACGTGCAGAATTAATCTCCTTACACAAGAAGCCATCAGTCGTGTGCCGGGATGGACCCACACAGGGACAGCATAACCTGAAAACTAATTCAACAGTTCATCCCCTTCTTTGCTTTTACAGTGTGTATTCACATCCGGGTAAGACTTGTTTGTAAGAGGTACATGTTATTAAGAAACACTTGAGAAAGAGGCTGAAAAGGAAATTGACACACAACTGTGAAAACATAATGGAATTTAGTAAAAAAATAATGTGGGAAACCAATATGAACACACAGTCTGGTAAAGAAATTGCACACAAATAACCTTAGTCCAAGGTGTGTGCGATGTAGTGAGAGCTGTGTGTGCCCATGTGCATCCATAATGCCATACATGAGGGTGTTTAACTCAGTGTTATTATAAATATTGCTCACAGCAACTCAACAGCTACTCAAGCAGAACTGAGTTACTCAAGTAGAAGTTGAAGGTTGAAAAGTGGCTCTTTTGAAATCTACTTTGTAATTTTTGAGTACATTATCTGATAATCTATTTAAAACACATTTCTGGTTTTAGAATATGCTCACAACATTAAGATTGTTTGAAAAATCCATAGTTTCCTCTCCTGGATGTTTTCATGAGGGCAGGCAGGTTATGTGCCATATCTTGTAATGTCCGCCAACATAACAGGATGTGGCACATTGCAAGACAATAGCAATCAGATCAGGGCAGATGATGATATATGTATCACACACAGAGCGACATTTAGCTTCAAAGAACAAGAGTGTTTATTTCAGCATGCTCTGGTCCCTGCAGCACAGCATTGAGCGAAGAACCCAGTCTGACTGAATAATGGATGGAGTCAGCCACCCACAGACTGCAGGGTGATATCATGACTGCGTCACTTGTGCAGCTAAAGGAGGGGGGACGGGCTGGTTTATACGATGCAGCAGGCAGACAGGAGAGAGAACGAGAGGAACCTGCCCACAGAGAGGACAGTGAGGACAATAATCATGTCAGCCACCTGGAAGCAGCTCGTCTTTCAGATCCTGCTGCTTCTCGTCTCCTGCAGACACATCAATACAAGTAAATGGCTGTTTGGGTTTAATTTTGAATGTGTGTGGTTGTGTTAAAACATTGCTCTGCCTTCTCTTTTCCTCACTAAATGATCTGCAACCTTGTGTGAGGAGTAAAATGTCATAGGATTTCCACATTATTTTTCTTTTTAATGCCCCCCAAAAGTATTCTTGTCTGGGTGAAATAGACTCAGCAATTGCATCATCACGGGACACTGAAACTCTACAAAAAAAACATCCAAGAGCAGTTACTTATGTAAGCATTGGCAGTACAAGTGTGTAGAAGAAAAAGAAAGAAATCTAAATTCAAAGGTTTTTTTATATAGTAACTGTTATGAGGGATATCAAAATGAGTAGCATTCACGCAAACTGATCATTCAGTTTAATGCATTATGTTTTATGCGCGGTATACATTTACAGTCACCTCTGGGTGTACCCAGTTATCGTTGATGTTATATATCTCAAGAGTAGTTTTTGTCTGTTTAGGGAATTAAAAAAGCATGAATTCAGTGTTAACAGGTTAATCTCCAGAGGCTTAAGGAAACGAATAGCTGTATTTATTTCACTGCAAATTTGAATACATTTATACGTTTGATCCTGCTCTTGAGATATTTATGTATTTATTTATTTTAGTTGTTTGTTTTAGCTTGTGTGTATTTCATCTTCATTGCTGTGCTCAACAATGACCTTGAGCTACATCTATTTGTATAAAAGGGGCAGTATGAAGACCAGTCAATACATATCAAGTACAAAGCAAACCACTTTGTGCAACCTAATAATCACTTAGCAACACCCAGGTAACCACCCAGAGGGTGAAATGTCTTAAACAAGTCCAGTTGTCTTTGACACCCTAGTTATCGCAATAAAAACCCTGACAACTATCTCGTCATTTCCTACCACCAACTTAGAAGCACAGTACAGAACTTCCTTAGTACACATTATTTTTTTTGATAAAATGTAGCCTGTTCTTACTGTAAATATTTGTTTTCCTGTCAGAGACACCTGGCCCAACGCCCCCACCACTCACTCCCATCAGTTCCTTGCCAACAGCTAAAAGGAGCTTTGTTCTTAAAGGTAACTGTTTTCAAATATCAGTCCATCAGAGTAAATTTTCCAGCTGGAACTGTAATAAATACTAAGGAATCATTTAGCTCCAGCAGAACATTTTGACGAGGTGACAATCTTAGATGTTATGGTAGAGATGGGTGTCTTGTTAGATCATATTGAGTGTTGCGTGTGTCTGATCTGTCCATCGTGTCTGTGTTTCAAATCAACTCTCCACACAGGTGAGAGTCACACTAAGAAAGTTGAACTGCTGGAACCCATCAACCTGGCACTGGAGTGTACCTGGACTGGTAACCAGAACAAACTACCAAACATAACTGCTTTCTGGACAAAAGACGGGGATGAAATTGAGGACAGCCGTCTCACAGTGCAGTTGGAGAATGAGGAGTATAATCTCAAGAAAGTGTAAGTACTTCATTAATTCATCCGCGTGATTCAGAAAGTACACTTTTATCCTAAATAGTCTGTCTTGATAGGTAGATGCCCCTATCCACTGTGTGTTGTGTTGTCTTATAATTCAAATTAATGCATGTTTGTTTATTATCTGTATATAACATTACATTTTATACCAATTTCATATTTTTCTCCTTTACCACACCTTTAGAACTTGAGTTGGATGTCTGAAAACTGGCTTGTATTAGTCTGCACTGCCGGTCCATATCTGCAATTGTAAAAAAAAAAAAAAAGTATTTCTGGTAGTTAAATTTAGTTTACAATTATTTTATTTAAATATAAATAAAGACTTTATATCATTTACTTGAAAGCTTAGCACGTTTTAATGCATATTAGTCATGTGTTAATAAAAAGAATTGCGTAGCCTATTATATACAGACGTTTATCCTAAATTGAAGTTTTGGCATAATATTTCTGATGTATTTTTGCTTTACAGGTTCAGTATTGTCAGTGAAGAAAATCTTGGAAATTACTCATGCGTGTTTGGAAGTGAAGCAAAAATAGACTTTGTTTTGGCAGGTACAGATCACATCCTTTCATGAGTTTTGTATATAGTATGCGTGTATATATGAATATTAATATTTACACTGGGTATGTGAAACTGGTATGTTTGAAGAGTACAAAATGCAGTGCCATTTACTCACCAGCTCCACAGATTGGTGAGATGCGAGATAAGCCGATAGTCAGCTACGTGGCGGACTCTGTGGTGATTGCATGTAAAATGGAGGAAACAAAACCGAAACCCAGTAGCTGGAACTGGTACAAAGGAAATGGTACAGACAAGGTGGGTGAGCTGCTCAGAGCTTCCTGTGGTTTTAAGTGACATTTGTGTCAATATTTGTTTAAGAATCAATGGAATAAACAGCACATTTGGTTAAAGCCACACGCTGGTGTAAAGAGGTGTTTTCACTTATTTGCCAGATTGGACTTCTTCACCTTTTAAGGCAGCACAACTAATTCCTTTATCATTTTTATTAATGCGTGCAGTTTGGTGACTTCACTTAAACCAATGTAGTTCCACACCTGAGCAGAGGTCCAATCAGCCCACATATCTGAAAACATCTTTAAATTCAAGGACCTAAACTTGGCTTCTGACCTGTTGGACTAAAATTTGCTCTAGGAGCAGATCTTCGTTTCTGCAGAATCTACCCGGTATAAAATCACAAACATGGACTGGAAGACCAAACTGGAGGTGTTCAACCTGACAGAAGCCGACTCCCGGATTGTACTACTGTGGTGCGGTGTACCCGCTCAGCACCACGATGGGCCATGTGGAGCTGAAGGTCAGTAATGGTGCAATATAAAGTATTTTTCTAGTTTATGGTATTTAATAACTCTACTACATTCAAGAGAGAAATATTGGACTTTAGCTGTATTTACTTGTTACTTTTCAAGATTAAACCAGTGGTTCACAACCTTTTGGGCTTGTGACTTATAACAAAAACACAATGTTTTTTGGGGGCCACTCAGTTGTGTATGAGTAGTTAACACATTTCAATTCTAAACTTTTCAAAGGGTTTACATTTGACAAAATTAGAGAAAAGTCCAAAAGAGTAATCCAAATTTACGTAGCAAAACTTTGTTTTTTACTCTTGTCTATCATCTCATAACCTCTCAGATTTATCTTGTGACCCTCATATTGGGAACCATCTATCTAACTGTGTATAAACAGTAAAATGCTACTTGGGCAATGATGCTTCAATATTAACAATCTAAGAAATTCATGCTGATTTTGAGATAGTCTGCATCGGCTGATACCTGCACTCACAAGGTCGATATATCATCCTAAATGACAGCACATCTAATCTAAAACCATTATCTTAAATACACTGCTCAAAAAGCTTAAGGATTGATGGAACACTTAGTCATCACAGTATCGGATGAAAGGCGGGGTACACCTTGGATAGATCGCCAATCCATCGCAGGGCCACACAACTAGGCACACGCACACCTAAGGACAATTAAGCGTCACCGATTAACCTAGTCAGCATGTCTTTGGATGGTGGAAGGAAGCCGGAGCACCTGGAGAGAACCCACGTGGACACGAGGAGAACATGCAAACTCCACACAGAAAGGCCTGGAACGACCAAGGTTCGAAACCACGGCCTTCTTGCTGTGAGGCGACAGTGCTAACCACTGCACCACCGCACCGGCCCGCAACAGCACGATAACCCCCAAAAAAGGGAACAGTTTTGCAGGTAGTGGCCACAGACAATTGCTGTCTTTTGTGTTTTGCTAGTGTCCCTGCCACAACTGGTAGCATGAGGCAGTACCTGCAGCCTATTCAGGTTGCCCAGGTAGTCCAGCTTCTTCAGCACAGCACATCCAAACGTGCTTTCGCAAGATGGTTCGGTGTGTCTCCCAGCACAGTCTCTGCTCCTTTTTGTGAGGAGAAACTGGAGAAGCACTACCAGAGCCCTACATAATGACCTCCAATGGGTTACTGGTTTGCATGTTTCTGTCCAAACTGTCACACAAACAGACTTCATGAGGGTGGCATGAAAGCCCACCATCCTCTAGTAGAGAACTGCCCCTATATTATTTTACCCTGACCCTGTCTAAATCTCCCCCTCTTGGGGAACTAGCTGTTAACCATCACACTTTCACATCAGTATTAGATTATACTCTGCATGGAGTAATGGAATTACACGTGACTTTTTGAATACATACTTTTTGAATACATACTACTATTTTAGTAGGCTTTTGAATGTAGGACCTTTACTTGTAATGGAGTAGTTTTACATTTGTGTACTGTTACTGTTCCTCAAAGGTTATCAGCTTCTTTGAGCCTCTGAAGCCCTTCATAGCCATCGTGGTTGAAGTGATCATCCTGGTCGCCGCCATCCTGCTCTACGAGAGAAGTCGGTCCAAGAAAGACAACACAGCAGGTAGTCAGACAGCATGCGAATGCTCGTGTTTAAAGCAGTGTGCAGTATGTTGTATTCTAACTTGAAATGATCTGCCTCATTCTCAGAAAATGCGATGAACAACCAAACTAACACAGCGTGAGTACTGTGAGGATGGTGCTAATTTCTCTAAATGGGTTTGTATATATTTGTGGTTTTTCATGATGTCCATTTTGTGCCCTCATCAGGTCACAGGAAGAAAATAACATATCAGAGGGAAGTTCTTCAATGAGACAGCGGAAAGTTTAAAGACTGCATATGCAACAGAACCACGCTTCTTTAAAACTGTTGACGTATTTTGCTTATTTTCTAAATGTGAACGATGGAGCTGAAAAGCAATATCTCAGCAACAATTTTAAGTATATGAAATCTATTATAATCCAAATATTTTCACCAAACAAAGTGCAATAACCACCACTTAACAATCATTCCTTTTGATTCGTACGTAAGTAGCCTCTTTTATGAATGAGTTGTATTTTCCACTAGAAGATATCTTTTTTATTTTTAATCAGTGGTGTCATTATGACTAAAACAGCATTAACCTTTTTTTTGTCTTTAACCCTGTATCTCCTCATTTCTTTGGAAAAAAACTGGGAGAATCACTGTGCATTTCACACTTCTCTGTCAAAAAGGAAGTGTATTCTTTTTTTTTGGCAATAACTTAAACCTCAACTCCTTTACTTCTGTTTTTTATGCATTATGGTTTGTGAGCAGTGCCTTACACTTTTAAAAACACTTAAGTAAGCACTCCTTCTGTTCTTACAACAACTGTCACTTTATATAGTTTGTCCTGAAGCAATGTGTGCCTAAGACACAGTATATTACCTTAATAGCATGTATATCAAAATACATCATCATATATGCATATGCTTGTTTATCTTTTTCATTTAAATCTACCACAAGGGTCAGATTTCTTCCTAATCATGACTTCAAATGTGTGTCTTTAGTTGTCAACATGCACTTAATCTAAGAATTGTACCAATGTAAACAAGCAAAGTAAAACTACACATCACTGTCTTTGTGTTGGTTTCAGTAACTGCCTGTAATAACTATCAACTTGCTTGTTACACTTAGTGTTAGTTGATATGGATGACTATGTGGAGACAGAGCATCCATAAAGGTGAACTCCACCGATTTCACAGTCTGTTGGAAGGTCTTTGTGTGAACAGTACATGTGAAGAGCTATATAATTCCTTGCAGGCTCCAAAGCAAAGTTATTATCGTTAACGGAAACTAGGTGTGGAAAAACATTTTTGTTAACTGAAATAAAAATAAAAACAAGGCTTTGCAAAAAAAAACAATAACAATTTAAATTGTCTTGTCTGTTTGCAAAACTAAATAAAATAAACAAACTATAGAGTAAATGTAAAAGTATTATTTTGGGTGGATATGAAATCTTATCTTCCAATTTCTTAGCTGTGCCGGGAGGAAGCAGCAGTCCCCCCCAAAAAAGACTAAAACTAATACTGAAACAAATTAAAACTAAACTGAAACAAAGCATTTAAACTTATTAAGACTAAACTGAAATTGAAAACAAAACAAAAAACTCATGAAAAATGTCTCACATGAAGTCACTTGAGTCCAATGTTAAATCTGTGCAGTGCTGTTTTGCTGTTTGACAGGAAAGTGTGTGTATGAGGAAAAATGTCTCATTCAAATTATAGTAGACTGTATTAACAAACATGAGTGTCAATTTGAAAAGTGTTTTATTTTTGCATAAATACAATCTGCACAGAAACGGTCCGGGATGTGCCTGCAGTATTTATTGAGTACTTTGGTTCCAGATTTTTCTACTTTTTTAAACGTTACATTTTATACAATCTGACGAAACTTCCTCTAGTCTGCGATGTTGGGCTCTTAAAAAGCTCCTTCTCTTGACCTCTTGCATCTTTCAAAACCTCGGAGAACACAGACTTGAGGTAATCTCCGCTTAAAACAACACAGGAACCAGAAGATCTCTACGGCTGGTTCATGAGGAACTGAACCAGGAGCCTGATGACCTTGTCGTTCAGACCCACCACTGCTCCATCCTGCACTTTCTCATACAGTCGCAGGCTCTCAGTCCCCCACAGAAGGTTTTTCCTGGGGTTGTTGGCGTCCGTCTCCACAGAGAGGGCCACTGTGTTGAGCTGGTAGCAGTAGAAGGAGAAGAACTGGCCGTCCGTGATCACAGCCTGTGACACAAAAGGCCTGGTGACATCCTCGTGATTCCAGAAACCTACAGAGGTGAGAGGGAAGTATGACCACCAGCTATTTCTTCTTTCCCTCAAGCCAAAATCCACTTTAAAAATACTTTCTTCCTAATATAAATACAGTGAATGCCACATTTAAGTGTCAGACTGTGAAATCAGGAGGAAAGGCTTCTTTGATGGTCTTACTTAAATCCAGTTTTACCATGTGGAGTAGAGTTTACAGTTGAGTTTGTAGACTCACCTACCACAGAACATGTATAATCATAAGCTCTGCTGTGGTAAGAGATGCAGCTGATGTGTATAACTCACCCTGATACATGGCCTGAGCTCCTGTCCAGGCGAAGAGGCTAGCGAGTCCGTTGGCTCTGAGAAAGACCTCCACCTGATCGGACTGCTGCCGTTGAGCCATCCGGTCTCTGCGGTACCGATCAGGCACCAGGTGGAACTGAGTGTGACCGTAGCACGCTGGGTCCAGTAGCTTGGCACCTGTTAGTGAGGTCGAGAGGACAGAGATAATCGTAAACAGAGCACAGCTGAGAGGAGGGATTAATGGAAAAAAAATCATGCTTGTAATGATTTTGTTTCGAGGATGCTAAGTTTCCAATTGAGAGATTTTCATACAATTGAAATCTTTTCAATATTCTCATCTCTGATTGACTCTAAATCATTAAAACTAACCTCTGTGTAACTGTCTTTGTCAGAAAAGTTCAGAGGAGCAACGATTAGTCAAAAGAAAGAAAATTAATCTGTATTTTGAGAAATTATCAATTTCAAAAATCTCATGGTTTCAGCTTCTCAAATGTTAGAATTTGCTTATTTTTCTGGCCTTACTTTATAGTAAATGTAATATCTTTGGGTTTTAGACTGTTGCTCGACACAAAACTAGAAATCTGCTGTTTTATTGACAGCAGTGTTTCCCATAAGTTCATTTAGTATTTGTGGCGGCCTGCCACAATATCAATGCTGACCGCCACAGATTGATTTTCGATTTTTTTTTTAACTAAGCCTATTTAAAATCGTAGTGTAGAGTGGGGTAAGACGCCCCCCCAGTGTAATTCCAAAAAAACCCACAAGATATCAGAATTTTTTTTTCTTAAAACTTCCTCTGGCTGCCGCTAGTCTTAATTAACTAAAAATTCCCTCTTTTTCATCACAATTTTTTAAGTTATTTGATCAAAGTGATTTTGAGGTAAGTTGATCTAATTTTTTATTCACTGAAAATAAGCTGTAGATAAAATATGTTTGTGTTAAATCTTTATATAAATATATATTTTCATAAAGGAGAGCCTTAAGAGAAATTATGTAATTGTTTATAGAGAAATATTTTTATAGTTTTTGGTTAAAGTAGTAAAATGCTAGATTAGTACGTTCGAGGTAAGATGCCCCCCCTCCAGTGTGGGGGGGCATCTTACCCCACTGTAGCTTAGATGTATTTTAGACACTGAACAGAACCTTTAGCCACCTAGCAACTTCACTAGCAGCAAGTCTGAGGTAAATTTCAACAAACAAAAAAACCTCAGAAAATATTTTTCTAATGTCTGCAAATTGACATTGAGCTTAGGGGGGCATCTTACCCCATGTGGAAAATGCCTTTTCCACATGGGGTAAAATACATTGATTAAATACAAATTATACATTGATTAAATACAAATTAATTTGTCAACTGTAGCTATTTATTTTATTTTATAATATGTTATCCAAGGCATAGCCTTCTTAAAGATAGAAAAAAAATTGAAAAAAGTTCTTTCATGTGTCAGAAAATCAACATTAAGCTTAGGGGGGGCGTCTTACCCCATAGGGGGGGCATCTTACCCCACTAGCTGGGAAAAATGCCTTTCTTCTAAAATTTACATTTTATTAAATTCAAATTAATTTGTCAACTGTAGGTATTTATTTTACTTTAGATTATGTTACCCTGAGCATGGCCATTGTCAAGATACAAAAAACCCTATAAAATATTATTTTATGTGTCAGCAAATAGACATTGAGCTTAGGGGGGCGTCTTACCCCACTCTACCCTATTTGATTGCAGAGCGCCGTAGCGTCTTCGTGCAGCACTTCCTCTCGCTCGTCCCTCTCTCTCTCTCACTCACCCGTACCTCTCTCGCTCTCTCGTTAAACACCGCTGCACATATGTATGTGCATATGTAGCTGCATGTGTATTTTTATTTATATCTTCGAGTAAATTGTTCTCTGAACGGTGTTTAAGTACATTAACTTGAAACCGAAGTTAAGTTCCTTTTATGTGAGCACACACTTGCCCACTAAGGCCCGGATCAGACAGAACGCGCTTTACGCAATGAGAGGCGCCGTGTTTAGATTGTATTCTATAGGCAGTGAGCGTCCTGCGCGCTGATCAAGCGCCCTGGGCGCCTCACGTTTTTGAAGGAGAGCTCTGAGCGACTGAGCGCTGACTGATTGAGCAGACACTGAAAGCTGTATGTTGCCGTCCCCAAGTGACAGCGAGCGGTAACTCTGAATCTGATGAGAATTCAACCCATAGATGTAACCAGTATACAACACATTTACCAACCTGGATAGTTCGCACATAGACGCTTATCTGTTGATTAAAATCACACACACAATATTTTCAATATGGTGTTATTTTGGCTGCTCCAAAATCACGCGACCAGGATGAAGTAAGACACAGTGGATTAGACTGTGTTACCTGTGAAGATGTTGTTGTCATACTGTCTTCTGAACAGAGGCATCAGGTTGGGAGCATATTTGACCTCTGGAACTTCAGCTGTGTAGGACGCCTCCAGCGGGGTAAACTAAGAGAGATTAAAATCACAGAGTCAAAGTCACACAAGTGCTTGACGTTAAACAGGAGCGACTAATGATATTTTACAGCCTCTGGCCTCTACATTTAATTTCAAGGGAAATTAATTTATTATTGAAATTAATTTCAAAGGGAATTAAATATATCAAAGACTACACAAGACCCATAAACACATTTAATCACAAGCTTTAAGATTAAAAAATGCCATGAGATTTTTTAAAATTCATTAACTCCATGGTCTGAAAATGATGTGTACCTGTGGCAGTTGTTGAGTAATCCTAATCTGACTGTGCGGGACATCATCAATCTGGAACCTGGTTGGCTCGAGCCGGCCTCTCCGGTGCCCCTTTGGGATGATTCTCTGGCCTCTTCTCCAATAAAAGTTTACCTGGGGATTAATATCTGACAGAGAAACACAAACAACATGACTTGCAGAGGTCAAACAGTCACGTATGCGGAATAATCAGAATCTGGTCATAGAGCTGAGCCAAATATCTACGTACAGTGATACTGCTATTGTGATCTGAAGCTAGAACATGTGTAGGATTTTGGTTTATGCATCGTCTCCATGTGTCTGACTATCAAAATGCATTAATTTTTTTGGGTAGTTTTTGCAAAACCAAAAATACTGAACGCTGGCACTGAGTGTCTGGTCAGATCTATATTATTGTTACCTTGTTAACTGGTCAGATAGCTCTTTATTCAAGTCATACATTTACCACTTTTAATTCTCAGCTGCTTGTGTTTAAAGTTTGGCTTTTTCACTTGGAATGGAAAAGCATGTTTTTATTCCTCAAAGTGAGATACTGTAAAAATATGGCTTTGTTATCAGTCCCAAAACAAAATATACTTTAAATGAAAAAAGGCAGCACTTTAAGTGAGGTGAAACACATTTCCAAACTTACTGTTGCTACTAAACTGCTCATGTTTAATGGAGTAGAGATGCAACTAATGATCATTTTTATTGATTCATTTTTGAATACTTACTCGATCAATCATTTATTCTATGAGAAAATAGTGGAAAACAATAGCTTTTTTAGTCTTACCAACAGCCCAAAGTGCTCCTCACATACGAGAAGCTTTAAGGACCTGGTCTGTGTTTTTGATTAGCAAGTTGCTGCAATGTCACTTTCTGTTCATAGACAACACCTAATTACTTCAGTACCAAAGTAAAATATAGTATGAATGACTCTACTTTCCCCAATGGTATCCACATTGCACATGACTGATTCTGAAAATGTTGAGATAATATGTTCTCCAAAGCACCAGCAATCATTTCACATTATTATGAACCTGCTCTACTTGACTAATCAGTACAACGTACTGATAAAAACCTTGTCGACTGGTCCATTCAGCTAATTAACCAGACACATTCACAATATTAATTCAGGTGTAGTTTAAAGTAGGCACACAGCCAGGAAATACTAAAGTGCATCTCCACACCAGTCATCCCTACCTAGGCTGGAGAGGCGCAGCAGTGGATTGTACTTGACCAGACTGTAGGTGAGTCCAGTCACCAGGTTTCTCAGAAAAGGTCCAATCATCTGCTCCTGTTCTCGAGACAGGAAAGGTTTGCGCTTCTTCATGTGAAAGTGCTCCTGTAAAATCGCATGACTGACCAAGGAGCGGATGTCCGCGAACGCATCATTTTCAATCCCCGGTAGCGTGATTTCTGCAGCGCCTGGCTGCGACCTCTCCTCCCCCAGGGAGAATTTCTCGGGCAGGCCCGGGATATATGCGGTCTTGGTGAAGTGCTGGTACCACCTGTCTGCGTTCCGTGCGAAAGTCTGAGGGTAAATCACAAATTTCTTCCGCTGTATGCGAGTGATGAGGGAGAGCTTCTCCTCCACGGGAGAGGCACATATCTTTTGTACCTGTTCCTCAACCTGACGCCGACGGGCAGATGTGCTTTTAGCCGTGAGAGAGGGGACGATGGGGGGATACGCAGGCTCCTTGGCGGCGGCCTCGGTGTGGACAAGCTTTTGATTTCTAAATGGAGGCAGATTTTTAGGGAACAGCAAGGACAGCCGTCTGTGGGCCGCCATGTTTCTCATGACTTCAACTTCTTCTTCCGTCTCGTTGACGCGTGAACTAGCGTCTCCCACAACAGCGCCACCTGCTGCACGAAAAGCCACAAAAATACCATATTCGACACAGTTGTCTAAAGATCTAACGTTATCGTTATTTTTTATCGGGATTGAGAAATGTAAACGTAATTGTTAAAGTTTATTTCAGTTTAGACGATATGATGTCAGCATCGTGGTTAGCCTCGGAGAACGTTGAGGCTCTTGAAGCGACCCTTGTTCCCTTTCAAAAAATGCCCCATTCAGACGCACTCAAAAAGGTCGTAAGTTTGAAGGCAAACACAGCAAACGCAACAAAATAAAAATCCTTAAAGAACGTAAATGTACACTACCAGGGGTAAAAGTTTGATACTTTGAGCAATTAAGTCGTGTCTAACAATTGGTGGGGACTGTGTCAACTTTATTGGCCAGTAAATTTGGTTATTCTTGCGTCTCGCGCACGATGCGCGTTTTTAGGTTTATTCCCAACATGTAAAATAAATCCACTCTTTATACACTGATTTATGATAAAATAACAATGTTGTAATTCTCGAACGCCGTGTCGTTTCCTGGTAGCTTTACTGTAAACGGAGACACGTCCTAGTCAAGAATGATCCAGGACAGGCCGAGGCTCCGTGAAGGCAACATCAACGTGTGACGCAGAGTTTCCGTCAGACGGGAGATTGTTTGGCTGTGCAGTTGTGTCAAAAGGTCAAAAACCGAGATAAACCCTGGTACATTTACTACGTAAAACTATAGCAGTCAGTTATCGAGCTATGTATTTTCGTCAGATTTTACGGACACAGTTCATCGGGACCACATCGGCTCACCTCAGCCGTTGGCACCGTGTTTGTCGAGCCGAGGTAGCTGCTCTGAAAATAAACCGTCTTGTTGTCATTCTCATAAACATTTTCTTTTCGCTAACTGCAGCTGAGCATTTTGACAACAGCTGTCCTACCAGCCCTGGTGGTGGCTGTAGGACACCTGCAGTGCCCGACCACCAAGAGGTTTGGTTTACTGTGTCATACGTTGTTCTAATATGTTTAGTTTGTATGCTAGCAGCAGTTAGCTTTGCAGAGCTTGTGATTTCCTGGGTGTCATGTGCGTCTCTGACCCACAGAGACCACTGTGCAGCAAAAGTGACGAGGTGAGGCTGGCAGAGGAGGCCAGCAAGAAGTACGGCTCCCCAGCTCCAACGATATTCTCCAAAGTGATAGATAAAAGCATCCCTGCAGATATTATATATGAAGATGAGAAGGTAAACAAACAACGAGAGATCTGTTGGGGTTATCTCATTTGGCCGATTCCACGTGGAGGAACATTAACATATGTCCGTTGTGATGTAGACATTTTAAATAGAGCTGTGTGTGTTGTGTGTGTGTATTTATCAGTGTTTGGCATTCAGGGATATCAGCCCACAGGCCCCCATCCACTTCCTGGTTATTCCAAGGGTCCCTATTCCCAGAATAAGTGAGGCCAAAGATGATGATGCTGAGGTGAGTCCGTCCATCCATTATCTGTACCTGCTGATCCACGGCATGGTACATCCTGGACAGGTCAACACGCATTCACAAACATACACAACATATGCTCACATACATAGCTAAATGTATGTGGGCATCAATACACCGGTGGACTGTGGGAGGAAACTGGAACAGCTGAAAATCCTCAAACACTGGGACGACTCAAACTACACACAGCAAGCTCTCAGGTTGAAGCCCATGAACACTTGTTGTGTGCATGAAGTGTATTTGTTGTTACTGCTCAGGACATATTCACACCAAGCAGAGGAGTCGGGCAGCATCTTGTTGCCACAGCTTGAAACCATTGAAAATTATCAGTAGTTTTAGTTAGTTAGAATTTACAATTAAACCAGCTCCAGCTCATTTTTCTAAGAGGAGCTGATCGGAGGGCACTTACATGATAATATCGCATACAATTTGGACCACAAATTCCAGTCGGTTGTAAATCCAATATTAAAGTGCAGCGGCAAGGCCAAGCAATTTTATTTATTTGGCACATTGAATTTAAAGTAAATTCAACATGTCTTACACTTAATGCAACAAGAAGCGATGAAGATTAAAACCAGTATTTCCAGGATATGGCCTGACCACTTTTGCTGCAACCAGCAGGGATCAGGTCCAACCCAGGTCCTCCCATGTCCAGTCACACTCAGAATTGTAATCTTTGAAATGCCTCAACTGCTACATCAACCGGTAACTTATCATCTTTCTTTTTCACCTTTCAGCTCTTAGGACATTTATTGGTTGTTGCCAAAAATGTGGCAAAGCAGGAGTCTCTAAATGAAGGATACAGAGTGGGTAAGTAGTTAAAAACAGTACATTTTTGTGAAAATACGGGCTGTTTATATATGTGCACATTGCATCCTGGGTTATTTTCTGCCCTCTGCAGTGATCAACGATGGAAAGCACGGCTCTCAATCAGTTTACCACCTACACATCCACGTCCTGGGAGGAAGGCAGATGATGTGGCCACCAGGATAATGGTTTTATGTGAATGTTTAAGTGTTTGTTAGTCGTTTCTGTGTCTTTGACTTTTCAGGCTACATTAATGTGTTTAATCACGGGAGCACGACCTGATATATTATGGGTGTAGTTTATTCAAAACTTCATAATCTGCACAAAATCCCACTACAGCCTGTAAAATGTGACATGTAAATATGAACTTGATCTTTACAAATGTAAACTTTAAATGTAAATTTAAAGAGTAAATACATTGTTTGATATGGCTGCAAATAAAGACATGATTTTTAATATGGAAAGCTAAAAACTCAACTCAGTTCTTTAATCTGACATTTTCTAGCATCTAAGGTAAATTAAAAAATACAATGAAAAATTTCATCCAAACGAAGGAATTTTTATCAGTTTCCTCTCAGAAAAACTGACTTTTATGCGCGTGTTGCATTATATTTTCAAGTCAAAAGATTACATGAGAGAAATAAAAGGGTGAATTCACACGTACGGTAAGCACTGACTTTATTAAAGACACAGTGTTTTTGTTGTGGACCTTCCTCAGGTTCCAAATTCACAATGTAAAACAAAGTCAACTTTATTGTCAGTTCTGCCGTGTAC
The DNA here is from genome assembly GCA_024633595.2 of Lepomis macrochirus. Lineage (NCBI taxonomy): Eukaryota > Metazoa > Chordata > Actinopteri > Centrarchiformes > Centrarchidae > Lepomis > Lepomis macrochirus. Next base: position 13,440,878 of record JALXJV020000005.1, on the reverse strand, counting down.
AAGACACACAGAGGACTGAAATTGTGTGTCTCTCGTGACCCACGGTGAATGCAGGACAGAAAAAAAACAATAACTTACAAACCTGAGTGCAAAAATGGTCTAATGTAAATAATTGTCTACAGTGCATGCTGCAAATGTTGCCTATAATGTCTCCACAGTTTTTTTGTATTAGGTGGCTGGTGCTGGATATGGGTGGGTGGTTTGCAGTTTACACTATTTGTGCAGAGGTTAGAAGTGTGTGTGTGTGTGGGGGTGGGGGTGGGGGGGTGTAGCGGTCACTGAGGCTCTGGTACCTTCTCCTAGATGAAATAATGTATTTATTTTATAAAAACTGCCGTCTAAAAATATTTGGGGGATGGAAGGAACAAAATAGTTGTGGTTCCCACCGAAGGTCAAGTCAGGCATTCTTACACTGAATCCCTGTTTTAAGGCACACAATATAATATTCAGTACCCACAGCACTTTTGAAATGTCCTTGCTTGTAGTCTAGTTCTTTCCCATTACTCCTGTTCAGCATTGCTGGCATTGATAAATCCCCTGACTAATCCTTCACAACCGCCACAGATCGCATGCGTCCAGATAATAGCAGTGAGGGTCAGGTGTCGGGGACAGATCTGGTCTGACCGAGTGGTATGATTCAGTGACTGCAATGCCAGTGAACAAGGCAACTGTGGGTCATTTGGGTGAACCTTCCCCCATATTCACTTCAAAAGCAATGTTGCCTCCTTGAACGCAGCTGTGAGATATTCATTGCTTAGCTGAAGAGAGGAATCAAGGCCTGTTTTAATGACACATAAAGGAGAATTTGACATTTTAGATTGTTTCCATGTTGTGCACTGGGAAAATGACCCATACTGACTTCCCTTATGCACTTGACACCAAACACAAATAGTTACAAGTAAGAATTAAAAAAGTTTTTTAACTTCAACACGATATCATTAATATTTTGTGCATTTCATCATTTAAACTGATGACATCTCTTTCTTGACGTGTCATTCTGGCAGTAAAAGTCAAGAGTTGCACAAGTTTTGCTCAACTTATAAATTCTTTTTCATGGGTCAAAGTTTCATCTATCCTGGTGAACCTGAGAGAACTTATCATCTAGTTTTATCATTGTTTGACTGAGAGGCCTTGCAAGGCTAATGCAGTTTTTTACAACTGCTTACACACATTTTCAAAACTGTCTCCTTTTTTCAAAACTCTACACACAATTCCCAAAACTGCTCACACATAATGCAAAATGCCTGATATGTCCTTAAAATGTAAGAGTATATCCAAAGTGCCATAAAAACATCCCAAATGAAGCATTTGCATCAAATTGCGAACACTTTTTTCTTAATAGTAAATTTTTTATACCATGCACACACTGTTCTAAATCTAAAACTCTTTTGTCTTTCATAAGCTTATGTGTACATTTCCATACAATGTTCTAGAGTGAAAGTAATCTGCTGAGAGCTGTTGAGCTATGAAAAGTACACTGTGAACTCCAATGTAATGTTGAAACAGCAAATATTTATTTGGCAAAACATTACAGTTGTAATGGTAGCACAGTGTTGTATACAGCAGCATACAAGAAACCATAAACGTGAACCAAAATTATAATTTTTAGAATAAAGAACAAAGTTGTGTGTGTGTAGGAGTGTGTAAGCATTTCCACTCTGTAGAGAATCCAACAGTGTGGGTGTTACTGTAAATAGTAATATAGCTGTAAAAAAACGTACAAAATATTGTAGTACATCATGACAACCAATCTCGTTCATACAATGCAGTGCAGTAAATGGATGGCTTAGAGCTATAAATATTAGGCAAGTTATGCAGTAATATATATTTTATGGTACAATACTGTAATGCTGAAATAGTCATTACAAAGTTGCACCCTGTTCTAATTTCTGAAGGTTCAAATTATGGACGCCAATGTGAAGCGACTTAAGTTGGGCTGGACTCCTCTCCAGAAGTCCAGCTTCTCTCACTGTCAACTTGTGGTTTATGACATGGTCAATTAGTGTGGTCCTGATTTCATCAGTGATGGCTCCCCTTCTTTTCTTCGCCCCTCTCCCAAGTCGTCGTCATCATCCTTCTCTTCTTCCAACTCTTCCTCTTTGAACTCGTCCTCGTTGTCGTCTCCTGTCTCTCCGTCCATTGTTGGCATCCATTGTTCAAAACAGACTGAACTCTTGGTCATTTCAGCCAGGCAATCTATCCACCATAACATCAATCTTTGACTCCTCAACCATCACTCCAACCAGGGTGGTGAGAGACTTGGGTGTCATGATTGATGACCAGCTGTTCTTCTCAGACCACGTTGCTGCTGTGTCTCGGCCGTGCTTGCTTTGCTCCAAACATCAGAAAAATCAGGCCCTACCTCACTCAGTACACCACCCAGCTTTCTGGTAGGGACCATGGTTATCTCTGGCCTCGACTACTGCAATGCCCTCCTAGCAGGTCTTCCAGCTTGTGGGGTGAAACCCCTACAAACGGCTCAGAACGCAGCAGTGCGTCTGGTTTTGAATCAGCCCAAAAGGACTCATTTCACTAAATTACTCACTCACTGACCTCCACTGGCAACCTCTAACATGCACTTCCTGTGCTCTTCTTCTTCTATCCCCTTAAAATGATCTTGTATTGATTGCACTTTTTTGTTAACTCTGACTTCTTTCCTTAGGTATTTACCCCATTGATGTGATATGTGCTAGCACCTCCTACTAGTATGTATTGTCATTTGTAGATCGTGTGCTGTATTGATGCTCTGTTGATGCTTGTATGTTGTTCCTTAAATGTAAGTCGATTTGGATAAAAGCGTTTGCCAAATGAGTAAATGTAAATGTGATCTGACCTTTGACCTATGTATAGGTCTACTGTAGACTAAAGCAGTGACTGGATAGTGATCAGTTAAGCAGCTAGTGTTTGAACATGTGAGTGGGTGTGTGATCTGTTGAAGAAGTGTAACATTTTGATTGGTTGTGTTTGGAAAAGGAAAGCAAGCCACCTACTGTTAATTTTTTGTTTCTTAGGCAGAGAATTGTGTTTAGTGTTTTGAAAAAAGTGTTTTATGCAAGTGAAAACTGAGTGAAAGGCTAAGAAATAGCTTATGGTTTTGGAGACTTGAGGTGTAGTTTTTCTGTTTGAGTGAGAGGTTTCAAAAATCGTGAGACATGTAAAGATTTTGTGTACGCAGTTATAAAAAACTGTAAAAGTGTCTATAAAACCACACAATCTTTGTCACATTGCTTTATGGGACCTTCTGTCTTTCTGCTGTTAAATAATTTTGACTGTCACCACTGACAACAGTTGTCAGCTAATATAATTACTGTAAACAAATCAGCTTTCTACCAGACTGTTTTTGTGTCAGGTTACAGGTCTTATTCACCTCAACGAGCAATATAACCTTTGGTCAAGTTTGTCAGAGAACAGGTGTTCAGAGGATTGAGTAAGTCTTTCTTGCTCTGGACGAGCCGTGAGTGCAGGGGAACTTGGTTTGCTCTCATGCAAGTCCCCGACAGGCTGAGATTTTCTTCAGGTAGCAACAGTCGAAGCACCTGCACGTGTCAAAGGTTGATCCGGGTCTGTCCCTGCACCTGACAGCAACTGTCAAGTTGATGCCAATCAGCTGTGTTCCCAGAGAAGGTAGCTATCATTTACACACGTTTCCATTTCATGTTTTTGATGTTAGAGTGTGTGACAGAACTTGTGCAGGGAGGCTTTTGTTGTCATAAATCATTATGGGGACTGCATGTCTTGAATGAGGATTTCCAAACTAAGTTGCACATAGAAAATCTTAAAGCCAACTATTGGCTCTGAAACAAGGTTGTCTTGTGCTCGATCTTATCTTTACTTCTTGGGACTGTCGGACTTCTACTACTCATTTTCTACTAGAAGATTCAACTCAGTTTTTTTCCCTAAGTTAATGTGTGCTTTCTTGGTAATCTTCAAATCTAAGTAATGAACTAAAATCTGCTTTTTGTGGATTGCAGGGCACTTTGATTGATAATTGCGTAATCCAGAGCAAAGGTTTTGCCACTACATATTGCCACACTAGTTTTGTAAGTTGTATGAACTTTGACCAAAAAGAAACTTGCCTGAAGTTATCTTAAAAACTGACTGAGAATCTGCTGGATTGACAGATCTTAATCTAATACAATATTATTTACAAATGTCTGATGACATTATGTCAATGAATGTGTTAACTTTTATTTTATCGCTACATAAATGCTGAATGGATTTATTATATTTGACAGTGCAGTTATTTGGAGGTATTTGTGACCATATGACAGAAAGTATTTGAATTGTTTCCACTGTTTGCAAACTATACACACTAGATGGCATTGTTTCTCTGTCAGTGGCCCATACTCAAGCACTCTGGGTAGCGGAAGACCTCCTGCTCTTGTTTGTTTGACAATATTTATATTTTATTTAATGCCTGAAACATTGATTAGACACCTTAACTTCAACTTTAAGTAAGTAGCGATGACTGAAGTGCAGTGTATTCTTCTCCTGGGTGTGATTATTTGGGGCAAAAAGTAAAAATACATGCAGATGTCCAAAGGCTTTCTGGCACAATAGTCAAAGTTTCATCATTTAGCCTGCTGGTGTACTGCGATTACCAGTGATGGAGGTCATTGTCTCTGACCTGTTGCAATGACTTTGTTGAATGTCAGGCGTGTATAAAAAGCTGTTTCATAATAGATTCTCTTATTTGCCTGGAGGATCTTCAGTGAAGGACATCTGACATCCATTTTAAGATAGTTTTCTCTGTTATTCCAGCAAACACAACATGAGTGTACAAGAATATTCGATTAAGAGCAATGGTGTTGCAGTCATGGCTGGTAATTCTGAGAGGTATGTAAAATGACGCATGTCCCAAAGTGGAAAACAAATAACCATTTTCAAGGTGATTGTCATTTAGATTTGATCCACTTTCTTTTAAACAATGAATCTAAAAAATTATGTTTATTCATTTCTGGGTATTAGCTCATTCGTGCCCTCTCGATGGCTTTCACAGCAAACCTACTCAAGAGACTCTGTCTGACTCCACAAACAGGACCCACTCCACTCTCACCCTAAACGGAGACGCCACCAGAGCTGAGCTCAGTGCAGCATCCGCTTCAGAGACCCAGGAGGCTCCTCCTTGCAGTAACGCTGACACACTGGCCAAATCTGCCAGATCTCCTGAGCTGGAGGGAGCTACTGAAGCACTTTCACCAGGTGATAGTCTGTGATTGTGGTGTTTGGGAAAGAGGAACTAATCTGATGTGGAAAACTGCCTCAAAAGTGAAGATGTCTAATAACAAAATGCTTTTTACTTGTTGTTTTGCTGATTGTAGAGCACAGGGGTTCCTGATGAGTAGCTCGGTCAGACTAATCTGAGGGTTTGTGAGATTAAAAATACAAGAAATAAGAAAATAAAAAACATTGCTGCTTCCCAAATTCTCTTAATTAGTTTCTGACAAGTTTTTTATTTAATAAAATTCTGGATAGTTTTACCCCTTCTGGCCTCTAAAAACCATTCAAATGATACAATCTGAAATGGCAGCATCACATGCAGAAACATATGCCACCTGCTTAAAAAAAGGGTCGTAAATAGTTTCCTTTGAACTGCAGTCTTGATTCTGGAGCAGAGGAGAACATAGTGGGTTGTCTTCCTTATTCACAACACGTTTAAACGACTTGTCACCATGCTGTGATTTTTAAAATTCTGTCCTAAAACTATTAGGAAACCAGTGTGGGAAAGCTAAAAGTAGTGTGATTTTATCTGTTTTATCTGCTATGCACACAACCTCTGCAGCTGCATTCTGGAGCAGCTGCGGCATGTGGTATAACCACAAATGCCATTGTCTGAGATTCACTGCTGTGCATCATGCAGGCAACATGCACTTGTAAATGTTGAAATTACACAAAATGAAAAAGGCAAATAGAGTTTATTTTTTAGTTTATAGAGGGGGGGAAGTATAATAACATGTTAGAAATGAAATTGTGCTGTTTAAGAAACAAGATCTGAACCAGTCTAATGGTGTTTCTGAAAAGCCTTGTGGTCGTTTTTAGATGCTTTAGAAAAACTGACTAAAAATCACATGCTTCAACTGTGTCAAGGGATACACCAAGTTCTAAACAAAACAAAACGTTGTGTATCAATTGACAGAAATGTGTGACCTTTATGAAAACAGTGGCAGCTCTGTGAATTTGTTTAAATCTAGACTGAAAAACGACTTTACCTTTAAGTTTTAGCACTATCAGCCATAAGCCTTGCCGTGAAGAGGAAAGAAGGCACCTGAGGTAAAAGAGCTAGATAAAAATACTCAAGTGTTGGGTGTGGGTGAAGAGTTTTGAAAGAAGCTGACAGCAAGATAAAACAAACATTTAGCAAAAGGAAGGAACAAAATCATCCATAGCATCCTAGAGTTTTGGCACAATGGAAAATTACCGGAGGGAAGTTTAGCATTTTTGGAAAACAAATACAGCAGCATTATTTAACTGTGAATGCTTCTTTGAATGCTGTCGATCTAGGGACCCAAGACTTGTTTTCTTTGAAACCATATTACTTTCTCAGTCAGGTGAGAGTCTAACCAAACCTGATTGGTAGGTAGGAATTCCATAGCTCCTCGTTTTGTCTCAGGTTAACACCAAAGCCTTCCCCTGTTCACTGTGTAACTGAGACAGCAGGTGCAAACCCTCTCTGACTCTTTTTCTAAAGGGCAAGCTTGCTGTGTGTTAGTGCAGTGTGAGTACCTTCTGAGTTTGACATATCATTAATGGCGGGTAAATGCGGCTGTTGTCCCAACACAGAAGAGCCCAGGGCAGTTCCCCTGTCGACGGCGAATGCGGTGACAACTCTCGGCCCAGCTGACCAACTATGGAGTACCAGCAGAGACAAGGGTGTCATGCTGAGGATGGAGAGCTCAGGCCCGGCATCAGAAACTCCCATCACCATCCATCAGGCGTTCCTGGAGACGCTGGAAAAATATGGAGATCATCCAGCCTTGGTTTCCAAAAAAGATGGCATGTGGGTGACCGTGACATTTAGGCAATACTATGAGCAGTGCCGGGCAGCTGCTAAGAGTTTCCTCAAGGTTTGTTTGTTTGTAAATATTTGGGTAGTGAGACAGTATGTTCGTATGTTGGCTCTCTACTCCAGACTGGATCTTGAATAAACCTTAACTGTGAGATTAGCGCTGGCTTTTAAATTTAATTTTAAGGTGTGTTAACATCCTTTTTGAGTCAGCAGTGTAGGAATTGTAGCCTTTTGTATACACACCGTAGTCCTCCATCTTTCAGCAACACAAACTAGGCAAGGCAAATTAATTTATTATATCTAAGAAGCTTCACAGAGGCAGCTTCAATTGACTTACACTTAAAGGAACTATGTGGACAAACTGCATAAGGTTCTCATGTGAAATACTATCAGCAGACTTATTGCAGCCGTTTTTACTCCTGTCTTGCTCCAGGGGCATTTTGCTTCTAGTCTGGTGTTCAGGAAATACATGTATAACCTATTGGCCAGTCAAGAACATTTCTCTCTTTGCCTGTAGGAATGTGTCAGCTGCCGTATTTGAATGTTTAGGGTCATTATTCTACCGTGTTCTCCTAAAAGAACGCAGAACAAGAACAAAAGCACGTTCTACAAGTTTTACATCCAATATGGATATGAAGAGCCTCAAACACCCTTAAAGCTGAAAGTCAGTACTTTACAGTCATATTTATTAGTACTTAAAGTTATAGTCCCAGTTCCATTTAAATCCAGTGTCTTGACGTTACTTTCTGCCTGCACTGTATGTACTATTTTACACTTACACGCTAAACTAGAAGAGCAGAGGTTTTTGAATCAATAGGGATTCCCGTGACATGGACATGAGCTATGAATTACAGGCTACACAAAACCTGCAATTCTTGGCAACTGTTTTGTAAACAGCACCTCAGAATATCTTCCCTCTCTCACTGTGTCACAGTGTGAGAACAGGTTGCTGAAAACTAACACTTGGGCGTGTCAAATTGACGGCTTGTCTTATGTGAGGTCTCGAATTTCATTGACACTTTTGTGTCCCATGAGGTGAAGTGGCATTTGAAATGATGTAGGTCAAAAGTCATGCAATACATAATATATAGAAGTAAGTAAATAAATATATTTAATGTAACACATTTATTAAACAAAGTGCTTGACAAGAATAAAATATTACAAATAAGATCATCAGAAAAGAGAGATAGTAAAGAAACAACCAGTGTTGGGCAAGCTATTTGGAAAATGTCGTGAGCTAAGCTACTAGCTACTCTCCATTAAACGAGGCTTTACTACACAGAAGCTACCCCCCAGTGAAAATGTAGCAAGCTAAGCTACAGCAACGTGGCAAAAGTAACTTAGTTACATCTAAGCTACTTTTAATGTTTTAATAGTTTATAGTTAGGTCATTTATATATAAATATTTATATACACACACTCACACACAAAACATAGGCCTAGTTTATATTGAACCAACTTCATTCCACAGTAGCAATAGAAGAAAGACTAAAAACCTGCTCCAATGTGTGTGTGCAAGAGCTAAATCAGACACAGAAACTCTACTGCCATGTCATTGCTGCTAAATGTTCTTCCTCATGCAACAAACGGAGAACCATTGTTGTTTGTATAAAGCAACTTAATTATCATATTATTAATTAATTAGATTAATTAATTATTAATTAATTATATATTTTTTATAGTTTATATGTGACTTTGTGCTCTGGAAACATTGCAACTTAAACAACCTAAACATTCATGGCAGAGAAAGAGCGAGAAAGAGCGAGAGAGAGAGAGAGAGAGACCCTCCGTCGCACGTGTCTTTATTCCCCTGCAGCAAAGTCGCAAACATCAACCCAAGGATCGGTACGTGATGTCACCATCACAGGGAAGTGCTTCTGCCGGCTGCACATACAGGTCCGTGTGTGGCGGTGGTGTCACTTACTGATCCATCCAAAATGTTTGGGAAAATGTAGCGTGTGTGGAAGCTACCGCGCTACCCGATCAATAAAAGAGCTTCCTTACTGAAAAGGTATTTGATTCAGTAAATAGCGACGCTATCACCAAGCTACTGAGATATTCCGTTAAACTAGTAACGGCGCTACTTATCGACGCTACTGCCCAACACTGGGAACAACAATAAATCAAAAGCAAACTTTGTAAACTAGTAGCCTAATAAATAATAATCCAACAGTAGAACATAAGAAATAACATCATAACAGTAAAATAATCATTCAATACAACCTAAGTAGCCTAATGGACCTTGAAACCAACATGTTTGCACCAAATGTCATCTTGAATAAAAGTCTTCAGTTGTTTGTTGATGCCTTTAGCATCAATAGAGACTGCAGAATGTTTAAAGGGCTTCAATGGCACGATCACCTCTTTTTTTTTTTAAACTGAGCCCAAGGAACAACTAGAAATCCCTTGTTTAAAGACCTAAGTGACCTAGTGGTCATATAGCGGTGAAGCAGGTCAGAGATGTAGGCTACAATGGTGCCTGTATGTGAAAATGAATCCTGAACCCGACAGGGAGCCACTGTAATGATGACAGGATGGATTTGATGGGAGTTGTGGTCTGCGAGTCCTGGACCATTTGTAGACGGTCCAGGGACGACTTGCTGAGGCAGGTGAAAAGGGAGTTGGAGTATGATCGTCTTAGGAATGATCATCTCTAGTTTAGACACAAAAAGGTTTCAGTCTAGCAGTGTTTCTTAAATGGAAGAAACGTGTATGGGTCAAGGATTTGATATGATGATCAAAGTACATAGATTGGTAAAATTTAACCCCAAGATTTGTGAGATTTCACTGTACAGCTAAAGGGACCCAATACACTGAGTGACCGTGGTGTGGTAGCTAAGCGAACATAAAGACCTGAGTCTTATCTGTCAAGCTGTAAAAACTTGTTAGCCCTTCAGTCCTTGATGGCCAATGGTCATCAAAATACATGTTACTGGGTGTGAATGCCAAGTCAGCATTCACAGCTTATGTTCTTCTATACCTTTATTATTTTTAATTGTTTTAGTTGGGGCTGGAGCGTTACCATGGCGTGGGGATTCTGGGATTTAACTCCCCTGAGTGGTTCATCTCGGACATCGGCTGTATTTTTGCCGGGTAAGATCACAGTTAAGCAACTGAGACAGATACTCTTCAATGTAGACTTTATAATCTGCTTTTGTTCTTTGAGGTGCCTCAGCATTGTTTCACCTGACACTGCACATTTATCTCTGTCTGTGCTTATCTCAAAGTCCATCTCTGCCTGTTGAGGTTGTACTAGTTTAAAGTCACAGGAAACCTAATACGGGATGTAGCCTTGCCATTTCTTTACTGCTTTCTACAAATCTATGGATAAAGGATTGTCAGTATAGCCTTGTGTTGTCCTCTATAAATAAGTGAAGTTTATTCACCTATTCTGCAGTAGACAAAATATCCAGTAAAACGTTAATGCTGAACCGATGTGCTTTCACTTCTGGTCAGGAAAACATATACAGGAACATCGAAAAAAAGTCTACACACACACACACACAGTATGTAATAGCATCTCTTGTGTTATCTGTTATGTTTGAATATCATTGTTAATACTGCCTAAACAAATAATTAACAAAAAAAAACACTAGCCTCATTGTTAATAGGCTTCAAACTGTAGTGTATCAGCTTTTTATTCTCCATTTTTTGTTTCGTGCCGTAGGGGTCTGGCAACTGGAATTTACACCACCAACTCGCCTGAAGCTTGTCAATATGTGGCTGCCAACTGTGAGGCCAACATCCTGGTTGTGGAAAACCAGAAACAGCTCGACAAAATCCTGCAGGTCAGGAGCTTTGTTACAGCACCGGGTCTTAGTGCGCCTGTAAGAACTATTTATCAGAGATAGAAAAAAAATCTGTGCTCACATGACTTTGTTTTTCCCAACAGGTTAAAGATCATCTACCTCATCTGAAAGCCATTGTTCAATATAAAGGCGAGCTGCAGCAGAAAACACCATTCCTGTACACAGTACGTTCACTCAGCAAACATACTGATTAGGCAGATAAATCTAATATACTGTATCGGATGGCTACAGTTGAAGCACCATTGAGCTTCGTAATGCAAAATGATTATCTTTCTTTCTTGTGGTATAAGAATTGCAATCAGATGAATGTGACTTAACTGTAGTAAACTGCCTTACACAGCTGCACTTCAGTTCAGTACATTCCGGTCTAGATTCAGAAGCATAATCTTTGTACTTCTGTAGTGGGAAGAGTTCATGAAGCTGGGAGAGGACGTGCCTGAGGAGCAGCTGAATGCTGTGATTGACAGTCTTCGGGCCAACGAGTGCTGTACTCTCATCTATACCTCTGGAACCACTGGCAAACCCAAAGGAGTCATGTTGAGCCATGACAATGTGAGTTATCTAAACTAAATTCTTTCCTTGTCTTGACTTTTATTGTTTGACACAACTGAACTGCTTTTAAATGTTACTCCTTCTTATAGCTGCAACTGAAGATTGGTTTCACTATAACTTAATCTACAGAATATTTTTTCCATTAATAGTTTAGTTGATTAAAAAGTCCAAAAAAATGGTGGGCAAACTGTCTGTCAAACCTTCTCAGACATCTTCATATGTCATGTTGTCAGGTGAAATCAGTTGAGAAGCTCGAACCAGAGAATGTTTCTTTTCTTTTTTTCAACTATTGTTGCATTAAAATTAATTCTTGATTAAATTAAAATAAAATTATAAATAAATAGTGATTATGGTAACAGAAGATATGAAACAGCAAATCAGCTTGTGCTGAAATAAGAATTGACATGTGACATGTATTAAATACATGATACCATAGAATACATAGCGTGTGTTGGGATGATGCAGCTGAAATTAAAAAGAATAGTTAATTCGCCAAAACACATAGCAGAATAAAAGGTAGTTTGTATGTCAGTAGTTTGGGCAATAGTTTCTTTGTTGGGAACACTGCCTTGTGTTTAATGAAAGACTCTTTGGTTGAACATTCAGATTTCTTTAACAGCGTCCAATTAAAATTTATATTATTTATATATAACATATATAAATTAATATTTTTTCAGTAAAGTAAATTAAAAGAAGAGGACCCGACATAGAGCCTTGGGGATCTCCAGAAACTGCTACAACATATATTTTATGTTATCATATCAAATACATTCAGGCAAATGGTATTTGATACTGACTGATGACTGAGCTCTCTGATCTGTGTCCTGCTACCACTGAGCGTGGCTATTATAGGATTTGGGGGCATTTTAGCATTAATTTGAATTAATAACAGCCCTTTCTATTTTGGGTAATTCTCTGTTTCCTGCCTTCCTTATCAACTCAATTATGGATTAGACAAAGTTTAACATGTGTCTTTGAAGAGGGTAGTGTAGTGACTAAAATATTTCTCACAATCTTTTAATCTTTTTATGAGATTTGGAAACCTTTTAAAATGTAATTTTGCTTTCTATATACACTGGCCCTCATTTATCAAAAGTGAGTATTTCCAGCGTACACCTGGCGTACGCCCAAAACCACGGTGACTTTGAGATTTATCAATATGGACGTTGGGATACGGCACGCTCAAATCCTACACCAGCTCAGGAGGTGCAGTACATGAAATGTACTTGCGCCGAATTGCGCAAAAATCATTTCGTAACAGCACAAAACGCACTGACAATCTAAAATGCATGATATATAATGACCCACTGTAACAGAAACAACATTTGAAACATTAATTTGGGTGTTTGTATTTGAGCAACAGAACTTTATACAGCCTTTGACAGCAGTCAAAGCATGCTTTGATTTGTATTTGGACTATTTTATCATAGCTTTTGGTGCCTTTCATTTGGGTTTGCTTTTAATAAAATGTGTACTTTCAAATGAAAAGGCTACGAGCAAAAAATGTTAAAACAACGAAGAGCATAAGCGGATGGCTTGAAGCACTGAGACTGGCTGCCGAAATAGACACAGCCCCACGCCCTTTAGGTGAGGCGGGCACAGACATGTCGCGCACAAAGCCCTGCATTTATTATAAGACAAACTTTATATTATGACCGCACAGCGAGCACCGACACCCCCGCTAAAGGCCCCGCATCCCCAGACTTTGGCATGCTGATCTCTGTTCATGTGTGAGTCCAGGGTCAGTGCGTAAAGCCCAGTCCCGGAGGTGATGGAGCAGCTTTTTATCAGAGCAACATTCTTTCATTTGGAGCTTATTTGGTACTTGACTTGATGGGCGTTTTAGTGCTAAATCTGTCTCTTGGAGCACCACAAGTAGCCAATGTATAATTCTAGGAACAGACAAAAACTAGTTTGCACGGAACGCGCTCCACAAACAGGTGCAGACGTGGTGCAGCTAATCATTGTGTTTGGACAATGTTTCACAATGTTGAACATAAAAGAAAAGTTACACCGCGGATGGTCAGATCTAAGTCCGTGCGCGTCCAGACCCATGTCCGCAGAGCTGTTTCCCAAAGCCACAAACATTGGCTTGCTTTGCAAGCTGGGGGGTACACCGCCCCGTATCTGTCCGTATGTCCTCCGTTCATCAAAGTAAACGATCAGCGAGAGGCTCTTGGCCCGTGCCCTGCTCCTCCGGGATGAGCGCATCCTCCTCTGGGGCTGACAGCGCGCACTGGTCCGCTCCAGCGAGGTTGACAGCGCGCGGGTAGTCCCCTGACTCCAGCACTGGCTCTCGGGCTGGATCTGAACTGTTTATGGCTCATCTGACCGCTCGTGTCCAGTTTTAAGCGTTTTTAAACATTTTGTCAAAAATTTGTCCAGTTTAAACCATTGAATAAAAAAGTATTAAATTGTTTCCAAATGAAAAACCTCGTACTATTAAAATGCACAATATTTTTGAACATTTATGCCGGGGATGGGCTCTAGTTGTGAAACTAAACATTTAATCTTTATTTAAATCTGTCAAAACAACATATTTTGTTTCTGAAGTTTTAACTTGTGGATTTCCTGCTCCAAACCGTGTATTTCTTGCCGTATTCCGTCAGTCCCTGCCGTGAAGTCCTAGGTGCAGCCTCCTGAAGCTTGAATAATTGGGGGCGTTTCATTCAAATTAGGCACGTTTTCTGCCGGCGCATTTATCAACACCAGGTGGTGCGTACACGTACACCTGGATTTCAAAGGTACGCACATCATAAATCAGTCGCTGAGAACAGCGTAAGCATAATCTCACGCACAAAAAACGCCCGTTTCTACGCAAGAATGATAAATGAGGACCACTGTATCTATATACACTATATCATGTGTGGAACAGATGCAGGCTGTGTTGGTGTGTGCAGTGGGTGAGAACCTGCGAGCAGTTTGTTTGCTAATTTGTATTGTGACAATTCAAAAAACATGTTTGAATAAAAAAACTTTCTGATTGCTCCTCTCCCACTCTTTAATGTGCAGCTGACATGGACAAGCCGTACAGCAGTTACCCTGGTAGATATTTGCCCTGGGGAGGAGGTGGTGGTCAGTTACCTGCCGCTCAGCCACGTGGCAGCCCAGCTCTTTGACTTATGGATGTGTCTTACTTATGCCGTGACCACCTACTTTGCAGAGCCAGACGCCCTGAAGGTAAGGGTGCCTACTTTTGTATAAAACATTGAAATTAATAATGAAGTTATCTTATTCTGACTTTAATCCCCATTCTGTTTTTGCAGGGCACCTTAGGAAACACCCTGAAAGAGGCTCGTCCAACTTGTTTCCTTGGGGTTCCTCGTGTGTGGGAGAAGATGCAGGAGAAGATGAAAGCTGTCGGTGCCAAGGCATCCCCATTGAGGAGGAGAGTGGCGGCCTGGGCCAAATCCATAGGCCTGCAGTACAACTACAGTGTCATGAACGGGTGAGACAAAAACCTTTGACTGAATTAAGCCCGATCAGGTCAGGTGTTTTATATCCTCCTTGGTTTGTGTCACAGAATACGTTGTAACACCTGTTATCTTCTAAATTATTAGATCTTCTCTCATAATAATAAGATTATGAGATAGTAAATCATAATTAAGAGATACAGATTCCATTTGAAATTTTGACCCAATGAGGGCACTAGATTTTAAGTACAAGGGGTCAAAACAAAGTAGTTACAACTCAATTGGAGTGGGACTGGAATGTATATACTTAATTTTCTTGGCAATCCATCCAGTAGTTATCGACTTGTTTCACTTTAAAAACCTCAAATGTCAACCTCATGATAGCGCAAGATGAAGTCGGTCATGAATGTCCGTACACAATTTCACAGCAACAGTTGGTGAGATATTTCTTTGTGGGCCAAAGTGGTGGACAAACAGACAGACTGTCACTGCCATCTCTGTTATGTTTTATTCTCTGCCCCAGTTCTTAATTCCTAACAAATCTGAACCTCCAAAATGTCAATTCATCTTTGGTTACAGGGAGAATGTGGTGCCATGGGGCTTCATGCTGGCTAATAATCTGGTCTTTAAGAAGGTGCGTGCTGCGCTGGGCTTAGACCGCTGCAAGTACTGCTTCACAGGCGCTGCCCCCATCACCAAAGAAACTTTGGAGTTCTTCATGAGCCTGAACATCCCTGTGCTGGAGCTGTACGGCATGAGTGAAAGCTCCGGCCCACACAGTGTCTCCTATAACAATGAATACCGCATCACAAGGTCAGCAGCAAAACATTATGGAACGTGTCAGCTATAATTAAAATGTGTTGTTGATATGGGTTTGTGACTGGACAACCTTGTATTTTTCTCTCCAGTGAAAAATGTACCTATAGGGAAAGTGCACAGTTTTTTTTTTCACATTACAACAAATTGTGTCCCTTGTCAACGTGGGCTGGGGCTGAAGACTACAAGTTTGAAAATAAAAATTATCTGGCGGTGTGGAGTTTGGAGAAAGAAGTGAGCTTACTGTGGCTAGCAGCTTGAGGCTACATTAGCAGCTGCTAGCATAACACTCCCAAATCTCTGACTGAACTGTTAGCTGCTGTGTTGCACTGTGGGTAATGTAGGTGCAATATTTTGACACAGTAGAAGAATGCAACAATGTTGATCCTTTTTTTTAACTGTCCACAGTGAGTCAGTCCACATTAAATTCTGATTCAACATTGTCTGACTCACTTGAGTGCACTCTTTTAAAAATTGCACTTTGCACCATTGTTATAGATTTCATCCTAAACAAAACAGTAGGATCCCAGCCCCAGTAACTGTGGATACTATGTGAAGATGGTAAAAAACAGTATCTGGGAATGTGACCAAACAGCTATCAAAGCATTTTCAGCTAAGGACTTTTTGGCAGCTAGTGTTTACTTTAAATGAGCTGTAATTACCAGACTGACATGTATGCCTTATAAAGTTGGTATGGCAGACTTTCAAACACTTGTCTATTTACATTTAGTAGATGCAGAGCCACATTGGCCGCCTTTTAGCGTTGTTTCCAGGCCACCTGATGAATGTGAGCCCAATATTCATTTTCCTTGTAACTCTGGTTTGGTCTCCGCCATTTTCTAATGCAAATTGTGGATCTTTGCTGCTAAATGCTCCAATATGTTCACCCGTAAGTTGCTAACCTTGACTTAATTAACTCTCCAGACGAGATTCCATGATTTCCAAAGATACCAATATGTCAGGTTGACATATGAGGAAATGTGTATGCGCATGACATGTATGAACACTTGCCTTGAAACTTTTGATAACTTGATGACAAAAACTGTCTAAAAAGTTGAGCAAAAAGTAAAATATGATAATAGATATTTCTGTTGTATGAATTTTTTTGTTTGTTTTTTTTCCTCTAGTTTCTGCTCCTCATCAGGTTTCTAAATTTCCTAATCCTGTTTTGTTAACACTTTGGGCTGCCTTTTTGCAAGAAAGGTGCTATGCAAATTAATTTAATAATAATTTTATTATTACTCATCTTGTGGGATTGATAGCAGACTTTTAGTTGTTTGTAAGAAGTCACAAGCCAAAAAAAGTTGGGAATCACTGTTTTAAATGATTACAAATCAGCCAGGTTTGTGTATTTTTACCTGAAAATGTTTTAATAGATTACTGACAGTATGTTATCTCAGTTCTTTGTGCTAAACTTCAAAGTTGGGATGCAGTGGGTTGCAGTGCAACTTTTGGTCAGCATCAGGTCATGTCAGGTCTAAATGGGCATACTGTTGATTTATGATTTGTCTCTCCAGCTGTGGAAAGGTGTTCCCAGGCTGCAAGACCAAGCTGGAGAACCCAGATGAGGACGGGAGTGGAGAGATATGTTTCTGGGGTCGGCACGTCTTCATGGGCTACCTGAACTCGCCTGAGAAAACAGCAGAGGCTCTTGACGAGGACGGCTGGCTGCACTCTGGAGATCTGGGAAGACATGACCAGCATGGCTTCCTGTACATCACGGGAAGAATCAAGGGTGAGCTGTGGTCAGAAAAGGATTTTTTTTTTGCATTTTCTTAATTTGGGACAAATGGCCGCTAGAAGCACTTTTGGTATGAAACACGGATTTGTACATGTTTACATCTTTGTCGGTTTTTTCAGTGTTTGGACGAAACAAAGGTGAGCATTTGGGACATCCCAGTAGTATTTATTTAAGAGTCAGTGGTGGACAGTATCAAATTAAATTAATTCCGTATTTAAGTATTTTTCAGGTACATGCACTTTCGTTTTTTGCGACTTGATACCATAACTCCACCACATTTTAGAGCAAAACATTGCTTTTTTTACTCCACTACATTTATATGATAGTTATAGTCTTTAGTTACTTTATAGATCGAAATTTGGGAGTTCAGAACATCCCTTAAATTTGTTTGGTTTTTCTGACCAACATACAGTATACCGAGTTTCTAAATTACCTCAAATCTATTATGGTTTTTCTGAACTGCTCTTTCTTGTTACTTATCTGCCTAAATATACAATGATACAGATAATTTGGCCTGAAGGATTTATCTCGCTGTCTCACTCTGTTATGAAATACTGCACACTGTTGTATTTACTCTTTCCCAACCTTTCTGGCTTGTTGGCCCTTACAAAAGAAACGGTGTCTCCTCAGATTGGGTCATTAAAATTACAGTTAGAGGTGTTTGATTTCACAAATAAACAAAGTTTTGAGAAAAATCTGAAAAATTAATACAGAATGAGTGTAGCAAAACTTGTTTTTTTTATCTTCCCTCTCCGATGAATCATCTCACGACCCCTCAGGGACATTTTGGAGGGGTCTGACCCCTAAGTCAGAGTGCTCAGGACTACCAAACTGTATATAAAGTAGTTAAAACAATCTTGACCAGCTACAACAGTACACACTGATGCATCAGTATTAACAATCTGATATTGTAATGTATAATAATAAATTATATTATATTATAGTCTGTACTTTTAACTAAGTAAGATTTTGACTTCAACTTGTACTGGAGTATTGTTACATTGTTGTATTGGTACTTTTACTGAAGTACTTTTATCCCATCTTAGTACTTTTAAAAGTACTAAGATGGGAACTCATAATTACAATAAGTCCAATAAGACATGGTTGCAGCATAATTTACAATTAGACAGCAAACCCTCATATTTAAGAAGCTTGAACCAGCAAAGGCATTTTTGCTTGATAAATTAATGTAATAATTTAATAATTGAATTTCATATAAATTCTTTGACTAATTACAGCACTACAAACATCACTATCTCATTTCTACAATGAGAAAATGGCACATGCATGTGAATTTTTTTTTTTGAAAAGGACAACTTATACAAAGCAAAAACATGTTCCTTTACAAACGCAAGCCTCCCACTCCTGTCATTAAGTTTCACTTGTTTGTCTATTTCGGTTTGTAGTGAAAGGAAGTTAGTGGGGTGGCAACTTGATGACAGCAAAATATTTTTATACTGCAAGTTTTTCTTAAAAAGACAAATGCAGGAAAACAACGCAATGCTTGGTTTTTGTCAAGGTCACTGTGTTTTAATTATAAGATGAGATGCTGAATATTGGCAACAGGTGCCAAACTTTTAAAACTTAACTGTCTTTTTCGCACAGAGCTGATCATCACCGCCGGTGGAGAGAACATCCCTCCTGTGCCCATTGAGGACGCACTGAAGGCGGAGGTGCCCATCATCAGCAACACCATGCTGATCGGAGACAAGCTCAAGTTCCTCTCCATGCTGCTCACCCTCAAAGTAACTGGGTCTCCGTTCCTGAAGACAGTCGCAGCTATTAATTAAATAAAACAAACACAATAATGACCCCCCCCCCCTTTTCCACAGTGTGTCACAGACGACAATGGCGAGCCCACAGACGAGCTGAGCCTCGAGGCTTTGGACTTCTGCCAGCAGCACGGCGTCACAGCGACCAAGGTGTCGGAGATCATAGCCAGTAAGGAGCCAGCTATCTACAAAGTCATTCAGGAGGGTGTGGAGCGCGTCAATGCTAGAGCAACATCCAATGCTCAGAAGATCCAGAAGTGGGTGATACTGGAGCGAGACTTCTCTATCAGTGGAGGAGAGCTGGGTTAGTTAATTTATTTTACTTCCTGGAACAAAAACCTACAGCCAGAAAGAATGAGGAATCACTTTTTACCGTACTGTTAATTTTAATCAGATTTTAATCAAAGTCATGTCGCAATCAGACAAGCCTTGTGACTGTCACATGCCAGACAACATTCCAGTGAAGTTCACTCGATAGCGAACTAATCTCTCCATCAGAAAGGGTTTTATAGCTACAGTAGATAAGATGTTATTGTTGTGCGGGTGTTGCTCAGCAGACATCTTTAGTTCGAGATTTAGATCGGATTAACCCAATATACTTTTTTTTTGTCTGTGCAGGACCCACCATGAAACTGAGGAGGCCCATTGTTGTGAAGATGCACCAAGAGAAAATAAACAAAATGTATGCAGTGGACAAGGAAAACTAGACTGAGCTGCACAGAGATGACATGATACGGAAGAGAGGCGATCGTGCGAAACTTTGGGGCATGTTTTACAAACACTGTGTTGTGCTCAGACGTCATACTGACAAATGTATAAACCTCTTTTATATTCACTTGAATGTTAAAAGTGGAACAAGTCTGTGATTTAAGGGGAAACAAATCTTGATTCTGATGTTCTGTTGTTGTATTTAATGGAATAGATGCTGCTATCTCTGTTACATTCAAGCCCTTGCCAAATGAGTTCACACAATGATTAAGCCCATCGCTGCTGTGACGACATCCATCCCCGCACAGGCGTATCGGTAATTATGTGTTTTACGTCACCCAGCAATGATTGGTTTGCCAGGAGCAGCCCAGAGCCATGTACAGAGCTCCATGATGCGCCAATGCCATAAAAAAATGACCCATTGGAGAGAAACTTTTTTTGTGTTGTTTGTGTTTATGATTTAGCAATGGTGTATGGAGTTAAGTGCCAATAAAGCCACTTGAATTGAAATTGAACATAGATTATGCAGTTGATTGTGTAGCTTTTCCTCGTTGGAGAGCGCTGAAGGAAGGGACTGAGGGCAGATCGCAGTTCGTCACTGCTGTTGTAAAATATTTGGAGTAAGCTATGTTGCTATTACATTTAAGCTGATGATACACAGGGCAACTTTTTGAGCAACGTTGCTGGGGAATCTTGCTAGTGGCAAGTCCGACTATGTTTTGAATGGATAGCAGCAGTGCGGGGCCGGTGGCAGAGTGGTGGGGGATGGAGATTTCGATAGTAATCTTTACTCATTACCATTGACTGCAATGTTGCCCGAACGATTGCTCTAAAAGTTGCTCTGTGTATCATCAGCTTTACTTTACCAAGTTAATCGATTAATGCCTTGGAACTGTGGAAATATTTATCAGTTTTTGTAACTATTTCTCAACGTTGACAGTGTTTGTGTAATTACTCTCTCAGACAGAAGGTAAGACAAAAGAACCATACTGCAGTTTTAAGCTGTTAAATGTACATACGGTTTCAAAACAGCTGTTCACACTTTGTAAATAAAAAACATCCAAATGAGAGCCAAAATCTTGACATTTACTGTTTTGGCATATACAGTATATATAAGTATTTTTATAATGTGATAAGAAATATAAATAGGTCTCCAATCACCGCATGTGCAAATTGGAACGCATACATTTAAATTTGTGCTTCTCAGTGTACAGTTATTGAAATATTTATTTTGTGATAAATTTCTTGATTGTAAGTAAAAAGTGAGTGATTTGGACAAAGTGACCAAACCAGTTTTTTTTATTGTTGTCATTTGATTTATTTTAGGAGTTTAGGATAATGACTTTGGAGATCTATTGAATGGTTTGCCATGAAATTTGTCACATTCATTCAGTTCAGCTCAGGATAAATAGTATTTTTTTAAAACTGTTACTTTTGCCTTTTTATTTAACTACCTTTCTTCTATATCACCTGCTTTTACGTCACAGATGTGAGTGTGGCCCCAAGTGTTGCATACTTAAAAAATGAACTCATCAGTGCAACAAACATTTTCTGCCACATGTGATTACGTGTCTTTTTGCTCTTTAAATAATGGCGAATTCTGCAATTTGGAAACCTTGAAACATTCAGCTATGGTAGATGAAATTGTAATTAAGCGGTATTCTTCCTTTGAGATGTTCTTGTAAGCATAAATCAGAAGTCAAAGGGATTGTTAAACCACCCAGGATTTCCAAAGGCCGAAAATTGTCTCACAGTTTCATTATTTTGTGTTTATTTAACAGAACTGATACAGCACATATTTGAATATAAAGTACTCATGTGAATACATGGCACAACAGTATGAAGAGTTTCATTCGTTCTGAAACATCAACTAGTAGCTTTCTTGTAAAAAAGCATATGGACATGTTGTAAATCCAGCTGATGTTCTCTTTTGTGTACTACAGAAACACGGTGTAATAAAATGGTACACTCATTGATAGTTTTCAGACACATACAAACAAGAATCTGATAAATAGAAACACATTCGTAAGACAATTTAGAAGGCAGTTATACCATTACAGTATATCCAATAGTAGTGTGAAGGCAGGAAATAAACAGCACAGTTGCACAGTTTGTTAAAGGGCCAGTTAATCAGATTAAAAATGTTTTTCTCTTTAGCTCTAGTCTGTCTAACCATAAACATAGTTTTGGCTTTATTTGCCCGGGGATTCATGATGCTTTTTGTAATGGTCGCAGCATTGAAACATTAAAAAAAAAAATTATTAAACTTTTTGTCCTCGTTACTCTGCGTAATTGCAGTTTCCACAGGGAGTGGTTCTTCAATTACAAGCCGTGCAAGAGAAAACTGTTTACGGTTAGGTCTGTGGGATTATCCAGAGTAATGGAAACGCAGTGTTGAAGTTTACAGCAGTAATAACTCATTAATTTGGCCACTTGCACAGCAGCTAGTGTACCGTGGAAAAAACTTCCATCTACCTCTTTTGCATTGGGGTGGAGGCAAAAATCTCAAAGGCTGATATCTAAAATTTAAGAAAAGCTGGTGGTATCTGGATGGCTAGATACCACTAAGAAGTTAGTGAGTAAATATAGCTTTTTTGTGCTTAGTGTACAGACCCTTTGCCTCTTCTTTCTCATTTGGTAGTCATTGCAACTCCCTTTTTGATCCAGGCGTTGCTGTTGAGCAGGGAGAGCATGAAGCGTGCCACGTCTCCTCTCCCCACTGCGCTGCCTGCAGGGTGACCGCTGCTGTCGGGCACAAAGTATCCCTCATGGGTCAGGAACTCTTGAGCTGTGGAGGACACAAGGATGATAAAACAGAGGCATTACAACAACAGCATTTTCAGTTTGGTCCTTTGGGTAGTGAAGTTACATGCTGAAACCTCAAGGAAAGGAAAGGCATTCACACAAAATGAACCCATTCATTCTCATAAACACTGCATTAAGTAATGAGAGCACATGCTAATAAGCTTGAACTATGTCAAAATGGATCCCGAGGCAGGGGATTTCGCTGAACGATGCTGACAGCCTCCTATGCTTGTTAAATAAATGCTTTTGGGTCTGTTCATGGTTCGGTTCTGCACAGTTTTGGCCATTTCTTGTCTGCTTTTACCTGAGGCAGGCAGGTTCTTTAGACCAGGTGGCCGAACCACAGTCCAGTTGATGTCCTCCGTCTTCTGCAGAAACTGCTCCATCTCATGCATGTTGGTAAGAACGCTTCGGATGATCGGCAGCAGGAGGAACCGGATGAGATAAGATGACTGTGTTCCGGAGTTAGCTAAAAACACCAGCAGCAATAGAAAACACAGTGAAACAGAGAAATTAGTCTCTTAAATATTTCACATTTCACTAAGAATGTGCAAGGAAAAAAACTTTTCTGATAACAATCCTTTGATGTGAAGACCAGTTTTATGTAACATTTTCACACAGAATTAAAAATTCAGCTTAAACCAAACTTGTGAAGTGATGCTTTCACATGTTTGTATGCATTAAAACACTGGAAACAGAATCAGATCCTGAAAACCAAGGGCTTTAACTGTGGCACTTCAAGCTTGAAATTCAGATTTAGAAATGATAGAAATATATTTTGCTCTTCCACTGAAAAGTCAACCATTATACACTGCATGCACAATTAGGTAAGTAAGTAATCTGAATGAATAATTATTTCTATGCACATTTTCCAACTCCAAGAGAGTCCATCATTTTCAGGTTATATGTATTTGTGTAATGAGAGAGGGTATGCGAAAGTGAATCACAGCGTATACCAAGGTGTGCATATTATCAGTCAGCTACATTGCCTCTGGTAAAATGGAAAGAAAAAAGGAGATTTAACTGGCACTGAAAAGCAAAAAAATCTAAAACGCCATTTAGACGGATGCAACACTTGTGAAATAACTAAACTTTTGAGGAGTGACCACTGGACAATCAAACATTTTGTTGGGAATAGTCAACTTGGGCGCAAAAAGCACAATGAGAAAAAAGGCGTAAATTAACTCCAAAAGACTCGAGTAGAATAAAACGCGAAGCTACCAGGAATCCATTATCCCCCAGTGCCACCATACCTGGTGTGTCCAGAAGTACAAGTGCTCAGAGACATGCTCAAGATCAGGAAGACTGAAACACGACCACCACTCAATAAGATTCAAAAGTTAAAGTGTCAAAATTGGGCAAAGAAATACCTGAAGGCAGATTTTTCTAAATGAATGAGATACAGTTGAAATGAGATTGACTGTTGATGGACTAGATGGATGGCCCGTGGTTGGATCACTGATGGACACGACGCCACTTTAACTCAGGCGCCAGCAAGCTGGGGGAGGGGTACTGGTATGGACTGCTATCGGTAAGATAGTTGGACCTTTTGGGTTGAAGATGGACTGAAACTCAACTCCAAAACCTACTGCCAGTTCCTGGAAGATACTTTCTTCAAGCACTGTTACAGGAAGAAGTCCTCAGTTTTCAGTCCATGTACTCCACAAGCCAACGTTCAACAAATAAGTAGCTGTAAAAATTTGATTTAGCTTGACTTACGCTCAGTGTACCAGGAGGTCATGGTGATGATCCTGTTGACCCGGGCTTCTCGCATGGCGCTGATCATAGCGTTCATGGACACAGTGTAGCCCGTCACCGTCGAAAAAAAGGAGGCCGGGAAGCCGAGGCAGGACACGATCGCATCCTGTCCTTTGAAATGAGTCTCCAGACTTTCTGCTGAGAAAATATCAGCTTCCACCACCTGAAAGCAGTGAAACACAAATAATATATGTATAGTCCAGTTAACACAGATCCGGAGCAGTAAATGGTCAGGAACCCCTTTGACTGATTTACTTTAACTGATGATACATTTGCAGGATTTATAACTGATGCATGTGAAGATTGT
The DNA here is from genome assembly GCA_024633595.2 of Lepomis macrochirus. NCBI lineage: Eukaryota > Metazoa > Chordata > Actinopteri > Centrarchiformes > Centrarchidae > Lepomis > Lepomis macrochirus. Next base: position 13,416,191 of record JALXJV020000005.1, on the reverse strand, counting down.
ATTAAAGGCTATAGTGGGTGTTATTCTACATTTTTATTATTGTCAACAAATCTCACAGTGAGTCTGTCTTTCAATACCTACCTGTCCTCAGCCCATTGGTTTTTACTGAAGACTAAACTGAAAAAAAACTTGGGTTGCAAATGTATAGTTTCATTTACAAAAAATATTCAGTAATTTTCTGAAACATCTGGGCACTGTAGTTTTTCCACTTTAAATCTTCTTTAATGGAATGTTTTGCAGCTCTGTTGCGATTTTATTATTTGTATGTATTTGTATGTATTGTGCCCATTTTTATTCCAGTTGTGCTTCTTGTGTTCTCAAGGCATGTCAGTATTTTCGTAAAGAAGATTTCTTAAACCATTACTAGCTGTTGCTCTTGTGTCGTTACTTCCTCCCAATTCCTCCTTGTAGCTTTTAGACTTGCTGTTGAAAGGGACAGTAAGTTATTGTAATACCATACACTTTTTGTTTAATTCAGCAAATATTTCCTGATGGTTTGTGTGTGCTCTGAAAAAAACTGTTTCCTACACAGATGTGGAAAAGAAAGTGTTGCCATGCAACATTGTTCCAGCATATCAGCAACAGTTAGAGCCTGTGCACCGCAGTGATGGGGATAGTGGGAGAGAGAGCTGAGGGAGCACTGAGGGGAGGGATGTGTTTGTTTGGCAGTAGAGTTCAAATAACAACAATAATCACTTACTATCCCTTTAATAAAAATATCTGTCACTTCCCATTAGGGTTTTTCCTGAGAGAAAAAAAAGGTACCATAGAAGAACACATACACACTTACATTCTCATGTTTGTTGTAGCACAAAGTTAACACATTTATTTTCAGACATTTCCAAAGTGATCTCCTTTAAATGTGGCTCATTATGTCTACGTAACTGCTCGCTTTTTATATTGGGTGTGGACACTGTAGTTAGGAAATGTTACTCAAACAAGAGTAAATTTCTTAGGGAATATTTTTAGCAACAGATTAATCCACATGTTGTGCTGTAGTGAGTATTCATAGCAGCAGGATGGTTGTGTGAGTAGAGAGTGTGACTCAAAAGAGTGTGGTCATCGTACCGAAGGAACAATTCACCCAGTGCAACCGGCGCTCATTTAAGAGTTTTTAACAGTTTTGAACAAACAATGGATACATAGAAGACTAAGACATATCAGGTGTCACTTATAATATAATAAATTAGTGGCTGCGTTTTGTTCTTTCATGGGATTTGTTGACAATAAGAAAAATATAGAATAACACCAGGCTTAGTCCACATTGTTATCTGCACTTCTTGGTGCACAGTTTCACACCCAGATGTTAAACATTACAAGAACATTTGTGGCTACTGTTCAAAAACATATGCCGTGCTTAAGGTTTTACCTCCTATAAACCTCATTTGGACACTAAAACATTCAACCGCTCTCACAGACTGAACTTTGCAGAACTTGGCAGAACGTTTTTATTGTGCTGCTGGGTTAGCAGCACAATAAAATGTGTCTACAGCTAACAAAGTCAGTGTTGCTTTACCTTGAGATTGTCGTGCTGGACGGCGAGTTTTCCCGGGTTCCTGACAATGGCGGTGACTGTGTGACCCTGCTGCAGCGCCTGGTTCACCAAATACTGTCCAGTCTGCCCAGTGGCCCCCAGCACGGCGATCTTCATCCTCAGACTCTGGACACACAGAGCCAAGTCAGGGTTGATAAAAGGACAACGTGTTAAATGCTCTCACACTAACTGCGGGGAGGTTCTCTTCCTGTTTCAAGTTCAAGTGTAAAAAATGATTATTATGGTGCAATAATGAAGCCCTCTCTTAGGAATTTCTGTTTGTCATCTGACGGATTTTGTGTTTAAGATGTAGATAAATTGGATGACATGCTTGCTAGTCAGATGCTCTCTGAGGATACTTAACAGACACTGAGTCTCAAATGATGCTTTTGGGGAAATGATTCGAGAATGTATTTCTTGGTAGTTGATACAGTGCTGATGTGGTCAACGTGGAGCCACATTGTGACAGCAGCAAGCTTGATATGATTTGCTGTAATAGAATCAAGAGTGATTCCTATTTTGTGTTTGACTACTGTTTTAATGACTCCCTGTACGACCATTCTGCAAAATCAATCTAGTGGTTTGCTTGAACGAGGACATCAGCTAACATGGAAGTAACTTAGCTTAGTAATGGAAAACTGTGAAACAACAATAAAAACAATCTAAGGCAATATTTTGGCTTCAAAACCCTCTGAAAACACGCTCCAGCCAGTTTGTCATCATATCTCCTATTTCTGCAGTAGATTATGAAAGCACACATAATTCACGGTCCTTTCAATGACACTTTAAAATATGTAAACAACCAGCATAGACCAGCACCAGGTCTTTCTTTCTATGCATGGGTATAACATGGTTCCGCACTCGCAACAATAAAATACTACAAGGCTCGAACAGTTGACCCAGTGTTGACAAACTGACAGTCCTACTAGAAAAATCACATACTGAAAGAGGATGGCACTTTTGTTCAGATCTTTCATTTTAATACTAACATCTAAATCATATTTAATGTGTATAAATGCGGTGAAATCAGGAAGTATTGATGTTCCTTCCGACAAACAGCGTTGCTCTAATGGTCAGTGGCCATACAAAATTAATAATTAACGTTACACAAGCTGAACATACCTTCGTAAAAATAGGATTTTTTTGCAGATGACTGCTGCATCAGATATTAAATAAGGCTGCCAAATAAACTGCTGTGTATAACGTTAACAATTCTTTGCCCTATCTGAAACTGTATCGTGTTTTTGAGCAACTTGAACACGCCCCTTTTTAAAAAAGGTTGTTACCCAGCACACGAACCAACGCACATTTTGCCACATTTCTATAAATCATTACAGTAAAATATTATCCCGATAGCAGAGAGGACTGCTGGTTCTGCTGACTTTAACAAACCAACATTAGCAAACTCACCTTCGCCATACGTTGAAACGTCGAGTGAGGGAGGCGTTCAAGAGCGGTAAGGTTCAGGTGTGTTTGTAAAGCAACTGTTTTCAAAAAACATTTTAAATTAAAGATAAACAGCCAGGATTTAAAATGATGTGTTGGCAACACACAGAGGCCTATTACATGACTTTATAAAATACATGTTGCTACAAAACCTACATCTCAAATATATGAAATTAGCGCTTAGCTGATCTAATCTGTTTAATTAACCGATGAGTCTTTAGAAAATTAGCTAGTGATAATTTGATAACCAATCAGTCGACAGGCGTTCATTATAAATCAATAAAAAAGCTCCAAATCTGCTGCTTACAGCGTCTCAAATGTACTGTTTGTTTGCTTTTCCATATTTCTGTCAGTCTTTCTGTCAAAACAACAACAAAACAACAACAACAACAACAATAATAATAATAATAATAATAATAATAATAATAATAATAATAATAATAATAATAATTTCATAATAATATAATAAGTGCTTTTTGGGGGATGTGCTTTTCTTCCAGCCTGCCATGAACCAGCTGTAACATCAGACCTGTCACTTCAAGCTCACTGCAGCAATGAAAAGTGTAGGTGTTGTCATTTGTCTCAAGATTTCATAAGAAACAACACCCCCCCCCACACACACACACACACACACACACACAATCTCAACCTCCAAATAAAAAGCACCTGTAATTAAAAATACCATGACTAAGACCAAAAACAAGTGCTGGCCTCCGTTTGGTCACTTATGTTTACCTCAGCACTTTGCCATCTTTCTATGTAAAGACCAGTCTGTCGCATCAAGTCATTAGCTGAAGTAATCCACTTGTGGCTCGGTGCCTTGATTATGTGATCACACCGAGGGACTAAAGACTAAACCAGGTTCAGCACAGTCCGAGGGAACTGCACTTACATGAGGCCTCTGTGGTAAGTTACAGAGCGCTGCTGTCATTCATCTGCCTACTATGACTGGTCTGATTGACATCCTGCAGTCGTGGACCTGATCCTGGTGGACTGGCGAACAATGAAACAGAGTAAATGGCTGTTTAAATACTCACTGAAATTAAGACCTGACAGCCAAACAACTTGGGAACAGGTGACTGGATAGAGGGGGTGACCACGTAAGTAAACTGCTCATTTAAAGACCTTAAAGTAGAGTAGAACTTTTTTAGATTTCTACAGCAGTGAAATACATTTATTACAACCCCAAACTAACAGATACACACAGAAAATTAGATGTCATAAGTCTATGGGTTTTGGTGTTTTTCTAATCTTGATTAGGTCGGACATGTCTTCATTTTCCAGATCTGGTTCAAATACTGGTTTTAAGTACTTTTTATGGTTACTCTACTTAAAATGCCATGTTTGCCTTGTAGTCCAGTTCTTTGCTTTGATAAGCATGACGTTGATCAGAAAATCTTCTCTGATTGGATTTCTTTGGCCTGCTGCTGTTTACATTTGATGAAAGTCACTCATCTTTTGCTTTAAGTAGGCCAAAACCAGCCCTGCATAACAAGAAAGTTATATGCAAACACAATTTGATGAAATCTACCAAAATCAGATTTAAACTCTCAAATCTCTTATTGAGTCTTGGGTCAGTAATTCAGGCTTCATTTGGTTACCTAAAATGACAGAAAGGCATTTAAATATGCTGTTTCTATGTCCCAATCATCAAAATAACTTCAGTTTGTGAAGCTATTTCTTCCCTCCTAGGTTTCATAGATTGATTAATGTAAGCCTTCGTGGAATTCAGACGAAAACAGTCCTCTGCTGCAGGATTGAGGTCGGTCACAGAGGTGTGGAGTGAGCCAGCAGATAACGAGATTAAAAGGGCACACATTTGAACGACCTCCAGCTTCACGGTCAACTTTTCATGAATGAAAGGGTTTTTTTCTAGAGGCCAAGACTGTAGCAGAATGTATAATCAGATTTGAGACGCCAAAAAGTAAATCCCTTATATATAATCCCTTTGGAAAGTTTGGTATATTTTGAAGTTTATTTTGTAGTACCTACGAACCCTATAGGTAAATCCATGCTCACGCATTAAATCAAGTAGACAAATAACCTAAGTGTAATTTTATTGCCAAATTTTAGAATCACTTTTATCTGTTGTGATGACTGCTGTGTGCTTTGAACAGGAACAGTCATGGGATGTGGCGTCACAAAGTCTGACCAGTTCCACAAACACTCCAGAAAAGGTAACCGTCATCCTCCAAAAGGACACTGACACACCTATTTATCTCTCAGATTTACATAAATCATCACCCCTAGGCCTGAGCAGAAAGCTTTACGGTTCTCTTATTGTGCACTTTGCTTTTATTTGCTTTGCACTAACTACATGTGTTGTATTAATGTATATGTATTTATTTCCATCTTCCTGCTCTGCTGCATGCAGCCGTCACAAGTAAGCCTGTCTTTGCCTTGTTTGTTGTGTTGTTGTTGTTGTTGTTGTTGTTTGCCAGATGTTGAAGCTCAAACGCATCTGGGTCATGGCAGGTAGAGGAAATATCAAAGTTCCAACATAAGCAGAAGAAACTGTTACTGTGTATTTTACTAAGGTAGAAGTGATCAAAGTGGTGACAACATTTTTTTTTGATGACGGGACATTGAGTTCAAACTACGTTTATTTGCTTGAAAAGTTTGACAATTCTAAGGAATAAGTGCGTAAACAAAAATAATATTTCCAAAATTGATCAAACTCAGCTCATGATTCTCCAGTTGCTGATATTTTTACAAGCACACAGGATTTGTACTTTTGTCATGGAATGAATTACATGAATAGTTGTGGAGTGCACTTTCAGAAACATTATACTAACCAATGCTCTAAAAATAAAAATAGTACCAGAGAGTAAATATAAATAAGTTACTTCCTCCCTTGGTCAGGACATGTGGCTATGTCTCTGACTGTTTTGTCCGTCATGATCTGTGGTCTGTGTGGTGGGCAATATGGCAGAATATCACAATGTTATTTCGGATTTTTTTCCCAATAATCTATAGACAACAGACCATAATGTTAAATTATCTCACAGCCCTTCTTGTAGGTTAGAGTTAACTGCGTATTTCGAACAGTAAAACATACATTTTCCTTAAGTAAAAGCAGCAATACCACAGTGTAGAAATGCTCTGTTACAAGTAAGTACTGCATTCAAAATCTTACTTAAATACAGAGTACAAAAGTAAGTGTTTCAGCTGGTAATTGTGGGATTTATTTGAATTACTTAATATACTGATGGGCAGCTTGTTTGAATTTCCCCCACAATCATCAAGTCTTATAATAAAACATCATAATTTATTTGTTCATTATATTTTGTATTGTTAATCAGAATATGCAAAGCAAAAGCAGAACATGAAAATTATTATGAAAAGTAAAGTGCACAAGGTACAGTACTCTTTACCTCTTCTCATGTCCTCTCTGTATTTTCTGACTTGTTGTCCGTACTCTTGTGTCTCAGCTATAAGAGCTGCTGTCCTGATTCAGCGATGGTACCGTCAGTATGTAGCCCGCACAGAGATGAGACGGAGATACACCTGGCACATCTTCCAGTCCATCGAATACTCTGGAGAACAGGCTCAGATAAAGGTGAAAAAACTACAGGGACGATGTTGTATATTTCTGTATGTTTGCTGTAGAGTAATGGTGCAAACAACGGCTCATCTTTATACATCTTCTTCCCCGTGCAGCTTTACAATTTCCTCGGCTACCTCATGGACAATTTCACACCATCAAGCAATGAGCGTAAGATTTACATTTCAACTGGCAAAACTTTTTTTCGTTTTTGTGAATCTGAATCTCTGAGTTTCAACTGTCATCTTGACCTCCAGGGAATTTGATCTCACACATCTTCAGAGAGAACGAGGTATGTCGGGACACAGAGTGGGAGAGGTACTTCAGCTACGAGAACATCGAGGTGCCAGAGATTTACTCTGGGCCTCATCTCACCTTCCCGCTGACGGTGGAGCAAGCAGTCGGGCTGGTGGAGGCCTTCAGGAACAAGAAAGTACGCCACTGTTCCACAGGCCAGTTTCTACAAAACCTTTTAGATACAATAGGAACATTAAGCAGAAAGATGACGTGCAAATCATTTTAAAGATGCTGCTTTCTATATTTTACTCAAACAAAAATAACAAGACCAGCATTTTAAATCCTCATGTTCTACTTAAGTCTGATCTAATGAAGGCAAGTAATCGGTTCTGTAAAAATACATTTTACTGTTTGCCTGTATGTGTAATCATTGGCTAACAGACTAAGTCTGAAAGGATAGTAAGATACTAACATTGCAGTTAAATAATTTATTTACTCTACATACTGTATTTTGTGTCGCTGATGATGGGGGCTACAGTATATTTCATCTGCAAGAGAAAATACTGATACTGTCATTGCATATCCCATTACATTATCATGAGCTTAACAAGGAGTCTGAGTTGCCTCAACAACAAGGTTTTTTGTTGGTGCTTTTGAGTCAAAATGAAGCTAATGCTGCTAATTGGCAATTTTTCATCTGATATTTTTTCGTCTGAGATTTATAGAAATGTGGCAAACTTACAAACTTAAGTTTTGTACGAGAAATAAGGACAAAAAGCATGTATGCGTACATCACAATACCACAGCCGTTATCAAACACTAAAGAATGAGTCACTGGGCATTTGTTTGTGCTTAAAACCTTCTTGCAAACAAGTCTCTCTCCCAGCAGCAGCTGCACTCACGCTACCTCCTCCAGCTCCTGCTGGAGACGTGGAAACGGCTCCGGATGCTGCCAAATATCAACCGGATCTCCACCTGCCACAGCAAAGAAATCACTATTTGTGGTGAGCTTTAAAGAAATCATTGCTTTTTAGTCAGAAACACGCTGGTATGTTGTGATGTATACTTTTCAGCATTTTACAAACCAAAATTGTTAACACATTTATAAAATATCTGACATTTATAGTACAAATTATAGAAAATGACAAAACAAATGACTGATCTTAAGCCTGCAAGGCACATACATCCCAAAGTATTGTTGTTGATAATAAACAGCAACTAAACACTGCTGTAGAAATATTTCAGAACAAGAGTCTCTCTGATGTATGAACGCTGAAGCATTCTGTTTGTTGTTATCAACAACCTGTGTTCATTCATTTACATGTTATCTTCGTCGTTTCAGGTGATTTGCACGGGCAATTGGAAGACTTGCTGCTGATTTTCTACAAGGTCCAGAGCTCATCTTCTAAAACTTTTCGCAAATGCTAAAATTATACTGACTTAGAGCCATAACTGAGGATCTTTTAATTTTTATATTATTAATTTAAAGTAAATTAGAAGTGCTGCAACTGATAAACATTTAGTTTCACCAGTGATTGATTATTTAGTCTATAAAATGTCAAAAGAAAACACTGTAGTGACGTCTTCAAATGTCTTGGTTTGTCCGATCGGTCCAGAATTTTTAATGATGTGAAATGGAGAAAATCTGCAAATTCGTACATATAAGGGACTAAAATGAGGGAATGTGTGACATTTTTTCTTGCTCAAACAACTTGAATTATTAACCAATTGTCAAAATTGGTATTTATTATACGTTGATCAACTAATCGACAAATCACTGACAATTGTTTCCCTTCTAACTTTAACTTTTTTGGTTAAAACAAATATGTTTAGCTGCAACATGCTTTGTTTTTCCATGTCTTTGGGATCTACAAAGCAATTAGTGAGTGAAACAGGATCTGCACTGGCTGTTTTCACCTCCCCACCCTATGGCTGATCATTTGTTTACATGTAGATTACAGAATAACCCAAGGACAAGAACAAGGCTTTATTTTGCTGTTGTTTACTTTACAGAATGGCATGCCGTCCTTAGAGAAACCCTATGTGTTTAACGGAGATTTTGTAGACAGAGGCAAAGACTCCATTGAGATTCTCATCATCCTGTTTTCGTTCATGCTCGTCTACCCGAGTGACGTCTATCTCAACAGAGGAAACCATGAGGACTACATAGTCAACCTGAGGTGACACAAAATCACAGGAACAGGAAGAGTCAAACCCAAAATGACATGTTGACATCTTGGCCAAATGTATCTGGTAGAAACCTTAATATGTAACTATTATCTTGTGTTTCTGTGGCTGTCACAGGTACGGCTTCACAAAGGAGGTGTTGACAAAATACAAGGTATGTTTGCGTCGTGTAAACCCGTAACCCTACAAGGCCTCCTTTTCTTTTGTTAACTGCTTGGTATGATCTCCTCATTCCTGCTTATCAAACTAGCCAGCGCAGCCAAAATGTGTCCTAATCCCTGCTATCTTTGGAGAGGCAAATTAAAAAGGTTTCGTGTGATCTTCACCTACACATTCCCAGTAGAGCTCGATATAGGCCAGTTTCCTACCCAACAGCGCAGGTCACTCCTCCCCACAGCTAAGAGGATTCGAGGTCATTAAACCAAGTGACTGGCAGACATCTGCTTCTGTTGGCTTCTGATGAGTCAGGGAGGTCACAGTGGTCCAAAGATCGTCAGACTGCCCCTTCTTACTGATTTGGTTAAATGAAAAGAAACTTTTCTACATTTCTTTTTAGAAAATGTAGTTTTCTGTAGGCTATAATGTTTTCCTTTCATTCCAGTTTAATAATGTTATTTGTCCCGTTGATATTGACATTGCAATTTATCCCCCCCTTCCCTAACCTTCCAAAACAGTTAGGACACAACAAGTGGAAAGTCAGGCTGCAGTCTGTATATAGGTCTATACATATGTAGCTAGACGAGGGTGTGATTCTATTTAAATATGTAATTATAACTTAAATAAGTTGCCATCAACGCCACATGGGGAATTTCACCCTAGGAAATAATATTAAGAGATAGGTCACACAGGTTCACCTGAAATAAGGCCAGGGCAGAGAGTGTTTCACATTTAAACAAAATTTATTAACAAAATACTAATTAGAAACAACCAATATTCTGGTCAGCCACAGGGGCAACAGTGTCATGCCATATGGTGGCGGGAGGGAGAAAAACCCTCAACCTGCCACACATAATTCAAATAAGTTCATTTATCAGGGCAAATGGTTGTGGCAGGGAGTGTTGCATTTTGCATTAAGTCAGTGCTGACAGTGCGGGAATTCAAACTTGATTTCAAGTTAAAGAATAGAACAAATGGATACCTCAAATAAGAAAAGAAAAAGAGAATAACTTAAATATAGTCTGCAGTAGCCTACCCCATATTTAGAAATCCCCCTTAAATGTTGACAACAAACTGCCATAAATAAAAGAAGTGTCTGTATGTCCTGTCAGATGCACGGCAAACGGATCCTGAAACTGCTGCAGAAGATTTTCAGCTGGCTGCCGTTAGCGACGGTGATCGACCAGAAGGTGTTTGTGCTCCACGGAGGGATCTCCGACTCCACAGACCTTAGCGTCCTCGCCCGAGTGGACAGACACAAAGTGAGGGGACACATTTGTACACAGACACACGTGTCATTTTTTATTAACTGTTTATTCATCTGTGCTCTCGTCTGTTTTTCCCAGTATGTCTCAGCGCTGAGGCCTCCGAAGAAGAGATACCAGAGCTTGGCAGGGATGTCCACCGACTCAGACATGGATGAGGACGCCTGGTCCACCAACAGGCTCACCCACCGTCGGCCCTCCCTTACGTTTCCCAAACCCATAGGAACGCGCCAAAACTTCCAGAACCGCTCGCTGCAGGACTTCTCCAGCCGGATCAAAGTGGAGGACGAGCTGGAGACCCACAAAAGGAAGCTGTCCGTTTTCAACTTGGGGACTGACAAACCACAGAAGGAGGTGGCCGCATCCTCTGACTCCGTCGACTGTGACAATGCCAACGAGGAGTGGAAACAGGTGATGCATAAGTGTGAACATGTGTGTTTGCACGGATTCTTTGAGATGGACTTCCATCCCATTTTTTTTGTTGCTCAAAAGCAGACTGATCCACCGTTGTTTGTGTTTTGCAGCTTCGTAAAGTATCAAATCACATTGCTGCCAAAGTTATGACTCCAATACTCTAAATGATAAACCTTATTGGATAAAAGTGTCATGGTTTCTATACAGCTTAGAGAGTTTCAGAGATTTGTTAGATTGTCAAGCACACAGTCAGAGCGCAGTGAGGGAAGCAGGATGTGAGTGGATGGGGAATAAAACGGCTGGCAGACTTAAACTGGCGGGGACTAGGCAGCAGAGCCATAAGATCAAGGAGAAGGTATCTCCGTAGGACGTAGGATCTTCCTGGGCAGCAGAAAAAACAGGCTAAATGGCAGGAAGCAAAAGGCAGTCTCAAACTTTGAAGACAGAACAAACAGATAGGCTGCTATCATAGACTGTATATGGCTGCTATTAAGAGATAAAAAAAGACTTAATGATCCAGCAGGGAGCAGGCATCTGATCTCTCCTTAAATAGGCAAAGCCGAAAATAAAACACTATTAACACAGCACACACAGCACAGCACAGCTTCATCAAAGATATATGTTGTATTAGGCTGCACGAAATGGGAAAAAAAATCATATTGCATTATTTTTCCAGCTTTTACAATTTGTGATATGATTCAGGATTAGTGGGAATTATAGTTTGCGTCACGATATTTGGCTTTACTAAAGTTATGTGACATTTTTGGGGGTCTCTACCAAACAAGCATGTTTTCTTACATCTGGAGAACAGGATTTGTAGGCCGGGGATCACTGCACTAATACAAGACTTTATTATAATGCTGTTTTGTCACACATTTTACCTTCATCAAAAAACTTGCAGCTTCAGTGATTTGGATATTTTGGCCTTGTTGCGATTTTCAATAATATTTCTAATAACTGTTCATCCCTAACAAATATACGTACTCAAACGACGCAGTTTTAGTCAGGCCTAATCAATCAAATGCAGTTATGTTGTTTTGTATTTAGAACATGTAATGTTACAGCTGGTTAAACCATTCAACAAACAGCAAATGGCTTAATTATTATTATTAATTATCCATATTACAAAACTTTGCCTCCTAAATTTCATCAGGTAATTCTGAAATTGCAACCGTATTTGTAAAATAATTGATGATTACCTCGACAAAAAAAACACCACAACTTTGATCCGCATCTGAAATGAGGAAGACCATGAGGCCTAAGGTAGCATACTGCTTATTTTGGCAAACAGTTTAAAAACCCAAAGATATCCAGTTTAATATCACATAAGACAAAAAAATTCTAATTCTCAGGCTTGTGGCCATTAACATGACTTTAATAATTACATGCATGTTTATTAGAAGAGGTGTTTTCACATGATGGATATCTTATTTAGGAATGAAAATCACCATTCGATATTGTTAGATAGTGTATTTGTTGTTCTCGGGCCTTAAAGTGTCCTACATGAGATGTCTAATTAGTGACTTTGTCTTGGTCAAAGGTCACAGTGTTCCAGTGGAGTAAATCAGTCACAGCCTGATAAACGCTCCATCAGTTATCAGCACTCGCCTCAGAGCAGGTGCTGTGGTTTGCATGGGCCTGAACATGCCGTAATCCACCGCGTCATTAATCCCTCTGCCGTGAGTTCAATCTGCTTTGTGTCCGTCAGCACCTAAAGCAAAGGCTGTAGAAGACAATGCTCTTATTTGGCTCCAGTACTTGTTGTTGGTTCAGGTCAAAACACATGCAATCATTATAAACCACTCAGGGTAGCGTAGTCAGTGAACTGTCTGAAATGTCAAGTGATGCTTTCAGGGGCTTGTATGCATTAATCCACTGGATCCTGAAAAACACTTACAGACTCACAAGATATTATTTAATAAATTGAATTGTAGCACTTTACACTTAGAGATATTTTGCTCTTACAGTGAAAAATCTCTTATTTAACACAGTCTTTGTACAGACTTTCATTTGTGACTTAAGACATAAGAGTCTACAGTCATGCTAGCAGCTCTTTACTTAGGCAAAGTGGTGGTTTGAGCTAAATGTTAACCGCAAGTATTAGACAAACAAAAACTTTTGACCTGATGGTGACAGAAAGATTAATGGATCAACAAAGTTATGACAAATCATCTTTAAAGAGACAAAAAAGAAGGTGTGGACCAACTTTAATAATAAATAATTCCAACAGTTGTTGAAACATTTCATTCAAAACTTGTAATGTCAAGCTCATGGTGGAGCAAGAGGAAAGGTCAGGGGAACACCAAAGTCACGAGGATTCACCCTCTGGGCACCATGAATGCTTGTACCAAATTCCATGAAATTCATCCAACTGTTATTCCGTCTCGACGAAGCTGGAGGACCGACCAACAAACTGGACGACATTACTATCCAAGGGAGCTTTCGATCTTCATGATCCTTGCCGAGTTCTCATGAAATTGTAGATTTACATTTTTTGAGCACTGTAACTTGATACTCATCTTGGTTTATAAGTTGAAATGGAAAGTGGATTTTTTTCCCAGGAGACCATGTGATGAAGTTGAAAAAACAGCTGCTAATGGATTTGCTTATTTTCTCCCAGAATGTTAATTTTCAAATTTATGTTTTATGTTTTTTAGTTCTGTTCTTTAAAGTTAAATGTCTCCCTCGCTCCATTCCCGTGTGCCTCCAGATCCTGGACCTGCTGTGGAGCGACCCGGTGACCCAGAACGGCTGCGTCCCCAATGAGGTGAGGGGTGGAGGCTGCTACTGGGGCCCCGACATCACCGAGGACTTCCTGAACAGACACAACCTGCAGCTTATCATCCGCTCCCACGAGTGTAAACAGGACGGTTATGAGTTCTGCCACAATCGTAAGGTGAGTTGAGACACTTACGACACACCGATGCTCCTATCATCCCACAGTTCTCCGGCTGAATTTAACTACTAGCTACATAGATCACTGACATGGTTTCCAATTATTCCACTCTGAGGAGCTGTTAAAAACGCACTAAAACATTAACCCTTCATGTCACTTAGGTTCTTACTCTGTTCTCTGCCTCCAATTACTACGACGTGGGAAGCAACAGGGGGGCCTACGTGAAGTTGGGTCCAGACCTTGTGCCTTATTTGATTCAGTACCAGGCCAGCAGCATGACCAGAGAGCTCACCGTGAGACAAAGGTACGAAACAGGAAAAACTCAACATGAATCATTCTACGAGGGATGCAATCAGTTCATCTGATCACTGTTTGTGCGATGTATCAGTTAATTGTTTTGCCTGTAAGACAAAGAAATGCCTGTTACACTTTCCCAAAGCAGAACGTGACATCTTCAAATTGCTTGTTTTTGTCAGTTCAAATCCCAAAATCTGCAAGCAACGTGGAACCAAAAAAGAAAAGCTTAAACGCAAAAGTTAGATATTTTGTTAAATATGTGCTTTTTCTTTCTAACACAGAGTTAGATGAGAATATTCTGTTAGAAACCACTCTCATATATGTCCGTTAAGTATTTGACTACAGCTAGAAGTTGCTTATCTTAGCTTAGCATAAACACTGGAAACAGGGGCAAACAGCTAGCCTGGCTCTGTCCTAAAGTAACAAAATCTGACTACCAGAAACTTGAAATCTCATTAATTAGCACTTTAAATCTTGTTTGTTTACCTGTTTTGTTTATCTTGGGACAGAGCCATTCTTTGTGCTATTAAAGCTAAGCTAACGTCTGCTGGCTGTAGCTTCATATGTCCAGACCTGAGGGTGGTGTCGATCTTTTCATGCAAATCTCGGCAAAGAAAGCAAATACAGTAATTTCACATAAAAAAGTCAGTCAATTAATAGTTGACTAATTGTTTCAGCGCCTTGTTCCACAAATATGTGGACATCTACTCACATAATGGTGCGTGAATATTTCAAGAAAACAGAATTATTCTTTTGCAGCTGTAACTGAATTAGATGAGAACCTTTCTAGACATGAAGTTCTGTTTAATAGCAAAGTTTTGCTCTTTTTGATTATTTTATTTATTTATTTCTTGTGTATTTGACAGGGACAAAAGCATGAGACATTGCTTTATATAGTATACAAAGTAGATGCTATGCATACAGGTTTATAGCAAGTTGCAAACTCTGTCCCTGGCTAGGCTTTAAAGGGTAAAACAGAAATACAGTGTTGAGTTTAACATTTTACAACCATTAAAAGACATACAATAACTACATCCCACACATGCAATAATATACAGTCCTAAAAGCAAGTGCAGATCAAATGTAGTTGTTTAACAGGACAACTATCATGTTGTTTTACATGATAACGCTGCGAGCAAACATTGTTCTGCATTTAATTTTGTTTATTATCTGTTATATTTGTTGTTGTCTTGTTTGCAGTGTGGGGAGAACCGAGAGCTCAGCCCTCAAAGTCCTGCGGGAGCAGCTGTTTGCGCACAAATCTGACCTAATCAGTGCCTTCAAAACATTCGACAGCGAGAACACAGGTGTGTCGTGTGACTTTCATGAACGAGTTCAGTTCTCAATGTATTAGGTGTCACTTATTCAGTACACATTCCTTGTGTACTGTACCTTTCTCTTGTGGTTCTCAAAGGACAATGTCTGGCTAAGGGGAAATGTGAGCTCACACTTTTGTATTTTAATCAGATAAAAACGTGTGGGCCAACAAAAAGTAGATCCCAGTACTTTGACAGTTTCACAGAAACTTGTTGTTAAGTGATCAGTAAATTAACCAGCGTCAGCGTACGTTTCTCACGTACATAATGAAACTACTTTCCTGTCACTCAGATCCTCACTTTTAGTTATTTTACTACAAACCTACTGCCATCTTTGCTGGCAGGGCGGTGTGTTTCCAAATGACCTTAAGCATATTTTTGACATTTCTGTTGTACAATATCCTTTTATTTATTAGATAACGTTTGTGTCAATATTAATATATCAGCAAATATGGTCGATAATATTGCACTTTTGATTTATTACTTTGGCTCTACTTTGGATGAATCTGGAGGTGCGTTTTGTATTTATTTATTACCCTGATGCCATGCACCTGAAAAGAAAGCAATGCAGCACAGAATGAGAATTTGGCTGAAATCTGAAGTTAAAATAGGAATCGTATAACTGGTAAAATTTCCACCTCTGTCAGGATTTGTGTCTGTGAATGACTGGGCCTCTGCGGTGGAGAGTGTGATGTACCTCGGACTGCCTTGGAGGATGCTGTGCAGTCAGCTGGTCATCTCCAAGACCAGCGAAGGCATGATCGACTACCACGAATGGTTCAACGAGCTCGCCATCAAAGGGCACAACACGGATGTAAGGACAAAGAAATGCTGATAATTACATTTTGGATAGATTTGAGGATATAGTATATACACATCTTCTGCTGAATCAGTCTAACTTGTGTCATAAACCTGAATGCTGTTGACAGAAATCTTGAAAAACTCTTCGTCAGGACTTTCCGCACTTGGTTTTCATAATTTCTCCTCTCACAGCACATTGACCAGAGTCTTCTCGAGACTTTGTATCGCCATCGCTCCACCTTGGAGACCATCTTCAGGATCGTAGACACAGACAATTCAGGTAAAACAATTTATTCATCATCACTGAAGCCAGTTTCATATATATTGAACACCTATCAACACCACTAGCTTCTTTCTGATCTCATTGGATGGCATACATTGTTGTTTTCTCGCCTCTTAAAGGGAAAATCCACCTTAAAATGTTTCTCTAACCTGTGTTTCTGGGTCTATTTTTTATGTTTGCTGGAATTTTTTTTGTACTGGAAAATCATGAGTGACATGACATCAGGTAAAGATGTATATCCATGTCAGAAATACCAAGAAGTATCAGGTTTTACCACCAGTGCCCCAGAAACCTGTATGATTTTTTTAAGACTTAACTTTTTGCATCAACATCTAATAATTATGTAGGAAGAAAAGCATTGTAGAAGATAGTTTATTTGCTCTTTACAAACAACATCAAAACAGAAGTGGAAATGAATAATAAAAAACTAATTTAAAAACACAAATTGGCAGAAGAAAATACACATAAATACAAACAAAAGTAAAAAAACTGGAGACAAAATAAACAACGCATTAACCACCAATACAAACTCCACTGATTTTACACATGAAGTTTAACATATTACAGCTCAGTCTTCATTGGTTCTGGAGAAGAACTGCAACTAATTATTATTAATCATTTGATCTGTAAATTATTAGAAAACAACTTTTCTTCAAGGGTTTCATTTTGTCCAACCAGGGTGTTGTAGCGCAACTCTCATTTATATAATTTACAATCATATCTTTCTTTGATTTTTCATAACAGTTTCAGATGAGTTTTGAGAGGAAATGACAGCAAACAGTGTCAGATTACATACATGGACCTTGACCAATACCAGGGACAAAACCTCAGGATATCTCGACCTCTGCTGCTTCAATTTTCACCTTTTCTTTTTTTAATGTTTCGCTTGTGAATCATACCACATCGCTAGAGTACCCTTTCTTTAAACATCTTTAAATTTAATAATGATGATACAAGTTCTTATAACATGTACATTGGTATTCGACATCTGCATTAACCACCGGGGGGGCATATATATAGTAAGAGCTGGGCGTAAAGTGTGTACAGGATCTGCAGTGTTTGTTGTGTCCAGATAGAGGTGGCTATCCACTAGACGACTAGCCTCTATTAATCCACCTGTTGCAAGTAAAGGAGGCCACAGCCTCCTGAATCCTTTCAGTTAAGATGAGGATTAACCCACTGATCTACTGGTCTCTCCATCCCCCACCTCTGATCACACACACACATGCACAAACACACACTTTTCCTCTGTCAGCATCTGTCTGTTTTTGTAGTTTTTATCCTCTGTCTTCCCTCCTGTCCGTTTACTAGATCTCTAATCTCCTCTTTTCCAACCTGCGACTTTAACCATTCAACCTCCCCAGGCTTCATCACCATCGAGGACTTCCGGCAGACCTGGAAGCTGCTGAGCGTCTACCTGAAGATGGAGATCACTGATGAGGCCATCTCCGACCTGGCCGTCACCATTGACAGTAACCAGGACGGCAGCATCGACATTGACGAGTTCATGGAGGCGTTCCGCCTCACGGACAAGAAGAGTCGGCTGGAGCGAGGACGCAGCATGTTCATGGGCACAGCCACCGACCTCACCAAGCTGGAGGGAGACCCCAACATCTGAGCACAGAGAGAGAGAGAGAGACTGAAGACAGAGAGCGACCTCAGCTCCGACTCCTCGCCAGGCAGACAGGCAGCAGGCGGGGAGGACGGGCAGGTGCAGCCAACGCAAGCTGCTCTAATGACGCACATTAAGACGTGGCCTATGATGCTGCTGAGCAACAGCCGTATGGCTCGCAGGGGATTAGGAAGAGCCATGAGTTCAGGGTATTTGACAGCGAATGTTAATAACACATTTTGAAGCAGTTCTATCCACTGAGGGTGAAACACAACAGCTTATAGAATAATCTTTCATCAAGTTAGAATAGTTAAAAACTGTTGCAAAGGCAAAATCCACAAACAGAAACAAAAAGGCATCATAGCCTACTTGGCTGGCTTCACGATTATTAAAATAATAATAGATACTGTACTTACACCTATTATGAGGAATTTAATAGAATGAGGATATCTGTCATTATTTTTAACAAGGGAAAATGGTGTGAGTTATGTAAAAGACTTTAAAGATTAAAAGAGTAACACAGCACACTTACTTCAAAATCTTTTTAAATGGACAACGTTTCAATACCAGTCAGATTTTCATCATGTCAAATGTAAAATAATAAACTGACCAGTCATCACTCAGGAAGTAGGCTACAGAATTAAAGTACATCAGTTCTAATGGGTGGAAGTGTGAAGACAGTAATACATCACATGTATCAAGAAATATCTCAAAAATATCCCCGAAACAGTTTTAAATTACATGAAAAGGAACATTCAAATATGAGTAATGTTTATTTACATAATTGATTAATCAGCCAGGTATTTTTCTCAATTACTACTAGTTTATTGTTGGGTCTATATAAAATTAGAAAATGGTCAAAACTATTTCCTAGATGCCAAGGTGTTGTCTTGAAATGTCCAAAACCTAAAAATAGTCAATTTACTAAAATATTAAGACAAAGAAAAAGAGCAAATGTTCACATTTGAAAACCTTAAACGAGAATGGTTAGCTTTTTTATTTTAGAAAAGACTTAAACAATTAATCAGTTACCAAAATAGTTATCTATTTTTTAATATCATCCAATTGATTGCAGCTGTGGTCAGTAAAATTTCCCAGAGGCCTCTTCAAATTACTTGTTTTGCTCAAACAACCGTGAAAAACCCAACAATATTCAGTTTACAATGAAAAAGGAAGCAACACTTCACATTCAGATAACAGGAAACAGTGAATTTGCCATTTTCTTCTTGAAAATGATTGACTTATTGATTATCAAAATTGTTGACGATTATTTTTTAATCATTCCAGCCTATATAACAAGCTATTAACAAGAAGCTTTATCTTAATAAGACAAAATTGAAAATTACATCATCAGAGTTTAAAATTGTTTCTCTCAGCTGTTTCTCGGTTCATCAGTCCTGATTTTCAACAGCATTTCATCCACACCTGTTGTAACTAAAACTCCTCCTAAATACTTAAAAGATACCAGAAATGAAACAAAAATTGCATAAAATGATAAAACAGTAAATAATAATTGTGCAGCACTACATCAAATGCACTAATTAATTACAACTAAATGTTGCTGGTGCCTTAGCAGTAGAAGTGTTTTAACTTCTAGAGATGAAGTTAAGTCTAGTTTGCACTGATGATGTTTTGTGTCAACTGCCAACAATGTACTGGTCCTGGTGTCCCTCCTCATCTCGGGTGGGATACGAACCCTCACTTTGTCCAGAATGGAGAACTTGTGCTTTTACTATTTTGACTTTTCGGATGTGTGTTCAGATTGTTGCTTTGACAGCCCGGACATTTGCTGTATTTTAAAGGGATTGTTTAATGTTCTGGGGAAATACACTTATTCACTTTCTTGCTGAGAGTTAGATGGGAAGATTGATGCCACTCTCGTGCTTGACTATCCAATATGAAGCTGGAGCCAGTAGACAGTTGGCTTAGCTTAGCATAAAGACTGGAAACAGGGGGAAACAGTTAGCCTGGCTCTGTCCAAAAGTAACAAAATCTGACGATCAGCACCTTCAAAACTCACTAATTAACACATATTTTATTATTTGTTAAAATCTGTACAAAAACTGTTTTAGAGTCTTTAGGCAGATTTTTTCCACTTTGAACAGTCCAAGCTAACCGGCAGCTGGCTGTGGCTTCATATGCACCCACATGAGAGTCATGGCAATCTTCTCATCTAGCTATCGGCAAGAAAGCAAATAATAACATAAATGTTATTACTGTCCCGTTAAGATATAGAGACAAATAGTTTTACGCTTTTTAGTTCCCACATTGTTAAATATTGGTTAACTCAACCAAAAGAGACAGATCAGTGTGCGTGTGTGTGTGTGTGTGTAAAATATTTTTGTTGTATGTAAAATGTAAATTTTATTGTGTTTTTCTTTTTAGGTATGTTGAACATGTAAATGTACTGTGAATACGTCTCACAGTCAATTTTGTAGCATTCGTTTGTGTGTCTGTGTTTGAGGTAAGCGATGTTTATGAATGACAGTGTAAAGAACCATAACTGATCAAAAGTGGTGAAAATATTGGGGAAAATATAACTTGTATGTATTACTTCCCAGAAGGCCTTTCAATCAATCTACAGAACTAGAGGTGGAAATTAGCTCAAAGTTCATTTACGCAAGTTCTGTACTTCGGTAGAATATGGAGGTTGTACTTTATGGGTGTTTTCCATTTTGTGCGACTTTTTATACTTCTACTTCAATACATTTCAGAGAGAAATGCACTTTTTACTTCACAACATTTTCTTAATTGCTTTTATTTACTCGTTACTTTTCAAATTATTATTTGATTATTATTTTTATTATTACAGATTAAACTACCAAAAGTATGTGATGTAGTTAAAATTAGCTCCAACAACATTAAAGTTACCTACTGCTTTTACTCAAGTAAGTGATTTCAATACTTCTTCCACCACTGTCTAGCAATTTCATCTCAGTTACCCTCAAACTTAGATTATATATAAAAATAAAATAAGGCTGACATGTTGAAAATGAAACGTGGGAACATTTTAAGTTTAAGTATGTTGTTTAAGTTTTAGTTGTATTAAGACCATGTTTAGTGCTACTAATAGATAATGTGACTTTAGTAGGTAACACTTAATTTTACAGGTCTATCATTAATATCATTCAGCTACAGGTATTTAATGTGCCTTTAATTGATTTTTCTGGACACACATGGTTTTATTGGCTACCTTTGCAAACAGTTAGCAACTATTCATCCATTATTTTTTTAAATTCCTTAAATGAATTATGTGTTTCTGTGTGTACATCAAAGACTACATAAGAAGGGTACACAATAATATCGGGCTGCAACTAACAATTATCAGCTGCTAATGTTTTGGTCAACAATCATTTTGTTTATAAAATGTCAGGAAAAAGTGAAAAATATCCATAAGAATTTCCCAGAGCCATTTGTTGAATTTTCTCTGATCAGCAGCTCAAAAAACAAAGATGTTCAATGTACTATCATTTATGACAAAGAGAAGCATGAAATCATCTCGTTTCAAAAGACGGCAGAAGAGAATGCCTGACCTTTGTTATTAACAGTTCTACAATTAAAAGCTGTAATATTTAACTAAATATATTTTAACTAAATATTACACATCAAAACATAAAGAATTATAACTATATATTTTCTTAAACTAAGTAACAGTTGAGCAACATTTGAATTAATTTTTCTCAGAATTAAGTCCAACATACTGAAATACACAACTTCAACTAATTTAAAATCTTTTTGCTTTAAACATCTCATATCAGATGATTAACTACAGTACATCCTTCCTCACTGGTCAGATTAGTATTTTGAACCACCAGCAGGGGGCACAAAAGACCATTTAGTACAGTTTAATAGCTTGTAACACTGAACAGTCAAACAGGAGTCCTCACGGTCATTTTGAAAGATAGTCCACAAGAGGATTAGTTAATGAGGATGAATACAAAAGAGCAAACAAACAGTGGCTAACTGTGATTTTTGAATGCGCTACAACACCCTGATTTTGGTTGGCAGGAAATGATTTTGAGTGAAACAGAAATTCTTGGGATTATAACATTATAATGCATTGGGACTACAGTATCTTCCTAAAAGCTTCCATGGGATAGTATTTTTCCTTTCAAATTATAATCTTTCAAGTGGGTGGGCATTCAAACATGCCCAGAGCTGCCTGCTGTTTAAACACAGTTGGATTTAAAATCCTTTATCAAAGTTTAAACACCCTTGTTGTTTACCTGGAGAGGAGAGTTTGTCCCGGAAGTCAACTCGTTGATTTGTCAACTCCTGCCTCAACAGGACATCTGAGATTAGTCATGTTTCTTGTAGTTTCTTGATTTATGGAGTTGTATTCAGTGGTGGAGGAAATATTCACATTCTTTATTTCAGTAAAAGTACTAATATTACAGTTAAAACTGTAAAAATACTCACCGTTATTCAGAAGTCCCAGTCCTGCACTGAAAAGGTTAACTTAGCTTAAAAAAAAGTATTAAAATAATAGTACTCAGTACAGAAAAATGTTCAGTGACTGTTTATAGACTCATGCATTAATGTAAAAGCAGGACTTTACTGTTATACAGTAGTTATTTGAAGTGAAGCTAAAAAAATAATTTTGTAAAGGACTGAAACTAATGATGCTACATTTTAAGGGAAATATTGTTTTGCATTGTTATGTAGATTCAGATTAATAATGCAAAATATAAATCAACTAATAAATTATGGTGTATATCATTATAGGTCAAGCTACCCAGCAGCATAGTACTTCAAATTAGCCCCACCATTACCAGCTGCAACATTTGAGTAATTTTAAAGATAAAACATTGCTGTTTTTACTCAAGTAAAATATCTAAATACGTCTTTGACCACTGCTGGCTGCTGGGCAGATTTTGTTTTACTTGGGACAGAGCCAGGCCAGCTGTTTCCCCCTGTTCCCAGTCTTTATGCTAAGCTAAGCTAACTAGCTGTTGTCTGAGTTATATAAATCTCCTCATTGAACTCTGCAAGAAAGTGAATAAGTGTAATTCCCAAAAATGTGAAAGTAATTCTTCAATCTCATCAACACTTTCACAGCGTGTGAAAACAAACCCCAGAGTGCTTCCCCCAGAGTTGGAGGCAGACGTACCGCCGCCTGCTGCTTTTCACATCCAGCCACCACAACCCCCACCATAGAGAGTGGCACACGGATGACAGTAAGACAAAAGAAGAAGGCAGTTAGACCTATTTTTTCTAGTATGTCGGAGGAGGGGACAATCCATTGTTCACTGTCTGCAGGTGGTCTTACAGTTGTAAAGCTGCTGCATCACTGCCCTAATCTGAATGAAAGATTCTTGGTCAACCGGAGCGTCTCAGTGCACTTGCTGTGATAGATTAGTCATCAACTGAAGGCTTAACTGCACTTTAAGTAACATTAAAGCGTTTTAAATGGAATAATGAATCCATCAGATGCAGTAAGATATTAATGTGTGTTGCGCAGTGTGTCTGTGTCACCTGACCTGCTAATTTGACTTTAATAAGGGATTTTTAGAGATAACATGTGCTTGAGGGCACAGAGCATTTGTCTGCACTATTTTAACCCTGGTATGTGATATGACAATATATACTTTTGTCCACAGTTAGCTTCAAGTTCAATTATATGAGAAGCAAGGCCTGTGAACTGACAAAAAACAAGAAGAGGCTCTTCAGATGAAAGAAAGGATCTACCATCTTATAGTGCACAACATGATCATTTCTAGCATAAAACCATCTTCAGTTCCCGTTGGTAGCAGCTTCTTTTATGAGTCTGTGATTTCCAAACATTTCAACAGAAGAGCTACATAATTTAGTACTAATAACAGTGGAAATAGAAGTTCTGAGACAGTTATCATATTTAAGATTTGAGTTTATGCTGAGTTGAGGATCAGATTTTCAGAGGAATTTAAAGTATAATTTACTAATTTTATCCACTGTGGAAACTTCTTTATATATATTGAATTATATGCTTCCCTGTAGACTCATTTCACATTCTGCATGTTTTTGTGTGTTAACTAAAAGACAATGTGTCTACTGACCTCTCAGTCTACAGTTGTAATTTGACCCAAATAACAAAGTTCTTTCCAAGAAATTCTCTCTGGGGAATTATTAGGAAATTGCTTAAACTGTAAAAAAAAAAAGAAAAAAAAGAAAAAAGTTAAAACTCAAACAGCCACCAATCAAGAGAAAGGTAAAGGCAGAAAGTGCCTTACTTGAACTAAACCTCTTTTTTTAGTGTAGTGAAAAGGCCTTCAGGGGTGAAGCTCCAAAATTGACAATTTGTGCGTCTCTCACTGTTTGACAGTGTCGCAAATCGATTAGTCAGTCGACAGGAAAATAATCATAATCGAGTCAAAGAAATGCCAAACATTCTCATATTTAACTTCACAAATCAGAGGATGTGCTACTTTTATTTATTATATTATTAGCCTATAGATCCATCTAGATGCTCACAGCTTCAGTCAGATCCTTATGACTGTAGCTTTCCACTAGGAGAAGATGTTGCCAGAGGGCGTTCGACTCTCCTTGGACGTTTCGGCGCCAGGCGTCCTCCAGTTGGCGAGTCGACAGTGATGGCCAGTCACTGAACCATTTTCCCCTGACTTCCAGGGGAACTCCTCTAGCCGGTTCCAAGGCCAACATCTTTCTGCTGCCTCCCTACCTGTTGTTTTCCTTTCACTCCCTGTTATTCTCAGAGCTGTGAACATCTTGCACACAGGCGGTTCCAGGAAAACCCTGCAGCCAGCATCAGCTGGAAAAAGCAAGGCCTGGAACTCTGTGGCTTTCCTCTCAGTGTCCTCTTTGCATCCGTCATCCCACGGGACAGTCAGTTCTATCAGGATGACCCCCTTAAGAACATATGACTATATCAGGCATCATGGGACAACCTGAGGGAAGTGTAGTCATCTTCCACCATTGTGCTGCCTGCAGGAGGCTCTTCTTGTTCTTCTTGGACAACAGTGGCTTCTCCCCCTCCCTGATGAACTAGATGAACAGGGCTGGTCTCAAGTGGGTCTGACTATTTTTCAGTCTCTCCTGCGCTAAGATATCTGTTGGTGCTGTGAGAACCTTGTCATGACGCCATCTGTGTCTCGCCTGGCTAAGTGCAGTCTTGCACCCCGCCAGTGTGTGCTCCAACGTGTCTCTCCCTCCACACAGCATGCACAGTGGGTCCCGTCCCCCCATTCCCCACCTGTGCAGGTTTATTGGTACACGTTGGACGCAAGAAAAAGAAAGTAAATTTTTTCCCAGATGGATTCAGCTTTTAGTAGGTTTAATCCATTAATCAAACAAACAAACATGCCTCTCCCCCTGTGGCTCTCTGGTGTGTCCTCCAAGCCAGGTGCCTTTGCTTACCCCAGTTACCAGCCTCACACACGTACTGCCTGGGTGAGGCGTACCCGTGGTGCCCAAAAACAATAAAACAAAACGAATACAACAGAAAAACTAACTACTGATAAAAACAATGAAATAGTGAAATTGTATCTCCATCTGTTTACTTCTACAAGTTTACTACTATTTGCTTTTTTTAATGTTGAAATACCGGATTGTTAATTCCCCCTTCAGGCCTCTAAAAAAGTATTCAAAAGAAACATCCTGTAAAAGGAACATCAATTTGGTTCAGCTGGTTGGAGGTTGTTGACATATGATTTGTGTAACAAGAGTAGAATTTGTGTTGGTTTGAAGTGTCACAAGCCAAAAAGGCTGACGTTTACAACACGTTCTGTATTTGCTTACGATTGGTCATTACGTTTTAGTGTCGAGTCAAATCCAGCACTCATCATTTGCTGCGCTATTGCATCAATTTATGCTGGTATGAACGCTGCTTGCCCACACAACCTTTGTGTCGTTTATAATGGACACACTGACGAGTCTATGGGATTGATAAAATCACTGACGTGTTAAAACCTTCTGGAGTTTTTGCATTCAGCAGTGAATATGCTGACCATGTTTTATTTAGAGTGACATAACTTTAGTTATACATCATGTAAATTAAAAACTTTTCAGTGATTTACAACCTCGTACAAGGACTTTCAATGAAAAGGGAAGAACAGTTACTTGGGATAAAATTACTTTACTAGACCGTTTTATAATTTCCTATATTTTTTAGACGTATTTGTGAGTTTAGAAAGTGTAACAATATTTTTTTTTTGCTTTGATCATAGTAATATTTATCATTAAAATATTATAATAATAAATAATTATAATATTAAAATAATAATAAGAATAATAATTCTTGTATTTTTTTGTTCTTGGCAGCTTTATATTTTCTTAAATGGCCAAAATAATGAATCAGACTTTGATAAAAAAAAGATACCATGTGGGATAAGGTTGAAGGTTCTAAAGGAAGATTAAGATTAACCTAAACTCCTGAGGATACAAATAAAACACTTGCATCAGAATTAATGAAGCAATCAGTGGAAAAGAGCATCGTTGACTCTACTGAAGGTCAATCAAGTCCCCCAAAAAGTGAATGATAAACAACTTAATGGAAAGACTGAAGGAGATGTATACATGCTGAGTGCGTACATGCTGACGCCTGCAGACCCTGAAACGTCCAAGGGCAGAAACATATGATCTGAGTTCTCAGAAGAGTTCAGACGAGGAGAGCGTAGCTTCCCCTGAGGACATAAGTTAGAATAGTGAACAGAAAGCTGCCATTATGTACACATGTAAAATGCCCTTGTGGATTTATCTGTGTCACACGTTGAGATGAACGATGGAAACGTGCAACCTCGTCTACTCCCTAAAAACCTGCCTGAGCTTGTTGCAGTTCATCTGCAGGTTTTACGTGTGGGACAAACAGCCAAAGCAGTGAAGAGGGGGGATGGAAAAGAGGGAGGAGATGAAAGGAGGGTTTCCCCTGAATTTACTGAATGTAAAAAGTGAGTCTAGCCTTGCTCTTTAATCTTTATCTGTTTGTCCAGATATTCATAGGAAAAAGAGATACAACACCAAGGCCCATCACAGAATGCTTATGGTAATCTCTTTTTCAAACTGTTTAGAAAATTTTATGCAATGTTAGAAGTATTCAGATTCTTAAAAATAAACTGCACTTGAAGTACACTTTTACATTAAGTAAAAATGGCCCAGGTGACTGCTATGTCAATAATATAAATTTGTATTGTATAGTGTGTAAAAAACTGTTGCAGCTGACTGAGGTAGTATTAGTAACTATTTACATATAGTTTAGTCCACTAGTTCCCATCTTCTCCAAAGGGCCACAAGATAAGTTTGAGCAGTCGTGAGAAGACCAATAAGGCAGGAAAAATGAAAAAACAAACTGTTCCTTTTTAATACCACTGAAGTTATAGCACTGACATTTTTACTTTGAAAAATCTCAATTTATGTGTGTTGAATTTTTCTGATATTTTCACCAGTTGCTTTCCTGTCCTGCAATTTCAGGAACACATATTCAGAGGAAACTCATTTCTAGGTTGCTCATCTGATCTTGATCATAAGACACGTGTAAATTCATTAAATACAGATTTTGGTTACTTATAACTTACTGTATGAGGTTCCTCTGGATTATCAGTTCACTATTTTAGACAGTTATACAAAAGACAGCAGACAGCCGTGTGAACTTTTGCACTCAAGTGCAATTTTTATTTTTTGCAAATACACTAGAAATGTTTACAAAAGCACTGTAGAAACATCTGTGCAGTGTAAATTATCAAAACTAAAAATGGATATTACTTTGAATTACTTTTGCACCTAATATGACAAGCGGGATTGTCATTTTCAGCAGCAAAACAAAATTAGTATATCTCAAGAGGAAACGTTAGTGACTTCGGAACATCGAAATGGGGAGATGCGGTTGTCACACCGAAGAGCAAATAAAGGAAAAATAATAATAAAAGGATGGTATGGCACAGCACCAGTGCTCATCCATGAACAAGGGCTTCATTCATCTAGATAGATTACACAGCAACAATGTTTTACTTTACTCAAGTCATCAAGATAATCAGCCTTCCAGTTTAAAAAACATTTTTAAAATGAACTCCAGTTTGACAGAAATGGTGAATTGGCTCCACAAACACAAATTTACTCAAGTTCTCATACTTGTCCAACACAAACAAGGTTAGACCATTCATGAACACTCTTTACAGACATTGTACAGGGCTCTGAAAGCTCCTAATGAGACATCTTTTACACTTTTTTGTATTTTTACCAGAAAGAAAAATTAATGATCAAAATATGTAAATGTGCTGAATATTACAGAAACAAAATTGCTTATTCAGTCTACAGAAAACAAAAGGAAATACTTCTACAACAGTAAAAATTCTGAAAATCAAAATACATGATATTGTGGCCCCTTATAAAACATCCACAATCTACTTCACTCAACTCTGTATTGCTTTGTATTACGTAATACTGAGACGTGCTCACAAAGAGCATGGATTACCTTGTTTGCTCTCGCACTGGGTGACAAAAGGAATCCATCAATTACCACCAACTTGTGAATTCATTTTTTGCCTTGATGTAAAAAGAAGGCACAAACACACATGCGCTCACACAACACTGCACAACACATATATTTCTTTTTTTAAAGAGAAAAAAAAAAAGGTAGCCGGTGGTTTTGTGGCGCAGCCGTTATCGGAGAGTAAACACAGCGCTGGGGCAGATCTATGTGGGTTATCTTTGGTCAAGCAGGGACGAGCCAATGGGCTTGAAAGATTGGACTCAAAAGGTCAGTGTAGTAGAAGTCAGTCAGTGGATGAGTGATGGCTCAGCAGTGTGTGTGAATGGCCAAGCAACACACACGACTCAGGATTAAAAGGTCTTTCAGTTTAAGGTCAAGATTTTTAAAAGGTGAATAAAGACTGAGTTTGCACAAGGCGGTGGTGGCTTGCATGTAGGTGGAATAAAAAGGCCTTTAGTGAACTGATTTCAATGAGTATTCGCCCCTTTTTGTGCACCTCCAGCGAACTGTTAGTTTACTAGTACTATAATAAATGCCAAACGATACATGTGATATGGTCAGATCGTCTGCTAATAGAGGAACGAGTGATTAAAGTGTGATAATGTCACTAAAGTTGATAATTGTAACTGCTAATTCCAATAAATGGCAGCAAGCTTTGCGCTTTGTATCTTGTGTTCAGGTGTCAAGAAAAGTTGTCAACACAAACACTTTCAAGATTCAAGAAAAAAAAAAAGCTGGAGACAGAATACAAGCACATTATGGTAAATACCATATAAAATACAAATCCACAGGTTCTGGCGCTTTTTTGTTTGTTTTTTAGCAGCAATAACAAATACAAAAGTATATCAAAAGAAGACACTCCATACGCTGAAAAGCAAGTAACACAGAGGCGTGGATGTATGTTACAACATCCTTCATAACCAATACTAGCAAGGACAAACCATTGAAATGTATTGAACATACGGACCACCTGCATTGAAATAACCAGGAAAAAAATGAACGGAAACAATGACAATATACAGGGCACAACTTCTAGGCAAAGTGCAGGGAAATACTCCTTGGTGACAGTATTATGGCCATATATTCACTTCCCATTATGTGACAACAGAAATGTGACCAACAGGGGAACAAATGAAAAGACATGACACATAAGACAAACAGTGATTCAAGTGCTGTGTGCTGCGTTTTTGCCTGAATGCCTACAGCTCCTTGGCAAACTGAATGACTGCACAGCGGTGAGTGGTGCACAGGGCTCCCTTACAACCAAATGACTCCACTTTTTTTTTTGTAAGTCACAGCACTTGACAGTGACAGATTATCTGTAAATATCTATAATTAATTGGACAAAAAAACCTGGTAGCCTTGTGTGATAGCCTTGTGTGAGGACTGGCTTTAGCAATCCAAATTGTGCTTTCTCTAATAAGTAACAGTGTAGACGTGCAGGAGCGGTCAACACCAGAGCAAAATTAGTGTTTTTCAGCACACCTAGGACTGCTTGCTGGATTTGGTCAGAGGTATCAGCATTTCCCCTTTACATATGTACAACAACGACAAAAGTGATATCCAGCTTATTTGAACAACGTATGAACATAAAGAACACACTGAACCATTGTAAGGCAGAAAGCAGGTTCAAGTCTCCCTTGTAAGTTCTGTGGGTGTTTTTTTTCCTTTTTGTTTTCGAAATGTGTGACGGAACCTAAAGAAAAGAAAAGAAAAAAAAAAAAGGTGCAAGTTTATCGAGCTACTATTGGCAATACTAACAATTAAACACAGCTAACAAGTCATCACCTTCACAAATGATGATTTGGAAATGTAGCCGAGGTCTCATTTAACTAGTGTTCAAGGTGTGTGTGTGGGGGGGGTCAAAGTGATGCTGACAAACACAAGGAGAGGAGGAAGTATTCCAGGTTTCACTCTACACTGTGTCTGCATCAAGAAAACAGTTGCCCATTGTCCATCAAAACAGGACACTGAAGTGTATGACAA
The DNA here is from genome assembly GCA_024633595.2 of Lepomis macrochirus. NCBI lineage: Eukaryota > Metazoa > Chordata > Actinopteri > Centrarchiformes > Centrarchidae > Lepomis > Lepomis macrochirus. The sequence continues at coordinate 13,385,797 of JALXJV020000005.1, read as the reverse complement.
AAAGGAACACACACTTTCACTAACCGATACTGGAAGTGTGGCACGTGTATGTGTGTGGGTGCACTAATTCTTAAGCGGAAAAAAAAGGCAAAGATGTTATAAATATTTTGGCTCAGTTTTTTCTTCTTCTTTTATAACAAAAAGGATATGTTGAGTTCAGTTTTGTTAGCAAAACCATTTTCTCCTCTTCACCCAGGAGCTCAGAGAGTTTTGTCCTAAGAATTACGTTTTACAGGAGCTTTTCAAATCTGTGTTCTTGAGGTTCTCTCCTCACGCAAAACCACTGGAGATGTAGAGGAAAAGAGCAGAAATACGATGGTAACAAAACCCACTGTTGTTCGGGTGAATACTAAACACTCCTTTGAGCCACATTAGTCGGCAGAGTCGGCTCTGAAGATCGTGTGTCTGTGTACAGCAGCGACACCTATGCTACCGCGTTCCCTCAGAAGAATGACGGACAAAGGCTTGTCCTGGCCGGGCCCATCCAGAGTCCCTTCATGTTTTGGACCAACCAGGACGGAAATGAGGAATAGCGTGTGGGAGTTGTGTTGCAGTATGGCAGGCAGTGAGAGCCATGCTCAGCAGGTAGAGTAGAGGAGGACAGACAGTCATAAGAGGGCTCAGTGAGGAGCAATGTCTTTGTTGACTAAACATTTACTGTGGTTTGTGTCCCACCCCTTTCCCTATCCTCCCCACCGCCCCTCAAAATAAGTGAAAAGGATCCCACTGTGTATGTAAACCCCCCACCCGTGGTAATGTAACACCCATGTGCTGCTCCCTCAGCCCCCATCCTGAGCTCCACACTTGGGGAGGGGATCCTCGATCAACACTTCTGGGCCTCGACTGGAGACATGGCAATGTAGGAGCCGTTTCTCATCGGCTGATTGGCTGGAGTTTCTGACGGCTCGTCGGGTTTGTCGCTGACCTGAGTGTAGGCCGTGTCATCCTTCACCGTCTGCGCGGGAAGAGTCGGGGGGACAGAAGGTGTAAATACAAAACATTTTGTACTTATATTTTCTTATACTAAACATTAAGACATTAAAATGGAAAAATATGTTGACTGAAATGTTCTCAATGACCCACAATAATCTTAATATGCACCAGTTACGACAACCACCACAGAAAACATTAGCTTAAAAACACCATATTACACTGTGAGGCAAGAACTCAAATAGAGGATATCATGTCCCATAATGATAATTAAAAATGATAAGAGATGTGGATAATAAATTAAAAAGGAGAATAGCAAACAAGGCAAAAATTAAAACTTACAGTAAAAGAATGAAAAGCTTCAGTAAAATCAATACGTTTTACTTCATTCTAAAACAGAAAAGGAAAAAAGGGGGGTTACAGAAAATTGAAATTAGAACATGGTTAAGACAACACTTCTTCACATTGCAATTAAGCATTTCTTTATCATTATCTTTGGCTGTATTCACACCAAATCAGGCATTGCAGCCAACAAGGAGAGTACAGACGTTAAATCACAGTGCAGTCACTTGCCGTTGTATCGCTCTTCAACTTTTTGGTTTGGATTTCTGGTTCGCTTTGGTCCTTGTGCTACAACAGGTGTAGTTGATGTAGTGACATTCCCAAACCGCTGCACAACTCTGTGCTAACTGCCCCAACGCCTGATTTGGTGTGCAAACTCCCATAATGCTAAGCTAACAGTTTAACATTTTGAGTAATGTTTGCTTTCTTGCTGAGAGTTAAAACAAGAAGGCTTATTCCTGCCTGTAAGCTAAATATGAAGCTAGAGCTAGCAGCCGGTTAGCTTAACTCGGCACAAAGAGTGGAAACCAGGGGATCCAGAGCCAACCAAGCTGTTTCCAGTCTTTAAGCTAAGATGAGATAACCCCGTCTTGGTTGTATTTAGCACACAGACATGAGTGGTATTGATCTTCCAATCAATCCTCCAGCAAAAAAATAAGCATTTCTCAATATATCTAAATATTCCTTTCACATGTTGCGCCGCTCTGCTGACAGTGAATAACCTGAACTACAATAATCTCAGGGCAGGGTTCAGGCCAACAGTCCTGCACTACTAAAGATAAGAGGTAAACATTCACTGTACATCATTCCTAGGACTATTCTAGTTCAATGCACTTTTCTACTCAATACTGCTAAGCTAGCCCATAGCTACACTGACCAAAAAAGAAAACTTCATGGACTTGCTACAGATGCATCAACTGTTAGAAAACATTGTCAAGAAAACAAAAATATTTGATCCAGAATTTGCAGGAAACTGTTCATGCGGACTTTGCTGTGAAGGAATCATGCAATTAGTTAACATGCACATAGCTTCGGGTTAAAACCTGCAGCAGGTCAGGAAAGTGTTAACCATGCAAAAACCCAGTCCAGCTCTCAAAACACTGCAGCATTTACTGTGACATCTCTCTACTGTCAGTCTAGGTGTCATTTACCCTGTGAGCTAATGTCAGTGGGTAGCGCACACACACACATACACTTTTCAAACCTGGGTAATGGTGTGCATTAATACTACAGTTTAGTCCACAGCAACATAGTTTCTACCTTCTTCTGGCGGTTTCGGCAGAACAATACGACCAGCACCAGCAGCAGGATGATGCCCATGCCCACAATGAGCACGGGGAAGTTTGACACAAGAGTCACGATTAGGAGCAGGGTCCTCATTTGGGATGCCGACTCATCGTCAACGGTGGCAGTCTGAGAATCGAGAGAGAGGATTATTGATTTGTGGTTCCATTACAATCATCAGAGCAGTTTTGTCTTAGATTATACTCATACTAAATGAGATCCTCACCTCATTGACGAACATGATGGGGAAAATGGTCTCATTGATGAACTTGGTTTTGCTATAGGGCAGAAGAGAGCGGGAGACGGGGGAGGTCAGGGAGGACATCTGGCTCAACATGTAGCCGAAATTGGGACAGAGTGTGACAACAGCGAAGTGGGTCAGAGTTCAACAAAGTTTGACTTACGGAAAGCCTTCGACTCTCTTCAGGATGATATTGAGCTGAGCTCTCTTGCAGGCACGAATGGGTACCCCTGTAGTCTAAAATGAGAAAGAAAGGTTTCAGTGAACCTTACAAAGCTCTTTCCTGTCATTATCAGATACTGGACGAAATTACTGTCTCAACCATTACAGTGAAACAGGGGTTTTTAAATCATTTACATTTAGAGATGATTCAATTTGCTTTAATAAATTAACTCTCAGTTTTATATAATTGCATACAAATGTGACACAATGTAAATCAGTGAAAATGTAGCAAGAGTTGGTGAGTTTGGTGGGTTAGGGTGACGGAATGGCTTTATCGAATTTTTCATGCCAATTAAAACAACAAATTCGGTCAAAAACCAAAATATCAAGGTTCAGAGGCTCCTCTACATGGCATAAATCTGTTAGGGTAGTAAATATTTGCCGTACCGGTTGCAGGTCGAGGTATGTCTCGTGTTCCTCCTTGTTGGGGCTGAGCCCGTCAACAGCATTGATGTACTTCGGGTCCGCTTGATAAAAGTGGGGGAAAGACACCACGATGGGAGCGCCTTTAGGGAAGATAAACACACGAGTAAGTGACTGTTTGTGTCCTAAAGATCCCTTAAGTCTAAACAACAAGGGCTGGAAAAAGATTAAAGAAGAAACGTGAGATAAGACACAAAAAGGACTGCCTGGTGTTTTGTAAAGATACCATGATAATGATTTGCGGACACAGCAGAGCTGTAGCACTAAATGCCCTATCTTTACCTTTCCTTTGAATAATATATTTTACCACATTATTTTCACAATAGTAAAAACACATGGCTTGTTGACAGATTTTCAAATTGCAAACTCACTATATCACTGTACATTGGGAAATAAATACTAAGAGAAAATCATCAAGATTGCCAAAGGCAGAATAATGCTTCTGTTCAGGCATACCTTTATATTAGAGCTGCAACTTATTTCTTGTTAATAAGTTAAATAGAAATTCATTTCACCAGAAAACGGTAAAAACTGTTCCAGACCTGAAAGGTGACAGTTTGCACTGTTTGGATAAGTCCAACAGTCAAATAAGAAGTGATTAAGTCTATAATCATTTTTTAAAAACACAGAGAAGCAGATGCACCATGTTCTAATTCAAAATAATTAAATTTTCTTTTGACTGACTAATGAATTTAATTGGCTCATTGTTGTAACTCTACTTTATAATCAGCTTCAAATTCCAGGGATAAAGTATAATTTTAGTTTGTGAAGCACGTAAGCACTGCAGATAAACAGATAAAAACTTATGGACAAACATTTAAGCAGCTGTCTTACAGAAATTTAGTAAATGTTTCATTTGTGTACAGTATGATAGCACACATAAAAGACACTGAGAAGATTTGAACGATTTTCTGTGGTTTAAGCTCTTTTTTTTTCCTTTTCTTTTTTTTTTTTTTAAAACAACCACACAGGAAGCTTCAGAATGACACCACTTTGCACATGATGATGGGGCTTGGTCTTGATTGGCTTTCAATGAAGCATCACAAAATTCTTCCAATCAGGCTTGTGTGCATCATATGAGTCAGGAGGAGGTGGTGTAAACAGCCAATCAGGTTGTAGCACACAAAGAGTCCCTCCAGCATCAACCTTTTCCACAATTACTTGCTGATTTTGCCACAGTTAAACTGTTGTCTTTCACTAATACTGGATATAAAAAAACATATACAAGGATTTTTAATAATCTGCATGTAAATTACAGTCTAGTATAGTCCTGGGGTTACAGTAGCATATCTTTCAGTGATACTACACTGTCTTCATGGGTCAAGCCCAGTAGAGATTGCCTTATCAGAGCAATCACACTCCACTCAAATGATCACCATAAAAGACTGCAATAGCCTCCACAAACAGCATCACAGTTAATCATTGAACCGTGTATTGAGTAAAAATCTGGCACGCTAAACATTGGGAATGTCAGATACCAGGGCAGGGGACGTGGCTGCTGAGTGAAAGGACATTTTTGGGGGGTCAAAATGGGGGCAGGGGGGCTGTGTCATGGGGCTGGGAAGGGGCTTGTGGTGATTAACTGGGTCAGGCTCTATGGCAACTGAGGGGGGAAAGTGGGCAACTACTTACCTTCTCGACAAACGCTGACTTTAAGCACCCCGGTGCCGAGACAGTCTCCAGCTGGCACACAGAAGCCTGCATTAGTGGGGTTGTCTTTGGGACTCATGAGTACGTCACTAGGGGGTGCGAAGCGGTACGCCTGGATGCCTTTCACCTCCACGTCTTTAACATAAGCTAGATGGATAGACCTAAGGAAAGAACACAGGCTCAGTGCCTACTCTGGAAAATTGTATAATAGGATAGAAGTATTGTCAAGAAATTGTCATGAAGTCTAAATAATCAGCTTCTGTCTTCTAATTCTTTGATCGTCAAAGCAGTTAGGCCTATAAAATGGGCGATAATAACTTCCTATTAAACGATTCCAAGTATGTCGAGGCCACTCTCGTGACTTTCCCACGTGTGTTTTGACTTTGACAGCCTTATCAGAGGCTGTAATTACTACAGGCTCAGGTCTTTATCAGTGAATTTGTAAGCATATTGTGTATGACTCAACTTATACTTCCCTGGAAATTCTGGTCCTCGCCCTTCCAGGATGCTTTGACTGTAAACAAATTTATAGCCACACGAACTCATGTACATACCTGCAGAGATCAGCAGCAAAGATGTAGAGCAACTCGTTCCTGTTTATCAGAGGGTGGAAGACTGCGCCATCTGTACCGTTAATCATGTTGCTCTGATTGGAAGACCACCAAGACATCTTTCTATTGATGAAACACAAAAAATATGTGGAATTAGTGTTGGGTCTTGCTGCCTGGTGTAAATTACATTTATTCAAGTACTGTACTTAAATACAACTTTATCTCACTGCATTTGACAGTTATAGTAACTAACCTTTTTAAAGTTAGAATTTAACATAAAAACAAAAACCCAAACTTATAAAACACACGGCATTTTATAGATTGTGTTGAAGATTAAACCAGCAGTTGCAACCTTTTTGGATTGTGACCCCTTACAGAGAAACCGTGTCTAGTTGGAACCCCTTGTCAAATTTCTGATATCTACGAGTTGTTATCATTCTCGTTTACACAACTGTTTGAGGCTGAAAGAGCATTTATCCATTAATAAACATTTTAAAAAATGATTCAGTCTAAAGTTGTGCAGCAGAACTTTGGCTCATCATCAGATTTAGCTTTTGACTCGGCATAACCGTAAATAAAGTGTTTAAATATGTCATACACATTTTTCTGAAGTACTTTTGATTCTTTAAGTGCAGTTTGCCGATGATCTCTCTGCATTTAAAGTATGAGTTAAATTTAAACTTGGAACGGAGTATATTTTACAACGTTGTATTAGTACTTGTAAGAAAAAAAGATCTGACTTCTTCAACAACTGGAATCTACCTACACATGCTGATTACTTTTAAAGCACATGTAACTTTGGATGTCCAAGCATTCATTTTGCAATTGTGTTTCACCTAAAACCAGGGAGCAAAGGATTTCTCCTCTGGACTTTGAAATACAAATAAATGGAAATGTCATGACTGGGAGGAAGTGAAAGCCATGTGCTAGCTTTTCTTATCATCCACGAAAGCAGGAAAAAGACAGTTGGCACGCCTGATACGAGTCTTTACCTCAGACCGTTCCATGTGTCGATCTTGCCATAATCCAAGTAGTTCTCCTCGCCCGTGTGAAACACAAACTCTCCTTCATGGGTGCCATTTTTCTGTGGAAAACAAGGTGACAACTTTAAGTTCTGGCGGTTTTACTATTAACTTGGACCTCAGAGATAACTACACCAATTTTGAGGGTGTTGTTGAGTCAAGTTTATGGCTGCAACTAATTTTCTACTTTCTACAATCTAATGTCTTCAAATTGGTTGTTTTGTCCGACCAACAGTCCCACAGACAGTGTTTAATATCATATATGACCAAGAAAAAGTATTACTCTCACACTTGAGATGCCGGAAGCTGTCCATTTATCATTTTTACCAAAAGAGTTTATTTTCTGCTGATCAACTGATCAAAAGTAACCCAAAGTCCTGCGCTCAGGATCACAAGGCTAGCGTCGTCACCAAGTTGCAGACGTTGCTCTATGAACAGGAAAGCGAAGCATCTTCCATCAGCATTGGCCAATCTCACTTCTCTTACCACAAGTGTGTTGTTGTTGTATTAGTAACCCCTGACAACTAACCCGCAAGAGTTTAAAGGTTCTTGCACTAAAATGGTGTTGAGCTTGCCTCTAAAAAACAGATTCAAGACCGCCATCAAGCTCACCTTCCACATCAGCCCAAAATACTCATCCACTTCAGGCTTCATGGAGTGGACCTTTGAGAGAAGAGGGTCTTTGAAGCCCCACAGGACCTCGTGGACGGTGCGGGTCATGAATATCTCGACGCCCAGGGTATTTATGTACATAGAAACAATAGTTCGCAGGATGAAGGAGTAGGAGTTTAGCTCGTTCATCACCGCCTGAGGATGACAGACAATGAGTGTAAAACCTCCCATCACACACAATTAAATTTCTGTTTGCAATACTTGACATCTTTTTTTGTGGAAAAGCTCATGGTAAATGTTGTGTTCTCTTGGCATGTTTGTCTTAGCCTGATATCACTGAAGTAGGAATTTCAAGCTATCAAAGTGTCACAACAAATCTAACAGGACAATGGCTTGGAGTGTGTTAGGGGAAGAAAAGTGTGTGTGAGAAAAATGCCAATCAAGTGACTTAAACTGAGACCTAAGGGGATTGTTAACTGGCTGCTGCAGGTCATAATAACAGACATTATCCTGTACAGACACAAAGTCTTACCACAAACGGGATGTTGACAGTCCTGATTATGTCAACCTCGGGGTCACCGGCTGACTTCTCAGGCACAAACACAAAACTTTTGGGGTTAAGGGCAAAAATCTTGGTGCCGTTCTCCAGGAAAGTTACGTTTTCCCGTGGCCTGTATTCCCTGGTGTGGAAAGGAAATTGGTCAGTTAGTCCAGATGGCTTTTGTTTTTTTAATTCTTGCTGTATTAACAAAATGATCCCAGATGGCTTTCCTTAAAACAGGACTTTGGCAAACATGGATAAATGATAACCGTTTCCATTCCTGCATATTGCACACACTTACAGGTGCAGCTCTTCTCCCACACACTGTTCCCACGGCTGTATGTCTTCATATCAAACCTACCTGTAAGTATAGGGTCCAATCTGTTTCACAGCTGCCTTCCCGCCTGCCAAGAACACCTCTGGATTGGTCACATTGAAGAAGTAATACTCCATATAGACAGGTGGCGGTGGATTCTTCCATGCCTCAAACACTTGGCTCTTCTCTGTCAAAGTAATTTCCTACCAACAAGAGGAAAATACAAATTCAGATTGAGGGGGGGGAATGACACCTGCCACAGCACTCTGTGTTGAGATTCTTAGAGAGTTTGGAAAGCTTTGGCAAAAAGCACTAGGAAATTTCACACCTGGGTGTTTTACTCACATTTGGTCACTTTCAAAATTTCTTCACCACTCTGAAAAGAGTGCCATCTGAGAGCACACACGGCACTTTCCTGGCCTGGTGCCGGGCCAAGACCCCAAATCCCAGAGGGAAGCAGAGAAAAGTCCTTCATAGCTGAAAAAGTGTCAGCACGGGCAGAAAATCTACTGCACCCAGTCTCTGACCTCAGCAAGCCTAGGCAGGAATCTAACTGTGGGTTACTCGTCAGCCCACACAATTCAGCAACATGTTGCAATAATACGACAATGCATCTTTGCAGTATTAACAATCAAACACCATGCAGGGTGTCTCTTGAGTTTCTGAATTTAGACTATACAAGCCAAATCAACCACAAAAAGTAGAAGTTGGTTATGGATTCACACGTGATCATGTGGAGAAAGACAGTACATCAGTACCAAGTAACCACAAATGGCATAAGGCTGGCTGCCACATGTCTCGACATGAGCAACAGTAACCTTTAAGTAGCCAATTCAATTGTATAAGAAAAACAGCCAGTGTGTTGACTGAAGGTGTTTGTGAACCAGGAATGTAAGCAGGCCTTTGTTTTTTTAAACATGGGAAAGGAGAAATGACCCACTTCCTCTTGTGCGTTTTTCATTTTGAGTTACTTAAGGCCCTCGGCCCCCTGAGTACAGCGAGGTACACTTGTGAGCCTATACATTGTTTTCTGCAATCACTCGCAGGCGCTTGCCGTTGAGAAGATATGGCTTAAGGTGTGGCTGGCACTTCCTGTTTGGCTTACAACTTCCGACAGTCATGTTTTGCTCTATAGAATGGTTTGCTGGGTTTTGTTGCTTCATCTTCCCTTTGTTACTTGACAAAAACCCAGGTTAGATCACAGAGGGGTCGACCAAAATATCTACTTTGAAAGTCTGCACAAAAAGGGGGAGATGGTTCAACAAGATTGAAAAAAAGGCTCATTTGGTTATGTGATTATGGATTATACCCTTTACTCTTACACTATTTAGACAAACTACAAAGATGATGCGAGCTGTTTAGGGCTTTATTATCTCAATTAGTCTCTTTATTGTTTAGTGTGTAAAATGTCCAAATATTCTGAAAATATCCCAGAGACCAAAATGAGACTTCTGTTGTCCAGCCAACAGGCCAATCCCCAAAGATATTCAGTTTGCAATGATATAAAAACAGAAAAGCAGTAAATCCTCACACTGGAGAGGATACAATTATTATCAGAATAGTTGCCAATCCATTTTATTTCAATCGGATAACGTCTAGAGGAGTTTGCTATTGTGTTCAGCACCTTTATGAGCCTGTAGTGTCTTTCATTTCCGCTAATCAAGAATTACTGACATGGCATTGCCCAATCTCAGAGTCAACCTAGGAAACCATGTCGGTCATGAAAAAGACTGAATAATCAATTGGCTTGACGTCACAGCTGTGCAGCTTCTTCCAAAAAAAAACTGTCTCCAGAATCAGAGAAGAAGCTCTTAAAAAGGGAACTTGAGGTATTTAAGAAGTGGGATTCTCCTGAGTCCCAGCCATTCTGCCTCCTAATTAAAGACCAGAAGTGAAACCAGGTAATGCAGTAGAAGCTTATGACTATCATGTCAGTGAACTATTGGGCTTATAGGAATCATTACACCAAACCAGTAGATCTACCATTGTTCCCTTTTAAAAACACAATGCAAATTTTCACTTTTGAAACTGGCTTCTGCCTCGTCTGGCCTTCCCCCTGCAGCACTTGACAGACCAATGAGTGAGTAACTGTGGCCTGCATGAATCCATGTGTTTGCAAACCTTGAACAAAGGTCTTTTGAAAGGCCTTCATCCAAAAAGGTTTATGATCATCATTATCTCCCAGAAAAACCTTGATCTATCCCAAACACAGCGAGGGACAAAGTGGAGAGGTTTGTCACTGTTAGAAAGACTCCAAACTAAACACTGATGGCAGCGTGAACAGAGCCTTAGCCAAACAACCACAGGCAAAGCTTAAGTGTGGCGTGACAAGATCCTGCTTTGATCAGCACGCCGAAACACAGTTACAATGAAAAGTACATAATTAAAAACAAGAAAATCAAGTGCCTCCTGTGTAAAAGATCCTACATTTGATGCACATCAATGACATATTTTGACCTAAAACATACTGTGTTTTACCAGCATGACCTTGTTCTTGAACGCTATAAAAGCTCAATCATATTACCTTGAAAAGTTGCCTACGGCTAAGAGGAGTGGCACTAGTGGGTGTTTTTCTTTTTAGTTTCCTTGTCTGAGCACAACGACTCAGTATAGGCCGAGCCTGCGACAACAGTAAGTCACTACGAGACTGCTCCAAGGCTAAAATCATGCCCTCAAGGCCAAGAAGTCAGTCAAATTCCTCACATGGCTTATATGCCACTTCACTCCACACCCAGCTCACAAGACACACAGTCCATGTCTTGGAGGTAGCTTCGACTTGTCACAAACAACAAGGCTACATCGTTATTACGGAGAGCCGCATTCGAACATCAGATTAGGTCGATTTTTGGAGCCAGTGCAGCATGTCCCGGCCCGCCTAATTCAGTGGGAAGACTGTGGCCAAAGAGGATTAGCTATGCTGTCATTTCATGTAATCGCCAGCCATCTCAGAATTATGTCCCCTGTTGATGAACTTTGACTAAGTCTTTTAATTTGGGTCCCCTGGGATGTTGCTGCCATTCAGAATGAGACACAAATGAGACCCAGACCTAAATTTAACTCCAGGGGGGTGGGGGGCTGTTTATGAGTCCCCTACTTGGGGAATAGCCTAGTGTGTGGAGCTTTTCTGCTGTGCTGTTCCTGGCTTTTTCTTCTTCTTAAGTAGCAGAGGTGGAGGGGCTTTGAAGATGCAGACAGATTTAAAAAGTGCAGATTATGGAGTTGCCAGATGACCCAACACAGTGAGTCATGTCATTGAGAGGAATGTGAGGTATTTTACAGGGACAAGAGCAGAGGTGGGCCTGCAGGGTGGGATGGGGTGTCAGCTGCCTGCAACCCCACCCCATTGGGATGCCTCCACACCACCTGTATATGCCCTAAAATATAGTAACAAGCAGAAATATATATTTCAGTTTGAGCCATGCAGATGAGTCACTGCCAGGAGGTCCACTGATGTACATGTTTCTGTGTCAGGAATAAACGTTACACGAAAAGAGCTGATCAAGCCGTGGTCAATTTATGAAGCAGTGAAGACTCAAAATAGAGCAGTATTGCAAAATCTCTCTTTTTTTTTTAAATTCACAGGGGTTTAGGGGGGATTCCTGAATGTACACACTGCATATTGACACACCTGCAGGACCTACACCCTTTATTCTTAATCATTTAGCTCCTTTGAAAAGATTCTGTCTTTTAAAATTTGTTTCAAGAGTAGTCTGGGATTTTTACAAGTTGGATGCTTGATTTTCAGAAGGGTCAACGGCTGCCCCTCATCCTTCTCTTGCCATACCATGCGAAACGTCCTAAAGATTCACCAGTACAAGTCAGGGACTTCCTCACTGGCATGTCCACTCACCCAGGTTCCCTTCCCCCCATTCCTTAAGACCTACACACCTCCCCCTTACTCACGGCTGGCTTAGATTTCTACTACTACTACTACCACCGCCACCAGCGGTAACCCTCTTCAGAACAGACAACCTATTAAGAAGTCAGTACACCAAGCCTGTATCAACAGAAATGTGTCACCGGGTCATGCTGGACGGCTCATTTAAATGTTAGAGTATCAGCTAAATGAAAGAACATCTCATCCCCTTTCTCCACAGTCCCTGCCATATAAAGCTATTTAAATCATGTGACGACCGGTCAAATCGTATAAACGCAGCAGATCAGTAAAGGAATATTAAAAAAGGTATGTCATGGCGATATAAAATGTCACGATGGACCCACATCTGAGAGCTGCAATAATTACTATACTCACCTTGTGGGAGTTGCAGGGGATTTCTACCTAACGCTAAAGCGAAAGCGTGTATGAGGTCTTTGCATTTTGTTTATGTTAAAATAAACAGGCTGATTAGTAGTCTGCTTTAATGCAAGCTTGGACAAACATCGAAGCTGCACAACCATGTAATGGGACTTTACACGCTGAACATCCTCGGATCATGTGGATTCGCGAAGGGAAATGGCTTTGGGTTCATCACGCTGAGCTGGGGAGGTGCAGAATGCTACAAATTACTAATAAAGTAAACAACTAAAATTAAGACAATTTACACACAGCGGATTGTCTTGTGACCCTGCATGTACCATCTACCACCAGTGAGATAGTGGATGCGCATGATTGGCCACTGCAGATGAAACATTTAACAAGCCCTCAAGAGTGACATATGGAAAAAGTGGCAAAGGAGGGAAAAACCCACTGAAATAATCTGACGTTAAGAGGACACAATTAACTCACCTTTTTTAGCCGGCTGTGTATCATTGTTTGGAAGACTTGAGCCACGACCAGCGCGATCCCCACAATCAGGAGGTGAGCACACACGATCCCGGTGGCGTAAATGGCACAGGATCTCCTAGTCATGATGCCGGGCGTTTGTGTTGTCCTCTCTCGGGGGCCGGTAAAACTTCACTGAAGTCGATGATGACTTTCTCTCTCGCAAAAATAAAAATAATTACAAATATACTGAGGGCGATGTCTGGGATCGTGTAAACTCAGATCCGCCGTCTCCTCAGCAGCAGCTGGCGGGTTTAAACTTCGCTCTCCGCCGCCCTGGCGTGGTCTCCCCGGCGAGGCTGGGGGTAAAACAAGGAGTATCAAAAAGGTTGGCACTTTACATCAAAACCCGAGGTCACACCTAGACCTAAAGAGAGGGAGGACTGAGCTGCTCAGAGGCGGTGGTGAAATGAAACAGCAGCTCTCAGCACACCGGGACGTACAACAAGAAGAGCTGTCCACCTCCTCCCCTTCCTCTACGCATGAATGTAGCCGGTCAGGCGAAAAGCGTCGTTTTGGGGAGGCTGCATGGGCGGTGGGTGTGTGTAAAACTCAAGGGAGAAAAAAAAGTGATGCTGCTTTGGTTACATCGTTTATGTCACTGTTTCAATCAGCCATATAATAAATCTGTAACAGAATTTTAGTTCAACACTTCCCCACTTTTATGCGCATTTACGCGCTGTTTGTGTGACTTTTGTCGCAGTTCAACAACTAAAAACGAGCTTCATTTCGAGTTCTTACACTGATGCTTTACTGGTGCGATCATATCTTCCGTTACTGGCGTGCAAGAGCTTGTAACACAACGGGCAAGACTACCAGGATTATGAATGAATTATCAGCCGCGTGCTCATGGTAGTGTGTGTCACCTGGCAGCTTTTCTAACGAGCTTACCGGGAAATGTCTGTGTCCTGCACTGTACACATACTGACAGGGAAACTTGTTTAACATGTTCACTTTAACTTTGAAACGTCTCATCACCGGCTTCTTTCAACCACACACACACACACACACACACAGAAAATGTGAAGCAGGCGGAGGAGACCCGTTACCTTTAAAAAGGATTCCGCTACCTCGCCTCATCGAGTCTCCTTAAGTAAGCGCAGCGTGGACATGAATAATGTGCCATTCAAGCAACCAACGATAGTCGACGCGAGCCCTTTGTCTGACGAGCTCGAGCGCTCATTGGCTACTGCCCTCCCGGACCACCGTCTCGAGACCACCCCCTCTGCGCGCTGATTGGTCAGAAGGGGGTGAGTGCGATGTTGAATTTGATCGACTGATTTCGGGGCGGGGCTCCTATAAAGGGGGAACAGGCTGCGTGATGCTCGCAACAGACGGAAAGGGGATGATGAGCGGCCGCCGAGGAGCCCACTTAAACCACAGATGACGTTGTGGCCGAAAGTGGATGAATGGCCTGCATTATGGTCACCATGAGTAAAACGGCCACTAAATATCGACAAACATACATTTTTATGTACACAATAACGTATTAAGTCATCTCCATAAAGGGGAAATGTCCCTGCAGAACAGCAAGATGCTGTCAATGTGTAGTTGACAAAACTGACTTGAGAGAAGATGCTGGAATTAAAAGAAGTAAAAAAAACCCACTTACGTTTACCCTTGTAGATTTCAGCCATAAAAACTAAATTTCAGTGGATTTAGACTATGCTTTTATGCTAAACTCCTGCAATTTTATAAGCGGGATGTTGCAACAACTTGATGAAGTGAGAGCTCAGTTATGTGCAGCTGATGATCATTACCCTTAACCTTATTTTTTGTTGCTTGGATTTTGAATATCTGTTGACTGATATGTTTATACCTGTACCTTTATTAATATTTTATATTTACTCTTACCTATTTTGTACTGCAACTGCTGCACAACATTTACAAAAGTAAGGAAGCCTGTTTGTGTTTCTTTGCTCCTGAACCTCAGCAGTCTTTTAATAGTGAGTATCTATCTGCCAGTGAAATCCAATACAATGTTTGATTTGGTTTATTGTTTCATTCATATGCTGGACAGCACAGTAACTTTTCATTAAAGGACACAAAAAACTGTTTTCCAAGTTTTGGGGGACTTTAAAACAAATGTGAATTAGCAAAGCAATGTAATAGCTCTGAATAGATTCCACCTGCAAAATGACCACAAAAGACACAGCCATCTTGCTCTTTTACATGTCTGTGCCCATGGCTCCATTATCTATTAATTAATTGACTATAAACCTTGTACATGACTCTGACCATATGTGTCACATATTATGATGAAAACAGTTCCTTACATGTATTGTAGTCCGTAATGTTTCAATGGTAACAGATTGTGTAAATCCTCGATGTGACTGACATGCAGAAGGTAAAATAGCAATGACTTTTGCTTTACAGTTACACTTGAAAAAATCAAATTTTCCAGTACAGCAAATACATATCCGTGCTATGCAGAGTTTGGCTGCTGGTTGGACAGTTTTGTCATTGCTTTGGTCCAGTTGACATTGATTTTTTTCATCAAAGCAAGAGTTAAGTTTTCACACTGACTTGGTCCTATAGCAGCAGTAGGAACAACAGAACAGTGATACTTTGTTCACAATATCAAAAGAATGAATTGCATTTCTTCTATCAATGGGATGTTAACATGGTAGCATCAGAATCTAATGTAGTACCAATGGGCCTGTGGCTGTTGAAACCACATTCACCATCAACCGGTGCAGTCTAATGCATGCTGAAGTTACAGATGTTTCACACCTCTAAATGGCATTGGTTCTTCACAAAGTGAAGCTAATGAACGTATTACCAGAATTTGGGGACATTTTTCTGTGATTCTTCAGTGCCCTTTGGATTCTGTGGCATTCAAAGCATGTGACTGCTGAAATAGGACCCTTTGAATTGTGAGCCACCATCGTCCTTATTTACAGACAACACCAGCTGCTAATCTCAAGAGCATGCTTTTACCCAGAATTCTAGTGGACGAGATGCCAGCTCAGATACCAGGTAACCTGATGAGATGAGAAGGATGGCTAAATACGCCTGCACTCCCCAGCTCAACCATTCACAGAGTCACCCAACTCATTGACTGGAGTATATTTGGGGTTTGTCTGGTAGTCTGTATGTTAGGATACATCCTGCTATAAAATGCTTTATGGGCAGTAATGGACGGACTGAAAGGTGAGCACGGTCATGCCGGGTCATGTAGCCACCTCTTTCATAATCCATTCATAAATAAACCAGGACAAAAGCCTACAATTCTTCCACTGGAAGTGATATACATCATATCGTTTGATGTTGTTTACTGGAAGGAACTGGCTGGGCTGGACTTTTAACATTAATGTAATTGAGTGTTACCTCATTGTACTAAGCCTTATAGCAGTCCCAGAGGATGTAGGCTGCAGGAGGGGGGGCAGCATCTGTTCAAACAAAAGGAGTAAAAAATGCTAAAGAAAATCTTCAGGGGGGAAGGATAACAGTCAAGTAATGCAGCAACATTGTTTTCTGCCAAAAGAAAGGGTGGGAGGGTGAAGAGGGGTAAAACAGTTCAACCTTTGTATTAGTCTCTTTTTATGTTTGGTCAGCAGAGCGACACAAATTTTTTTCTTCAGTTTTTTTGTTGTTGGACTTGTTGGACGTTGAAGACACCCAGCTTTGAAGGCCTACACAAAGCTATTTGATGACTAGAGTTTGTTTTTTATGTGAAAATCTCTATGTACAGCATCATAAAAGGGGCTCATGGTGAGAATAAGGCAAGCATTCATACATACCACAACAAGGAGACTTTTATCCAGAGGCTAAATAATTTTGGACAAGTTATTTGAACTAGTGTCTGTTTCCCCCACAAATCATTCATTGTGTTCCAACACATTTTGTCCCCCACCTAAAAACTGAACCAATAGCTTTTGGTTTGCACTTTGAGGACATGGCTAAAGTGCAAATGCAGCTCAACAGCAAGAACATTTATTTGGACACAAATGTCCATTCATGAGAAGTATTCTCTGACTGTTTCATGCATTCTGCACAGTCAGCTTTTCGGAGTCGTCTCTGATACCGTGCAAAATGGATTATGTGCTAACTCATGTGGGCTTTAATTCACATTGTGTTTAAGATCAATTTAAGGTCACCATCCTCACACACCCAGTGATTATCATAAGAGTTCAATTGATAGTTAGTAACTCACTAGGTGTGTGGTTCATTTTTACGTGGTGAACAGAAAGTCATTAACAGAATGTAGTTTGACTGCAGACATAATCACAGCTGAACAGGAAATCCTGCTTGAGGTTTAATGGGTGGATTCACTTTTTAACTTCTATATAAAATATCAAATGACACACGCAGTATGCAAACAATGATTCATGTCCTTCAGGCTGACATTCCAATTATACTATGTTGCACTGTAAAACTGCCGACGCCCTGGCTCACAAAGCTATCTGAAATTATACACTTTAATATCAACAATAAACAGGTGTGTTTGAATTGAGGGAAAAGTCAGCAAATGTTATAGCAATCCTTCACTAAAGTCAGCAAATGTTATAGCAAACCATCCAATAGTTAATTCAGATAATTTAAAAATATTTCAGTATGTAGCAAAATGGTGTACTGACCAACAAACAAACATCGTCATCCCTAGTGCTGCACTTCTGGCATGGCAAAAAAGTCAAATTTAAGTTTGAGGCAAAACTTGCTCCTTGACCAGTTGAGTGAAGGAAAATCTTCACTCAAGGTCCACTTAGTAGCCGTTTCGCAGCAGATTGAGTTCGGATGAGGTTGCAATCGACAAAGACAGCTAGTAAGTGATCCTAGAGTCAGGATTGTTTTGTAAAATAGGATAATTCACTACTGAGAACAAAGCTGTTGCTCCTAGTTCTTAAAAGGAGATTTTTTATGGTTTGGGAAAAGTCTACCAACTTTGTTATGGAAAAGCCTTCCTGGCATGTGTTTAAACCAGGTGATCTTAAAAATGCATGATAATCATGTACAGATCAAGGCTTTTCTTTAACTTAAAGCAGTACTTTTTACTTGATTGCAACAATCTACTTTTGCAAGATGAAGAAAATGTGAAAACAAACCACATCATCCACCAGTCACATTTCGTCATCTGTCCTCCCTATCTGCTGCTCCCTCCTTATATCAACGCAACAGAAACAACATTAACTTGTACTGCCTGACTTGGTAAGCGGTGTCGTCCACCCCCCAGGGCTGCACCGTGGCGGAGCCTGGTACCAAATGTTAAGTCACAGTATTTTCGAGGCTGAGACAGTCTTTGTAAGACTAGAGACTGATATACAGGCATAGCTGTGGGAGTGGAGACTTGTGAGTAGTGGCAGACCTTTTCACTGCAGGTGATTAATGCAAACTGAGCCATTAAGTGTACACTACACTGAATTTATTTCTGGGTTAATCCATCCCTTGCTCTCCATGGAGAGGATCACAGTGACTGAAAGAACTTGCTGTGTTGTAGTGGCCAAAATACATGTTAAGTAATAAAAAAAATCTATACTGCTGTGGTAACTAAATAGAATCACTCAAGTATCATACTTGAGTATTTCCATTTTCTGCTACTTTTTAAGTCTGCACAACCAATTTCAGAGAGAAATAGAATACTTTTCATTTTCACTTTCCAGATCAATTTTGTTTTTACATGAAAGTGCATCATAATCTTATAAAACACAAGATATTGTTAAAGATAAAACTGGTGGCTGCCAACCTTTTTGGCTAGTGACTCCTTGTCCTGTTTCAGATGTGTATATGTGCGTTTCCATTTTCCCTTTTTTTAATGCATGTTTTCAAATCTGAGACACCACCAAAAAATTTGAAAAAGACCAAATATTTCCAAAAGCCTTTTAAGTAAGGCAAGGAAGAATTGGTACATCAATAAAACAAAATGCAACATAGTACAATTGAGAGAGATAAATTACATAAATCATGGCTTACATAAAGCACTGACTTAAATCTCCAATAAAGCTTCTGCTACACTGAAAAGCTAAAAATTCCAGTACACATTAACATCAGATCAGTGTGATCTCTCCTCTAAAGTTCTTATATGGCTGGAGAACAGTCAAAAGAAGTATGCAAATTTCTGTAACAGAACTTTTATCTTCTTTCCTGCCCCATTAATCATCTCATGACACCACAGATTTATCTTATGACCTTTGAAAGGGCCTGACCCCAAGGTTGGAAATCGCTAACTGTATATAAATAAGTTGATGAAGTAGTGAAATCAGCTTCGTCTCGACTAGCTGCAACAGTAAAATCCTACTGACAGTATTAATGCATCAGAAAAATGTTATAAAGAAGAACATATCAGTAATTTTTCTGCACAACCAGTGGCAGATTTTAAATGCAGGACCTGTAATGGAGTATTTTTACATTGTGATATTGGTTCTTCTACTTAAGTACATAATCTAAGTACTTCTTCCACCACTGCTATGGGCTACTGTGACTTAAGCATTACACACTATACACCAAAGAACAAGGTGTTTATTTGTCATTGCGTGTATTGTATATGGCTTCTCATGGTATGACGTTCTAGTTTATTTACTCAACAGGGGTTAAGTGATGGACTGACCATAGAATTCATTTGTTCACCTGGGTGTGGTTAATTTCCCACCATACAAACTAAGTGTGTTTCGTAACAGGAGACAGCGACTCATTGTTCCCACATGTAGCAACAAAGTGTCAATTTAAGAATCCAAGGAGTCCACTGTCACACCACATGACGACAGCAGTACAGTAATGCTGCAGAAATAATGTTGATTTTGAAAAACACATTTTGAAAACAGGTAAAGTGTCTAGCCTTGATTAAAATGTCTCCCTGCTCAGCCCTGTTGTCCACAGGCTTGAGAGGAGAGTTATGCAACAATATATGCATTGTGCATTAGGCTTTGTCTGGCAAAACCAGCCCACAATTTTGCTTCACTCATTCATTTCAATGTGAAGTGAAAAGTGAGGTTGTACTCTGACGTACTCTGCAGCTCTGTGAGGCTAGATCACAGTAAACAATGCAAGTTATTTGGAGGTACGAGGGATGGTAAAAAGCTTTAAACTTTATTATTTCTTAAATACCAATTTTGTGGCAAGACATGGAAGTCTTTAAAAAATGTGTGCAATTATCTGGCTGCAGTTTATTAATATAAAGTTCTGAAATGAATAGTTGACTAATCAGTAAATTGATTGACAGTAAAATAAAATGGCAACATTTTTTTGATTGATTAAATGTTCAAGGATAAACAAAAAACATTCTCTGGTGTCAGCCTCTCATACGTGAGAATGTATATAATCGCAACTTCAATATCTTTGACTTTTAGGTTGCTGGTGGGGCAAAATAAGCTAAAATCAACTTGAGCTCCTGCAAATTATGACGGACAGTTTTTTATTGATGAATGAAAAAAAAGTATCCTCAGATTAATGAACAATGAAAAATATTGGTATTTGTGGCCATATTTATATATTTACTTATTGTTTTATATGTATTTATTTTACCTCAATTTTATTAGTCACATTAAAGATAAGAGGGAGTCGACTTACACTGCGAGAGGTAGGAGTCACAAAAACAAGGTCAAGTGGGGTCAAAATCTACTAAAATGTGAACTTTGTTGTGATTAGCTGTGAATAAGGCTCAAGTAAATAAATCTCTCTTGACAAAAGTTGGCAGTATCTTGACCATAGGACACTGATAAAAAGAGGAAACCTGGTGCCACACCTGTTGCATCCTGTACAGAGAGCGTGTTAGGGAGTTCTGCACATCCTTTCTGGTGTTTTGTATTGTATTGTATTCCTCAACATCCTAAAGGCTGTAAAAGACTGTTGAAAATGGCAGTAAACTCCTTTTTACTGGAAAGCCAGCGTGCTGCCAAACCCTCTGATAATAACATAAACAAAAACATTTCCTGCGTATCACACCAGTTTCCCCCAATTGTACTTTATTAGACGTAGAGAGTCTCTGGAGGAAAATTAATATTGTCCTGTTGCTTTGTTTTTTATTTTTATTGTGAATGTGTGGAATAAACAAACAAACAGAAGATTGCAAATATCAAACAAATAATCAAAAGTGGCTGCCTTTCACTGTTACCCTTTCCAAATGAGATAAATGCACAGTGAGATGTTTTCAAATTGAATTAACATTACTACACATTAGGCATATCAGCAAACACAATGCTTTGAAGTCTGCATGTGAGAAGTACACAGTAGCTACGTCCTACATCCTAATATTTACTCTATGTTTTTTTCCCCAAATGGGCTGAGCTTTCCTGAGTCAGGCCATCTCCGTGCAACCATTTAGAGAGCTATTTGTAGACAATGGCCAGTTACATAGGTGTCGTATTCCAATATTTACACATCATGATGCATGAGAAGGAAATCCTTCTGAAGAGGAAAGAAATGCACGTTAAAACTTGGAAGTAAACAAGGTTTTGGGCGTTTCCTCAAATAGATGGATATGAAAATGAGACCATGCAAAAAATAGCACAGTAGGCCTAACTATCAACTGGTCTGCAGCTCCTTGTGATCACGCACTGCTGTTTTATTAAAATTAGATTAAAAACAAAATATATATAAAAAATTTAATTTTTAAGGAACTGAAAGACAGCCTTGTTAATAGCTTCACCACGGTGTGTGTTTAAATTTATATAGCCAGGAACACATCACTTTTATTGGCCCATGGATGTAAGTTCCGGTTCATCAGAAGGCCAGGTAACTTTTATGACATCTGCAGTTAGAGAATTTAGTTTGCTGGTCTTTTTCTTGTAAAAATCTTATTAAATGCCATGAAACAGTTGTTACAGAATAATCAAATATGTTGTCATAATTTGTTAGTAGTGCATCTGTCACTGGATTTACACATTGCTTATATGCAAATGTCTTTTATGTGTCATTATATTTGTGCTTATGTGCTCTGCTTTTATGTGATTCATGCTTTTGTGTAATACCTATGCTCCTGTGTTCTCTGCTGTGCACATGAGCCTGTCTATGTTTTGATATTTTCTGTCATGCCATCAACCCGCCAGGGAGTACGGATGAAAATTAGTCTGTATGGCTAAATCTGGTACAATTACATATGGGACTTAAGTCCTCATGTTGATTAATTTGCACTGTCCCTTTTAAATAAACAAGCATGCAAACAAACAAACAAACAAACAATGTACTTAAATGGCCCATGTTGGCAGTCTTTAAGTGGGGGTACATGCAAACAGAAGTTCAAATTTCAACAAATACAGTATATCTCAATGTGGGTAGTTTTGATGCATGTTGATGTTTTAAAAACAGGAACAGAAAATTCAGATAATCAGCAGGAGACAAAACCGCCATCCACCAGCCCCGACCCTTTGCCTTTGCAGGTCACTGTATGTCACTCAGTCTGACTGAGGAATGTGGGAGAAAGCTGTTAAAACGCTTTGTTGGGAGCCACTGGGTCACATGAGGATACTTCCATCGTCAATCCAAAGCTGGAAATTCCTCAGAGACATGGTGCTGTACTGACGTAACATGGTCATGATGTCATTATCCATTCATATATCCACATTGCTGCCTCAGAGCAGTCCTCTGACAGCAAGAGGAACCCATAGACAAGAGGATGAGGCTCAGGATGACTGGAGTGATCACTACACAAGCTCCAACATAGATCTTACTGAAAGCTATAGTAGCTGGCATCTAAATACCAGCACACTTTTAAAAATATATGGTTTGTCTTTAATTTAGTAAGTAAATTAGGTGCTAATGCTTCAACTACTCCATCAACAACAAGATCTTGTAGGCTAATTATGCCAAATGTAATTTTGAGTACACAAAGACCCAAAGCTGCCTGTAATTGTTTCAGATCACAAATGTGCATTCAAATGTCACTGTTTTATAGCTGCATTCAAGCTGGCTGTGTTGCTGGCAAGCACACTGAAACAGCGCATTAGACAGTTCACTGACTGCATTGAAACTGTTTACTAAGTTAGTTTGTTACTATAAATAGGGGCCATCAGTGTTGAAAAAGGGGGAAACAGAAGTCTCTCTGTCCCAGCAGTGTTTTCTCTTGTGTTTGAGCAGCAGGGGAGTCTGGGGATCTGAACTCAGGCTAATTAGCTAATTCATCAGCCCTGAAGGGAATGACATGTGATTAAATCCAGTCATCAACAACCACTTTCCACGTAAGAGAAGTTATCATGAATAAATTTAGGAAACTCCCTATATGAGAAGTACACTTTAGTTTTTTTTAAATTGACAAAGTAAAAAAACAACAGAGAGTTGATTAGTACATTAAGCTAATAACTAGCTATACTAGGCCTACATTTACCCGAGTACTGCACCTAACAACAAATTTGAGGTACTTGTATATTAATTTAGTATTTTCGTTCCATTGTAGTTGATACTAGGCAAATATTGTACTTTTTACGCCACTATCCTACTTTTTTCCCTTTTACAGATTGCAGATTTTTCACTGAAAACACAAGTCTTATACAATAGTATGCTCTGAAATGGATTCAAGTACATAAAAGTAAATAAAGCCATTAACATTAGCTCCATTTCAACCACCTATTACAATGTAGCCTAGCCTATATAACAATACCACAATACTTTTAAAACTCTAAGTACATTTCGCTGACAATACTTTTACTTGGAAAATTTTGAATGCAGCACTTTTAGCTGTGGAGTACATTGTGGTATTGCTAATTAAATTCACGTAAAGAACTTAAAACCGCTGTATTTAAGTTGTATAGTGTATGCCAGCAATTAAAGATATTTTATTAACAGTAATTAAGCCTATACAGCTTGTTGCATGGGTTCTGGTTCAGGGCGGCATATAAACTGCAAATTGTCTAACAAGGAGAGCCCCCTAGTGCTCAAATAGGCCTACACGCACAGGAGGGTCCACACAGGGGAACTGAGACTCATTTTTATGACTTTTATAAACGTGCTCATAGTTTAAAATGAGAGAAACAGTTAGGCTACACTACTACTATAACTTAACTGGGTGAGTTGCTTTTTATGCCGTCACTCAAACAACACAACAGCTGCACACACCTGTGTAACCAAATATCACCACACACACGACTTGGACACACATGCCTAGCATAGCGGGTAAATAAAAATTATTTAAATTAGGACTAGCCTAGTCTATTTTAGGTCAATGTTATTCCTTTAACAAGATGTGTTACTGCTCAGCCACGCTAGCCGACAGTAAATACAGAGTTTAATGCTTTTAATTTTATGTTAAACGACTGTTTGTCTCAACATTGAACTGCCAAACAGGATCCTCCGCCGCTGCCATAGTCACCAAGTAACAAACTGCTGGGGACGGGTGATGAGCCAGGTTGTTTTTCATTGTGTTTGTTTTCTATAGATTTGAACTAAAACTGATTCAATAAATAATACTGAAAGATGGAGAATGAAAACACGCGGCCCATTTTCCCTTGGTAAGTGAAATAAAACGTCTTTCAGAGCCTATACTTCATTGTTATGTGACACAAAGACAGTAGGCTACAGTCGTTCCTTTAGTGTTTTGTAGCCTAGTGAATGGCTATACATCAGTATTTAGATCCTTTACCAAGCTAACTAAAAGCTTAAACTAAAATGTAAAAATACTCTAACGCTTGTAAAAAAAATCATGCATTCATAATGCTGCTTAAGTATTAAGCCTATTCATTAGCCTATGCAAAATGTCCCCTATCAGTATATTAGTGTAAATTAACTAGGTTAATTAAATTAAAACTAAGTACACTGGGTAGGCTACTTTTACTTTTAATACTTTTCCTGCTGATACCTTTTACACATATAAAATCTTAACAGTATTTTTACAGAGAGGTGCTGCTACTTTCACTTTTAAGTAAAAAATATACTTTTTCTGGTTGTATTGTTACCATGCATATCTTTATGTAAGCATTCATTTCAACAACTTTGGGAACTTAATGTCATCAGTTAACATTGCATTATAGGATTTTATAAACTGATTATTATTATGTTTTGTAAAATCTTAATCAGTTTCCCTCTGAAATGCAGTACAGTTTTGGTATTAAATCACATAAAAAGCAAATATTCAAGGAAAGTAGAAGTACCACTGATGTAAATGCTGCTTGACATATATAATAAAAGACAAGTATGTATCTACACATCTTTTACTTGAATATTTACAATAAATATATGAAATTGTTGTTATTACTTTCAACCTTTATGCTTGACCGACCTCTGTTTGCTCACCTGGACCAGTCTGAGGCCAGGTACAAGGACGGGAGTGAGGGAAGGTAATAAATACTAAATACAAAGGTGGAAGAAAAGGGAGAGACAGGAATAGATAAGACAAACATGTACAGAGTGCTATTTAAAACAGTCACTGAGCGGCTTCATTTAGACCTACAACATGATGTATTTCTTTGAGATGTATCTGGAGCCCCCACACATACTTTGGTTAAAGATTTAAATACCTTTGAGATGAACCTTGAATGCTCTGATATAACACCTCTCGTCAGCCTGCTGTTAAGAAGACAGGCAGAGTAGAAAAAGAGACTAGAATAACAAAAATACACTGCTAGTATTTTGACAAAATCAATTCTATCTTATATCGTATGCTTATAATTTTGAGACAGAATTAAGAACTGTCAAGTCAGAAGCATTATCAACAAAAATCAAATATGATAGACTGGGAACCTTAATGGAAAACATGGCTAGATAGGATTTTCTGATTTTGCCTGACAAATCAAGCTACTTCATAATTTTCATGCAAAAATCATTTAAAAACCCAATCTGGCTGAATAGTACTGCTTATAAATTTGTAACATTGCCCACAATGGGCTAATGCACCTAAAGATGTGAAAGGGATAGATATCTTGGTGTAAATGGTACAGCAGAGAAGAAGGTTCACACATTTAAATTGTCATTTCGCTGCAGCTCTGATCTGAAAAGATGATTGTGCGCGATCTGCCAGTCTTTTGCCAGTCCAGAACATTCTGTAAAAGTCTATTAATAGTTAAAGAAAAATCCTCAGCCTCCCTAACTTAACAAAACCTGCAAATGGTTTGTGTACAGTAGACCTGCAGCTACAACTTTATAAAGTTTAACTATTAGCAGAAAACACAGGCTTTCATTGCACATCATAACTTCATCTGGTGGAAAAGGAAGCACTTTAGACTACTTTGGTTTCTCTCAGGATGAAACAGTGACACTTGACCTGGGTGAAGACTGCACAGTGATGCTGCAAAATATGATATCACAAGGAACCATACAGTAGGCTTCAGTTTAGAGTGTTTAGAAAGATGTAGAAGAGTTTTCAAGAAGAAAAAAAAGGTTTTTATAGACACAAAGTGAACATCATGCACATAGCTATCCATCTATGGGATCCCAGCAGAATGAACCTAATTATGAAACAGGACACCTACTTAAATCTGAAACAATATGTAGAGACAACACATCCAAGTAGCCTGAATTATTATCAGGCCCTCGATAAAGAAAATAAATTGTCTTATCATCTCCTTTTTCATCAGAGATATGACAAACTGACTGATCTTCACTGAGCACAGGCTGAGTGTCCAACTGGCAAAACATAAAGGAGGATATAAAAAGACAACTCAGAGAGCAGCGTGCAAGCGGCTGAAACAGAGATGCACTTCCTGCTCAAATATAAAATTGCTCAAGCCCAGAAAAAAGTCTGCTTTGGCCAAAATTTAAAGTGAAAGGAGCTTTGTCCTTTAATTTAATCTACATTTGACAGTTTGCCAGTGGTGGACAGTACCTAAATACATTTACTAAAGTACAAATGAGAGGTATTTGTACTTTACTTAAATATTTTCTTTTCATGCCACTTTCTACTTCTCCGCTACATCTCAAAGGGAAATATTGTACTTTCTTTACTTAACTATGTTTATCTGTCAGCTTTAGTTACTAGTTACTTCACAAAGTAAGCTTTTTACACACAAAACAAGTTCAATTACAACTGAAATGATGATCTGATAGAAATGTAATTGGGAACTATTTTGATCATTTTTAAATTTACATTACATTTACATTTACTCATTTGGCAGACGCTTTTATCCAAAGCGACTTACATTTGAGGAACAACTTACAAGTATCAACAGAGCATCAAATACAGATCTACAACTGACAATACATACTAGTAAGAGAATTCTGCTTATCATGTTAGTATTTTTAAAAGTAGGTACTTTTGTAATTGACTCAAGTAGGAATTTAAAGACTTGTACTTTTAGTGGAGTAATATTTAGCAAGGGTATCTGTACTTTTAATCAAGTACAGGATTTGTGTACTTTCTCGACCACTGCAGTTTGCACAACACTCGCTGCAGAGATAAAAACAAGGATATTTAGTTGCTCTTTGTTTGCGCATTTTCCGTCACATTTGTATCTTATGGCTAATTGTAGTAACTGTTGAAACATATTTGTAAAACAGCGTGTGACTGATGGAAACACATTATTCCTACAGAGACTATAACTGTGGTGCTCTGCAGCAACAATGCAGTGACCTCCATTTTTCCATCAGCCATTTTGTTTCACAAAAGCTCAACTCATATTTCAAATAGCTGAAACCGGTTCATGAGATTAGTAAAGTTCTTATTTTTTAATCAATCCTCAGGTACAAAGAGAGAATGCAGACCAAGTATCTGAAAACCCCAACAAGCAAGACTTCCTCGGTTGGCAGTTTTGTAAATGTGAGGCTTGATGACTTCAGTGACTGCTCATCATTCATATCAAGGGCCCAGGGAGGTGTCACACCGGTCATTTTCCATGGCACTCCAAATCACGACTCCAGCCAAAAGCCTAGAAAGTGCATCTTTAAGGAGCACGCTTGCTTCTCAAAGCAGATGACCCAAAAGCAGATTCGCAGAGAATATGTGGCTGCCATGGAGGAAAGACTCAAACAGCATCCTCTCGCTATGTTCCCACACTATAAAGCTCACATGAAACCAGAGGTAAGTGGAGGTGACAGCAGTCTGGACTACCAAGCTTACATCAGCCAGCACAATGAGGCCAGTATGAATAGTTTAGAGAATGCAGATGGATGAATCAGAGCCGGAATGAAGCAGGACATCATGTTTATCCATTTAATACAAGGACAAACTGTATAAAAAAGGTTAGAATGTAGTTAAATGGTCTTCATTTCTCTCCAGTTATTTGATAAGGTGGTATCTGTGCTGGAGCCCGACATGTGCCAAAACAGTTCCTCTGCACTCCCTACTCCTACAGGAAACTATGCGGAGGAGGTAGATGAGAAAAACTGTACAGAGCCAAGTAAGAAAGAAGTGGAAAGAGCAAAACACAAAATGTCTGCCAATAAAATGCAAGTACACTTGCAATTTGATGATTAATAGCATTAATATAATCTAAATTTGATCCATTGTTCACTTACCTGATTATGGAAAATATACATTACTTCTCAACTCAATTTTTCAGATCAAATCCAAGTCCCAGAAACCCTTATATGCTACAAATGAATGGAAATGGTATCAAGAAAGGCTGGAAAGTGAATCAACTGGGAACAAATGAGGACATGAAAGTAGCTGTCAAACTTTCCCAAAAATGGTTTGCCTCTCCGGTAAGAGCATGCGTGCCAGTTTAAGAGAGCGAAAAAGATTAACTTGAATGTTAAATGTTTGTCAGACCTTACACGAGGCTGGAACTTATGTTTGACTCTTGCAGAATGAAGAGATGTCATGAAGTCACTGAAGTCACTGAATCTGCCATACTGGGCAGTTTTGACATTCAAGACTCTTCATGACCAACAGTTTCTCATGCCACAAACCGCAGGACAGTTACATTTCAAAGGCCTCTGAGCCAAATGAAGTACAAAATGAATAAAGTTCACCAAATCTAAAGCCCACAAATAGTAGTAAAATATCATTTTTGATGGCTGCTGGTGACTGAACCCCATAACTTGGAAGAAAATTGCACAGATCAACCACTACAAGACCCAGGCGACATGTCCAAGAGAAGCTGGACTTTGATATCCAAAACAAGTGATATGATCAGGACAACCTTCTGCCACCAAATCTCCTGACAATTCATGGCCCTTTCCCATCTATTAACCCTGTGAAACAGGTGGTTTGTTGACAGAATGAGGAGCTGAAACAGATGTATGTAACCTTAGATGTCAGGAGTTATGTAATCTACAATGGACCACGAAGGCCAAGGCTATGAGCGAAGACTATGCATTTAGAGGAGGGGTTTCAAAAGACCAGTGTACAAGTTTCACAGCATGTGTATACAGGAAATGCTCTTGAAAAGCTCTGAACAAAGAAGAGCAAAAGGAGAAGAGTATCTGAAAGAGGTCACTTGTTCTCGCTGCAGTTTCTGAATAATCTCTTTTCTGAAGAAGAAAAAGTAACTCAAGAGAGTTTTTGCATAGAAGGAACCTTGGATAAGTGCATAAGTGTGTAAAGTTGTATGTTTACTGGGTCCATAAAAGTTAACCTGAAGAGCCAATGTAGACGTTGCATGAGTGATTCCTCCCTATTGTGTGCAGTATGCAAAATATCAATTTACTGTATTTGAATTTGACATAGTTCTTGGTGAAACAACAACTCAAACACATATTCAAAAATACGTCTTTATTTAAACAATAAATTACATGAAATACACCTGATTAGTGATTTTTTAAATTTTTTTTACAAAACCATCCTTTGACAACTTCATCTGGGGAGCCTTTCAAAATAAAAAAGGAGCTTTCTGAAAGACAAAACATGTGAAGTAATTAAATAAATTGGTAATGGATTTACAGCGATTTACATAATTTTATGAAAACTATGAAGTTTGTGAGCTGCTGAAGGACACAAGGGAACGTCTGTTGTTGAAACGGATTGCCCCATTACATTCTCGGGCAACTGTCTGTCTTATCATTTGTTATTATTCCACTGTTAGTATTTGACTTTTGCTTGTTATTCAGCTTTCCCTCTCAGTTTATATACCAGTATGATATAGTAATATACAGCTGATACAGTATCTTTAACTCATTAAGACCTCTTCTAATCACTGCACACAGAAGATGTTTTTCTGGGATAGCTTTTTTACCTCTACCACAAAGT
Source organism: Lepomis macrochirus (assembly GCA_024633595.2). Taxonomy (NCBI): domain Eukaryota; kingdom Metazoa; phylum Chordata; class Actinopteri; order Centrarchiformes; family Centrarchidae; genus Lepomis; species Lepomis macrochirus. The sequence goes on along the minus strand of JALXJV020000005.1, from coordinate 13,355,917 downwards.
AATGTTAACTGTTTCGTTAAATAATCCTGATAAAATACAATCTATTACACCGTGTCCAGAGAGATATGATAAACTGTGTATATGTGATTTACAACATTAACAACTTACTTATGAGAGGAGCCAGCCTCGGGTCTGTTGTGTCGTGTCGTGTCGGTCACTCTTGGCTGTTTGGGTTGGAGGTCAGGAGCGAGTGGACGGGTGACCTGCGGCCCAGTGAGAGCAGCTGTGGGGAGGACGTGTACCTCGCTGCAGTTGATATAACGCAGCCTAGAAAAGTCATCATGTATATGTTACAGAATAAAATACTGATATTGACCACAAAAAAAAATCACAATTTATTGTAATTAGCTGATCTTTGTTATGTAAGGCCACAACTAATGATTAATCTGTTAATCATTTTCTCTTTTAACTGTTTGCACTATAAAAAGTTTCACAGAGTCTAAACGATGGCTTCAAATTGCTTGTTTTTCCCGGCCAACAAATCTCAAGTAAAATATACTTTCAATGACATAAAACAGAGAAAAGCAGGAAATACTTGAGATTAAAAATTTAATTAATGTTTCAATCTTGTGTTGTGTAGCAGATGAGCACTGCATTTGTTACGGGAGTAACAAGAAACTCCCTGAAATATTTTTTAGTGAAATGGCAACTTTATGTTGGATGAAAATGACAGAGTAGATATGAAAACTCACTCTCACTGAAGGATTTGTTGATTGTTTTCCTGTTGAGCTCAGCTGTCTTCAGGAAAAGTGGCTCGCTGTATGCACAAACAGACACTCATTACATCACATTACACAGCCTGCAGCAATTTGCGGCGCCTTGCATGTTGCATGAGGGAGTAAAAGGTCAGGTGGGTCGATGGTGTGACCATCTTGCAGCCTCATGGCAAGTAATGCTCAAAGCAACCGAACATAAACAGAGTTGGTCAGGTTTGGGTGCGCTCCCTACCTGCCGCAGGTTTTTCTTCTAAATCTGGAGCCAGCTTTTACTTCTTCAGCCTTGTCAGCGTTGCTGTAGGAGTCAGGGGGATATTAAAATAAAGGGTGAGACTTTACACAAGAACATATCGCATTCCAGGAGTCTTTAACAGATAACTGAGACACTGAGGAATCTTTAAACAAGGACAACAACTTGTTTATTCTTTTAATAGTGTATTACAGCACAAGCAGTAAAACACCGTGTGGTAAATGAAGGCCCTCATGTATGGATGCCTCCTCCTCCTCTCCACTGACTTCCTGCTCACTTAGTAGCATCACATGATTTTCATATGCACCCTAAGCTAGCCTAAGAACGAAGCTAATCCTTGCAGTGTGTGTGAACAGAGCCAGACGTACAATGTGGTTCGATGCACTCTCTCCGGTGCAGACCTCCTCCTGCTGCCGGGAGCGGCACTGGTGTCTGTGTGTGGTCTGCAGTTCTCCGAAATCACTCCTCGCAGCTCTCTGACGAGAGACCTGAGCTCCCGGACGGGGCTCTCCTGCTGCCTCTTTGACTTCAGCAGCCAGAGGAGGAGAGCAAGGCAAGGTCAATGAGCTGCTGCGGTGATGCCAATATCATATATTGTTGCTGGTCTGATTAGTTTGCATTTGAACAGAGGAACTACAGACAACAGGACAATCTCACAAAATCACTTTCTGTGACAACAAGATCTGTTATTATGCAGTAATAACACAAAACTCTGTATTAGCACCGTGGCTGTATAAGACGGTATTTCACTGCTGTGTTGGAATGATTTACAGTAAGCTTTCCGTCCTTGCCACAGGAATGTAAAACTACGTATGCTTTTGACTTTAAAGCACAGCAGAAGTGCTGAGCTTCTGTCTGTGTAGCAAATAAACAATGATTCACACATGCACTTGATGGGCTGGGACCGTAGGAGAATGAAGGGAGTTCCTGACTGTACCGTAATCTGGGTGTTGGAGGCGTGCTGGGAAGAGGGTGGAGCGGTGAGACCAGCTGTTGATGGGAAGTCCAGGTCAAGTGGAGGTACGTTCAGAGCTGTGTGCAAAGTTTGACCTTGGAGCTCCTCCAGAGGAGATACAATTTGTTATAAGTCAAGTTTTGTTGGAGGGTGCTCAGTTCCCATTAAAACCGAAAGTCAGAGAGTCTGACTAGATCAAGACATTCTGATCAAACATGCATGGTGACGAGAGAACAGCCTTGCATAAAGCATTAACATTAAATACTGTTACATATAAGTATGCTGTGTATAGGGTGAATACGTCATATTCACTGTTACAAAAAGACTCTTTGTATGTAACCAACTCTACCTTCAAGTCCAGGGCATGTTGGAGTTTGAGACGGAAAAAAGTCCTGTTCCTGCAGCTGGATGAAATCTTGACAGTCTGCAAATCTCTCTGACATCTTTGGGAATATACATATGAAACAGTAACAAAGTTATGGATACAAACAGAGACATAAAAGGACTGATGAGGTGTTTTCTTTTTTACTTGTTTTCTCCAGAGATAATAGATGTTTAGGGGAAAAGTGACACCAAAACTTGGAAATTGAAATGATAGTAACCCTTTCTGTCTTAAAACAGAAACAAACAGAGGGTTTGCATATTACACATGAGCCCATGTGTAATACTTTTTCTGACCGTATATTATTTTAAATAATTATGTTTTGGACATTTTATGCCTTTATTAAGGTCTTGAAGAGTATTGACAATGAGCAAATCTCACAAACTGGTGACACTGCTGTTCATGGTCAGCAACGACCATGCACTTTTAAGACTTTATATTTTATTACAAATTTTTTCATTGTTCATTATTCTTCAACAAAAATTGATGTGTAATGTCTTGGCCTGAAACTCTCTATAAGTCATGACCAGAATAAAGTGTAAATGAGCACCACCTTGTGAAGGATCGCCTCCAGCTGGCTGATCCGGTCCCTTAACTGTTTATCTTTAGAGCGAATGGCCTCCAGCTCACTGCCAAGCTGTCGCTTCTCCTCCCTTACGAGGGTAAGCTGCTGGAGCTGACGCAGGTGTTCCAGGCTCTGGTATCGCTTCTCCTGGACAGGACGGGGGAGAGTCGATAAGGACAATGGAACAAATGTTGCTAAATCTATCATTTTGTGGGACTGGGAAAACTTGTCTCATTCGACCAATTTGAAATGTCCAAGAAAAAAACTATAACTCTTAAAACTCTTGATTAGAAATTACTTATAATGTTAATTTTATACTGACTTGATTTATAAAAACTCTACTTCTGACTGACAGTAGCAGCCATGTTCCTCCTGTTCATTTTTTTGGATAACAAAAAGTGAAGGAGCATGAATGAAAAGTAAAATTAAAATAGTACTAGAGAGAAAGGTAAAGCAAGGAAAGTATTAGTTAGTAACATAAACTGCTCTTGTTTAACTACACAAACACTGGTGCATTAAGTTTTTCACCTGCTGAAGCTTCTCTATGGTCTCCTCTAAATGTTGGATTTTGCCCTGCAGAAAGTCAATCTCCTCTCTCCTGGCAGTGATCTTCCTCTGCATGTCCATGGCTACATGGAGGCCTGAGATGGAGACAAACCCGCAACACAAAGCGACACAAACACAGATAGACAGAAAGAGGGCAGGAAGATGATCAAGTGAGAACGAATATCATGCAAATAATATATCAAGAACATGAATCACGGAGCTTTAATCTTGGTCAGACTGCACATATAGTTACACAGATGATATCTCTCAGACTGGAAGGAGGGGGATATACTATATAATTTTTTTCTGTGCAAGAGTTTGTCTGCTTTCCTAGATTTCATTACGATCCAAAGTAAATCACTTTTATCTGCCCACTTGATCACAGATTGCATCTGAGGAGCTTCCTCAGATGTGTCTTTGTACATGAAATCTTTTCATTAAGTCTCAGCTTAAATTATCTAACCGTGTCCATCAGCTCCTTCCAGGGTCCTCAGGGTGCTCCTGGCGTGGTCCAGCTCGTCATGGGCGATCCTTAGATGGCTCTGAAGCTTCAGCACCACACCCTCATGCTCCTCGTTCTTACAGCTGTGCAGCTGCTGCAGCTCTTTGTGCTCCTCTGAAATCGTGCCCACACAAACACATGCATTAAATCCACCGCAAGAAACACACTTAACACATACAGTAAGTAAAACACACAACAAAAGAAGGGCTTGGTTGACAGTGAAAACATACCAAACATGGTTCTTTGTTTTTTTTTAACACAGCAGGACAAGAAGATCACATAACCATAGTTTTGTTTATATGATGGATATTCAAATTCTGTGTGGTGATGCACATTCAGTAAAGCTCAGCTCACTAGTGAGGGTGAGTAACTGCACACGCTGTAGCTCCAGTTGGGTGGTGAGCTGCTGTTTCTCCAGAGTTTCTTCCCTGACACGGTGATTTTGTTCAGCCACAGAGGCCTGTAGCTGCCGCCTCTCGTGCTCTGCAGCAGCCAGGTCTGACTTGTGCTGGTCTAACTCAGCCTAATCGGCATATGGTACAAGAGAAGGGACGAGAGACAAAGAGCAGGAGGTAAGTCATGATGTAGGTGGGGCATGAGAGTGAATTAAAAAATAAAGGAATTTAATAAATAAAATCTGAATGTTTGATAAGTAAAAGTTTGCCTTCAGTGATCTAATTATTTACATTTTCTGCCATACGCCTGACCTTGAGCTGCTGACTCTCCAGCTTGTGCTGGTTTAGCTGGTTGCTGAGGAGGCTGTTTTCCTGGTGAAGGTCGTCAATGGTGCGTCTGTGCTCCACTATCATCAAGGTGCTGCTCTCCACCTGCAACCTGAGAATATCCATCATCTTCTCACCTTCATCCAGCTTCCGCCTCAGCGTCTCTCCTTCTGCATGCAGTGTCTGGCACCTTCTCTGGGCCTCTTCAAACTTGACAAGATGCTGGAAAATTCAGTTAAGCTTAATTTCAATGTGCTATCAAAATGGACAAATGATTACAGGATCGGGGTGTACATTAAATCTAAATGGTGTGTTTCAAAAACCTATTATTTGTGATACATGATCTGTTGTTTATTACATGATGGGCTTCTTGCTCCCTGAGCTGGAGTTCCTTGTTTTTCTCCTCCAGGAGTTCCTGGGATTTCCTCCCCTCCTGGACCTTCAGTTCCAGTAGTCCCTGTAGGCAGGTCTTCTCCTCCCCACCTCGGCGGAGCTGCTCCATGGCCACCTCCAGTCGTCCTCTCAGGGCCTTTATGTCCTCCTGCAGCTCACACTGCTGCTGCTTACTGCACCTCTAGAGGATAAAGCAGGAGGCATACTGACTATTTAAAAAAAGGAATAATCCTTTTGACAGTATGAAGAAATGATGGGAGAGAAACTGGCTTGACGTGTTTTTGTATGGATGACTGACCAAGCATGTTTTGAATCCTTCCTCCTGTTACACTAGAAGTAACACCTCACTGGACACACTCACATGGAGACACAGTGTAGTGATTCAAAAGGTAACATTGCCACCGGAATTAATAGGTGTACTGTAGGTACTTCAGAACAAGGACATGAGCCACTTAAAATGTACAAGGATTGAGTGATCAACAGGAATCCAGGGCTACTCGTGGGATCTGGCAAGTTTTTGTGTTTTTATTGGAAATGTGTAGATCCACATTCACTTGCAGTTCAGTTCCTACACTACCCAATCCTAATGTCAATGTGCACATGAGGGTTGGAGGATATAGACTACTACTGCCTACTAGCGGACTTTTCTGGACTATTGTCAGAATCATCAGCATCAGTTTGTGCAGCATCAATAACTGCACTAGAACGGACAATATGGGCCTTCACTTGTTGGTAGCCTGTAACAAACCAAGACACCAGCTAACTAACAGCTGCGGCTTCATACAAAGTTCATTGGATTTCCAAGCTCATATGGCCTCACAGAAAAGATGAACCAATCCTTAACGTACAATGGCCATATCCAGGACCTGTCCCTAAACCCTAGCCTTTAGCCTGTTGGCATTAAAGAAAAGCCTAAAGGGTCAAATAGACAAAATGTTATTTGTCATTTACATTTTCTCTGCTAAAATAAGTAACAAAATGATTGCCCAATGATGCAGAAGGCCTCACTGAGAACACATGTATAGTGGACAGGAAGTCAAGAAGTCAGTAAACGTTTGGCAATCGTCTCTGACTATTCCCACCAGCTCCTTAAGCTGTTTCACCAACAGATCACACACCTCCAGCTCTTTACTCCATCACAATTAGGCCACTTCAGTTTCCACTTTAATGTGCACATTCATCTATATGAAGGATATATGTAGGATAACAACAGAGAGAGAGACAATGCTGGTTTCACATTGATGGTGCAGCACCTTAAGTTGGTCAAGCTGGGACTGAAGCTCCTCTGAGTGTTGTAAAGATTGCTCTCTCTGTCTTTGTGCATCCACCAGCTGGGACTGAGCCTGGATGAGCTGCTGCTCCAGGCAACAAACCTGCAATGTCACAAATCATATTCACAAACCAAATAAAAAAACACATTATAGTTTTCATTCTTACAGGTTTATCAGTGTTGCTTCTTCACATTTAATACATTCATAAACATAGTTGAAATATAAGTAAGACCAGCATATTCCTGTTAGGTTTACATCGGGGCTTTTGGGTTTGTCTAACTTCCAAGCCACTATGGTCTGTTTGCTCACAGAATGAATGTTCCTTCCTTACCTTATCCTTATTACTGGAGAGGGTTGACTCAAATTCAGTGACCTGACGCTGGTGCTGTGAAGTCTGTCTCTCTGCAAATTTCCTGGGCATAGAGATTACATATATATAACATACGTACAAACATTAATTCAGAAATTCAACATTGTCTGATGGTCTTATCCTGCAAACACTGTTGGATAAAACAGGTTCAAAATAATTTGGGAATAACGCTTACTTCAGTAGCTCCAACTTGGCACTTAAACTGACGCTGTTGTTTTTTGATGAGCTTAGTTTGTCAGTCAATAGTGCCATCTCCTGGCCAAGGTTTGAAATCAGGTCTTCCATTCTAGGACAAAGCAATGTGTTATTAATAAGAGTTATTAATAACCCTGTTATGGCAGACATATCCTTTTTTTACTTTACGCATGATATACAATGGAGAGCAGCAGTAAGTGACAAGCAAGTAATACAAAAAATGGAGCTCTGTTGACTGACAAGAACTTAATTTGGCTGTGAGTTGCTGTTGTGGTCCATTGTCAAACAAAGAAAGTTCTGCCTGTAACACTGAAGTGACTGGTGCTTGATGATGAATGATGGTTAACTGGTGTTAATTGCTAGGATATGTAGGAAAACCAGTTATCATGGTAACCCCATGATAACTTGTTTTCCTACATATCCTTTTTTAAGCAATGAACTTGATCCACATATAGTTGATGCACACTCAATATAAAAAACACCTCTTATGATTTTAATATGTAAACATTAAAATATGGAATCGCAATTAACTATGATGTTAATTTTTGATTAATCTGACAATTTCTTTCGTTAGCTTTAGTTTAGTCTCTAAAATGTCAAACAATCCTGAAAAATGCAGTTTATGATTTATAACGTGACTTCAAATTTCTTTTGTGTGTGCTTCTATAATGTATGACCAAGTAAGCAGCAAATCCTCACTTTTAAGAAGCGGAAACCTGAAAGCATACTTGGCTGTAATGATTAATCGATTATTGAAATAGTTGCTAATTAATTTTCTGTTTCTAATGACTGCATCTCTACATTAAATTACCTTTCTTTTCGCTTATTTATTCCAATGCACTCTTCACTACCCAGATGTTCTAGTGACTGCCATCAAACAGATGAAAAAAACAATCAGACAAAATAGGAGAAAAAGTCAAAGTCCAAAATACACCGAACGTGATCCATAACTGACTTCTAGTACTTACCAAAAAAGGTCTCTCCTGTAGCTTCTCTGTCTCATCGAGAAAATTCTCAGTTAACTCGGCAGACAGGAAAAGCTGTCTTCTACTAGCGGCAACGTTTGGACTGGTGGTGGAGTTGTGTCCACATTGTTTCTCATGAGATAACAGTGAAGAGTACATCTCCTTTATGTTTCGTTCCAATGTCTCTACTTTCCTGTTAAGCACCAACGCCTCATCCTCCGTCTCCTGCAGCTTCTGGTCCCCGGCCCTTTTGATGTTTTGGAGCTCCTCCAACATGCAGAGCATCTTTTCCATCTGAATGACGTGTTTCTGCGAATCCTTCAATCTGCAAATAAAAAAGATCTGTAGGTCAAAGTGAACATTTTCATTATAGAAGTAAAATTTTCTCAGTGTGTTCACCTGAGGTCAGACAGGATGTCCTTCTCCATCTGGACTCCATGCAACTTAGTCTGCAGGTTCACGATGGCTCTGTCAACACTGAATGTCTCTTGTTCAGGCTGAGCATGTGACTATGTTTGAGAGGGTAAAATACTACATTACATAGAGAAGTCATCACCAGTTGAATCATTTAGAGAGCACCAAACTAATAAATTTATGTTTGAAATAAAAGTAGGAACCATGTTGAGCTGCAAGCCAGACAGCTGTTGCAGACAGTCATCGATTGCATTCTCCAACACCTCCTTTCCAGGAGAGATGTCTTTTTGGGCCACCCCTTGGTTTAAACTATCCAGATCACAGACCAGAGGCTGATTCACTGCCTGCTGGTGGGTTGAAAGAATGGTGCAATCCCTAGTTGAATTGCCTGTCAAAAGAGCAAAGGACGTGTTGACTGTGTTGTTAAAGTTAGGGATTGGTGAAACATGTCTTTGTGCAATAGTTACAGCTGGGCTTCTGCTTGTCTTGAATTATTTTTAAAGATATGTTTCTAAAGTGATTTTCCCCTACACATCTAGTCCAGTGATTTAGATAAATCTTTTTACAAAATCAAATCACATAGATAATTGAGATGAACCTTCAGCTTTACCACTCGGGGTGGTTTTCCATCTTTGTGTCACAACGTGGGTGCTATACTACAGCACAATATCAGTTTGTCAGAAGTGACATCATTTCTCACGTTAATTATCTCAAATGCCAGATATTGGCCTGATTATTCAGCCGACCAATTACTTTACACATTGTTTTTTTCATCGGTCTGGCTACTGACGCTGGTGGTACTCACAGACAATAGACCTGTGGTTGTGGCAGCTTTGTCCAGGTGGGCTGTTGATGCCATACGTACAGCCAAATCTCTCCAAGGTCAGTTTAGTTGCATGTTCCACCTCTTCCTGAAGCCTCTGGGTTTCCTTGGTGCGTCTGTCAAGCTCCTCACTGTAGAAAAAATGTAATTAGGAGGAATGCATGGTATAATTTATAGTGATGTCATAGCACCATGGAACAGCCTTCCTTTAAAAATCAAGTAGACAAAAACAAGAGGGACATTCAGAGGTCAGAGCATTGCTTACAGTTTGAATGGTGTAGTCTGGATGTTATTTTGGTTTCATTTGGATTCTATTGTTTATTCTCTGTTACAAGTTGTGTGTGTGTCTTTCTGTTTGTATACATGTATAGGTATTTAATAATATGTTCTCAAGTAACTGTATATATTGTGTTTTTTTCTTGTGTTCTATGTGTGTGTAGTTTGAAGGGACTACAACTTACATTTAACTGTGCAACCCTGTGATGTAAAATGACATATAAATGAACCTTGACCTTAATAACTTGGGACCTTATTTGTTCTCAATTCAACATGCTATCCTTTGGATTGTTGTGTTGTGTAGACACATTAATAAAAAATGAAATAAAATTTTAAAAAAATCTTGAGTTAAAGCAGTGGCTGCTCATTGAGTTGAGTTTTAGCTTAAATGAGTAAATGAATTGATTGTTACAAACATTTTGGCATCACGTGCAGACCTCCTTGTGAGTTTTAGCAAGTTACCTCAATTCATCCAGTGTCAGGCTGTTAAATCTCAGCCGAGGAGAGGTGTCATGTATCGCTGTAAAGAAAGACCAACAAATGACTCTAGGAACTGAAGAATTCAATATTAAGTCAACAAAACTGTCCGCTTAGTTAGTTAGCTAACAGATACCCCTAATGTTACCTTAGCTTAGCTTACCAGTTGTTTCTGCTGCTGCTGCTGCTGCTTGTGTTTGTCTTGTGTGTTTCGATGGAGATTCAACTTGCAAACCGTGATTATTGCTGGAAAGCTCCACACTCCGAGGGTCGGAGGGTTGAAACCCCGATGACATCTCTGTTCACATTAGTAATCAAGCTGTTGGTCTAGCTAACTATTAGTGCCAGGTTAGCTAAATTCAGTAGCGTGCAAGTAAACTGTCGTTAGTTTCATCACCATGGAAACAGCATCCGTGGCTAATTCCTAGCTAGCGTTATGCTATAAATATTTTGGTGTATTTTGGCGCTAATACTTAACATACTTAACATTGTCTGATCTGATATGTTAGTCGAGCATTTGGTTGAGTAAAGCAGACACCAAAATGAGAGCAAAATTAATGTTAGCGCCAACACTTTGAAACAATCAACATCCGCTGTCTTCCTACATTTTATTATGACGTAACGCCGAAGGCGTTTCCAGTGGTGCATGATGGTCTTTGTCGTTTACAAGTATATCAGCGGTTGTTTGTTAATTCAGGGCGGACCCTCTTTTTTTGGCAGGGAACAAGGATCTTGTTTTTATCATTTTCCGCCCATCATCAGAATCAAAATGCAAACATGAAGGACTGAGACGTATAGCTAAGTTGCAGCGCTGTTATTTTCCTGCACGTCGGCGGCTTCTGGGCAAGGTAAGACGACGGGTTGTTGATTTTCACTAGCACGAAAGCTAAGATATCTTACATTGCCGTTATGTGGGTTTGTGACGCCTTCAGGTTTTTGGGCATTTATGGATGTTGTTGTTTTACCTTAACTTCTTGTTTTAAAGTTAACCCTCTGAATCTATTAATTCGACTTCTTCTGAAATGTGTATTAGCGTTCCTGTCATGATTGATTACGTGACCTAACGTTAGTTTCTCTTGGTTAACGTTAGTAGACATTTAGCTCATGTAAACATTAACTTTGATTTTCTACTTAATTATTTTACGTAATCACATTTCTTTTACACAGCATTCTCATTAACCAGTTTAGAATATTTTAACAACAGTGTTATGATCAAATAAGATCAGGAATGTGTAGGGTTTTGGCGTTAGAGGGGTCTTCCAGTGATAGATGACACCTAGTAGGTGTGGTCTAGGAGACGACATAATGCCCTCTTCTCCTCACTCGTAACCCTCGTAGGGACCACAGTTGTTTCCCTGCGCCATACTACTGTTGATTTTCTCACAGTGATTGCGAGTCAGAAACACTGAAATATGTTGTTTTCCAGGATGAGGAATCTTCAAGCCATTGACAGCTTGCTCTTGAAAGAGCTGAAGTCATGTTGTGCGAAAGAGTGCAACTTTCTTCCCAGAGAGACTGGCCTGAAGCTGATGGAGTCTGCTTCCACAGAGGTAACCCACTGACCCAATTTTATATTTTTGGCTGTCTGTGCAGGCATGTGGGTTTTCTAAAAATATATGCTATTTCCACTGATGTTTATCTGTCTATATAATGGTGCATTTTCAGAATCACAGTGGAGTGTCTGCTAAATGCAGAGACACCAGAGTGGAGGAACTGTGGGGCCTGACCAGTTTCTTTGGCTACAGCACCCAAACCTTTGTTCAAGCTGTCAATTTGCTTGACAGATTCCTCACAATTATGAAGGTAGGAATTTAACAAAGAATTTAATGTGTTGTTTTAAGCTACAATATGAATCTGTGTACTGTTTCGATTTTTCACCCAGTCTATGTCTTTAATGTACTTTCTTATCACTTTTGAACCACGGGTAAGAAGAAAGCGCAACAACAATAACCTTGTTTGACCTTCGATCATGGGATGTTGACTCTCTCTTCTCGCTGTTGTGTTATCATGACAGGTGCAGCCCAAACACTTGCCCTGTATTGGAGTTTGCTGTCTTCACATTTCAGCCAAAATGGTCGAGGAAGAGAGCAATGTCTCACCCACCCATGAACTCATTCGCATCAGCCAAAGCAAATTCACTGTGTCAGACCTCAGTCGTATGGAGAAGATCATCTCTGAGAAACTGGGTGTGAAGCCCGAAGTAGTGACAGCCTTAACCTTTCTACATCTCTACTACTCAGCCTTCACAACCCTGTCTGCTGGAAGGTAAACTTTTTTTTTTCTTGCTCACGTTTATTGTTATCACTGATGCATTGCTCCAGTTTGAATGGAGGTGGTCAAATAGAGTCTGCTTTATGAGGTTTGTACTGGAGGATCACATTAGGATTCCCTCTATATTTTAAGGGAGGAGATCCCAAGCATTGGGAGACTGGAAGCCCAGCTAAAAGCCTGCTTATGCCAGCTTGTTTTCTCTAAAGCAAAAGTAAGGATTGTTCTCAGGCGACCATTTCACAGCATAGCACCATTCCTTTTGAGTGCTGGTACTTATTCAGCTGCTCTTTTTCTTGTTTGCAGCCATCAGTACTGGCACTGTCCCTAATTGCCCAGGAGTTTGAGGCCCTCCGGTCAAACACCTTGTTGAAGATTGTGCAGCAATTCCAAAGACATCTTAAGGTATGAAAAGAGTATGCCTGCAACTGATTATTTTCTCCATCCATCAATATTGTTTGCTCTTAAGTCTTTTATATGGCTAATGTGCTAAAGTTTTATTTCTTTTCATCTCTAGTTCCAGCATTTCTTATGTTTCTTTTCTTTGTATTATAAATACTTGTGTTGAAACTGCACAAGGTGCCATGACGGCATCACAGCCTGACCACGTGTATATAGTACGTGTGAAAACACTTTACTTGTTGAGGACATCATATTTGAAGGCTATTTCTACCTGCAGCCTCTCAAATGTTTCCTGTTTGTCTTCTTTGCAGATCAGCGACAGCGAGCTGCTCCACTGGAAGGAACTTGTGGCCAAGTGCATGACTGAATACCGCTCAAGCGAATGTAGCAAACCAGACAACAAAAAGCTTGTTTGGATCGTGTCCAGGAGAACAGCACAGAATCTCCAGGCCAATCACTTCAGTGTACCTGGTCTGCCAACTATTCCAGAGGGGAGCTGGGGCGACAGCGAGAGGTTAATAGTCCAGTATTTCCTTTTCCTTCATTCAGCAGTTCGTCTGACTGAATATATGCTGTGCTGTGATAGTGAGATATTAACAAAGTGGTCATTCCTGAATGGAGTTCCTGAATTCCTGAATTGAATCCTCCAATTCTCGAGTCAGACAAATCACATCTGCTAACAGTAATTAAAAAATAAAAAGTTCCATTTTGGAGTTGAACTGGATCCATGGTGGTTAAATGTGGTGGTTAAATGTGCACTGGAGAAGATAGTCTTACCAGCCTAAGCCTTCATATTTATATATTTCAATATATCACTCTGACCATGAAAAGAGTGTAGTATGTCCATCACAGTTTCCCAGAACCCAAGTTGACGTCTTCACATGTCTTATTTTGTCCGATGAGCAGTCCAATAAACAGATATGTTCAATTTACATTTATACAAAACAGTGAAAAGCAGCTGTTGTCATGTCTGAGAAGCTGGAACCAGTGAATGTTTGATATTTGTGCTTGATATTTTACCCCCAGTGTGAGTCAAGCGCCACACTTCCTGCTTGCAACAGGCTTTCTGTCCATTTTTTTCATTTTTCATTTTTTAAAGATAGTAGCAAGTGATGTCCAATTGAATCTATCAGATATTTTTAATTAACTGCCGCTCAGGCTGTACTCACAGGTTGTACTACACTAATTAAGCTGCCTCTTTTGTGTTTCTTTCTTCTCAACAAACAAAAGGTGATTAAACATATTTGAGTTGTAGTTATTTTAGCTGTTAGTTACTTACATGTGTTGAAAGATAAACCTATTGTGATGAAACAAGGGTTTTGAACACAAATTGCTCATACAACAGCAGTAGAAGAGTGTAGTAATAAGACAATAGTCCATGATTATGTGAGAGTGGATTATACACAACATTGAGTAATAATGGCCTCATCTTCTCTCGTAGTGAGGACTCCTGTGAGGACATGAGTTGTGGAGAAGACAGCCCGTGGGGCTCGCCAGGAAGTGACGGCGAAGGAGCCTTCTTCCCCTCTGCCTTTCTCAACGGCACAAAGTGAGGTGTCCTCGTTGTGCAGTACCGACGGATGTGTATTTGTCCCCTGAACTGTAATTGATTTAAGGTGGTCACCGTGTTTCAGAACAAACCTGTGTTTCACTTGCCAAACCGTGTGCAACCTAGGTGTGCCAAGTGATTCATTAAGTGCCTGTGTTAATTCAGTTTACCGTCTCTTTCTTTAATATTAAAAAAACCAACATATCTTAATAATGCAAAATGGAAAATTGCAATATCTTGGCAGCTTGATGGCAATACATCTGAATGTCTTTTTCCAAGATGTTCTCTTGTTTCTTTGTGTCCGAACTCGACACATTCCAAGAAAAATAGCGAAGCACAAAGGAGAATTTATGGATGTCAGTCATGAGGTACACTCACTGTTGAATACCAGCTAACATACTAGCACATCCTCAATCTTTTATTTTTATTTTTTATACTCAATGCCACACATATTTACAGTATTCTGCAATTGTTTGATAAACACAATGTGACATATATGACATTGTAGTGTGAAAATACCAGACTGTATATGCATGGATACATTGAAATTTGTGATTACAAATGGATGTTGTTCATGTTTCAAAGATAAGCTTACTGTAAAACTTTTTTAAAAATGTACATAACCTGTAAAAAATAAGAAAAACCTGTATGTTTTGTGAATGCTACATAATGTTTGTTGTATTTGGATATAATGTGGATTATGTTGGAAGAGTCAGAAATAATCCTTCCAAATAAAACAAAAACTTTTTATCTTCCACTGGTCTGCTATCTATTCCTGAGGGGAGCTGGGGCGACAGCAAGAGGTTAATAGTCCAGTATTTCCTTTTCCTTCATTCAAAATTAAAAAGCTTTTTATCCTCCACTTGTTTTTTATTTGTTTCAATTCAGATTCAGAATCAACTCGCTAAGTATGTGTACACGATAGACTGTAAGGAATGTGAGCTTTATGTTGCTCTCAGTGTTACAGTTCCAAGAACAATTTAGTGGTAGATAGAAATAGACATAAAGCCAAAAGCAACAAAGCTGAACAAAAATAAAGGTGAACAGAATTGCAATATTCATACAAGTAGGTGAAAAAACAGTTGTGTATATAAACAATGAACAACAACACACAAGTCAAACTATGTAATTTATAAACAAATAGTGCAAAGGAGTAAATTTTGAGTGGCTAATTAACAGGTGACTTTATATACATGAAGTGTACATATCACTCATCTGTATGTATACATATACAGGATACGTATGTACGGATGCATCCAATATGCATGTTTGCACATTGAGAACAACCCGGAAACGCATATTTTTTCAGGTTCACTTGAGTAGAGTTAAACGTGGTTTACTGAAGGACTGCATCATCAGCTGACTTCTCCACATATGGAAATGTCTATTTGTATTCAAGACAAACCCAAACCACATACTAATTACTTAAACAACAATTTAAAATACTTGATTAAGTAATGCATCTATGCCACCAAGTTAAAAACCTCTAGAAGGTGCTGGTGTACAAATTAGGGCAGCTCTGGGTATGTTAATAATCCGTCAGGACCGTCAGGAGGATTGTGAGTTGTGAGGTTGTTTTGTTGACTGTGGGGTCATGCAGCAATATGCAGATGTTATGATGAGCAATTATTATGCATTTTTTTGTCAGGCTGTTTTATGGCTTGAATGATCTTTTTTTCTTTTCTTTCTTTATCAGTTTTTTCATTGAGTAAATGTTAATGTTGTTGTAAAGCACTTTGTGAATTGTGCGTAATACAAATAAAGTTTACTTACTTTCTTACATAACATCTTACACTATGCTATATTCATACTATACTTTATCTTTCATATTATATTGCTTTACTATACTATGTTATACTGTTTTATTACATGATGCACTACATCATATTTCTATATACTTAATAATATTATTACTATGATATTACTCTGACATGTACTTTGCTGCCATTAAACACACCACTATGTCACTTTGAGACAGTACTGCACTATAAATTTAAGTGCACACTGGTCGTGGGAACTGTACTGTATACTGCTTTCCTTGTAAATTTGAGTTGGATTGTATAGTTTCTATTACTATTTCTATTCTTATTTTATATTCACGTGTAACTATTTACTTAGGCCTGTTTTTGTGCTGCTGCAACATTTCCCACATAAAGGCTTATCTAGTCAATAATACATCATCATTTATTTGTTGATTTCATTTTGTGTTAATTATCTGAATCTGCAATTGAACTATACTGACTAAAGCCGTCAAACAAATGTGGTGAAGGAAAAATTTCATCAGAAGGCACAAGGCAGGGGATCTGACTGTGTGGGTTCACCCCCATATCTCTGTTTCTATCCCATTAAATGTATTATCGGACAAGCTTTCCTTTATGCTGCAGAGAAGCCAGGCCCTGTGTGTGTGTGTGTGTGTGTGTGTGTGTGTGTGTGTGTGTGTGTGTGTGTGTGGAGGAAAGGGTGTGGGGTTGGTGATGATGCTGCTTGTGGTGGTGGTGGTGGTGGAGGATGGGGCTTGTCTTTTAGCTGGCTGCATGTGTTGACACGCATTTCTGCTCAATCTCCGTGATTAAACCGGCAGCCCGGAGGGGAGTCGCAGCAGCAGCAGTAGCAGCAGGCAGGGGGGCTGGGCAAGCAGGCAGGCAGGCAGAGGAATGAGAGCGGACCGAGCCGCGACATCTTCACCATGCAGCCGTCCATCACCAGCCGTCCATTTTATACGATTACATGAGGCAGTTTGTCTGTGCTTTGCAGACAGGCAGTGTGCGGTACCGGCGATGACAACATAGTCCAACGCCTCGCTGCAGCTACATACAGGGAATGAAAACGATCCCAAGATGGTCCGCATCGCCAAGGCCCTGGGTTTGGTTATTCTGTGCGTCGCTGTGCTCATACTGTCGCTCATCAGCTATGTGTCCCTGAGGAAAGACAGCCTCTTCAGCTCCTCTAAATATTACATGGGTGGCCCGAGGATTATGTTTCATGCAGGATTTCGGTGAGTGATTTTTTTTAAATTTTCCCCAAGCAGATAGGTAGCGTATGTGATGCCGACCTGGGTTGTTGTAAATATAAACATAAGCAGGCCTAGTGGGCACGACTCAACCTGGATGTGATGCACAAGCTTAACGCATCACTTTCCCTTCAATTTGGGCCATATTATTCCTGTCAATCAAACCGTGAGCTGTCCGAGGTGCTGATGCTCTTGCCCTGGGCGATGCACTGCGTGACAGTAAAGTAAAGTACACATACTGTAAATCTAACATCATCAGAATGAGAAGCATCATCTTTTTGGCCAAGTATTTCTACACGAACAAGGAATTGTAGCCTACTGAAATGTCCTTACACACAGTTCCAATTTATAAGAAGACAGAAATAAGTACAACAATTATGTGGTTATGTAGGCTACACTAAGCATGTAGAGTCTATATACACACTGCTTAGACAATGATGATATGTACTTTAAAAGACACTGTGTATTTAAACTATAAAATACATAATTTATCATATATAGGTACAGTTGATGTTCAAAGGGTTATTGCATGTTGTTGTTTTCTGACATTACATTACTGATTTAAATGTTCATCAACATCACATACATACATACATACATACATACATACATACATTTTGTGGCTACAAGACAGTTGATAAAAAATACCTTTACTCAAGTAGTTAAGTAGAATTTCGAGGCACTTAATTTGAGTATTTACATTCCCTGTTTATTTATACTTCTAAGCCACCACATTTCAGGGAGAATATTTACCCTGCTAAATTCATCTGAAAGTTAATATTTACTTTTACTTTCTGTATAGTACTTTTTACTCTACTACATTCGTTTTATACATTCAGTTACTTTGCAGATTAAATTGAATAATACATGTTTTGTTAGTTATGTTTTCAACAGGTGTTAATTTTCTCACGAACAAACAAAGAGGGAACAAACATTGGACCCATCAGACATGTTCAAATATGTGAGTGAGCGTAATCAGAATGGAACTGGAAGTGGGGGGAAAAACAAAAAACAACACACATAACTGAATGCACACATGTGAAACATTTATAAAACGACATGTGTACATATTTGTATTATTGTTCCTGACTAAAACAACTGTTAACTAGTGAACAGCAGCTCCACACCATCCAACTAAAACATAAATTCCCCACCTGAAGAAGAAATTTGAATAGAGAATCAGTACCTCCTTCTACTAAATTGTAACTAAAGGCTTTTTAACTGTTAATAAACCATTTACTAATTTTCTTTCCTTTCTGTAATAATGCAGCTATAAATGTTGGGTAATTTATAAAGTTTTTAATCCATCTGTTCTGACATTGTAAACCAAAATCAGTAAATTGTCAATAAACAGATTTTGGTGCATATTCAATGCAGCCCTGTAGGGGCTTTTTCCACAACCTGGCAACCCAAATGTTCTATAATATTTCGTTCTAGAATTGATCTATGAAGCATTAGTAAATGCTTTTTTACCATCATACTGCCAGTAATAATCAACTTCTAAACCATTAAAAAAGAAAAGTGTTACCACTTCAGGTTACTAAATGAGATGAATGAATTGGTGCAGATATATCAAAACAATTCAAATCTATTATTTTTAATGATTGCGTACGCAGGTCTCAGTTTGCCATGAATTTCCTGGACCCCTCCTTCATCCCATTAACTAATGCCCTGAATGAGGAGCTCCAAGGAAAACCGTCTAAATGGAAGTTCAACAAGACTGCTTTTTATCAGCAGAGGTAAGAGATTTAATTTCTAAACTAGTTTGTACTGTATTTCGTAAAGGTTTTGCACCTCTGGTTATTGAGAGGGTTTGCTCAGCCTAAGGTGAAGTCTGGGCAGCAATGTGGCCATTCAGTTTAAGATAATATTTTTAAGATATCAGATGAAAACACAGTTCCTTCTTTGACACTGTGGCACTGTTACTGTAACAAAGTTTCTAGTATGTAATAGAGCCTTGGCACCAACACACCGGTTCAACTGTGATGAAAGGAGAGCCATTCGTACTGATAAAATTATCTACTAATGGTTGTCAGTAAGTGATAGCTATGCACTTATGCAACATGTCTTGTGGCTGCATCACATTTCTATTTATTGAGGATATGTTCAGTAATTAAATTGGTGTATTTACATTTTTGTTACTGATTGCTGGTTGGATGTTGTTCCAAAGACATTATGGTATTAGACAGAAAGTGTAGCCTATCTACAGAAATTAAAAAACATGCGACCAAATATATATATGTACATCTCCTATATCTGTGTGTGACAGTGCTTTTCTATTTACAGGAAAGATATCTTCAACTATATTGACATTCCCACCAACTTCTCCCTCACAAAGAACAGTGTGCGTGTTGGCCAGTTGATGCACTTTGACTACTCCAGCCACAAGTATGTCTTCTCCATCAGCAACAACTTCAAATCCCTGCTCCCAGACACTTCTCCTATCCACAACAAGCATTACAGCATATGCTCTGTGGTGGGCAACAGTGGCATCCTGACTGGCAGCCACTGTGGCCCAGAAATCGACCAGGCCGACTTCGTCTTCCGCTGCAACTTTGCCCCCACGGAAGTCTACTCCAAAGACGTGGGCAGGAAGACCAACCTGACCACCTTTAACCCCAGCATCCTGGAGAGGTACTACAATAACCTGCTGACCATTCAAGACAGGAATAATTTCTTCCTCAACCTGAAGAAGCTGGAGGGAGCCATCCTGTGGATCCCAGCTTTCTTCCTCCATACCTCAGCAACAGTAACCAGGACCCTGGTAGACTTCTTTGTGGAGCACAAGGGCCAGCTGAAGGTGGAACTGGCCTGGCCAGGAAACATCATGCACGATGTCAACAAGTAAGAGTGTTGATTGTGGATTGAGAGTTTTGTCAACGGAAGTCAAACTGACTAAAAAATTCGATCAGTGCTGCAACTGTGGGTGACTTTGCAACCCAGAGAGAGTTTACATTAAACAATTAAAAAACATACACATGGTGGATTTAACTTCAGTTTAAATACTTCAATTTGACTACTTTTAGGCCAACAAGTTTAATATGCAAATTCAGAAACAACATTTAGACCATTTTTCTTGCAGTTAAATCTGCATTAACTAACTTTTTTGGCCACTTACGGGGCAACGAATTATAGCCTTTTTAAGCTGAAAAAGAGACAGCATTGTTATTGGTCTCCAAAAACAATGCTTATGAGAGTCAAACGGTAAAATAACGGGATGGAAAACTAACTAACACTAATAATATCTGTGGGTTTTTGATCAATTGTTAATATACAAACATGGATTATAGCAACTTTAACTAAACACATACAATATGAAGCTTTGTGATCCTCCTATGGCCTTGAGTATAATTTTGTTACATTAACTGACAGGGAAAATAAAACAGATCAGATAGAGAACATACAATCATAAGGGAAATGAGATTTGTGTCGGACTAGAAAAGGTGTTTGGATTTAATGTCTGATTTTGTATGACTGACTTGACTTTTCCATCGCAGATACTGGAAGACTAAAAACCTTTCCCCCAAACGTCTCAGCACTGGAATCCTCATGTACACGCTGGCCTCCGCCATGTGCGACGAGATCCATCTCTATGGCTTCTGGCCCTTCGGCTGGGACCCCAATACGGGCAAGGATCTGCCTTACCACTACTATGACAAGAAAGGGACCAAATTCACCACCAAGTGGCAGGAGACTCACCAGCTACCCAGCGAGTTCAAGCTGCTCTACAAGCTGCACAGGGAAGGCGTGATTAAACTCAGCCTGACGCACTGCTCTTAGACATCCAATGAGTGCTGGAAGGTTTAAGCGGTGACTCCAGAGACCGTGAACCAGATACATCAGCTCAGCTCAAACTTCTGTTGTGACCCACAATGCATGATAAGTGTTAAGGCAATTTATGACAACCTACTTCTACGAACACACACTCACATCACGCTGTAGTTTCACATTTTCAAGATGTCAGGCTCACTCTGGATGTAGATCTCAGACTTGTCACAGCATTGTTGCTCATTCGGTATTTTGTTGTCTTCAGTACTACAGTTAGGACTCTTAAGCTGCTCATTTGCTTTCATTACTCTCCTCTGCATGGCTGCTGGCCGTGGCTAAACAGCTCGAACAGAACAAACGTCTATTTTAACTGGAGTCCGCAGGGGATTCAGCTGTTGAAACACAAACAGTTAAACCTTCCAGTTCTGTTTAACACAGTATTGATTGATTAATCGCCTTTTACAACAGTATACTGATTCTGTACACTCAAATCACTGCCTAATCTCAGGGAAGGAGTTAGATCAGTGTTTTTTTGTAATCAGTTTCAATGCCTCAAGAGAGGTGTGACCTGTTTTCAGGCCTTTTTTCCCCCCACGAGGTGTCAGACAATCTGCACTGCTCTGGAAGATAGGATGGTATTTGTTTACAAGACTGTACTATATATATATTATAAATACATAAATACATACACACACAAGTACATTGTGTGTACATTGTGTTATTCTCTGTAGACAATGTGACATATTGTGTTGAGGTTCTTCAAATTTTTGGAAAAACATCAACATTCCAACAATAAGCCATAAATTTGTGTACAGACGATAGTGTGTTGTCATTACAATACTGAATTTTACAAAGTGGTATCGGCCATTAGGTTCTGAGACTATAAGACATTTGAAATATGTTCCAGTAGACTACAAGTCTACAGCCACGCTAGCGGCTACATTCAAGTCACGGAGCTTCGATTTTACAAAAAATAAATACCCTGTGGTCTTTGATAAAGCCAAAATGTCGTTTCAACAACAGTTACCTCTGTTCTGAAGGTATTTCAGATTTATTATTTAGACTGCACGATAAAAAAAACTATTTTAACCTTCTAAAGTGGCTACTATTACTATTCAGGGAGCAGTTAATGACATATCTCCTTGCCTTTTTTACAACAGAGCTAAGCTCACCGGCTGCTGGCTCTATCTTCATACTGAACGTACAGATTCTCGAAGGAAGCGTATTTCCCAAACTGTCGAAGTATAGTCAATACTGTATCTTAGCTAGTAAATACTTTACTAATGTAACCTATAACATAACTTTCAGTGGTTTTAGGGGGGCAAACAACTGCCAATTCAGTGTAAATGAAGGTATGACTTTTGTGTTTTGTATACACACAGAGAAATTATGTGTCTGAGACAAGCTAGTAGCATTCATGCAGTTTGATCAGCAAATATTCGATTATGCTAACCTAACTGATGTTATTCTGTCATAAAGTCTAATGTTACTGGCATAACATTTTGTAATCTGAGGTGTATTATAAGTGCAATTTCAAATCTCCCAAGTTTACATTTTTACACAGTTGAGATGTGTCGACAGAATTGCATATGATCTCTTTTACCAAACCAGTCATATGTGTGCAAGCTAACCTTTGTCAGTTAGCTGGATAACCTGACAGTTTAGTGGGTGAAAATATTTTGTAGCAACTAATATTTACCTAAGAACTAGTTTGTGTGGTGAAACTTTTCATTTAGTCCTGCATAAAGCTCCACTAAGTAAACGGAAACTAAATTGAAACTAACAAACAGCTGGCTCATTCATGAAAAATAGAGAGACAATTTTGCAATTCTTACCAATAAAGGGGCAAAAAATGTAAAGTTTGATCAGACCTAGCAGACAAGTGACCTAAATAATGGCGCTAGCGTGGCTAAAAACATCAGGAAATATAGCATTTTGGACAAAGTTTCTTCATTTATTCAAGATATACCACCAACTGATCTGGAGGTTTACCACTATTTAAATTAAATACTAATGAAGAGAATACACTATTTATTGTAGAGCTTTTGTTGAATGGGGGAAAGATATTTATTCATCATGTAACCATATCAATTCCAATGTTTGTGACATGAAACAGAGAACTTAATGAATGTTATACAACTTACTGCATCTTGTATGAAGAGCACGATCCATTTAAATGCCACTGCATGTGAGGCACTAACAAATCTTTTAGGCTAGTTTTATACAACCTTTTTGATGATTGTTTGGGGGAAAAATTTAGTTATTTGCTATTGTTTGTATTTCTGATGGTCTATTCCTTAAGAATACCACCAGTGTCTTTGTATGAGAGATCTTTGAAGGCTAGAAAAGAACCCTACTGCTTATTCCACATGGGACCAAACCTCTACAGATCAACTTAAAAATGAACAAGCTTTATTTTTTGTAACTGTAGATAATCTTGGGTTCTCAAAATACTCTGTCATGCCAGACTGAAGCAGATTGGTGGATATGGGGTTCAGGACAACTGGGCCCAAACACTGAAAGCTGGCCACATGACCGTCTCATGACTCCACAACATGTGCTCCTTCTTGCAAATTCTGGCTTAGGCTGAGGTTTAATACATAGAGCAATGCAGTCATTCACACTTCCCAGATGTAGTGTGTGTGCTTTTGTGCTCATTCATATTAAGCGTGGCAGGCATTTGCGTGTCATCCTGTCTCACACAAAGCATTTTTTGTCTGTCTCATTGGGCAATTTTTCTGTCTCCAAATCACAGTGCAGTCACCACACACCCATAAAAACACATATCTGATGAAAAAAGTATGAATAGCTGAATATTTGGCCATTTAATTGATGTCCTAGGTTTGTATAATTAACAATAATTTATGTAGTCCCTTCATTAGGAATGTTTTGTACACCAAAGACCATGTGTTCAAAGGAGAAATGTTACTTCATTTATTTGGAATTTATTTTGGAGTATTATTATAGAAAAAGTAGAATATCTCTTTTTTGATGTTGAATTTGATGTTGAATATCACTTTTTGTGGCACAAAATCATCTAAAATCTCTTGCTTTTTTGGCTTTAGCCAAAGTAATATGGTTTCGTATTTTCGTGACATTTTCCTTCTCCAAAAGGTTTTGTCTTGATTTTTATAATCAATGTGTAGAATGTGTTTAAACGATAATGATGCTAACAAAGTCTGTGAGGATTGTAATTCCAGTCAGAATAACAGTATAGCTTTTTGTGCATTACATTTAAATGACAAGCCATTGACATACATAACCTAAACATAACATAAATGTCTTTATTCCAAATGCAGCACTATACAGGATTTGTTCCGACAACCCTTTAACATTCTTGTACTTGTGTTTGATCTGCATGGCAACTTTGTTCCATAATGCATAAAAAAGCTTGGCTGCTTATGTACATGTCGTAGAAAAGTCATAAATCATGTAAGGGACTTTGCTATCTTGGTTGTTCTAACAAAAACAATCGTCCATATAAGAAATGTCTTAAATGTTTTTTGATTATACGTCATGATAAATATACGTTATGTGCCTGCATATTCCTTCCATCAATGCCTAAATGTGTCAAATAAAAACAGTATTTTTCTCTGATATGACCCATATGAAGATGATAATTTACTTTTTTTTTTTTTTTTGCTGTATCTCGACCATTTGGTCTATATTGAGTTATTATATACAATGTTTAAAGTCTCATATGCCTCCTCTCCCCCCCTTTTCTCACTCACAACACGCAGGCTGTGAATAAATAACATTACAGACAGCAAATACCATAAGAGGAATTCACACTGTAATAATATTGCTTTAAGTGAAATGGGCAAATTTTCCTAAGTACTAGTCCTCGCAAGTATGGATTATATTTTTGTTGATTTTACAATTTCAAAAGATCTTCTGCCTCACCTAGCAGACACCCCAGTCAAGCTCCAGAAAACTGTAGCATTTTAAAAATACAGTGTTAACTGAGGCGAACGTGAAAAGAGTGGCTGCTGGTGGCGACATCAGCAGGCACACCTCCTCCTGACAGGGGCCTCCTCCACTTCATGACTGGCGACGGGGCTGCCGTTGGGTTCAGAGCTGTGGCCGTAAGTGCTCTGCTCCATCCTCTTCATCACCAAGTCGAGCAGGGCGGTGACTGCCTGGTTCACATCAACACCCGTCACTGCACTCGTCTCAAAGTAGGGGATGCTGAAGAGAACGGAGAGAGAGTAGTTTTCTAT
Organism: Lepomis macrochirus; assembly: GCA_024633595.2. Classification (NCBI taxonomy): domain Eukaryota; kingdom Metazoa; phylum Chordata; class Actinopteri; order Centrarchiformes; family Centrarchidae; genus Lepomis; species Lepomis macrochirus. The sequence continues at coordinate 13,330,878 of JALXJV020000005.1, read as the reverse complement.
GAAACAGTTAAGTGGAGCATAGATAAGCTGATGTTTTGTGACCATATTGTGTATATGTGTGTGTTTGCTAAATCAACTTTTCTTTCCCTCCTAAAACAGTAAAATCTACTTGTAACCCTTGTCACAGTTTGTATATGGTTATTAGTCCTGAGTAGTTCAAACAACAAGTGATTTTAATTGTTTTAAAATTTAGCTTGTTTTTACAAAAGGCAAAAACATAACAAAAGTCTAAAAAGGTTAATAAGATGTAATTTCTTATTTTAATCTCATGACCCCTAAACATGTATCTTGCGACACCCTGAGGGGGGCTTGACCCACAGGTTGGAACCCACTGTGCTGAATCAACTCAGATCAGTGGAGCAGGGTTGAACACAGCTCACTTGCACCATCCCTTGGTGTACACATAGTAATTTGCCATCTACAGTGGGGGTGGAAAAAATATTGTAAACACTTGAACATATAACACTTAAGTAATTTTACTTAAGTTACAAACACACCTGAAAATGTCTAATTATTATTGTCATAAGGAGAAAGTCCCCAAAATCACGAGAAACTGTTGACAAATACAAACAGAATCAACATTAAAAAAGACTTAAAAACTAAAACAGACTCTACCAGATGTGCAGAGGGAGATGAGGTCAATGCACACAAATGTAAACAATAAGAGAGCCCCATCACCAAAATGACAAAACTGGAAACTGCGATCACACATAGGGTTGCAAACAAACAACTGTTTTCATTACCCATTTACCTGTTAATTTCTTTCTTTCTTAATCCATTAATTCCTTTTGAAGTAAGAAAAGAGTAAAAAAAACCCCAATGATATTTAATTTAATATTATAGGGTAAAAATATTTTCATTACAGTAGCCTGTGAATTTTGGGCATTTTAGTTTAAATAATTACTCATTTCACTTTCAAAACAGTTTTCAAAACAGTCTTGCTTACTGCTGGAAAATGTATTTATGACGTACAATAATAAATGTAAACAAAAGATACATGACCTGTTTGAATTGAAATGTATTATATTGTTGTTGTTTTTGCACAAGTATGGAGTGAAGTCAGGTGCATGTGAAGTGGCTCAACTGAGGGTAATCTAAAATCTAACTCTGCTTTGAGTTTGACTCATGTTTTCTAACATAAAGAGAATATATAGAGTCTGGTGAAATGTTTTCTTGCGCTATAAGAGATGTATGTAGAACCCTGGGTGAGTGGGAGAAGGCAGTAACATAACATTCATCTGCACTGCACTTGACTATACTAAACAATAGTACATATGTAATGCCTCACCCATATCTGTCTGCCAGATCTCTAGCCTGTCTGGAGTGAACATCCCTCACATCTCGGAGGTCAGCCTTGGTGCCCACCAACACAATGTCTGGACTATCACAGTACGCGTTGGCCTGTAGCTGACCTGAACCAACACAGAGGAAGTCGCTTAAAAACCCATGTGAGGCAAGTAGACATAAATGAGCAAACTTGAAACACTGTTCAGGAATTCCCTTACTCAAGAGTGAAAAGGCAGCTTTGCATCTCACTCTTAGTGGCAACAGGAGAGAAAACATTGATCGAGAACAGTATTGATCTGAAGCAGAGCAGGCTGCTGAGGTGACACATACTCATCCAGTTCCTGACGTTGAGGAAACTTTGCTGATTGGTCAAGTCGAACATCAGCAGGAAGCCCATGGCGTCTCTGAAGAAAGCTGTGGTGAGGCTGCGGAACCTGAAATACATGAACAACTTTTTGTTATAGACTGTAAAACTCCCACGTGTAGATTTTTATTCGTGCTAGCAGTTGGTCGGTCCTCCATTTGGACCAGATAGAAATATCTCGTCATCTGTTGGATGGATTGCCTCGACAGACAGACATTCATGCTCCCCAGAAGATGAATCCTACTGACTTTGGCAACCCCTTGTCTTCTCTTGCAGCACCAGCAGGTTGACACCTTTTACAGAAATATCTCTACAACTATTGGCACAGAATTTTGTACATACGATCAAGCTCCCCGGATTTTTTCTATTTAATGCTAATTAGCAGATGTCAACAGTCTCACGTAGCTGCTGGCATGACTGCAGCAGACTCTTCATCTTGTTTTTGCGGTTATGGCATTTTTCTAATTATTCTGATGGTATCAGGTTGTTTTCATAGAAAAATATGTCAATCCAGGTCAATACGTTGCTTACCCATGATTCTCAGGTGTCCCTAGGTTTTAATTCGTTTGAAGGAGTGACATGAACACTGCTGTTACTGCAGAAGCTAGAAATGTCCAACTCCTCAAGTTTGGGGCTTTAAATGAACATGTCTAAAATATATTGTGAACACGAAATTAGAACTACCTCTCTTGTCCCGCTGTGTCCCAAAGCTGAAGGTGGACTTTGAAGTTCCTCTCAGTCGTCCCATCAGCACCTGTACCTGTGTACATCTGAACCAAACCACAAAGCAAATGATGATTCCATCCAGCCCTGAGCAAAGGTACATACATTTTAAGTAGAGAATCACACAGCGAAGACAGCATTTGTGGGTTTGTATGTGTTCAGCAAAACATATTAGGTACTGAGCAACACTCACCACTCTCTTTTCCCTGAAGTCAATGCCCACTGTGGTTGTGAACTTGCGGTTGAACTTGTTGTCGGTGTACCTGTAGAGGAAGGTGGTTTTTCCCACTCCGGAGTCCCCCAGAGCCAGCAGCTTGATCAGATAGTCATAGTCCGCGTCAACCATTGTGCAGCTGAGCACTCAACCTGCCACAGAGTTGAACTCACAGTACAGTGCTATGCTGGTTTGATGGGTCATGTAGCAAACAATAAGAGTTTGGAGAAATGTAACAGGTGGGTTAGGCTACATAAATACATCTAGAGTGAGTAAACCAGAGAAGAAAGTTGAAATAGTTCCAGCTGCAGTTCTCAGTCTAAATGTACAGGACCATCACACAGGCTTAGCAGGACGTCATACCTCCCCACTCATTAGGCACTGATCAGAGAGGGACTAGCACATGACTGGAGCTGGATTACACATGAGCAGTCAAATGCCTCGCCAGAGTTTTCTCAGACTTTGCAGAGTGAAAAACACAGCCTGTTTGGCAGACAGAACTCCTTTCATTGACTTGAAGGGCTCTGGGCAGACAGCTCAACACTGCATGACGCCACTCAGGCCACTGCAATGCTTCGATTACACCAGGCAGGCATAATAAAGGCTGCATGGAAAATCAGAATTGTTATGTACGAGATAGTTGATAGCTCCCATTGGGCACAACCAATCCCAAAGAACACCATTTATTTTCTTTAGTGTATTCTAAAAATCCTACTTGCTGCCAAGATTTTAAGGTGAGAGTGTGCATTCAAGAAACATTCATGCAACTCAGATTCCAGCACCACAGCAGTGACAGGACGCGGGATACTACCATGAAATCTGGGGTCATTCCCCATGTGCATAATTAATGCTTTTTGGGTTCTTTGCAATCACCAGAATGAGGAGAGGCTGAGTAATGAACCCTCTAACCTACGGCCATCACTGTATTTATGAGAACCCCATCAAACAGTATTTTGGTGACTTCCTAAAGTACCCGACAAAGCTTCACAGCTCCTTTAAAGTGACAATAAAGAAAAGTACCTTACCAGTCTATCTGCAAGAAGTGGCAACGTCCATTCAGATGTCGCTCGACTCGTCCTGATTAAGTAAAGTAATCACCATCATGATGCAATGGCACATCCTGAACCTTTCCTCCGTCTTACATGTGATTCAGGGAGGAGTTTCATGCCAGCAAGAAATAAGCGGGGCTGTGCTTACAGGCCTTGTGTTTTCTGGTATTTCTCATGAGAAAAAAAGGCTCTTTCTAAACTGGATTGTGTCCTGTTGACGAATAATGTGCGCCTCTGTGGAATTCAGTGGAAATCGTCCAACCAAGGACGGGGCCTCACTTTTAGAGGCTCAGCAAAGTAATCCTGCTTCTGTAAATAATGTCTAAACAATATGGGAAAGATGAACTTAAAAACTTAATTTAGGTCCCCACAAGATTTTAGAATTTGATCCATGTTTCAAGGTGTAACATAACAAGGTCACTTCAGATAAGGGGACAATTCACACATGACGTTCAAAGCACAACAAAATCAAGCAGTTTGTAGATGTCAAACGAAATCTATAATAAGCTTTTTATTTACAATATATTCTTATTTTCAAAATAGCAACTCATCAGCATATTAACAGTGGCATATGGGGTGGACATCCCCCCAAAAAACTTGAAAAATATAATCTTAATTCAAAATGAAAAATGAAGTCCACCCTACGTTAAGTTTAATTTTTCAAAAAGTCTGTAGTTTATTACATCCCATTGATTAATAGTGTCTGTTAATGCTGGTGTGTTTGCCATTGTAACCACATTTCCTCTTTTGTTTCAATGCAGTTCTTATTTTTGATGATTTTTAAAACACCTTTACTGTTCCTGAACATTAATTTACTGTTTGTCAGCAATGCATCAGAAATCAAGCTGTGGCTATTTGACCAATTTGTACATCCGTAATTAATGTTGTGCTGCCTGTTACATTTCTTTCGAAGATGACACACACTGAACTGGTATTCAACTTAATATTACTCATTTGTGTATGTATGTGTATTAAGCATTCTTTTCATTGATATCTGACTGGCCAATTAAAACAGGATTTAATAAAAGCTTTTACTTAATAAAAAGCTCAATTACAAAGTACATCATTGATATTTAAATAATGAATCACTTATCATCAAAAGAATTGTCAAATTAATATCCAATATACCCTTCAAATATCAATACATTACTAACAAATTACTTAGTAATTTAGTGAATGTATTTATGGATAAATTAAATAATTTGTAAATGTTTTTATTAAACCCTGTTTTATTGTTAAATTACAAATCAAGTAATGAAATGCTTCATAAACATTTTTATCACCAAAAACAAAACAGCCTCACTAAAATATTACTTGCTAAAAGGGTACTGTAGAAAAATGTCAACTGTTTCTTCTTTTTTGTTCAATATCTGTATATATGACGAGAACTCAACAATGGAAAATAAAATCTTTTCTTTAAGATAAAAATCATGACAAAATAACTTGTCAACACCCTTCTCTAACCGGGTTTGAAATACTTGAACAAATTGTTTGTCTGACTGCCTTTTCCTGCAGCTTTTCTGTCTTTGGTCATCAAGTTTCTCCCTGGTTTCCTGGATGAGGGGGTCTTCAGGACCGGCTTCTGTTGCTTCCATTCAGACATCAGCTCCCTTTGAACATCTGGGGGAAGCTCAGAAAACACCTTAGGGTCCACATTTCCTGGAAACTCACAGTCAGAAGACCGGGGGAATGATAGTCTATCCTCTTCCATGACGTTTTCTCCTGGAAATACAGTTGTGCCTGCAGGACTCTGGTGATCCGCTGTGGTCAGATCCGAGTCTGTAAATGACTGTGGATACTTGTTTTTTGTTAAGTGGGGGGCATCAACGACTGAAACTGAGCTCACTGAAGTGGTGGGGAGAGGGTTTGTGTAGGCAGGAGATAACAGCTCCTCCTGGATGTCTTCAGGGAGAAGTCTGAACACTTCTGGGTCAACATTCGGGGGCAACTGATGAGTCACCCTGTTATCTCTTTCATCAGGGTCTGACCTCGCTCTGCCGCAGGATACTTTCCGTAGCGGGGGGTCTTCTACAGCAACAACAGGGCTGTGTTTCCTTTCAACCCCATGTAATGCTGCCTCAGAGCTCTGTTCTTGAGTAATCATGCTGTGTGTGTTGAACTGACGATCCATGCAGTGACCATCCCCACTCAGAGAAAGACCATCCTATTGGAGATTAAAACAGGAGGAGCACAAACGATTTCAGGAAATTCGGAGTAATAAACCATTTCCAAGGAGGGATCATTCTGTAGGTATCATATAACAGCACAGTGTGAAAGAAAAAGTTTTCCTCAGTATTATGTAAGTAGGGCGTCTGCAGGGTTCACCACTTAAATACAAGACCTTTTTAACTCCACATAAGATCATACCATCCAAAGATGGAAAACCAGATAAGGCCTAATATATTAATTTTTTTCAGTATTTCCCAGGAGTGTGTGCGTGTGTATAAAAAAATGGAAGGATCATTTAATTAAAAATATTAAAAATTAATTAATTTGCTCATTATGGGACAGTAGCTACTGTTGCCTCAGTAGTGACAGGATTTGTTACAGGTTTGATGGTGGTGACTGAAAGGACTCGATGACCGAACAGCCTTCTGAGTGAACTGAGCTATACAGTGTTGCACCAGTCTAGCGCTGCAATAAAAATGTTGATTAGTTGATCGACAGCTACCCTAAAAACTTATCGATCATTTTATTTTTCAAGAAAATGTTTTGAAAAAAAATGCTCATACATTAAGTTTCAGGTTCTCAAATGTGAGGATTTACTGCTTCTTTATACAAAAGTACACTGAACATCTTTAGGTTTTGGACTGGTGGACGGCAAAACAAGACATTTGAAGGAGTCACCTTGAGCACTAAGTTTTTTGTCATTTCATTGACCAAACAATTAATTATTTGAAAGAAATAATCAACAGATGCATCAATGATGACAATAAATGTGAGGTTATGTGCCTGTGCCTTTTAGTTTATAGGTGCATAAAGTCTTGCAGCCCCAAATTGCATGCAAAGATCTTCTGTAAGTAACATTACTGACAACTATTTAAGACGTTTTATTGTTTAAGGCCTTTTCTTTGACCTAACTCAATTTAATGATTTTGCAGATACCCCGATGAAGATAACGTTATTTGTCCTAACTAGCCAGATTACAACTATACTGTACTACCTGGCTTTGCGATGAGAAGATTTGTGTTTTTCTGGGAGACGTTCTTTGTGTGAAGAAAGATGTTATGGAGCCCTTTCCGCTGACAGCAGTGCCCCTAGTCTGCAGGTTACTGAAGCAAACGTTGAGGAGGGTAAGATGGAAGGCGGTGCTGCTGTCCACCATCTTGTGGAAGAGCTTCATGGCAAACGGGACAAGCTGGACCACAGCATCATCACTGCTGCCTACAGAAACATTAAACAAAGCTTTAATGGCAGGTTTGGACAGCAGGATATAAAGGATGGTAAGAACTGTGCAGAGATTCACCCAGGGCCGTCTCAAAGGCTGTAAAAAAACAACCACAGAGGGATGTTTTGTATCAAATAAAAAGACATTTTAATTACTACAGTGTTTCCTCTACATGTGGCGGTCCACCGCCGCGGAATCACGACCGCCGCTGATAAAATTTCCCATGATCATTAAACTATGCGCTACAAATGCTTTCACTCGCACACTGTGCGAGCACAGCAGCACTCAATGCTTGGCTCGCTTCCTCTCCTCGTTCTATGCAGAACGTGTGTTATGTGTGATGGTGTTATAAGAGCAGTGTAACTCTGAATCGGGAAGTGCGTAGCGAGTGTTAGATTGTCCGAGCGGTAGAAAGTGACGGTGAACGTGAGTGGACGAAAATATTCTGGCAGTAAATGTACGGTGTCTGTTACAGTGTCTGTAAAGTCTGTTGTTTCCCACCTGCTGGAAAGTGAAGTCAGTTAGAGCTAAGTTAGCCAGCATCTCCCCAAAAGACAGGACGGAGGTGACTGGAGGAGGTAACTGAGGTTAGTGAAGCTAATTAGTGATGCAAACTAGTCCTTTTAAGCTAATGAGGAGACGTTTCTTTTTGGATTTTAATGTGCAAATAAAATGCACCTCAGAAAGGAGGAGGCTTCTCATGTTGCCTATTTTTTATATTAATGTCTACAGATACTATAAATGTCTGAAGACACAAAAGGCAAACATGAACAGTCGTATCTATAATGATTCTGAGGTCACATTAACAGGGTTTTCCTGCCGTTAAGGCTTAAAAACATGCTGTGCCATCACTGTAAAATCACTGTGGAGTAACAGAACCACCAAAATTATTTTCTCCAGATCTAAAGGTTGTAGTTCCTCCAGTAGACTGATCTTTGGCTGTTGGTTATTTATTATCTGCTCTGACTGTTTGTCCTGACCCCGCTGCTGAAAAAAATCCTAGAGGAAACACTGTACTAAAGTTCTTGTTTGACAAAATTTAACGACTAAAACATGACTTGGATGACTGAGAATATTTACAGATATTACAGGGGCCTCTCATTTGTGTTTATGACTTGCTGAACTTATCGATTTTAAATCCGTTGTTGTATAAACCTAAATATTATTACATAGGTTTCCTCTGGAAACAAAGTGCTGCTTTCAAATTGGTCAGAAAATTCCTTTATATTTTAAAACATGCTTATAGCTGCATTGAATTACTTTTGGCCATGTGGGGTCAGTAGTGTTTATATGAGGTCTTGTTTCTGCCCACCTGGCCAATGTGAGTCCAGTGTTTATACTCCTTTTTAGCTCTGTTTTCAGTCACCGACAAATCCCGGGGGACATATCTGGCTCTTTAGCAGCTAAATGCTCCACTATGTTCACCAGCTAGTTGTCAACCTTGTCTTACTTTGCCTGCAAAAAGTGTACAATGAGTCTATCTCACTAGCCTTTTCTCTGAAAACACCTGTCTGTTGCGATAGAAACAATGAAAAAACAGCAAATCTGCAGGAAACAGTGAGCTGAATAATGCAGAAACTATATAAAGCTGAGGGAAACTGCAAAGTTAGTGATGACTGGTTTGTCACTACAAGTGCCTCCTCTACATGTTACATTTGACCCATTATTAATATCAAAATATTGATGAGAGCAGCTTTAAAGGGTCTTTGACAATTTTTAAGGAGTCAAAATTGCCATAGTTTGAGTGAAATTGTGATATTTTAAGACACTGCAGAGGCTTTGTCCTTGGTATTTTAAAGCCAACAAATTATTCACCAAACCCTTTCAGGATGGAGAAAGTACATGGCACTGAGGCTTACACATGTGTATTTAGGTGCAGTATTTAACTGAAATATGAGTATGATAATAGAAATCAATTCTAAAGGATTCATTTTTTCCTCAAACAAATAATGTGAGTAGAAACCCTGATAAAGTGTCTACATATGCCATCCAGAACTTGTGCAGGTGGGATGTTAAAGTGTCCATGAGCTTACCGGAGGTGATCTTCTGTCCTATGTGGTTGGGGATCGGACACTGCCGGCTCTCCCGACTGAACCACTTGTTGGTCGCTGAGAATCTACGGATGGTAAGCCGGAAGGTTTGAGGCTGCCTGCCATCTTTGTGCATCCTAGTTTTTAAACAGATGACAAAAAGTTAGATTCAGTGGCTATAGCATAAACAAAACACACAGTGGCAATTTAAATAGCTAAGAAAGTATCCCACCTCTCCACCAGACTGCTCAGGAGTTCTTGAATCTTTTCCAAAACTTCTTTAGTTGATGTGATTTTCTTGAAGGAGTCTTCTTCACTGAGAGACTGAAACATGAAAAGGATACTAACTGAGAAAACAAATACGGTAAAAAATAAAATGTTTGCATAAGGTCATTAAGGGACAATCATTAAGAACTCAGTGACACAAAATGATGACAACATCAGCAGCGTTGGTGAGTGGTGGTAGTCCCCGCTTGTTGTTGCCTTCTACTCAGGGGTCAGGATTTGTGAGGAGAAGGAGCCCCTGTCCAATGAGGTTGGGGGGGGGTGGTTTCCACAGATCACACTGTCAACTGTTTTCACTATTTTCACTAGTTCTTCAGTAGAAACTGAAAGTGTTCACTATTTCTTCAGTAGAAAGTAGTTATAATGAAAACAATCCCATTCACCTCCACAGATATCTCAAATTTAATCTAACTATCTATATGACCAAATACCACTAGCAAGAAGCCAAAACATTTTCATTTTTATCTTAGTATATTTATTGGTAATTTGTTTGAAATCACTGAATAAATCCAAAGAGGGAAAAAGTTAACCTCATATAAAACACTGTGAAGTCTCAAAAGACAGTCTGACCTCAATAATATACTGTAGGCATTAGGCCAGTTCCCAAATACACTATTTATTTTTATTTGTTTTCCGTTCAATGTATGGTTCACAAAACAGTGAAATTCCTGTTCACGTGTAAAAGCAGAAATATCTTTGCACCGAGGCATCAAAGTATCTACAGTTACTAGCTTAGTATACTAAATTATATTTTCATTATGAAGCTTATCTGTTGCCTTATTTTTATTTTTTTAAGTTCCATGCATGCAGTAATGCCACTCTGTCACCATTATTTTTATTTAGGTTAATAAGGCTAACCTAAATCATGCTCACATCAGATAATTTAAATAATCAATGAAGTTACTGCTGCTGTGATACATGCGTAAATTGTGCACAGCCCCTCTCTCAATTTGGGGACACATGTATGGATGCTGCTGCTGTTTTATGCCCACAGACATAAGTCAAAGAAAGCGGATGTTTCAAGCCCAAACGTGTGAGAGCTGGCAATGCTGTAATACGGAGCTGAGCCCAATTTAATCCTTTCTTTCTACTTCTACAGTAGCAGATGATAAAATGCTCTTCAGTTTAAGGTGATACAGGTCATGTCCTCGCCTACCTGAGGGGCCCCAGTAGGGGTGACGGGTGAGTCATCAACACCGAGCGCCAGATTCTTCAAGCGCTGAGCAGTGGGACCTCCGAACTCTCTCACCAAGTCATTCAGTGGGAAGAGCTGCAGGTCTTTCACACTGACTAATCCCATGGCTTGGAGTCTCTTAGTAGTTTGGTAACCCACCCCTACAAATACACGACGGGACCACAAATGTATCGTCAGGGATACTTGAAGTGGAAAATATTTAAGCAATGCTGTAGACAAATATTTAAGATGACAAAGTAACAAATTAAGTAGTGTAATGGAGATAATGACATTATTATATATTATTATTATTAATATTATATAGAGTATAATTTTTGTTCAGTGTGTAAGTTTTAGTGGCATCTAGTGGTGAGGGTTGCAAATTGCAACTAGTGACTTGCAGTACATTCAAGTACTCCTCAGATGGTCTCATTTCTCGAGTTGTAAAGTCATTCTTCCGAATTCAGTGTGTTCATGTGCTCTTAAGGAACATGGAGTCAACATGGATGCTACTACAAAGATGTGTTGGATTAGCATTATCAGAGCAAATAACAACATGCAGACATCTAGGTCCCTCTACATGGACGGCAAACTAACCGTTATAACCATTTTACAAATTACTTAATGTTTGCAAAATATCAATATGCAATACGTGATTTTGCACAAAAAAGTTATGTGTACTGCTTTATGTCCCATGTACACTTTACGTCTCTTCATCATCATTATCAGGTGAACATCTGTACCTGGCACTTTGCAGAGACTGCTCAGGCAGCCCATGATGTCGCTGACATTTTCCGGCAGCAGGGTCGTTTGCTGATTGGGTTTGAAAGTACCTGACACCAGTTTGGCCAGTAGCTTGTTCGAGGCGATGCCAGCGCAGCCAGTCAGACCCACTTTGCTGTGGATGGCTTCCCTCAGCTCAGCTGCAATGTGCGAACCTAAAGCCAACCTCGGATGGTCACGAGCTTCAACATCTGCACCTGTGCAGGAACAGAAAAACAGACGTTTATGTTCTCTGTGGTTGTGAAAACCGACATTCTTTCAAGGGGATCTAAAAGTAAACTTTTCATGTTGTAGGAAACCGAAAGAGCAATGCAAATATTTTAAAAACAGTAGCTTCTTGTCTTGTTTTGCAACTCATTTCCTGGTTTCCATTTGCCAGATGTACATTGACGTACAGCTACACACCAGAGGCAGGTATGTGACTTACCAAAATGGTTGTAGACATGTCCTTTAAATGAAAAGTTGTTGGACTCTGGTGTCTCAGCTAACTTTCTTTCTACCATCTCTGTAATGTCCATGAAGTTTTCATCAAATCCAAGCCTCTCTACCAGTGGACAGTAGGACATCAGCAGTTCTGGATGGAGGACAAGAAAAGGTAAAGAAAGAAGAGCACAGAAATATATTAAATAATATATATATGATGTGGGTTACAATGTATGCGGAAATAGGGAAGGCAGAGGCAATACTAATTTCAATGTCAAATGTCTTGCCTTTGAATTGAATTCTGGCTATTTGAGGTTACTGCAATTGGACTAATGTTGAAAATTCTGAGTGTGGAAAGAATCTCTGGCTCATTATTTAGACAGCTCAGTTATTCTCTGCTACAGAGTTTGCTTGCTGTTGGCTGAAAATAACTTCATGTCACGTGTCACTCAGGAAAAATCACCACCTCACTGCACATGAAATGAGAGATGAGCTTGAAAGATGACATTTATTGGAAACATCTGCGTAGAGTGTGTTTTGAGGAGTAATTTACTCTAAATACTTAAATCCTGATTACTTAGATAATTTACTAAATACAGATACTAGTTTGTATTGAAGCAATACAGCTTTATTTGCACAGCACCGGTGTGATGGACTACTCCTGCCTACCTGTCACTTTGTAGGACATTTCTCTGTAGTGTGTCAGGTCTTCTCCATTAACCAGCACCAGCTGAGGACATTTCTCCTTAGCATCAGTCAAAGACATCAGCTTGGTGACTCCCTGCTCCCTTGCCACATAGTTACAGGTGACTATGATGTATTTCTGCTGAATACCTGATGAATGATAAGAGAAACATTATTGAACCACAAAAATTCTGGTCTTCTGAGCTTCTACTATAACAAATCAGTTTACCTATAGGGACTTCTCTCAGAGCTGGGTTTCTGACCATTTCCACCTGTGCGTAGAAGCAGTCCAGGTCAAAATGCAGAATGACTCTGTGTGCAGGTGTTTGTGCTGTCTTATTGCGATTTGAACCTGAAACAGAGAACATACATACATACAAAATTAACCTTCTGAGACGTATAACGTTAGCTGGCTGTTAGAGCCGTGTTTCTCTTTGCATGTCAAAAAGCAAAATGGAAAGCCACATGAAACTATCTGGTTTCAGACCGACAGTCTTCATAATTTACCAGAAGCAGCAGCGACTGGATCAACGAAACTGTTCTTCCACTCGGTTTCATCCTCTTCCTCGCTATTATCCATTTCAAATAACGCAAATTCAGATTTTAATATGACACATAAGAACCGCTGTTGTTGTTTTAAGTGTGGTTGGTAAACGTCTCTGGTAAAGTGTGCCAAACACTGAAAATACTCTTTCGTGGTGGATCCAAGTTCTGTTTAGTGGAGCAGCGCCAACCGCCGACGTGGAGGGATTACTGCGACACGGTGAACTACAACTGACTTCAACAACCTGGACAGATATAACTGTCGGATGAATATATATTCGGGATTAAATTGGTTTAATTTCTCGAATAATATACACATTCCGGGACAAAAAATAATTTTGAAGATTTGGGCCAACGTTTTTAACGGTCGTCTCGCGACCTGAGCAGAGCCTTTATAAAGTGCGGCTGACGTCACCCAGAGTTCAGTTGGAGCCTCCACCTGTTGGCCGAAAAGTTAGTGATTTAAACCAAGCGGTTTTTGCTGATGTTTCCCTCATCTGGTCTTTTTGCTGATATAATCTGTCCTTTTTCAAAAAGTGGGCTTTGTGAGCGGCCACACTGTTTGTACAAACATGCCACAGAAGAACTGCGGGATATGTGTGGAGCCTCGTATAAATCATCGATAGTTGACTTTGCAGGTTAGTGTTTTGAGGATTGCTATCTAACTACAGTTTCAGGTGTGCAATAGCTTGTAGGCTTGTCTGTTGTTGTAATAAACAGTGTAACGTTAACTTTAATCTAAAGTCGGCTACACGTGGGTTGAATCATTTTTAAACTTACTCAACTAAGCTTAAGGATGAAGCAACTTCACACTTAAACTAAAAGTCGTGACTGTCTCTCAGTTTTTTTGTTTTCAAATAACGTTAACGTTAACTGTTAAAACCCACTCAAAATTAATCGGTATCACATTTAACCTGAGAATAATAATACAATTAAGGTTAGCTATTGTCAAGGCTGGTAAGGAAAAGAAATGGGTTTTATGAGAAATGTTTTGGGATATTTGGTTCTTTGTGCAACAATTGATTAAATTCTAATTACCTTTGAGCAAAGATCAGTTCGTGGTAAACTAGTCTTCAAACATAAAAACACAAAACAAAATTAACTGAGAAGCTTAAAACCATCTAAAAACGTAAATTATGATAGTATAAATAAGTGGTTCTCAAAATGGGGTCAGCAAGGTAATTTATTTTCACGATATTTCTATAAGTAACACAGTGACAGAATGTATTACTATTGTGGCCATGGGTTTGATACACTTTCTGTAACTAAACATCCAAAAACCAAAACCATATCAGATGGGGGTCTCTGGTTTTTGTGTCAGTTTAGGTTGACAGGTTTGAGAACCCCTGGTGTAAAGACAATGATTGCTCCTTCATGCAGCCAAATGTCACCAAATTATAATTTGACACATTGAAACAGCTTTTAAAAGACTGATCCCTCATGTTTTTGCAATACGAGCATGTTGAGCGGCCATAGATTGAACTGCACACCAGGGGAGGCCAGTCCAACAATGTTTTGACAGTCGGTGGGGAGGGCATGTACAGCCTTAATTACCCACAATTTATTTATATTTAAACCAAGCTCACCCTGTACTATTTCCACAAAATCATTAATGCTGTTAAGGCCTTTTTCATATTCTATTTGAACAGGCCACATTAGCTATCCACATGCTGTCCGTGGAGCACCAGCGAATGATGAGACCAAAGATGGCCTCCAGGAGCTGGAACGGATCAATAAAGAGATTGAAACTGTAAGGCACGAGGTGGAGCAGGAGCAAAGGCGACTGTCCCGGTACCAGACTGTACAGGCAGGCAGCACACACACTGCACCCAATTCCTCTGTTTCCAAGTCTGACATTGCAAGTAAAAATATAGACACAGGTTCTTATGGACTGTCTTCATCCACAAACGTTACAAAAACGTACTCCCGAGCAAGGAAGTACGTGGTTGACAACTCAAAACCAAGAACTGATTTGGAGTATGACCCTCTATCCAACTTTTCTGCTGGCTTGCGGTCTTACAGCTCATCAAGTAAAGAGCAAAAAGTGAAAAACGGACAAGGTGTGAAAAGGATAAGAAACGCTGTACCTTGTGACCAAAAGAAGCCAGCCACATATCAGGCTCAGCTTTCCCCATCTCCAGAGCCACTTGATGACTCTAATGAAGACTGCGTCTTAATTATTGACATTCCTCCCTCGCCTGACAAAAAGAGAGTGCAAGCTCAGAAACCTGTTGATTCTGTTCCTGGAAAATCCCTCCATGATGAAGTAGAGGTAATAAAGGACGCCAAAACAACAAATATTTTACTGGACACTCCACCGCACCTTGCAAACAGTGAGGTGTGCAAGGTCACATCAACGGTAGAAAAAAATAGAGTTTATAGTAGTTGTGTTGCTGAAAACAATAAAGGTCCATCAGATCTTTATGAGAACAAAGTATGTGAAAATATACCAGTTTATGGGTGTGAAGATGACATAAATGGATGTTTAGAAGACCTGGCACGCGAAAGTCTGAAAATTATTACTCACTTTCAGGCTGCTGAAACGTTAGTGGAGGTAAGTCCTGAACCTGCAAGTCCTCCTGCCACCACAGACCAGCAAGATCCAAACTGGAACAAGCTGGTGGAGGAAAAGGAAGAAAACAAGTTTAGGATTGAATTGCCTCAGTGTGAGCTGCCTCATAGTGTTGAGAAAATGAATCCAGAGCAGCAACATCATTTTCCACAAAAGAATTCACTTTTTCATGAAGCTCCAGCCACTAATCCAGACTCACCATGCAGGCAACACACCAAGCATGCCCAGACTACAGAGCAGCCGGCTCAGAACAGAGTCGGTAATCAGTGGTCTTCCACAAAATGTGTACCCTCAGTGTGGCCACACAGCCAGAAAACGTCAAGCAAAATGCCAGGGCAGATGCAGGGTAAAGCTATTCCACCTGAAAGCTACCTGGAGCCGGCAGAGCCAGCGTCAGGCAGCAGCCCAGGTCAGGCTTGGCACAGTTCGTCGGCATCAAGCCTGACGAACAGAGCTAAATTGTCTTCGGCGTCAACTGAGCAGCTTTTGGTGAAAGCGGATACTGAGGATTTAATAATCATTGATTCCAGCTCTGATGATGAAAATGAGCTCAACTATTCAGAAATGGAGCTGTCTGACAGTGACCCGATGGAGGAATGCTACAGGATCTTCATGGAGGCAAACAGCAAGGAACAGGGAAATGAAGAGCAGCCCGATGTGTCTGTAAGTATGCTGTGGACGCACCCAAATCCAAGATGAAGAAATGTCTTCAACAGTGTGAAGATCTCTTCCCTCACCTGCTCATTTTTAGGTTGGATCTACAGATGTGGAGAAGCCGGAGTCAAACAGCAAAACTCAAGCATCGTCAGGAAAGAAGAGGGTGGCTCATGAAGCCAGATATACAGAGGTACATGCTACATACAAATACTGTACACTGCAAGGCTTTTTTCAGTATCGAAAGAGAAATTTTAATTTTCTCCCATATTAAATTAAAAGTTAAATCTTATTTGGGTTAATTGAATACTACTGCTACATGCATTTTCAGCCTATTTTTTAAATTTACTTGCTCAATTCAGCAGCCAGTGGCCAAGAGCAGACCTCAGCCCCAGGTGCTGGTTCCCCTACGTGGTCCTGCGGTGTCAGGATTTTACTCCCAGCCCTCTACCGCCTCCAAGTTCCAGCAGGTACAGCAGAGAGCCTCCATGCTGGCTGCTTCGGTTAAAGGTGGCCAGGCTTTTGTTTCCTCCACCTGTCAGAAGAAGCCAGAGACCCAGAGTGCGCCTGCCACTCAAACCCTTGAAAACGTGCAGCCTGCTGCTCTGCAAAATGGTAAGCATCTGTTGGCTGTGGCTGATGAGATTTGATTAGGGTCTTGTTCTTCTTTTTCTTTTAGAAAGATTACCACTAAAAATATCAACATCATATAGAGTCCAAACACAAGCGTAAAATAAAATGTTAAATAAAAAAATTATTTCATTGTGTAATGAAAAGTTGAAGCCTTTCCTCAAATTTAAATATTTTACTTTCATCCTATCTGTTTGCCAGTAAAACTTCTTTAGACCTTCCCTGTTTTTTCAAGCAGCATTTATTTTTGTTGCTGTTTGCAAAACTGTAAATAGAACTTATTCCACTGGTGTATTTTAGTAGCTTTGTCTGCATACATCATATCTGTATCTCTGTGTTTGTGTTTATGACTTATTCCCGCAGCTTACATTAACTACATACCTTTGGGAACTGCTGTGATCGAAGTGGCCAACAACTTGCACTTGATCCTCCCAGAGGGCGCCTTTCCTCTGCCTGTTACTTCCAGCTCCAGTCAAGTTACTTCAGTTCTAACCCCAATCAGTCAAATGCAAATGAGCACTGTCGCTGTTAAACAAACATACCATCCACCTGCAGTTAGCCCTCTGCAAAGATACCGCACAACTGCTCCTGTGCTCATCCCTGCGCCGGCACGTAAACCTTCACTAACCTCTGCTTTTGCGTTGGCACATTCAAACCCAGCTGTTTCCACTACTCCTCAAGCACCTGTCCATGCTACTGTTAAGGTGAGAGGTGAAAAGCTGCCTTTGTTGGGTCCATATTCAGATACTATAACTAAACATGTGTGTCTGGTGTAAGTTAGAGATGTTTTTATCTGTTAAATATTAATAATGAATATATTCTTTTAGCCAATGCCTACTAAACGTAAACTGAAGCAGCAGTGTGAGGCCGCCAAAGACAAAGTGCCCCATGACACCCGACAGCGTTATATTAACATGTTTACGGAGGAGTTCCTCAAAACAACAGCCAATGTTAACGATGCCTTTGAGAAGGTGAGCTTGTGCCACTTAATTTCATCCTCCTAACTGACCAACTACAGTCTAGATATTAATTTCCATCCCTGTTCTTGTTGATAGGCTCTTGCTGAAGAGAGAACTGTGTATAATCGCAGTGTGAACAAACTCAAGTATCTGAGTGTTGCAGTGAATGCACTGAAGAGGCTGAAGAACCAAAGTGCTGCTGTTGCAAAAGGTGAGAATCTTTGGGGAAAACCACATGATGCTGATAAAGGACTAGTTGTATGTATTTAATCCACTTATTATTATTTTTTTCTTGTGCAGATGAAAGTGACATGAGCAGCCAAAGATTCAAAGGCAACATTCCACTTAACCTGAAGAAGTTTAAAGGAAACGGTGAGAATAAGTTTCCTTTTGAATGGATTTGCCATTTCATTCAAATATTTTGACAGCTTCTCAGTGAATTAATTTTTCCAGCAGATGATATGGCCCTTTATGAGAGTTTGAAGGACTACATTTTGACTGAGGAAAAGCTGATTGAGAGCAACTATCCTGTCCAGCACCCAGAGAAATCTGGTTGTGCTGTTCTTTTTGCTGACAATAAGAAGAGCAATGCGGACCGTGAGTGAAAACATCAAATTCCAGCTGCAAGACAAATTGATGATATTCTCATGTTATATCACTAGAGGGCACACTTGTCTGTGCTGTACTAAAAGACTTTTCTCAGCACATTGCTGATGTGTGTGGGTTTTTTTACCCTATTTTGTTGGTTAAAGCCCTCAAGAGGATCTGCTGTCGGTGTGGGGCCACGTACTCTGTGAGCCAAACGGGTAAACACACCCGTAAGGAGGAGTGTAATTACCACTATGGGAAAGGAGTTAAAAATAAAGGTGAGTATATCATAGTTTTATGTTTTCCAAACGCTTCAAAATGTTTACCATACAGCATACACCATCAGAGAGTTGTGCTTTAAATTTTTAAACCGTTAACAGTGCCAGGTGGTGTGGAGACCCGCTACAGTTGCTGTGAGGGCGTCATGGGAGCACCTGGATGTCAGGTGTTTAAGGTAGGGAAAAGACAGAGTGAGAGATTATTCCGTAACTTAAATGTTGATTGAGATTTTTTTTTTGTCTTTTCTTCCTCAGTTGCATGTCCATGATTCGCTCAGCCTGGATGGGTTTGTGTCGACCGTTGGCAGACATCCCTCAGATACGAGCTGTCCCGGGGTCTACTCCTTGGATTGTGAAATGGTGATTTTTAAAATTTTTTTTTTTGAGGGGCCCAGTTTTTATAATCATCTTCATGTTTGGAAACAAACCCCAACTTATCTCTGATGCTTTTGTTCGAATCCACGATTTAAAACTAGTGAGACACCCTGATGTGCACGTGTCAAAACAAACATTAAGCAGTGGGTCTGTGATTGGAGTTAAGGCTTTTGGATGTTTGACATTTAGCTGGCCTCAAGTCTGCAGTGAAAATAATGTAAATTGTGTTTAATTTTTGTCGTTATAGTGTTATACCATCCACGGTCTGGAGCTGTCCAGAGTGACGGTGGTCAACTCTAGTCTGCAAGTCGTCTATGACACCTTTGTCAGACCTGATAATGAGGTCATCGACCTCAACACCAGGTAATGGAATTGGATAGTTTGCTGTTTTTTCCCTCTTTTTTTCCCCCCTCAAATACCCCAATACACTCTTTTACACCTATTCAACAATATCTGCCCTCTGAAACTGGTAAGAAGATAGAAATTGATATTTAAGCGTGTGTTGTGTGTCATAAATGAGAATATAGAGGGGAAACAGAGGCAAATACAGTTCAAACAAATGGTATTACAACTAGAAGAAAGACACTGGCTTTTTGCATTATAATACAACATGTATGTACAAAGATCATTTCTAATGCTAGGTGATAAAGTGAAGGAAATTGTACTGTGTATGTATTTTAATCAGCTAACTGCTCTATCGATATCCCGTGTGACTCTTTACTTGTCAAGGTTTTCAGGCATCAGTGAGGAAGACATAAAGGGTAACTGCACCTCCCTCAGAGAGGTGCAGGAAACCTTATTGAGCTTCATCAATGCCGACACCATTCTGATTGGACACGGCCTAGAAACAGACTTCTGTGCCCTGAAGGTGACTACTGTAAGCTTTTTCCAACATTATTCGTTCACAACATATATCTGTTTCAATTGTGGCTAACCTGGTCAAGGATTTTCAAAACCAAGCTGTGATCGTGTTTGCATAAACCAAGAGGTTTGTAACCAAAAGCCACAAGTTACATCCACAATGGCTGCCTGCTAAGTTCTTAACACAATTTCTTTGTCAAGAGCCTTTTTTTAAATGTTATTCCAGGAGTATCCCTATGCAGAGTTTGTTTTAACTTATTCATTTGTACACCTTTTTCTATTTTTATTTTAATTTAATTTCAATTAATTTCTTCTGTTTTCGTCCATGGGATCATCAGCAAAAGTGGTGTTGTCTACATGGATAATTATAGCGGTGGTGGGATTTATATAACATGGATTATTATTAATAACCTGAATGTAGAGGTTGTTGACAAACAAATCTAAACACCTTAATGTCACCCTTAAGTATAAACTCTGAATTAACTTGACATTCACAATTACAAACACTTCTACAAATATGGGTGATAGAGGGTTGAATGCCAAGTAACTGCATTAAAACTGCATTGACCAAGTGGAAGGGTGGTCACATGTGTATAATTGTAAGGGTGATGCTAGTTGGCATTCAACATTAAATTACCCATTTTGGTAGCGGTGTGTGTGAATAATCCAAGCCAGTATAGTAAGTCTAGAGTAAAGAAAAAAGTGAGACTAGAAGGTCACACTTGGTGAAAATCAGTCATTTTGGACCCCACACCTACTCACCTACTGGTGTGCCTTGCCATCGATGGAAGACTTTTTTTTTTTTTGTTAGTTTTTCCACCTGTACCTCTGTCTTTAGTAATTACAGAGTAAATAATGTAATGTTCACTTTTCCTATAGAGGCTGCTTCCCAAAGTAATAATAGCTTAAGATATCATCCTCTTTACTGTAGTTTCTCCATGGTACGGTGGTGGACACTTCAGTGGTTTTCCCCCACCGTCTGGGCCCCCCTCACAAGCTGACCCTAAACAACCTCACTGCCGAATACCTCAGGAGGATCATTCAAGAGAGTGGTGGGTCGTCATGGATACCTACAGCCATCATATAAGTGTTTGTTTCAAATGTCCATTAAGATTAAATTCCTGAAAATAAATCTAAGTTCAAATAAAGAAATTGCTCAAAATTTAAGGGTAAAGCCCTCAAACAGATTTATATAGCTAATGCATGCAATTTTGTCAATGTGTATTGACAATGTATTTATATACTGTATTAATGTTTCTCCCAGTTTGTGGCCACGACACTGCAGAAGACGCTACTGCCTGCATGGAGCTTATGTTATGGAAGGTCAAAGAAGATGGAAAACTGAAAAAATGATGGAAATAAAACATACAATACATGATTCATACATGGTGGGGAGAAAATGCTGTAATGCAAATTGAATGTCACCTTTATATTTGTGATAACATTGGGAGGGCTGGGGTTTTTTTTTGTTTTTTTTTTAAGTTTTATTACATCACTTGATTTATGTTAATGCAGTATTTTCTGTATGTTAAATTTTAATTTGCAGCCCATGTGTCAATGTCTATATGCATATCTGTGATTGCACTGTGTACTAAGAAAACATGAAGGGGTGAGGTATCAGAATTATCCAAGTAAAGCCACAGAATGAAATCCCTTTGTGTGTATATGTGTTTTTTTTTTCTCTGCCCAATGAACATAAAGCTTTTAATGTGAAATTGGCTTCAGGTGCAGTTATGCAAATTAGTGCACACCTGTCAGCAATTGGAGCAATTACTGGTGATACATGATGGAATAAACGAGAATACTGTCCACATAATGTATTGGAAAGAATAAATGGTTTGTCTGTGTAGAGGGGAGCTGTTTTTCAGGCTGGCCTGAGTGAACTTGAGTTTATGGTGACAAAATTTTTGCTCATCTTTATCATGCAGATGACTACTTATACAACAATATTAGGCACTGTAATCTGATCTTATGTCTTCATTTTAAGTTATAACTAGTTTTAAAGTAGTAACAATAACTGGTCCCAAGCCAGTAATTGTCACACAGTCCAGAGCTCTATGGTTACATTATCTGCTTTAGACCAGCAGGACAACCGGTGAGCTGTTTTTTTTTCCACCCGTCTGTTTACCAACTACATTTCAGTTCCATCAGTTACTCAGCCTTTGTCTTTGTCTTTCTCTTTCTGCCACAGCACCTCCGGAAGCAGAAACTGCAGGTCTTAATGAAGATGAATATCACGAACAGGACGATAGCGAGGAGGAAGGCCACAACATCCAGGCTGTGATACTTGTACCAGGTGAGCTCGTGGGCCTGAACCCTCAGGTGCTTGGCCCCTTTGTTTCTCATGGTGAACTCGATCCAGAATACAGCCTCATCCAGAGGACTCATTGGTCTGTCGTGGTGGATACTGGACAGCCGCATGGCGTTCTCCTTGTACCTATGAATATGGATATACAGGGGTGAAAATGTGGCTTGATATGTTATGTATTTCAAATTTTCATTCTTTAGTTTTTGGCTCCCCAAGAATGGCAGTGGGGTTAATGTATTTTAAAACAATCTCCAACGGGAAATCCAATATATGAGGGAGAAGGTCATCTATTGGTCTTTGTGACCTTTAAAACTCTGTGGTGGAAATCAAACTCTGTCATACTGCATCAGATAATGGCTCCTTTGTGGTGTGTTATCTTGTGTCTGTATTATTAATGTGAAAGGAAAATTGGCGAGAAAATACCTTTTTATGCTAAGTGCAGATAGGTAAAAGAACTCACGATTTCTCGTTGATGACAGCATTGACTGCATCTCGAAGGTCCTCTGTGGTCATGAAGTTCAAGTCTGCAATAATTGCAGCTCCCTTTGCCTTCATGTGGATCATGTTATCTGGCTGGTCACCAAACATGGGGATGCCCACCATGGGAACACCGTGGTAGATGGCCTCATAAATCCCATTTGTGCCACCATGTGTGATGAAAGCTCTGGTCTTGGGGTGACCTGGTAGGGTACCAATGATCATGAAACACCCATGAAAAACTCCATGATGTGACTACTTGGTAAAGGCTTGTTAGTGGAGGCTGATTAGATCAGAGTCCATAGAGACAACGGCAATCACAAGCTCCTACCTCAGGGACACAAGGCTTTTTTAGTGCACCCTGTAGACACAGTGTTGGTCCAAACCAAACATGAGCTGTGTCCCAGTTACCTGCTACATAATAAATCTCAAGCAGGTTTTGAGCATGTATTGAAAAGTGGCAAAGTATACTCTAATAAACTGTTTGAAAACAAAAATTAACTATTTAGGGAAAAATATGTTTCTTTTGTTGAGTTAAGTTGGGAGTGGCATTCCAAACAAGTACTGTATAATTTTCTATTAGTATAATATTTAGTAATATTTATAATATTTATAATATTTAGATGAGTGAGAGTTTTTTTTAATTAACTGCGGGAACAAAAATGCGAGAAAGATGAGTCTGTAATGTACGGAAATGAGACACAGCTTTAAGTACAAATTTGAGGTACTTGTACTGAACTCGAGTATTTCCATTTTATGCTACCCTATACTTCTACTCTAAATTTCAGAGGGAAATAAAGTACTTTTTACTATTACATGTTCAAATAAGACCTGATCCCTGGTGGGAAATTCACAAGTTACCCAAAAGTGTGTGTATATATAGTAATTAAAATTAGCCCTACTTTTTCCAACTGCATCATATAACAATGTGTTAATGCATCCAATTATGATAATCCAATAGTTTAATATGCATTATTCTGAAATGGGACATTCTTTGTAATAATGAAGTACTTAATGAGTACTTTTGCTGTTGGTACTTAAAGTATATTTTAATGCTAATACTAAGTAAAAAGTAAAAATACTAAGACTTTTTTTACTTCAAAATTTTGATTGCATGACTTTTACCTGTAACAGTATTGCTCTCTAATTTCAGTTTTAGGGTTTGGTATTGTCAAATTAGTAATATATTTCATTTAAAAGTATAAATCATGAGGATTACTGTCTTGAAAGCCTGTTCAGTAGCTTTTGTAAAAGTTTTACTTACCCAATAGGTCATTCTGAGGGATCCAGTCGTATATTCTGGTGTTGGCACCCAGAGTCTTTGGTTTTTCTCCACTGTATCTCCACAGCACCTTTTTTAAACAATGGTAAAATACTTTTAAACCAACACAGTGCCAATGTTTTGTCATAATATACTGCATAGCAGCACAAGTAATAAGGAACAAGAACTAACCTTGGCTACCTTCCCTCTTGACTCTGTCCCCTCTCACCTCCTTCAGTTTATTGCTCCTGAGCTCCTTCCTTCCTTTTCTCACCCACCCACCTCATCAGTATGTCTTTTCCTAACACTAAAGCGCCTACAGTGAACCATCTGTTAAAGAATTACAGACCTGTCTCTCTTCTTCCAAAACACTTAATTGTGCTGTCTTCACTCAATGTTATATCTTAACAATCTTCTCCACCCTCACCAGTATAGTTTCAAGGCCACTCAACTGAGATGGCCCTTCTTTGCCATCACAGAGGAACTCCGCACTGCTAGAGTAGCCTCCCTCTCCTCAGTTGCCATCCTGCTAGAGCTCAACGTTTGACACTGTGAACCACAAAATCCTCCTCTTCACCTTCCAAGAACTGGAACCACGGTTCTTCTGTGGATTTAGGCAGCCTCTGTCGCTTCATGTAATCCAAGATTTGTTCAGAATTAATGGTCTCCTCTTTGCTGAGGCAGATACTTATTCATCACGCAATACCATCAGGGAGGCGTCTGATTAACCCCAAATGTATTCTGCAGCATGAAGGGGAACGACCCCAAACATACTTCGAAAGTCATTAAGGACTATCTTTAGCGTAAAGAAGACCAAGGAGTCCTGGAAGTGATGGTACGACCCACCAGAGCCCTGATCTCAACATCTCAAAGATGTTTGGTGCAACCTGCTCGCAGAGAATTGATGCGGTGTTGAAGGAAAAGGGAGGTCGCACCAAATATTGATTTGCTTTATACTCTTCTTTTCACTCACTTTGCATTTTGTTAATTGACAATCTTTTGTCAAAAACTGGCTCAGGGAATGTGACAAAAAGGGAGTGCATGCAAGGTATGTACATAAAACAAGAATAATTTATTAAACTAAATAAGGTGCCACAGTATGGCTGTAAGATTCATGAAGGGAGACAGTGGACTGAATACATGGGCCAGCTTTATAGCCATTTGGCCCAGGTGAGCGCAACCAGCTGAGGACCCCCCAGGTCAGCCAATTGCCCACTAAGGTTGGCCAGGACAACTTCCAAGAAAGTGGGAGGGGCATCACACTATTAATATGTCTATTTTTGAAATCATTCTTACCTTTACAGCATTTGCACACCTGCCTAAAAGCTCTGCATAGTTGTCTTTCTACCCACCCATGTCCTGCCCCAATATCCTGATTCAACTAGAAGAAAAATACCATGTCATTATAACTTTATTACCATTACTTGAAAATCATGTGTTAATGCTGACTTCCTACTTTATTGTAAGCTGATTAGCGTCTGTCCCTGCAGAGAGGTGTTTGTTTCAATAAATGCCAGTGTGATTGGAAAATCAATTTAAGACTTGAAATTTGCTTCACACGGGAATCCACTGCAGTTAACATTTTGTTGCCTTTGTTTTGTTAGTTGCATAACATCACCTGATAATGCAGTTTCAAGCAGCAACTTGATTTTTGAAGTTGTGGCATGAAGGACATCTGACTGTCACCTGTCAAATAACATTGTTCACTAACTATACTGTTGCAAAATCCCTTTAAAAAAGCCTTCCTGAGTTTTTAAACTACTCCTTGCTTGGAACTGCTTTGCTGTGTGATGACAGTGTAATTGGGTCTTTAAAACTGTGCTTTGAGGTCATTCAAGTGAATTCCAGTTGTCACACAGAAATTGTCCTCTGACCTTTTGTGGGATTTGAGCGAGGGCTGAGGCGATCATGTTTCCCTTCTCTGTAGTGACGTTGTTGATGAATGATCCCAAACTGAAGACCACGATGCCAGCGTCTCCAGAACTCTGCACAAACTCCTCCATATCCTGCAAGAAGAGTAACATTATCTCACTGCAAACCAACCAGAATTTTAATGGCTCATTCTCTTCATTAAGTCAGGATTGTAGTGGATGTGTAAAACTACATTAATAAGCCTGTAATAGTGCAGACAAACTTACATCTGGTAAAGGTTTAGCAGGTCTGCAGTGGATCCCACCAACACATTTGAAGTTAGGAAGGAAAGGATGAGGGAAATCAAAATCCCAGTAGGTTCGCATCAACCAGACGTCTGCTCTACCCATCACTTCACAGGCACTGGTGGGTGTTCCTGTCACAATTCAAAAGTAATGGATGACAGCCGCCCATTGAAAAGTAACACCAATACTTAGATGTGGTGACTAATTTAAAATGTTTACTTAAAATGTCAAATTGTTGACAATTGTTACTGAATATCAACATTGCAATTGCATTAAACAGTGGTTCTTGTTGCTGAGTTACTCACCTTTAACTTCAGAGTAATATTTATCTAATTCTTTCCAAAAAATAGTATCGATCACAAAATCCTGCAGTGCGTAGAAGAGGAAGTTCCACACTCTCTCAGAGAAGTCCATCTTGTCAGTCAGTTTGCTCATTGCTCCGGGGACAAAGGAAGGTGGCGCTGGTAGCTGACCACACTGTCTCTCCCAGTTATGGGCTATGGAAAAGCGCAGGGAGAAGACCAGGGGGATGCCCAAAATCTCTGCTACTAAGTCACTGCCTGGATAGAGGGGATCAGCGAGGAGAAGGTCATATTTTCCCTCCTTCAGCTTCTGCATGATGGTCTCTGATTTCAGCACGCCGTCCAACTGCTTCAAAGAATACTGCAGATCGACCTTCATCATTTCCATGTATCTGATGTAGATCTGTAAGTAGCTCATATGATCCATCTCGTACATGGAGAAGTGAAGGAACTCTTCCATGAACTCCTCAATTACCTCCATAGAGACGGAGACATTGAAGGGTTCGTAGCGGAAGCGGGAAGGCTCACTGGTGTTCATGAACATCGACACGTTGGGGACCAGAACTGTCACCTGGTGTCCTCTGTCGATCAGCGTCTCCAGCACAAGCTTCATGTTAATCCAGTGGCTGCCTTCAGTGTACCACACCAAAATGTTCCCTCCATTTGCGCTCCATGTCACAGAAAGTACCAGCAGGACGGCAACAGAGAGACGCTGTCCCGGCTTCATGATACTTGTTTGTCACTCGGAAAGTCTGCTGGGGCTGATCCTTTTTCAAAGGTGAAACAATCATTAACCAAACAAAAATGAACTCTGGCTCGTAGGTCCTCTTTGTGCTGCATAACCTCTTAGATAACGGACCCACCTCAAGTAAGTGGTTGGAAGTAAAAGGGTAGCGGTTGTAAAGTTAACAGTAGGTCTATAAAACAAGGATAATCTCTAACCTGTACCTACTAGAAATCCACAAAATGAAAAGAAAGACTTCAGATCTCTAGATTGTACTTGTTAGCTGTGGAGTGGGTAAAATTACAAAAGGACAGTGATTTCCGGTCATGAGGACACATTTGCGTAATCTCAGGAAGTTGTAGGTGCCTCAAACTATTTTCATATTCTCTGGAGGGCACGCTTAATCTGTGCTTTACTTACAATGAGGGATTCTTGTCTCTGCTTTCGGTGTGGGGCTACGTAGGCAAACAGGCAAACATATGCAAGTAGCAGTGGTTACCACTGTGGAAAGGGTTATTATCAAGCACTCAAAACAAAGTGCTGTGGGTTGAAAACAACTAACCTCAGAAATCCGATAAGAGGGGTATAAGCTAACACACCTTATTTTCTCATTTTCTTCATTCATTTTAATTGATGTAATCACTCACATACTTTCATTGCATTTTAAGTCACCAAACAGAAATGTCACATCCACGTCAGTAAAGGGCACATCACCCTTGGGTTGTGTACATAGACTGGTTGTGTAGGATAGTACAGGCACTCACTGAGGCAGAATAAATCGTCCTGTTGCGAAGTTGACACCAGCTCAACATGTGTCTCTCTTCTATTCTTTATCACAGGCAGGACTGAGGACCTACTGCCACCCTGACCCTCAAGTTAGGGAGTAAACAAAAGTCACAAAGTGCTTTACATGGTTCGACAACAATGTAAACATTTCAGGGCAAAGGCATATAAAAGGAAAAAATAAAATGATACAGAGTTTAAGAAGAATAAGATCTCCACAAAAGTGATGACAGTAATAATAAAAAGGTTAGTATATCATAGTTTTATACCTCAAAACATCCCAAATGCTTCAAAATGTTTACTATACAGCTTTTACCATCAGAGAATTGTGCCAGGTGGAGTGGAGACCCATTACAGTTGCTGTGAGGAATTCACGGGAGCACCTAGCAGGTGTTTACGGTAAGGACAGACTGTGAGATATAACTTTATAATTTGATTTTCTCGTAAGACTTCCTCAAATGTACCAGCGGTAAATGTCGGAATGATTTACATAGCCTTTTATTCTTTTGTCACTTGCATGTCCATGCTTCCCTCAACCCACATGGTTGTGTCGACCGTCCTCAGATAGATTTTGTGTACATAGTGGTTTACTCCTTGGGAGCTCAGTTTGAAAATCAGCTTCGTGTTGAGCACTAAACACCAACTCATTTGTGATAGTTTAAGAATCAACAATTTAAACTAGTGTGAGATGCCCACAGAAATTCTGAGTAATGGCATGAAAATGAACATGGTTTTAAAAGAAGACAATTTAGTGCGGTTGATTGACATAATGAAAAGTGCAATATGTTTTGTGTTATTTGTTCCAAAAGGATTAGCCAATCTATATTTTAACCCTTCAGACCATAAATTACTCAAGCACCAGTGCTTGATGTAAAAACAGTAGGCCTATTATCAATATTATCCAACAAGAAGAGAATGAAATCCCAGCTAATGAACATTCAGCTTTTAATGTCAAATTGGACTCAGAGGCTATGCGCATGATGTCACAGAACTCAGTTACGGTCACTGAGTGGCAGAAAGACAAACAGCAGTGTTGCTTGAATCAGCTAAAACACATCACATTTAAAATGGGAAAGAAGTGGACCACTGGTTCTTTGGTAAGCAGTTAGGATCACTGTTGAGTTCGACTGCCTTTAATTTGAGCAAATAATCACTTGTTTTACTCCCAGTTTGCTAAACGCAGCCATGGTAACAGATGTTTTGCCACTCAGTCCAGCGTGTTCCGGAAAGGAAAGTGACATCAACGCATAGGCCTCTACAGCAGAGGAATTCAATTAGAATTCAAAGAGGTCCAGTTAAAGAAAATTTCCCGAAGAAAGGGTCCGGAAAATCATAATGATTAATTTGCGTTGTCATTCAGTGCCATAACGTAGGCTATAGTTGTATCAACATATATGTTTTAGTCAACAACTGACAATATTTCAACAATATTCAGTTTTCACATCAAACTGGAGGGATAATAAATAATAAATATTCTAATAATAAATTCTAAATTTAAGTAAACGAAAATAATTTGCCTAATTTTTTATTTTATTTTTTAGAAAAAATGAAATAAAAAGGGTAGCTTGAAGTGATAAAGTGTAGTCTTAACCAATTTTATAATAAACACTCAACACATCAAATAAACAGCTGTAATGCCTCCTCTTCTCTTCCACTTTCCTACTTTCTCTTGTTCAGTGAGAAACTTGAGCTCTAACTTGTCCTGCCAGCTAGGATTGGAGATATTCTGGTGTTCCACTGCCCATGGAATTTATGTAGGCTAAATGTAAAAATCTCTACATTGTAGTGAAATGTCTTTTCTCTTTCGCCTCCTCTCTCCATATGCAGTGTTTCCCATACGTTCATTTATTTGTGGCGTCCCGCCACAACATCAATGCAGATTGATTTTCATTTTTTTTTTTTTAAATAAGCCTATATTTAAAATCGTATTTGATTGCAGAGCGCCGTAGCGCATTCGCGCAGCACGTTCTCTCGCTCGTCCCTCTCTCTGTCTCTCACTCACCCATACCTCTCTCGCTCTCTCTCCCTCACCGCTGCACAAATCTGTCCATTACAGCGCTGTCAGTGTAGGAGACCCAGCTTAAAAAAGTTATTAGCCAGCATGCAAGGGGCCTGGCTAATAAGGAGAGCTAAGTTAATGCTGGAATGCAGCTGGATTTTGGAGGCTACCACGCTGTATATAGCTGGTAGTCAATACCTACCCAGTTACATTGTCATTCTGTGGGAAACACTGGTGTTCATTTCCAAAATGTCTCCGGTCAGAGCCCTTTAAAAGACAGTCTCTTTTTTAAGTCTCTTTGAAGGGCTCTGTGTATCTCACTCGAATGCACAGATTTGATTGGCTGAGCAGTATCACATGAGACGATGCGATCGGTCTGTGAGTTTCCTGGGCCGCTAAATCAGTACAGTAAATGCTAGAAAAGCTGCGCGGGCTAAAATAGAAATGCTCCGTCACGACGTAGTAGCCTAAGTCTCAATAATAAATCGGCTTTAGGTCGGCGGTCTGGAGAAGACAGCGGCTGCGTCCGGATCCGGACCGCCGTCCGCCGATTAGTGTCCTCTGCTCTACAGGTTTACAATGGTTTTACTTAAGGTTCAGTCAGCCTAGCCTCAGTTTATGCATGGTTACAAAAAGTATGAAACAAATAACACAATAAAATCATTCCATGAAAATAACAAACAACACAGGAGATTCACAATAATAATGGACATTGTAAACTGATTTTAATTTTTTTTTACCCAAATTAGTTGTTTCAAAGTAGTAAGAATAATACGTCCCAAGCCACTAATTGTCACACAATCTGAGGCATTGTGGTTACATTATATGCTTCAGACGAGCAGTAAAACCAGTGAACTGTTATATAAAGTTTTTTTCATCCGTCTGTTTACCAACTACATTTCAGTTCCATCAGTTACTCAGCCTTTGTCTTTGTCTTTCTCTTTCTGCCACAGCACCTCCGGAAGCAGAAACTGCAGGTCTTAATGAAGATGAATATCACGAACAGGACGATAGCGAGGAGGAAGGCCACAACATCCAGGCTGTGATACTCGTACCAGGTGAGCTCGTGGGCCTGAACCCTCAGGTGCTTGGCCCCTTTGTTTCTCATGGTGAACTCGATCCAGAATACCGCCTCATCCAGAGGACTCAATGGTCTGTCGTGGTGGATACTGGACAGCCGCATGACATTCTCCTTGTACCTATAAATGTGGATATACAGGGGTGAAAATGTGGATAATTTTCATTAAATATTTTATATTTAGTCTTCGATTTTTTTGCCTCTCCAAGAATGTAGATAAAATGGAAAAAGAAGGTTGTATTTTTTAGTTTCATGTATTTTAAAACTCTAAACTATGTACAGACAGGTAAGATAACTCACAATTTCTCGTTGATGACAGCATTGACTGCATCTCTAAGGTCCTCGGCCTTCATGGAGTTGAAGTCTACAGTAACTGCAGCTCCCTTAGCCTTCATATGGATCATGTTGTCTGGCTGGTCACCGAACAAGGGGATGCCCACCATGGGAACACCATGGTAGATGGCCTCATAAATCCCATTTGTGCCACCATGTGTGATGAAAGCTCTGGTCTTGGGGTGACCTGATAAGGTACCAAAGATCATGCAACATATAGAGCTTTAAAAAGTGGTCATACACCTTTTGGGGTTTTTTTTATGTTGCAGCGTTATGCTATTATCAAGTAAATAAAGTTTTTCCCTCACCAATCTACACTCGCTTTTTAGAAATGTTTGCAAAGTTTATTTAAAAAGACAGAACTGAGATGCTACATTGACTTAGGTATTCAGACCCAACACTTAGTTGGCAACAATTACAGCCTTGAGTCGCGTCATTCACACTCATGAAAAGCACTGTACACCTGGATTTGGGGCTTTTCTGTCATTCTTCTCTGCAGATCTTCTCCTGACAGGGTCAGGTTGGATGGGGATCATGGGCGGATGGCCATTTTCAGGTCTCTCCAGAGGTGTTTGATTGGACACACAGACGCATCCTGTCATATTGAACTTGGCGAGCTAGCAAAAGCTCATCACTCAACAAACTCTCAAAAGTGAGACCACATCACATCATTGTTGCAGACTCAGCGGAGACAGATATTAAGTTAGAAAAAATGTTAAAGGTTCAGTGTGGAAATTTAATGGCATCAAGTGGTGAGGTTGCAATTGCAACCAACTTTCCAACTTCGTAGGATAGCTACGGTGGCTGACAACAGCACAAAACGTGTCTCTTCTGAGACAGCAGAGAGCAGCCAGACCAAATTAGGTTTCTTTAGGTATATTTATTAAGAAATTATATTTATTTAATTAAACATATGTAAAACCATATGTTATTATGACTTGGCCACTGACAGATAACATGGAAAATGTAAGCCAAGAGTGTGAAACACTGTCACTGTTTCTGCACCACAGTCCTTTATAAACCCCATAACAGATGAAGTTTATACAAACATTGACAAGGGAAACATTCTTTCTGTGATTATGGACCCTCTGCAAAACTACCTGCCAACAATAATATCCAGCCCGTAGTCAGATTATGTTGCTTTAATAGCGGCGTAAAATATAAATAAATAAATACTTTGATAGCGTGCTGAAATAGATCTCCGTCATGACAGCAACAGTTACTCTCATAATCACTTCCTCTTTAATGGTTTTGCCTACAAAATAAAAGCATGAGAAGCTTGTTTACTGCAATGCTGTATTTGGACTTGAACTGAATGTTTACTTTGAGAATTCTAAACAACATTAAAACAAGACTGAAGCCTGCTTGACACTCCTCTGAAAATGCCCAGAGAATGGGATTCCCCTAAATGTCCTCTGCCTGGAGATACTAGGGAATTGAAAAAGCGTCCTTAGGCTGATGGATAAGGATCAAACACCGAAACAAAACAAAAGTGATCTGAGAAACATTCGCTGCAGAATCCATTTGTTGAAGAGAGAAAAAAAAGTTGTCCGAAGGTGGGATCAAACATTCATTCCTTGGGTTGCAAGCTATGTGCTTTACCGACTGTGCTACCCAAACAAAAGTCAATATTATGTCTTATATTCTAATCTCACATCTAATGGTTGAAATTATTGCGCTAATGCAAAAACTTATTTGCTGTCCCGTGCAGTATATTATTACTATTTCTTGATGATGATGAGTACCTACACTGCCTTAATTCTACCAGAAGTAGAACAGGAAGAACGTAATCAGTCTGTAGTGCTATTTGTCTGTTTTCAGATACAGTTGAAACATGACGCAACATGGCAATGTCACTGGAAGGGGGGACCTGCGGTTATGTAGATATAAATGGTTCATTCTAAGGTAATAAAAAAATGGTTTATTATGTAAGGTCTTTATACACCACTGGAAACAAAGTAATGAATATTATATTGCATTTGTGTGAGCAGATTCTCAGAATTGATGTCAAACTTCACTGTAACATTCTTAATGTATTTTCTTTCATGTCTCTTTAGATTTTTTTTTACAGTCAAACTAAATAATGAAAAAAAAACTAAATAAATAATGTGGTGGAAACCCTAAACCCCATTTCATCTAAAATTCTTGAAGGACTATTCAGCAATGTTTTTAAAAGCTTTACTTACCCAGCAGGTCATTCTGAGGGATCCAGTCATATATTCTGGTGTTGGCACCCAGAGTCTTTGGTTTTTCACCACTGTATCTCCAAAGCACCTATAAACAACAGTAAAGCATGATTTTATGTCATAATATACTGCCTAACAGTGAATTTAATAATAATAAAGGCTAAAATAATAAGGAGAGTTGTAATTTACAACCAAATACTTTTACTTTAGATAATGGTTGATCTATTGTGTGGAGTCAAATCAGTCTCAATATTAATGGATGTGCACAGAACAGGTTACAGGCTGTAACTGCGCATAAACGTGAACCACACGTTTGCTTTCTTGGTCCCTTGGAACAACCACTGTTCTGCATCCTATGTAAAGGAATCAGGGTGGATTTTCTGCATGTGAGCTCCCGAGCCTCTTGATTACTGATTCTAGACACATAGCGACAACACAGCAGCTAACAAAATGGAGTCTACTAACACCAAAAAACTACTAGAGCCCATCAGGCCAAATGAGCATCAAGTTGACATCGGGCGAAAAACTACTTAACATCTGAAAGACATTTGACTCCTAGAGAGACTTCAGCTTTGTTGGATACAATAACTGACCCAAAGTTGGCTTTCACTCTATTGGACAGGTAATCTAACATTACTGCAAAGCATTAAAAAACATAGAGAGTTTATGCTTTAGTTGGCTCAAGTTAGATAATGTTGCAATGTTATCTGACTGTCAGGTAACATTGCAGATAATCTGTTGCAAAACACTAACTGTTTAGTTTAACTGTGGGAGGAAAAATCCCAGTTCAGGCCAGAGGCCTGGTGGGCCCTCACTCTTACACTTACACATTCCTTGTAACTCAACCAATGTGAACTCTTGTCCTTTCAATGTAAATAGTATTCCTTTGAATGAAACACAGGTTCCAGTAGAGTTCAAAGTAACTCAAGTTAAGTGATAATTTTGTTTGTTGGCAACAAATTTAATAATGATGATTTTTGGGGACTATGTCTATTACTTGTTGCACCCCTAGCTGATTCCAGAAAGTTGTATAAACAAAAGTAGTCTGCGTCCGTGGTGTCTGCAACTGTCCGTGTATGCATAAAATTCTTGACTTAAATAAGAATAAAATAGCCACCATCACTTCTCCTCTCCTGAAAATATTCATGACCAGACTTGCTAACCCTCCCATTTTCATTGTCCTCTCTCGGTTTCCTCTGGGTCACAGCCAAGGGCGTCAAAGTAGGGGAAAAAGTGGGTCTGATTACTCAGGGCCCCAATGGAAGGTGGGCCCTTTAAAATCCAGGAATGAAAAGTTTTTATTTCTAATAGTAAGTAGTTTCATAACTAAGTTAAAAATGGATGAATAAATCGGTTGTCCTTCACCCCTTCCAAAAGATGCGAAATGGTCCATCCCGCACTAGGATTCATCTCTGAACGGTCTAATCGAGCAGAGTGAGCTGGAGCATCAACAGGCTTGTGACACATATCACAATACTTTACTATTTTTGGTGAGGGTTATTTGGTAAGACCAAACCCAAACGGTCATGAGGTAGGCCTGTACGGTATGAGGAAAATACTCAAAGCGTGATAACATTGTTATTGATTGAGATGACATATGACATGCATAAATAAACTATAATAAATAAACAAATATTGAAGTATGCGTATTAGCTGCCTTGATGTTTTTAAAATAATTATAGGATTAGAATTTAATATTTCAAATCCAACAAAATGTTGTTTCTAGAGCAGCAACGTTAGAGTTTCCGACAGCAAAGTCACTATATATAAACTCAACATGGGGCGACTGTGGACTGAGGTAGAGTAGAGCAGGTAGAGCGGGTGGCCTATTAACTGAAAAGTCGGTGGTTCAATCCCTGGCTCCTCCAGGGTGCATGTTGAAGTGTCCTTGGGCAAGATACTGAACCCCGAATTGCCCCTGTGAATATTAGTTTCTGTTTGAGCACTCAGTGTATGAATGCAGATTAGGGCTGGACAATAAAACATAAAATATAATATATAAAATATAATTTTTTTCAATAACAATATAACAGATGTTCAATGAATATTGAATATTCACTAGTCACTTGAATCATACACAAATTAGGACTTCATTTTTATTAAGATGTTGAAAGAATGAAGAAAAAGGACTGAAAAAAAAGATTTTTCCTTAATTTTACACGTGTGTATTTCATAATTGTTTTGAATTTTCTGCCTCAGATTTGCTAAGTGATCCACTGTTTGGATCACTTAGTGATCACTTAGAATGAAGAACTCAGTCTGTATCAGTCCTTCCTGCTCCTCCTCCTGTCATTCACGGCCTGCAGATAACATACCTGGTAGAAGTAGCGGCTAGTTTGTCTCAGCCAGCAGCTGAGTTTACAAAAATGTGCCAAATTTTAAGACTACAGATCAGTCTATGCTCCAGACAATCAGCTTTCTATTTAGCTTGTTTGTAACATTTAGCTAATGCCAAGCCAATGTAAGCTGTGCTTACATAATACAACATACAGGATGAGAGACTGTGGACAAAGCTGTTTAAATTAACCCTTTCTACATGTTTACCCTACACATAGGGATATAGATAAAGTATTGTCTTTTTACTCGCAAAGGTTTTATATATATTTTATGGGGCGGTGCGGTGGTCCAGTGGTTAGCACTGGCGCCTCTACAACAAGAAGGTTGTGGGTTCAAACCGTGGTTGCCCCGGCCTTTCTGTGTGGAGTTTGCATGTTCTCCCTGTGTCCGCGTGGTTTCTCTCCGGGTGCTCCGGCTTCCTCCCATCATCCAAAAGACATGCAGGACATACTAGGTTAATTGGTGTCTCCCAAATTGCCCTTAGCTGTGAGTGTGAGTGGTTGTTTGTCTCTGTGTGGCCCTGTGATGGACTGGCGACCTGTCCAGGGTGTACCCCGCCTTTCACCCAATGTCAGTTGGGATAGCTGTACGCTTATCCTACGTACAGGCTGGTTTCCTGGTCAGGATGGTTTTATTGCATGTACTTACAGTAACAAGCCTAGCTGGCTGCAACTCAAATAGTTTGGAGCTAACTCCACCATGACGGAGCAGCATCTCTCTCTGCTGGCCGCTGTGTGTGTGTGTATGTAGCAGCCGACAGAGAGCAGCAGAGGCTGCAGCCTAATGCTGATAAGTCCTGGGCCCGTTTAAAATAAGGTGACCAGATTTCTACAATGAAAACCGGGGACATCTGTGGTTTGATCTTAAGGTATGTCATTAAAAAATATAATGCTGTTATATATGCAAATAAAAGACGATTTGGGTTTCATAATATATGTCAAATGTAACTCTCTAAATTAAATCAAGTCATTTCGAGGCAGAAACTACCTTTCAGTCAATAAGTAGAAGCTGCAATCTTTTTCTGGCAAGCGGAATACAGCACTTTATGTGTTATTTTAGCCATTTAAACATATTTTAAGAGGTAAAAAGTACTAGCTGAGTTATAATCTGTCAGATATAACTTCTGAATGAAATCAAGTAATTTTGAAGCAGAATCCACCGTTCAGTCAATACGCAATCACTTTCTGGCAAGTGGAATACTGCATTACATGGGTTGTATTGCCCTTTTAAAGGTATTTCAACAGGTATAAAGGACTGGATTAGTTGGTGCACAGCAACTAAAATAATGTAGTCATAAGCATAATTGCAAAAGAGATCATGTCTTTATTTTATATATAACTCAGCAGTAAGTCAAGTTAATTATAGGCTATATTACATTTTTCAAAATATAAACAAGGATATAAGCCTACCACACATCTAATCCATCACCAACAACAGGCTTCTATTTTTGCCTTTAATCACGTAAATGTCATGCCTGGTTATGCTATAAACTGCAAACACTTATTTGGCCACAGTTGTGTGTATTCCCTTAAAAGAAATGTAAAAGTATCACAAAGACATACCTTTGCTTTTACCACGGACATAATGTGATGTTTATTTGCATGTTATGTCTCTTTGACCCAGATAAAAGCAGCTGTAGACGTAAAGAGACCGATAAAAGCAATACAGCTGCAACATGCTGCGCGCGGTCCTGCGGACTGCAGTCAGTTTTAAGCGGACGATCACTTTTCAGCATGACACCTGTCTGCTCTGCTGTCAGGTCTGTGATTTCTTAACACAGAGTTCAAAAGGGGACATTTCCACGGACAGCTCCAGACAGGGACAAACCGCGTTTTGGTGCCATCCCTAAAAAACATTAGTTTTCTTATCCATCGCGTTTTAAGTTAAATCCGATTTGACACTCGAGACACAATGTTACATAATAGGACCTGGTAGCCTTGACAGCAGGACATTATTGATTTTCGGGTTTTAAGGAATTTTCCAGGTCCTTTTAGAACTTGGTATCGATCCCCATCCCTACTCACAATGCTTTCCTCACGGGGGTTTTAATCGCTGGACAATTGTGTTCACACACAACGCAACAACGCAAATATACACAACCCGCGAATGCTACAGTTATATGAACCCAAAGTAAAGATTTGACTGTTAGATGCAATAAACGGATCAAACTGATGCCGAAATAACTACAACATGATGCTGATTTGTTAAAAATATGAATTCATGCTTTGACACCAAGTCAGCAGGACAAAACTATCTAATTGGATCGATCAGGGTACGAAACCATTCATGACCAGACCCGCTTACCTTCCCGTTATTCACTGCCCTCTCCCGGGTCACAGCAGTGTGTCTAATTTTACGATAGTTGAGTGGCGGAGGCTATTGTAGATTTATTTCTGAAACAGTTCTAGCAGACCTCTCATGTCTCCGTTGTTTCTTACTTCTAAAGATTCTTATAGCAAACACTGCACATTGCTAAATTATGATGGTGGTTTGGAAATGCTTTCTCTTAGCTTGGGCTATAATTAACAGTGCTGTTAATAGCACTGAATATAAACTAAATAAACGGATAAACTAAATATGCTACATTGTAGAAAGTAGTTATTGTGGCAGATTATATGTAAGCTAGTTGCATATCTACTGCATAACAAAAATATGTATATAATTTATTTGCCTATGTAAGCATGCCATTTATCATTACTATTATATGACTTGAGATGTGATATATGGTATTATTATTATTATTATTATTAGTAGTAGTAGTAGTAATATGTTGGTATTTTTTAGTTTCTGTTTTGCTGGCCCCCACAATATATACACTATTTATTTTTGTAGTTTTAAACATTTGACTCTTATTTATTAAAACTAATATATTTTGTTGTACTGTTGTTCAGCATTTTGTTATCTTGGTAAGCTCTCATAACAACAAATGTTAGGAATAGGGTCTTTGTTTGTTGAAATCTGTATTGGTCTTAATAATCCCATATCGGTCAGGCTCTAGTTGTCACACAGAAATTGTCCTCTGACCTTTTGTGGGATCTGAGCGAGGGCTGAGGCGATTATGTTTCCTTTCTCTGTAGTGATGTTCTTGATCAATGATCCCAAAGTGAAGACCACGATGCCAGCATCTCCAGAACTCTGCACAAACTCTTCCATATCCTGCAAAAAGAGTAACATTATCTCATCGCAAACCAACCAGAATTTTCTTTCCTCAGCATTGTAATGGCTTATTCTCTTCATTGTTTAAAGTGGCCGTAGAATTGAAAAATGTATTTCCCTTTGCATATTTAAATAAAAGGAGTTCAGTGCTTCAATCTCCATTGTTTTCTCCTGCATATGTAAATCTTACACATCCAAAAAGAAAAAGAAAACCTGGTGAATGTCAACAAGCGCTAGATGTTATGTCATAGAGCCACAGCTGTAGGACTCAAAGAAAGTGCTTTTATGGTTATGAAGGAAAAGTAAATATTTTCTGGTTTCCCCTCTGATGTCTTCTGGCTGCTCTGCCTCAGCTCTGTGATTTATGAAGTTTCTTGATAGACAAATAGCTTTACTTGTTGCTAATGCTACTGAATGCTAACCACTAGCTGTTGCTAACAGTAGCGTCTCTTATCAGCTGGCTCTGAACCAGTTGGTCCAAAGCTTCTACTAATGTTAGAGGTGTAAACACCAACACAACCCCGGAGGACCAAGCTTCCAGTCCGGGCAGAACTTAATAGCAGCTGTTGTTAGCAGTAACGTTAGTTAGCTGCTAAAGTAACCAGAAAAATTAACATAAACTCCGTAAATCAGCAACAGTGGAGGCAGAGGCAGCTGGAGGACATCAGAGGGAAATTTTCAGAGGGAAATTTTTTCCATCAACTCAGATCCAGTTTCAGCAAAACCAGTGAATTATAGGCACTTTAAATCAGGGATACTATGGGTGTGTAAAACTACATTAATAAGCCTGTAATAGTGCAGACAAACTTACCTCTGGTAAAGGTTTAGCAGGTCTGCAGTGGATCCCACCAACAAATTTGAAGTTAGGAAGGAAAGGATGAGGGAAATCAAAATCCCAGTAGGTTCGCATCAACCAGACGTCTGCTCTACCCATCACTTCACAGGCACTGGTGGGTGTTCCTGTCACAATGCAAAAGTAATGGATGACAGCCGCCCATTGAACACCAATACTTAGCTGAGATGGTTAATTTAACGTTATTTACTTAAAATATGAAATTACTGACAAATGTGATTGGATATTTTAAAAAATGCAATTACATTAAACAGTGGTTCTTGTTGCTGAGTTACTCACCTTTAACTTCAGAGTAATATTTATCTAGTTCTTTCCAAAAAAATGTATCGATCACAAAATCCTGCAGTGCGTAGAAGAGGAAGTTCCACACTCTCTCAGAGAAGTCCATCTTGTCAGTCAGTTTGCTCATTGCTCCAGGGACAAAGGAAGGTGGAGCTGGTAGCTGACCACACTGTCTCTCCCAGTTATGGGCTATGGAAAAGCGCAGGGAGAAGACCAGGGGGATGCCCAAAATCTCTGCTACTAAGTCACTGCCTGGATAGAGGGGATCAGACAGGAGAAGGTCATAATTTCCCTCCTTCAGCTTCTTCATGATGGTTTCTGATTTCAGCACGCCGTCCAAATACTTCAAAGAATACTGCAAGTTGAACTTCATAATTTCCATGTGTCTGATGTAGATCTGTAAGTAGCTCATATGATCCATCTCGTACATGGAGAAGTGAAAGAACTCTTCCATGAACTCCTTTATGACCTCCATAGAGACGGAGACATTGAAGGGTTCGTAGCGGAAGCGGGAAGGCTCACTGGTGTTCATGAACATCGACACGCTCGGGACCAGAACCGTCACCTGGTGTCCTCTATCGATCAGCGTCTCCAGCACAGGCTTCATGTTAATCCAGTGGCTGCCTTCAGTGTACCACACCAAAATGTTCCTTCCATTTGCGCTCCATGTCACAGAAAGTACCAGCAGGACGGCAACAGAGAGACGCTGTCCCGGCTTCATGATGCCTGTTTGTCGCTG
The DNA here is from genome assembly GCA_024633595.2 of Lepomis macrochirus. Classification (NCBI taxonomy): domain Eukaryota; kingdom Metazoa; phylum Chordata; class Actinopteri; order Centrarchiformes; family Centrarchidae; genus Lepomis; species Lepomis macrochirus. The sequence goes on along the minus strand of JALXJV020000005.1, from coordinate 13,290,040 downwards.
TGAAAGCCTGCTCCTCCTGATGCTTTTTCAAAGGTGTTCCTAAAAGTAATCATTAACCAAACAAAGCTGAACTCTGGCTCAAATTACCTCTTTGTATTGCAAGTATTAAATAAAAGAACCAACCCAAGCAAGTGGTTAAAGGTAAAAGGGTAGTGGCTGTAAAGGTTAAAAAAACCTGTACTTTAAATCTACAATGTAAAAACAGACTTTAGGTCAGATTGTTAGCTGTGAAGAGATCGAGTCAAATGGCACAAAAGGATAATGAGTTCCGGTAAATGGGCTTGGACACACTTACGTAATTTGAGGAAGTTGTGTGTACCTGTGTAAGAGTTTGAAAGACTATATTTTGACTGGGGAAAGGCTGATTGAGAGGAACTTTCCTGTCCAGAACCCTGAGAAATCTGGTTGTGCTCTTCTTTTTCCGAACAATAAGAAAGGCAACGCAGACTGTAAGTAGAAACATCATACTCCAACTATACTTATTGAAAAACAATTTGATGAGATTTTCAAATTATCTCTAGAGGGCACACTTAATCTCTGCTCTACTTTCAATGAAGGTTTTTTTCCCTCTGCTCTCGATTTGGGGCTATAGCCAAAGAGGCAAACATACCTGTATGGAGGAGTGTAATTATCTCTATGAGACAGGTATTGAGAAAAAAAAATTGTGTATATCATATGCTATAAAAAAAATCCCAAATGTCTACTATACAGCTTATGCCATGAGATGTCAGGTATTTAAGGTCGGAAACGACAGTGAGAGACTATTCCAAAACTTAATTCTCTCGTAAGATTTCCTCAAATGTGCAAGTGGGTAAATGTTTCATCACTTGCATCAGGGACGTACACAGACATTTTGCGGGGCAGGGGCTCAAGTAAGTATATATTTTGAATAAATGCCTGCACCAAGGAGAGTGAAATTAAAATTAATTGTTTAAATACTTTTTATTTCACATGCAGGGAGGGCTGTCTGTATCATGTAAAGATCTATCAGCATACAACAAACTCATAAAATGGATAGTTATTTGATAAGGAGCCTACGATTAAAATTATGAAGTTACTGTTTAAGGCAGGTTGCATTTTTTATGTAGTGGTCAATTTTGAAATGTTGGTGTACTTTGCTTCCATGTCTTCTTTTACTCTAATATAAAGAAATCATTAACTGGCAGAAGTTCAGAGGTGAAATGCCCTCAGTGCAAATTAGTGTATTTTAATTAGTTAATGCCTAATTTGCACATCAATGTGGCAATAGTTTTGACGTTATTAGGCACATATTTTGCTGTATTCACTTGTAGTGTCTTAATTCAGTACCAGTGCTGTGCTACTATATATGCAGGGAATGCAGTTTCATAGGGGTTGTTGCGAGAGAGATAAGTTACCGCTATGATTTTAAGATCCGTGTTAATAATGATCTCCCCAACTGATATCATACCTTGCAATTACTTTTGATGGTATCACAGTAGATATGTATTGTAGTCAGTGAGTTAGGCCTCTTTAATCATGCTGTCTCTGTCTCACACTTGATGTCATGCATATTCATTTACAATACGATAACATTACTTTTACACACAAACACTCCATTGCCATGTAACTCTGAAGCAGGTGTGTCAAATTAAGTTTAAATAAATAAGGATGAATTCATGGGATTTTATGTTAAAGATGTGCATTCTGTGGGCCCGCACACAATTCTTGGTAATTTTAATTGACGTGCACATTGCTGCGTAGTACAATCCACACAGAAGAGTAGCTAGCTATTCAAGGGACCGCAACTGGGAAACAGACCACATCTGAAGAGTAAAAACGACACAAGAACTAACCAAGGTGTTGTTTATGGACAACAACTGCATCGCTGCAAGCTTTGGGGTGACGTTAGTCTGCACCATTTTACTGCTTTTCGTAACAATCCCAGTGACTGTGGCCTCTGCGGAACAATCTTCTTCCAAACTCAAACTTATAAAATCTTACCTGAAGAGCTCACTGGAACAGACCTGTTAACCTGGACTTGCCAAACTGTCTCACAGTGAGAATGCCCATTCCTGCCTGCTGGATTTAAATGGTTCAATAAATAACTTTGCAGAGCAAAAAGCTCAGTAGAGTGCATCTATAATGTGAGTAAAACTTCCATCCATCTAACGTCAACCACTTATCCTGCATACAGGGTCACGGGGGGCTGGAACCAATCCCAGCTGCCATCGGGCGAAAGGCGGGGTACACCCTGGAGAGGTCGCCAATCCAACGCAGGGCCACACATAGACAAATAACCAGTCACACGCAAACCTAAGGACAATTTATAGTCCCCAGTCAACCTAGTCCGCATGTCTCTGGATGGTGGGAGGAAGCCAGAGCACCCGGAGAGAACCCACGTGGACACAGGGAGAACATGCAAACTCCACACAGAAAGGCCTGGAATGACAAAGGGTCGAACCCACTAACCATTTCACCATTGCACCGCCTAAGTAAAACTTATTTATATTTATTTGAATAGTAATCAATCCACACGCTTGTTATGTGATAATAATGCCTGTGAACAGACATGAAACATTTTCTCATGTCAATGACAAAAATTCAGTGCGTAGTGGTGCATAGTCATTGATCATCATCTTTTTCCATGTGTGTCTTTGTGAACTGTCACACAATAATATTAATTTCATTTAGTTAAGGTGTCAACTGTGCAGTACATTTCGCTGTGGCTGGTTGTTTTAAAGCTGCCAGCTTTCACTTCTTTAATTTGCTACTTACATTATGCTACTTTGTTTGTGATGGGAGGGCCCGTTATGACAATCTTGCATTGGGTCCTACTCCAACACGTTATGCCCCTGTTCATTACAATACATTAGCCAATATGGCAATGATATATTGTCTTAAACTTTAGATAACTTATTTCATTAGATAGTAGCTCAAGAGTCATGCATGTGAAGAAGACACAAGTTAATTATATTTGTCATTTGGCTAATTAGCTGCAATCTCGTGGTACTGTTGAGTCTTTTGTTCATCACCACTCAGTTACACACAAGCGAAGAAAAACAAAAGTGGGACAGGAGCTGGGAGAGGCTGCTGCCTGTTTGTCCATTTGTGCTGCGCTAATGCAGGGAGAGAGAGTGAGGGAGGAACTCTATGAAGTCCTGTGGTTTACTTCTTGGATTGTGAAATGGTGATCAGCTTTTTTGAAGTGCTCAGTTTTGAAAATGTTGACCACCAAGCCCCAACTCATTTTTGGGGTTTTGTAAGAATCCACCATTAAAACTGGTGATATACCCATAGACATTCTGAGTAACACAATATCTTCTTTAACAAACTAACTTTTTAAAAAATATTTCAGCTTTGTTAATTTACATAATGAAAAGAACTTCAACACAAGAATTTTTTGTTATTTGTTCCAAAAGGATTAGCCTACTGCATACTTGTCCGTTTTTTGGTACATCAGAATATCTCTGCGGGAAAGGCACAGGATGGCTCCATCAGTGCTCAGACTGCAATAGGCTGAGAGAGGCTGGGCTGAGGGCTTGTAGGCCTGCTGTAAGGCAGATCCATAACAGACATCACTGGCAATGGCGTTGCCTATGGGCACAAACCCACCTTCACTGTACCAGACAGGACTGGCAAAAAATGCTCTTCACGCAGTTTTGTTCGGAATTTGGAATGAGCATCATATTGAACTTGCATGCCCCTTGGTGGAAGCGTGGGATTACATCTCACAGCAAGAACTGGCAAATATGGTGCAGTTGATGAGGATGCAATGCACTGCAGCACTCTATGCAGCTGTTGGCCACACTGACTGTTACTTTTGATTTTTAACTGCCTTTGTTCAGGGACACATTCTTCTATTTCTGTTAGTCACATGTCTGTGAAACTTAATTCAGTTTATGTCTTAGTTGTTGAATCTTTTTATGTTCATACGAATATTTACACATTGAGTTTACTGATAATAAAAGCAGTTCAAAGTGAGAGGACCTTTCTTTGTTTTCTGAGTTTATATGCACAAAACTAGTAAGACCATTAATTGTAACTTCTTCCTATGCACACATCGGTAATTGATGTCAAAACAGAATTATCAATATTATCCAGTAGGAACAGAATGAAATCCCAGCCAATGAACATTTAGCCTTTAATGTCAGATTGGCCTCAGGTTCAGTTATTCAAATTAGCATGCAATTGGAGTAACTGGAGAAACATGAAGGAACAAACAAGAAAAATGTCCACAAATACAGCACATGGTGTTTATACAAGCAGTACATGTTTATGCACAGGTTAACAATGTTTTTGCTGACCTGTACAGATTCACAACAATACTGGACATTATAAACTTTTTTTAAATATTTAAATCTTTTAGCCAAATTAGTGGTTTCAAAGTACTAACAATAACTTGTCCCAAGCCAGTATATGTCACACAGTATACACAGGACACTAAAGCATTAACTGTTTTAGTTCAGCAGAAAAACCAATGAACTGTTTTTTCACCCGTCTGTTTACCAACTACATTTCAGTTCCATCGGTTACTCAGCCTTTGTCTTTGTCTTTCTCTTTCTGCCACACCTCCGGAAGCAGAAACTGCAGGTCTTAATGAAGATGAATATCAAGAACAGGACGATAGCGAGGAGGAAGGCCACAACATCCAGGCTGTGATACTCGTACCAGGTGAGCTCGTGGGCCTGAACCCTCAGGTGCTTGGCCCCTTTGTTTCTCATTGTGAACTCGATCCAGAATACCGACTCATCCAGAGGACTCATTGGTCTGTCGTGGTGGATACTGGACAGCCGCATGACATTCTCCTTGTATCTATGAATGCGGATATACGGGGGTCAAGATGTGGATAAATGCATTTTGTATTTTATATTTTTACTCTTCAATTTCTTTGTTTCCCCAAGAATGTGGATAAAATGGAAAAAGAAGGTTGTATTTTTTAGTTTAGTTTATATTTTAAAACTTAAAATGCTAAACTAAGTGCAGATAGGTAAAAGAACTCACGATTTCTCGTTGATGACAGCATTGACTGCATCTCGAAGGTCCTCGGTCTTCATGGAGTTAAAGTCTACAGTAACTGCAGCTCCCTTAGCCTTCATATGGATCATGTTGTCTGGCTGGTCACCGAACAAGGGGATGCCCACCATGGGAACACCGTGGTAGATGGCCTCATAAATCCCATTTGCTCCACCATGTGTGATGAAAGCTCTGGTCTTGGGGTGACCTGGAAGAGTACCAATAATTATGGGAAATAAAGAGACATACTCTTTCACTTTATTCACATTTTGTTATGTAGTAGTGTTATGCTAAAATTGTTTAAATGAATTTTCGCCCTCGTCAGTTTGCACTCGAAACCCCATAAAACCCCCTTTACTTTACCCCCTGTAAAACGCAAAATTCTTTGTGGCTGTGTGGGCGGAATCAGTTATTCTGTTGAAAAAAATGTTAAAAGCTATGTAAAGTAGCGCGTCAGACCCACTTACTATTAATATGGTTTCAAGCAGCATATGGAGGCTGTCCTGCAGAAGATCCACGGGAAGAAATGATTAGTAATCAGCTATGGGAATAACCTAAAGAGGACAATTCAAACTACATGTATTGCAACAATGCAATTATTGTGAATTGTACTCTATTTAATAGTATTATAATATTTTGAGATCCTTAAAGCCCCCTCCAGCCAGTTTTAACTGCCATTTTTGGCGAACGTTCTTTCTCTAACAGAGAATGGGGGTGTGGTTAATAGTTGGACATAAAATTACCATGACAACCAAAAACTGACCACTAACGATATGCTGTGTTTAACATCACTACACTGTAAAGTTTAGTACACTTTACTGTCTGGCAGGAGCAGCTGTTACTTACCCATGATAGAAACTAATGTGTCAATTCTACAGTCGATGGTCCTGTCACGCACTGCACACGATAACTCCCACTACGTTTAATAGTGCGCTTACTTTACCGCAGGGGTGTGTGTGTGTGTGTGTGTGTGTGTGTGCGGTTGCATTGGTAAAAAGGCTGTCAGTAAAATGCAAGTTGCAGACTCTATATAAGACGGTGGCAGGTGAAAGTGCGTTTTCTGTCATCTGTCCTCCAACACAGATGTCACAATGAACTTACCTACTGTAAGTTCTAAGTACATTACATGATAAATTGATTAGCTCAGTTTTGCGCTCTGGCTTAACATGGCGTGACGGCGTGACAGTTTTTTAGCGAGGCATGACAGTGCGCCTGCGCAAGAGTGGAGAATGACGTATGACTTATGGAATTACTAAAGTCATATGTCACAACCCCATTTTGACAACTAAGCAACTTTTGTAACTTTGAGCACAAAATTGAGCTATTTCTCAAAAAAATATTTGGCAAACTATGTAGTTAATCAACATTTTAAGGAAATGACTCGGAAAAATATGAAATATCATGGGAATGTCAAAATACACTGGAGGGGGGCTTTAAGCATGTAAAGAAGAATATTTCTATATGCATATTCGCATGATACATCAAATTCACTGATACTGATTGAATTTTTAATGTTATTGAATTGTTTCATGTTTAGATAACATGAAATTGTTCAGACATTGAGCACACCCATATCGCCAAAATGGCATGATCCCTGTTTTGGTGCGAAGCTTTGACTGTGAGATTGACAGTCGACACAGGCTCCGTCCATCAAAGCATTGAATCTTCAACTAATTGGGGCCAGCCCTAATATAATTAATACATTAACTTTATACTAACAGTATATTATTAAATGAAATTATAATATAATATACTAGTACACTTATGTATACTAGTTCCTCCTCCAGGTTGTGGATGGTGCCTCTGTAGTGAACAGATGTTGATTTAGCCAGAGCCAGGATACCATTAAAACTCTGTAATGATAATAGTTTAAAACTATGTGAAGATGAAGTTTTTAGATGTTTAGATAACATGAAATTTTCATGGGGGTGGGCCTGCTGTGCTGTGTACTGTGTTCTGTTTATTTTCTTGTTTTTTTTTTGTCTATGCCAATCACATTTCTTCACTAATTCCAAAGTAAACGCTTATGATTGGTCATTAGCCTATAAAAAATATTTATGCATGCACAGAAGGCTGTGGTGAGACATTCTCCACATACCCTATGTTCTCGTGTGTGTCTACTTCAGTTGGCTGTGTTCATCTGCGAAGTGTCAGTTGTCATGCATCATTGAGTAGTTCTCACATAACGACTAGCGACTGCAGATCCACTGATTTACCCCTAATCAGAACCGAACGTTTGCCAAGATCTCCGACCAGCAAATCAGGCTAAAAATCGTGTAGTGTGAACTAGGCTTTCTCTGTTACCAAGCAAATATCAACGACAGATGCTGTATCCAAGAAAGAAATAGTCTACTAACTACAGAGATACTATGGGCGCCAAAGGTGGCTAATTAGGGCCCGAGCATGAAACATGCGAATTATGTTTCTTCTGCAAAATAATCTAATTTTTTGGGGCCTAAACATGCTCAAAAACTCACCAAACTTTGCACTTAATTTAGGTAGGGCAAAAAAATTGTATTTTATGGGTCTTGCACATGGGTGTGGCAAAATGGCTCGCTATCGCGCCCTACAGAGCAGCCCCCTGGTCAAGTTTCACCTATGTGTACAAAATTTCTGTGGTACAAGTATCACTATTTCTCATACGTTCATTTATTTGTGGCGGACCGCCAAAATATCAGCGCTGACTGCCACATATTGATTTTCGATTTTGTTTACTAGGCCTATTTAAAATCAAATTTGATTGTAGAGTGCCGTAGCGCATTTGCCAGCACATCCTCTTGCTTGTCCCTCTCTCTCTTGCTCACATGTCCCCCTCTCTCTTTTGCTCTCTCGCTCCCTCCTTCATGAACACAGCTGCACAAATATGTCCAACACAACGCTGTGGGAGACCCAGCTTACAAAATAAGTAATTAGTAAGGAGCCTAGCTAATAAGGAGAGCTAAGTTAATGTTAGAATATGGCTGGGTTTTCGAAGCCAGCATGCTGTATATAGCTGGTAGTCAATATTTACTGCACCCCCCCCACACCCCGACTTGTGCCACAGTTACACTGTCATTCTGTGGGAAACACTGATGTATCTATCCAGATGTACAAAAAAGCCTCCTGATGGTAGTCAGCCATTTTGTCAGCCATTTTGTATTTAGTGGTGATTTTTGGCTATTTACACATTTTGTACTTTAACAAACTCCTCCTAGAGAAATAGTCTGATCAACTTCAAATTTTCGTTGTGTATTCTAAACCCATTACAGATTAACAATTGTACAAACAGTAAGGTTTCGTCCATGAGCCGTGGCGTGGGAAATAGACGAATCACCAAGAAACAGGATGTTGTTATGACTTCAATGTACCAAATTTGATGTATAATAATGGTCCCGCCCTGAACATATCCATATGCCATCATATACACAAAGTCATAGCGCCACCTGCTGGCAACAGGATATGACACATTTTATGCTACGATGGACTGCTCCTAACAGGTTGGTCATATCAACTTCAAATCTGTCCCAGAAAACCCTAAACACATTGATGAGGCCATGTTGTAAAACTTGTGAGGTTTCGGTTAATGGCAGGTGGCATGGCGGCCAAGTTCCACACTTTGCCGTAACACGGGAAGTTGTTGTAACTTGGCTGTATATGCTCAGATCTGTATGAAATTTTACACGCTTAATAACAGCCCCACCCTGAACACATACCTGCCAACATTCACCCATAGTTATAGTGCCACCTGCTGGCAACAGGAAGTGATCTTTAACAAAGCAACCCCCGCAGCACGTTTTACCTACATGTATGAAATTTCTGTGGCACGTATCATTTCCAGACGTACCAAAAAGACTCTTAAGCCTAAACCCAACAGGAAGTTGGACATTTTGAATTTTATGGTAATTTTTGGATAATTTACACACTCGTACTTTAACAAACTCCTCCAAGGAAGTGCGACCGACTTCAAATTTGTGCTGTGCAATCTAAACCCACTGACGATTAAAAGGGTGAGTTTTTGTATAATAATTTATGTCCTTCAAAACAGTCTACATGCCAATATTCAGTTATAGCTGTGGTGCCAAGTGTTCTGTAGCATCCCAAAGGGGACACAGGAAGGTTTAACACCTTTGTGCAGCATCCAAAGTGCGTGGCAAATTCAAAGCTGCACCAGCAATGCTCCAGAATGTGCAACGTGGCTGCCTCACACCTCAACGTGGTATAAACGTGCGAGGACCCACCAAATGCTGCTTGCAGCTTAAATTTGCATTATTCTTACAAGTCATGTGCAGACACAGGTCTGCTCATTTTCTTTTGTTTGGTCATGGAAATTTGGTATTAAGTCATGGAAATTCATTGGTCGAAATGTGCATGAACCCTGAATAATATTTAGAGGTCATTCAAGTGAATTCCAGTTGTCACACAGAAATTGTCCTCTGACCTTTTGTGGGATCTGAGCGAGGGCTGAGGCGATCATGTTTCCTTTCTCTGTAGTGATGTTCTTGACCAATGATCCCAAAGTGAAGACCACGATGCCAGCGTCTCCAGAACTCTGCACAAACTCTTCCATATCCTGCAAGAAGAGTAACATTATCTCACTGCAAACCAACCAGCATTTCATTTTCTTTTCTCAGCACTTTAATGGCTCATTCTTCATTGTTAAAGTTGGAAATACTGTGGATGTGTAATAAGACATTAAAAGGCCTGTAATAGTGCAGACAGCCCTACCTCTGGTAAAGGTTTAGCAGGTCTGCAATGGATCCCACCAACAAATTTGAAGTTCGGAAGGAAAGGATGAGGGAAATCAAAATCCCAGTAGGTTCGCATCAACCAGACGTCTGCTCTACCCATCACTTCACAGGCACTGGTGGGTGTTCCTGTCATGATGCAAAAGTAATGGTTGAGCCGCCCATTGAAAAGTAACACCAATACTTAGCTGAGGTGGTGGGTAATTTAAGTGAGTTACTCACCTTTAACTTCAGAGTAATATTTATCTAGATCTTTCCAAAAAATGTTATCCAGCACGTTATCCTGCAGTGCGTAGAAGAGGAAGTTCCACACTCTCTCAGAGAAGTCCATCTTGTCAGTCAGTTTGCTCATTGCTCCGGGGACAAAGGAAGGTGGAGCTGGTAGCTGACCACACTGTCTCTCCCAGTTATGGGCTAGGGAAAAGCGCAGGGAGAAGACCAGGGGGATGCCCAAAATCTCTGCTACTAAATCACTGCCGGCGTAGACAGGGTCAGCGAGGAGAAGGTCATAATTTCCCTCCTTCAACTTCTGCATGATGGTTTCTGATTTCAGCACGCCGTCCAAATACTTGAAAGTGTAATTCAGGTTGAACTTCATCAGACTGATGTATCTGATGTAGATCTGTAAGTAGCTCATATGATCCATCTCGTACATGGAGAAGTGAAGGAACTCTTCCATGAACTCCTTTATGACCTCCATAGAGACGGAGACATTGAAGGGTTCGTAGCGAAAGCGGGAAGGCTCACTGGTGTTCATGAACATCGACACGCTCGGGACCAGAACCGTCACCTGGTGTCCTCTATCGATCAGCGTCTCCAGCACAGGCTTCATGTTAATCCAGTGGCTGCCTTCAGTGTACCACACCAAAATGTTCCCTCCATTTGCGCTCCATGTCACAGAAAGTACCAGCAGGACAGTAACAGAGAGACGCTGTCCCGGCTTCATGATGCCTATTTGCCACTGGGAAAGTCTGCTGGGGCTGATCCTTTTTCAGAGGTGCTCCTAGAGAAATAATAATTAACCAAACAAAGCTGAAGTCTGGTTTGCAGCTCCTTTTCATGCTGCAAGCCCTATTAAATAACAGATCCACCCCAAGCAAGTGTTTAAAGGTAAAAGGGTAGTGGCTGTAAAGTTAACAACATTAAAAAAAAACAAGACCAATCTCTAACCTGTACTATAAATCTACAGATGAAGTAAAAACAGACTTCAGATCCCCAGGTTCTACTTGTTAGCTGTGGAGAGACCGAGTCAAATAACACAAAAGGATAATGATTTCCGGTAAATGGGTTTGGACACACTTGTATAATCTCAGGAAGTTGTGGGTGCTTGTACAAGAGTTTGAAAGACTATATTTTGACTGGGGAAAGGCTGATTGAGAGGAACTTTCCTGTCCAGAAACCTGAGAAATCTGGTTGTGCTGTTGTTTTTCCTAACGATAAGAAAGGCAACACAGACTGTAAGTAAAACGACAGTGAGAGATTATTCCTTGATTCTCTCGTAAGTTTTGTCTGATTTATTAATCATTTCATTTATTCATTTTTATTTATTTCATTGTATTTATATTTTTGACTTACATATCCATGAATTCCTCAGCCTTGATGATTTTGAGTCGACCGTCCCCTGACATTATTCAGATACAGATAAAGTGTCCTGTGGTTTATTCCTTTCATTGTGAACTGGTGATCAGATTTAGTTTGAAGGCATCAGGTTTAAATGTCATCATGTTCAGCACCAAACCACAACAAATCCCCAACTCATTTCTGGTAGTTTTGTGAGAATCCACAATTACAACTAGGTATATGTTATCTATGTGTAAAGTGTTGCCCAATCTTAAATTTCTATTTGATCATGTGACAAGTCGACGAGACTCTGTCTAGGTGTTACGTCCCGGCTTTCTAGAGGTAAGGGGTGTATGCATAAACCAGATGTTTTTGGTATGGTGGAAAAGTAGTGGTGGGCATAGATTAATTTATTTAATCTAGATTAATCTCACTGTAATCTTAAAATGGCTCATTTGAATTCTGCCGAAGGCATTCAGAATATGTGTGCGAACGGGTTTCAAGCCAGGTTTCAAGCAAGGTGGCGCATTAAACCAGGGGCTCATCTCCTGTTTCCAAAATGCATCACAAACTGCTTGAGAAAGCTGTTCTACTATGATAATTGGTGATGAAAATAAATCATGTTCAATAAGATGTACTTGTGTGTAGCGTGTGATGTGCTTTGCGTTTAGGTGGTACTTGAGACTGGAAGAACTCCTACAGCAAACTAATTCCGCTTTGCACAAGGTGCAAACAACCTTAGTCTTGTCGAATTTTCCATTGGGGAAGCTTCTTAAAAGTAAATTTTCCAAGAAGCAAAACCGGCGGCTTCAGAAATACACAAAGTGCTGTCCAACAGCTGTCTGTGGACGTGTTGCTACAGTTAGTCTGAGTAAATACCGCACAATGCGTTTTTTAATCAACCGGCGTATCAATAACTAACCTGGCTAGTTGTAAACAAACAGCTGGCCGAGCGAGGTTGTTAACTGGAACGCCGTCAACTCGGGTGTGACGTCATTCCCAGCTCCGACCTCCGAGGTAAATGGAACGCAGCAACAGCTGCATCTATGTTAGCACGTCACGTTTGATGTGGTAATTTCACAGTAGGCAAACACACAGGTTCGAAGACTTGCTCTTGACCCCTACAGAGCAGTTCGGCTAGGTATACATCTGCGCTAAAATATCAAGGTGAAAGTCATCATAGCTTGCGTAGTATAGACCCAGCTCCCAACCCAACTTTGAGAATAGATTGTAAATCCATTTCTAAAATATCACGTCTTATTTCATTTCGGAATATAAAGAACATTAATCTTGCCACTCTCACTTCAAGTATCCACTCCTTCAGTTTTCCTGATATTCACACCCTATCCACTCCCGATGCTCTGGTCTCTCACTACAATACTGGACTCCATAGCATTCTTAATTCCCTTGCTCCATTAAAAAATAGATTTGTTTCCTTTTCCGTCTCCGCCCCTTGGTTCACCCCCGACCTTCGTCTCATGAAAGCCAAAGGTCGGCAACTTGAACGTCTCTACAGGAAAACTGGTCTCACTATTCACAAAGACATGTACAATAACCACATCTTCTGTTACAAGGACTCTATTTCTAACACCAAAGCCCACTACTACTCCAGTATAATTACTGAAAATAAAGGAAACCCCAAGTCACTGTTCTCCCTACTTAACAATATCACCCAACCCAAGGACTTTCTCCCTCCTCACCTGTACACATCATCTTTCTGCAACTCTCTCATTTCATTTTTCACTGAAAAAATTAAAAACATCCACCAGCACCTTCGATCTACTCCTCACCTCAGTATCTCTGCAGACTCTCACCCATTCACACATCCATTCTCCTCCTTCCAGCTTCCCACTACCTCAGAAATTACAGAACTCATCAGGAAATCCAAGCCTTCCACCTGTCAACTTGATCCCATTCCCACACATCTTGTTAAAGCCTGCCTTCCCTCCCTGGTTCCCCTCATCTCTGCTATCATCCATTCCTCTCTCACCACTGGAACTGTCCCTACATCATTCAAAACTGCAGCCATTACCCCAATTTTGAAAAAAACTGGCGCAGACCCCTCTAACTTAAATAACTTCCGTCCTATATCCAATTTACCATTCATTTCCAAAATTCTTGAAAAAACAGTTGCCTCTCAACTCCATCTTCATCTTTCCGACAATAACCTGTATGAACAGTTCCAGTCTGGCTTCCGTCCCCTTCATAGCACTGAAACAGCACTTATCAAAATCACCAATGACCTCCTTGTGGCAGCTGATTCTGGACTACTTACCATTCTCATCCTCCTCGATCTGAGTGCAGCCTTTGATACCATCTGTCACTCTGTTCTCCTCAACCGGTTATGTTCTATTGGCATCACTCACACTCCGTTAGACTGGTTCACATCCTATCTCTCTGGCCGCACTCAGTTCATTCAACTTAAGTCTTTTAAATCCTCTCCCTCCCCCGTCACTTCAGGTGTGCCCCAGGGCTCTGTCCTGGGGCCCTTACTTTCATCATTTATCTCCTTCCCTGGGCAATATCTTCCGCAAATTTAATATTCAATTCCACTGTTATGCTGATGACACCCAGCTCTACCTCTCGACCAAACCATCGTCCACTCTCCCCACCTCCCTCACTGACTGTATCTCGGAAATAAAACCTGGTTTACCAACAATTTCCTCAAATTAAACAGTGATAAAACTGAGGTCCTTCTCATTGGAAGTAAATCCACCTTATCCAAAACTGACAGTTTTTCTCTTATTATTGACAATTCCTCCGTCTCTCCCTCCCCCCAGGTTAAGAGTCTGGGAGTCATCCTTGACAGCACTTTATCCTTTCAGTCCCATATCAATAACATTACCCGGTCTGCCTATTTCCATCTACGTAACATCAATCGCCTTCGCCCCTCCCTTACTCCCCACACTGCCGCCATTCTTGTTCACAGTCTTGTCACCTCCCGTTTGGACTACTGCAACTCTCTGCTTTTTGGCCTCCCTCACAAATACCTCCATAAACTTCAACTGGTCCAGAATTCAGCTGCCCGCATCATAACTCGAACACCCTCCATCCACCACATCACTCCTGTTCTCCAACAGCTTCACTGGTCCTGTCCCGTATCCAATTCAAAGTCCTTCTGCTAACATTCAAGGCCATCCACAACCTTGCCCCTCCATATCTGTCTGATCTCCTGCAGGGTCCAACTTCCACCCGCTCCCTTAGATCCTCTTCCTCCTTACACCTGTCTGTCCCCCCTGCTCGTCTCACCACTATGGGGAGCAGAGCATTCAGCCGCTCTGCCCCTCGTCTCTGGAACTCTTTACCACCTCACCTCAGAAACATCGATTCATTCTCCCATTTTAAATCACAACTCAAAACGCATCTGTTTAAAACTGCCTACCACATTTGATTCAAATTTGCTTTTATCTTGTTTTAATGTTCTATTTTTGGCTTTGCTGCTTTTAAATGTTTTGCATTTCTGTACGGTGTCCTTGAGTGCCAAGAAAGGCGCCTTAAATAAAATGGATTATTATTATTATTAGATTAAAGGTTCTTGCACACTGAGTCCGAAATTTTCGTCCGAATTTTTCGGACGTCAAAAAATTAATACGACCTCACCTTGTGTCAATTACGTTTACACACTGCTGCCGAAACTTTCGTCCGTCATAAAATAAATCGGATCGGGTTCGATTTTCTGCGTTTTTCCGCATCCGTAGTAAGCATTTTCAGAGGTGTTTTGGAACTTCAGAGCCACCGTACAAGCGAAAGTTAAAATCCAAAATGGGGTCCGGGTCTGACAAGCTGATCCATTTCGTCTCGCAGCACAAAGCACTTTATCATAAAGAAAGTGCGGAATATAAAGACACGGAATACAAAGAACGATTGTGGCAGATGATTGCGGAACAGCTTGGAAAAGACGATGGTAAGTACTGGCTTAAAATAAAGAACGACGAAAGATCGTATATTACTGTGCTCAAGTTAGCTGAACAATAGCTTGATGCTAATGTTATTCATCCATTTGTAAGTAACGTTAGTGAGTAACTTAGTGCTAACGTTAACTTCGTTCCAAACAGGGTTTTATTCAGTTGTTAGCATGCTTTGACTTTTAACAAAATGCGTGAACCGGGCTACCTAAATGACTGCTCATAATGGTTTGCCTTGTTTGTATATTAGTTGAAGCAGTGAAGAAGATGTGGCGAAATCTGCGGGACACATACGTCCGCTACCGGAAAGAGGGACAGGGCAGAAGTGGACAGGGGGCCAGCAAGAAGAAGAAGTGGATCCATATGGACGCAATGTCATTCTTGCAAAATTCCTTGGGAAGGAGAAGGTAATGTTGGCTTGTTAAGAAATACACCACAGGAAGTTGACGCGTGCAATATATCAATTCATTACTCAGATAGCATACTTTCAACAGGTCAGATGGTAATATCCAGGTGGATGATGATGATGAGGAGAATGGAATAGAGGAGAATGAGAGGACGCAGGCAGAGAAGGAGAGCGACAGTGTAGTGGTGGAGTCAGAGAGTGAGGGCAGCGCAACTCCTTCTGGTAGCCGCGGTGCCAAACGTAGGAAGACGCAGGCAGAGAGTGAGGACACCCTAGCGAGGTACTGTCAGTGGAGAGAAGCAAGGGATGAAATGAGGGAGAAGGAGAGAGAGGCAGAGCGACAGCAGCGTCAGGCCTGGCAGGACCTACAAACAGATGAGGTTTCCACCTTTCTCTCCAGCTTGGCTCCCTCCATGAGGAGACTCGCCCCAGAGAAATTGTCCTATTTAAAAATAAAAATGCAGGAACTGATCCACGATGTTTCCTTTGGAGGGGTTTCTTATCAGCAGTTTTCCCAAGATCCAACTTACCGTTCTCTGTGATTTATAGTTCTAGTCTATTTGTTTAAATGTTAATAGTTATAAATTGGTCTTTTCACAATCATCTAAGATAATCAGTTTCAATGTAATTATTATTCCAGTGTAAATAGATCTTAAGAGGTTATTAATATAAAATTGTAGTTTAACCTATTGATGTTATTTTTTTAGATGCAGAACAACTTTTTTTCTGTGAATTGTTTCTAATCTTCTGGGCAGAAAGTTCTTTTGAATGCAAAATAAACAAGAAACATTCATTGGTCTTTTGTTTTTCTTTATATGTATGATATATGAATATTGTATGTATATAACACTATGTACAAAATATAACAATGAATAAACTTTACAACATGGCTTTATAGTCTAATGTGCATAACAATTTGGGGTTCAGAGCTGTAATATAAATAACAATAACAATAAAAGTAGTGGCAGTAATAATGTTAACTGATTATACTTGGTATTTCAATATATAACGGCTAATAACTTAATAACGACATTGTAAATGTGTGCACGGAGAAGACCAGCAATTTTCCGCAACCCAACTGAACCTGAAGGGCAGGCAGTAGAAGGTTTAATTTGCGTTCCAAATTTCTTTCATCTTAAACAGTGTGTCGGACACCTCCGTCGTGCGTAATGGCTGAGCTGGCTTGTTACCTAATTCGCGCATGCAGTGCTTGATCCTTCTTGACACACACTTATATTTTAGATATATTTATACACACTATTAAAATATAAATATTAGTGTAGGTCTATATGTGCGTGTGTGTGTGTCAAGAAGGTGCAAGCACTGCATGCGCGAATTAGATAATAAGCCAGCTCAGCCATTACGCACGGCGGAGCTCTACAGTGTGACTGACTTTGTGTTTATAATCTGAGTCCACGGCGCATACGGTCGTACTGCCATGGTACCTCGCCTGCAGGTGAGACAAAGTATTTTTTTAATGTGTCTCTAAGGTGGAGAGCCTCTTCAGATGCCCGGTTACCCTTGGCCTCTGAAACTCCTGTAGACACGCGTTGCCAGCATCCTCAAAGTCAAAGTTGTCATCCTGGCGGCTTGTCCCACTACTTCATGGCGCAGGTAGTTGCATAAGATGCAGGTTGCCTTGACGATGCTGTCTGCCAGGTCAGGGTTCACTTCCATTGGCCTTTTGTAAACCCTGAATCTTTGGGTCAGAATGCCGAACGCATTTTCTGAGATGCGGCGAAGCTCTTGACAGGCGGAGGTTGAAAATGCGCTTGTCCTCTTCAAGGCTTTCCACCATAGGGTCGGAGCAGAATACGGTTTCATGGCAAAGGCCTCGTCTGCCACGATAACGTTCACCTTCCCAAATTCAGGCGCAGACGGTAGCTCTACTGGGGGTGGAACATTCAGGGTCCCACGGTGGAGCGCCCGTCCCAAAGCAGAATCTGCGAAAATACCTCCGTCGCTGTTTCCACCATAGCTGCCCACATCGATGGCGAGGAAACGGTAATCGGCATCCACTAATGCGAGGAGGACAATGGAAAAGGTGCCTTTATAGTTAAAAAAGAGGGAACCTGTGTTTGCAGGGGCCTCGATCTTGACATGCTTTCCATCGAGAGCTCCAATGCAATTTGGGAAGTTCCATCTTTCACTAAACCTCCTTGCCGTGTGTTTCCAGATGTCCTCTGTTGGAGTTGGCATATAGGTGTCCTTCAGCTGCAGCCAGATTTGTTCACAGGTCTCCCTCACAATCAACCCAACAGTGCTGATGCCCAACCTAAAACTGCTGGCGATTGTGGTGAATGAGTCCCCAGTGCTCAGATATCTATAAATATACAAACATTATTATAGCACACACATTTATGGTGTTGTATGCTGTAAATTATTATATGCTTGTTTCAATGCCTGGCGTGAACTTTTCCAATTTTATGTGTGATGCGTGTGTGTTACCTAAGACATACTGCCAGCCTCTGTTCAGGATCAATTGGTTCGCGGAAATTTGTGGTCTTCTTTTTAATATGTGGCTCCAGTATCGCTAGCAAAGCATCAAACTGACCCACTGACATCCTGAAGTACACTTTGAATCGATCGGGATAATCCCGCAGCTCCTTGATAAGGAGGTGGAACTCTCCTTGCTCTTTACGGAATCTCAAAATTGGATGGACCCAAAATGTCCTATTTATTTTTCTTTTTTTAAGAAGAGAGACTACAACAAAGTCGTCCTCACTGCTTGAAGACTCCATATCGTATTGTTTTGCGTATTTTTTTCGCAACGGAGTTATTAAAACGCATCGGACTCAGTGTGCAAGGTTTCTGTGCGTGACGAAATATTAGGATGACGGATACGAAAAAACGTATACGAAAATTTCGGACTCAGTGTGCAAGGACCTTAACGGCGATATTTTTTTTATCGCTCGATAAGAGTCTCACGTTAATGCAGCACGTTAACGCCGATAACGGCGTGAAAAAGTTATATTTATTAAGAAGAACTTCTTCTATTCAAAGCTATTCTGCTTTGCATGACTTATAAGACCCAATCCGAGAGCCAAAAATGAGTGTAAATTAGTAATTAGGCTATACTTTAAATGTTTCTGATATGGATTTATTTCTATATTGAGTAATTTGTAATACGATGATCACAGGCAAATGTATTTCTGCATCAGTGTGGGGCAAACTTAACAGCCTATTCAGACTGTACAGTCACAGATTATCAGTTAGTTTCAGCTGTTCTCCCGCTCATACTGTTAAATAAACAGAAAACATAAAATGGCTGCACGTTAGAACTACTTAGAAAATTATTTTTAACGGACTACGGTCCTATTGCTGATAATGTGCGTGTGTGGTGACATAAATAAGCTAAACAGGATTTGCGGTGCTGCTGTCTAGACAAAGTGCTCGGGATACTATTGCTTCACGTATTCATGCAGCTTCACGTGCTATTCGTAGACAGCAGTTTTGCTGCATTGAAGCTATAATTCACAGAGCACACGGAGCACCACGTTGTTGAGTGTCTGTCTCCCAAACTTTAGACGGTCGAAGGTGTGGTTTTGTAGCTGCAGCTTGTCCGGGAGAATTACTTTTTATATGGGGAATCCCTGCTACATCTGATGCAGCGACGCTTTGTCACTCGTAATGCGAATCGACTTACTTTTGTAATCAATTGTAGGCGAATCACCCCAGCCCAGCCAGAAACGTAGCAAAAGGTCAATTTTCAGACATTATTTTATCACTGAATCCACTTCTGAGAAGTTTTGAGGTGAGAAATCAAGGTTTCGAATCTTGACGGTTTTCCAGCAACCCCCTCTCCGGTTTTACAAAAAGTGATGACAGATCAAAAATGTGCTTGGCCGTCTGTGAACAGGCGAGGCTGGCCGCCTGCTCACAGACCACTCTGGTCCCACAGTGCAAAGACCACTGCAGCCAACGTAGCAGACGACTCCAGCAACAACGGCAGAGCAGCGTAGGTCTTAACCGTTCTGAACGCCAGCCCCACTGTTCATCAGCAGCTAGAGGAAAGAAAACAACCCAGGTGGCAGAGTACAAGCACTGAGTGGAGGTGGCTCTCGATCCTTGAATGGTGCACACACCTCTTGTGAGAGACCTAAACCCTCCAAGCGTTGCTTCTCAGCAGCCAGACACATAGGGGCTCCTGAATGCAGCAAAAGGGGTTTTGGCCAAGGTGACAGCAGTGGCTGAAGGCAGGAGCACCATGAGCTCCGGAGCCATCAGGTTCTCCGCTAAGGCCAAATGCTGCAGGCAATCCAAGAGATGCTGGATTAGTGGAACCGGGGGAAAAGCATTCAGCAGCTGGCAGGGCCACAGGGAGATGCAAAGGCGTCCACTCTCAGAGGGGGAGCGTCTTGCAAGCTCAGTGAAAACCACACACTGGGCGTTTTCTGGGTTGCTGAACAGATCCACCTCTACCACGCTGAACCTGCGCCAAATCTGACCGCCCACCACCTGAGAGAGGCGTGTCCCACCCCATCCCAGCAGTGAGGCGTCTGTGAAGACTGAGATGTGGGATGTGACCCTGCCCAGCAGAACCCCGACTAACGAAGAGATGGGGTCACACCAGTAGGCCAGATCTGGGCCCACGGACAGAGGAACGACAACCCAGCAGCGCTTCTGTCTCACTGGTCAACACTTAGGGCCCGTGTCCACTAAAGCGATTTTTCTGACGCCTGTGTCTTTTCCAATTCATTATAAGGAGAGCTCCTTGGAATGAGGTTTGAAGAGCCCTGGAACCGGGCTTCTTCGAACCTCAGCTCTTGGACTAATCGCACTTGCCAAGATGTTTCCTCGCCCACAAAATCTCATGAACACACATACGGCGAGTCCGTCCCATAGACTGTATATAAAAAGGTCCGTCCTCTCTCTCTACCTGCCTTAGCCTTCTCTTCATACAGAGCAAGGGCCAGAGCAAGTCCTCTACTCTGTGTTGAGTAGTGTCCAGTAAAGTTAGGTAGAACTACTTGCAACAAATGTAGCATAGCAACCAAAGCAGTTCTGTTAGCTTCTCGTTAGCTCAACGTTAGTTTCACCTCGCCGGAGCAATCTAGCCACAGCTGCTAAACCGCAGCCCCAGATTTGAGTTAGGAGAATTGGCCCGGAGGGAGGAGACCCAGGGTCCTGGGGGCATCCCTCGTGGCCGCAGCTTGGAGTATAGCAGTGGTGTAGTCTAGTTTGTTTTTGTCTTTTTGTGTAAGAGATACATTTAGCTTTAGATGTTATATGGTCCCTGGAGCACAGGTTTTACCACACTAACTTTAGTTAACTAGTTCTAGATGCAATTCAATATTCCAACAATACCCTGCTATTACAGTTACGGTAATGATAACGGTAATGAGAACATATCTGTTATTTTGACTCACCAGGTAACGTCAGGAGAGCATACGCCTCATCTGGTTCGCCTTCTGTAACGTTAACGTTTGTGTAATTTGCGACTGTCAAACGGAACAGCAGGACATGCAGGGGCAGGCTTACGAAAACACCATGAGTGTAGTTTGGGTTTGCTCTCGTTTCACACCTCCTAAAGCGATTCACATTGGTTAAATTAAAACTTAAGCAGAGAGAGCTGCAGGCAGTTGTGTTGTGGGGGCGGTTTCAAGATGGCGGAGTGAGTGGCAACACTTTTGCAGGCTCCGATTAAAATTCGTTAAGTAGTCCTTGAAATGTGATTAACCAATGCAATAACCCTCGATTTCAAGGCTGCACAAGTAAGTGCCAATACTGCAGTGACAAAAGTAGGATACCACAACATTTTGGGATCTTGTTGTTTGTTCTTTTTGCAACCATGTCGGACCACAACTACAACTTGGAGATGCTCCACGAGGCATGTGATAATATCGACATCAGGGTTGCCAACTTTTCAGAAAACCTTGGAGTGAGAAAATACAAGAAGTCAGGTGCATTTTTTTCAACTGATAATTTCGACCACTCTACGTATTGTTTATTAAATATAATAGGCTCAATTAATGTGTTATCATTGTAATAATTATAACGATTTATAAAAATTCCATACTAAAAACAGTATGATTAAAAGGGGCTTCCGGTGTTGTAGCCCTACTGGTTTTCAAACTAACTGGTTGCCATACGCGTGTGCATGTTGTGAGCAGCAGCTGCGGAGGTAAGTTGTTTTAGATCAGTAGAGCTCACTTACAAATCATGATCACCGCAGTAGATTAAAGATGCGACTTGAAACTCGCCATGAATATGTTTGTGATGTGTGAAGAATCTGGGGACGGAGGCAGTCCGCAGCTACTGCGCACAACACGCGCACGTGTATGGCAACCAGTTAGTTTGAAAACCAGTTCTTCCCCCAGAAAAAAATAGAGCATTAAACACTTTATTTGCTGGATTCTGGTGAAATTGTCTGCACCAGTTTATGGTGGAAATGTCTTAAGGGAAACTTTAAATTCCGGCGGCAGGTGACAATTCAAAATATAAAAACATATTGGAATATAATGTAGCAAGGCTCTCATGCATTCTGTATTGCTTTCAAATATGTATTCTGTAGTTCAGCTAATTGGATGGAGGACCCAGCATAATATTATTTTAAAGGGCTTTAATGCATGAACAGAGTGATAGATAAATAGACCAACCATTTCCCCAAGACACCGTCCTCAGTGTTTTAAACAATGTGGACAGGATGGAGTCAGTGACTAAGTGGGTTAGTGAGGGACATTCACTCTAGGCCCCAATACAGCAGATGTAATTTATGGAATAAACACACAGTTACAGCATGGCTCGTTTTGTGCATGTGTTTAACTTGGTGTTGCTCTTCCTCTCAGTGGACAGTGGACACTTCCAAAATTAATTCAGTAACTAAGGGTTAAGTGTCTTGCTCAGGGACACACTGGGTGTCTCACAGTGGATTCGAACCCCGGTCTCTTACACCACTCTTGCCCCATCACCACCCCGTCCTACTTAAAGCTGGATATGTTATTTTAAGAATTTTATTGTCTAAAGGAAGCGCCAGTCATCTGCACAATTGCTTGCAATTGGCTCGGCCTACCCACGTAATAATAGGGGCTGGCCCTTTCTTACAGCGCGGGCTTTCGTTGGCTGTGAAAGGGAAATGTGAACTCCTATTGGGTCGAATTAGCGGTCAGTCGAAAGGTTGGAGTACAGCTGCTAATCTGCCTTCAAAGATCAAATACGGTTATAATGACATATTGGCTTGTAACGTTACCCGCCTGTGGTTGAATCACGAAGATTTTAGCTTTCAAACTGTGTTGTGTGCACATAAATGACCGAAAGCTGCCGCCAGGACATTTAAAGAGGTTTTTAAGTGCTTGTTAGTTATTATGCGTTGTTTATACAGAGGAAAGCCTGCAAAAGTGTTGCCACTCACTCCGCCATCTTGAAACCTTAAAATCTTTAATAAACAAAAGAACTATTACAGTAGTAACTTAGTTTAGCTTGTGAATTGTAAAAGTCATGCTAGTGATAGAGCGAATCACAGCAAAATTAACATCTCAGCTTAATAAAAAAAAACAAACGATAAAGTGACTTACACTCAGCTGCTCTCACGTCTCAAGTGAGACGGGAATGCGAGAAGTCGGTGGAAAACTGAAGTCCGGTGTAACGGTCTACTGGCTGGAAATGGCTGGATACGTTTCGTCTACGACGACGCTGAAGTTAGCTTCCGATTCGCCAGTTAAGGGGAAAGTTAAGGGAAACTTAAGTGAAAGTTAATTTACGTTACTGAGCTACCGAATCTCCGTTTTTTGCAGATCTTACTGCTGTGGAAGGTGTTATGCATTTTAGGCAAAGCCTTAACGCTGTCTGAAACACTTTTTAGATTTGAAAAAACTTTATTTTATTTGTGAAAATGACAAAAGGGTGATTTCACTGGGGGGTTTTTTGCATGTAGACCACATTAGACCAGGTCCAGATCCAAAACCACAATGGCTAGAGATCTCAAATCTGGACTAGATTACTCCAGACATGCTAAGGTTTCAATCAAACATAATTTCAGATTTGTGAAACCTTTATTCAATTTGTGAAAATGCTTTAAAGGAGGATTTCACTGCTTTTTTGACATGTAGACCACATTAGACCAGGTCCAGATCTAAAACCACTACACCTAGAGATCTCAAATCTGGACTAGATTACTCCAGACAGGCAAGGTTTCAATCAGACACAGTTTCAGATTTGTGAAACCTTTATTCAATTTGTGAAAATGCTTTAAAGGAGGATTTCACTGCTTTTTTGACATGTAGACCACATTAGACCAGGTCCAGATCTAAAACCACTACACCTAGAGATCTATCTCAAATCTGGACTAGATTACTCCAAACATTCTAAGGTTTCAATCACACATAGTTTCAGATTTGTGAAACCTTTATTCAATTTGTGAAAATGCTCTAAAGGGCAATTTCACTGCTTTTTTCACGTGTAGACCACATTAGACCAGGTCCAGATCTAAAACCACTATACCTAGAGATCTCAAATCTGGACTAGATTGTCCCACAGAGGCTAACGTTTCAATCAAACATAGTTTCAGATTTGTGAAAGCTTTATTCAATTTGTGAAAATGCTCTAAAGGGCAATTTCACTGCTTTTTTCACGTGTAGACCACATTAGACCAGGTCCAGATCTAAAACCACTACACCTAGAGATCTCAAATCTGGACTAGATTACTCCAGACATGCTAAGGTTTCAATCAGACACAGTTTCAGATTTGTGAAACCTTTATTCAATTTGTGAAAATGCTCTAAAGGGCGATTTCACTGCTTTTTTGACATTTAGACCACATTAGACCAGGTCCAGATCCAAAACCACTATACCTAGAGATCTCAAATCTGGACTAGATTACTCCACAGAGGCTAAGGTTTCAATCAGACATAGTTTCAGATTTGTGAAAGTTTCATTCAATTTGTGAAAATGCTCTAAAGGGCAATTTCACTGCTTTTTTCATGTGTAGACCACATTAGACCAGGTCCAGATCCAAAACCACTACACCTAGAGATCTCAAATCTGGACAACATGGTTTTAGAATTGGGAAACATTTATTCTGTTTGTGAAAATGAAAAAAGGATAATTCAATGCTTTTTTTCACACGTCTCCTTACAACCTTTCAAGAATGCTGCCTCTGATTGGTTAGTACTCCACTGATTAGGCTGGTTAAGGTTGGGGTTTTGATGGGATTAAGGTTAGCCAATCAGAGTCAAAGTAGGGGGCAGGATTCTAGGCAAAATGCATGTTCTTCAAATGATAGTTGCTGGAAAAACATATAGTACATGTGATTTTTTTAAGTATTCCAGTTTTTCGCCTTTTCCTGTCTGCCATAAGCCTGTACCTGTTTAAACTGCTGTTGTCCCTGTAGACATAGGAAACTCTGTAATTATCTTGGGTTTGAGTCTCTGAGTCAGTCAAAGTCCAGAGCTTCATTATGCAAATAAATAAGAATACATTAAACACATAGTTACAGACTTACAGGTATAAATGCATTGATTACTGTAATGGAATGTAACTGAGTACATTTTGTACTTTTGTTAGTTTGTTAGTTAAAGATCTGAATAATTATTTCACCTCTGATTATGTCTATGATATGTTTATTTATTATGTATTTAATATGCACTAACTAAAGACATCATCTACAGGCAGAACCTCCACTCTCAGTTACATCCAGATAAAACCCAATATTAACACATTAATGCATCGATTCGGCTCATTTTTGTAGCTCCAGGTCACAGTTTGGTTTAATCTTGTTTCACTCTGTAACAAACAACACAACACTTAGCACTACAAATACAGTTCATTTACTGTGATTATAAGCTTAGCATTATTGAGCCTCCACCGTGGAGTGTTTTTCCAGCTGTGCCCATCCTGCTGACATTACCTGAATGCATAACAAGTAGCAGAACATGAGATCGGCTGGTTTGGGGGCAACCGGGTCTATGTTATGGTACATTACAAAGTTTCTGCAGTAGCCCAACTTAGTGAAAACGCCCTTTATAGTATTTCCACAAAAGTAATAAAAGTTTCAATAATCTAAAACTGTGTAATAAAAAAACCTTAGCCTGTGTGGAAGAATTTAGTTCAGATTTAAGAGATCTAGGTATAGTGGTTTTAGATCTGGACCTGGTCTAATGTGGTCTACATGCGAAAAAAGCAGTGAAAATACCCTTTAGAGAATTTTCACAAATTGAATAAGGGTTTCACAAATCTGAAACTGTGTCTGATTGAAACGTTAGCCTCTGTGGGACAATCTAGTCCAGATTTGAGATCTCTAGCTATATTGGTTTTGGATCTGGACCTGGTCTAATGTGGTCTACATGCGAGAAAAGCAGTGAAATCGCCCTTTAGAGCATTTTCACAAATTGAATAAAAGTTTCACAAATCTGAAACTATGTCTGATTGAAACCTTAGCCTCTGTGGAGTAATCTAGTCCAGATTTGAGATCTCTAGGTGTAATGGTTTTAGATCTGGACCTGGTCTAATGTGGTCTACACGTGAAAAAAGCAGTGAAATTGCCCTTTAGAGCATTTTCACAAATTGAATAAAGGTTTCACAAATCTGAAACTATGTGTGATTGAAACCTTAGAATGTTTGGAGTAATCTAGTCCAGATTTGAGATCTCTAGGTGTAGTGGTTTTAGATCTGGACCTGGTCTAATGTGGTCTACACGTCAAAAAAGCAGTGAAATCCTCCTTTAAAGTATTTTCACAAATTGAATAAAGGTTTCACAAATCTGAAACTGTGTCTGATTGAAACCTTGCCTGTCTGGAGTAATCTAGTCCAGATTTGAGATCTCTAGGTGTAGTGGTTTTAGATCTGGACCTGGTCTAATGTGGTCTACACGTGAAAAAAGCAGTGAAATTGCCCTTTAGAGCATTTTCACAAATTGAATAAAGGTTTCACAAATCTGAAACTGTGTCTGATTGAAACCTTGCCTGTCTGGAGTAATCTAGTCCAGATTTGAGATCTCTAGGTGTAGTGGTTTTAGATCTGGACCTGGTCTAATGTGGTCTACACGTGAAAAAAGCAGTGAAATTGCCCTTTAGAGCATTTTCACAAATTGAATAAAACTTTCAAAAATCTGAAAATATGTTTGATTGAAACCTTAGCATGTCTGGAGTAATCTAGTCCAGATTTGAGATCTCTAGCCATTGTGGTTTTGGATCTGGACCTGGTCTAATGTGGTCTACATGCAAAAAACCCCCCAGTGAAATCACCCTTTTGTCATTTTCACAAATAAAATAAAGTTTTTCAAATCTAAAAAGTGTTTCAGACAGCGTTAAGGCTTTGCCTAAAATGCATAACACCTTCCACAGCAGTAAGATCTGCAAAAAACGGAGATTCGGTAGCTCAGTAACGTAAATTAACTTTCACTTAAGTTTCCCTTAACGTTCCCCTTAACTGGCGAATCGGAAGCTGCGAATCGGAAGCTAACTTCAGCGTCGTACGTCTACGTGGATTGGATTTGCGGTAGTTTAACGGCTCTGATCGTGATTCTCAAAACCAAGAATGCAAAGAATGGACTTGTGTTCTTGGGGAGAACATTCTTGCTAGTCGTTCTTGGAAGAATGAACTTGCAATGTCACGAGCACACAAAACGCTGCTGACGGTTTGAGACGATGCGTTCTTGCTGGTATTGCGCAATACCCTGAGCGCTGAGGTTGCCTGCATTTCTCTAAATCTCTCTAATTATTATAACGGCCAGGTTTTATCCCCCAGAACAAAAAGCTGCGTATCGGGTTGATTGTAGGTTTTAAATTAACAAGCTATATTTAGCGATACATAAAAAAATATATAAAATAAAAGCAAATAAAAGGCAAATACTGTGACCACAACTACACTGTAAACTAACAATGTAATGTGTAATATAATAATAATAATAATAATAATAATAATAATAATAATAATAAAGCAAAGACAGTCCCCTTTCTTTCTATTTGTTTATTTTTTCCGAAGTTTCACAAGACAAGATTTTCTCTAAGTATTTTTATGTACATGATCCAGATGTCTCTTGATTTAAGTTAAAATCTTACAAAATTACTCAGAATGAATAACAGCGGTACGAACGTTAAAACTAACTTCCAGCTGTGGGTCTTCACTCTGCCGTGCTGGCTGCAGTGGTCTGCGTGTCTGAGGGCTCTGTACGCTGACTGGCAGGCCGGCTCGTAAGCTTCTCCCGCTGGCTGGTTCGCTACCTCCCCGCTGACGGTTATGAGCGTCGCAACTCCAAAACGTTGGAGCACATTTTCGATTCGCCATCATTTATAGTAAAACTGCCGATATTCGACATCCACACAGTCGATTTCTCGCCTCAAAACTCTTCAGAAGTGGATTTAGTAATGAAATAACGTATGAAAACAGTAAAAAACGTTCTGTTGTCGGCCTGTCTCTCAGCTTTTTTCCGCCGCTCGCTTGAATACCGAAATGAATGCTGGGATATCTCTGCCGTCAAGTTCACACAAGTTACCACCCGATGCATCCTCGGTAAAATGGGGGTGTCAAGAACACTTCCGGGATTTTTTACCGTTCTTGCCAAAATGCAAACTTGTGTATTGGGACAGTACTTCGGCCATAAAAGATGACGTTTCACAAGAACACAAGAACACAAGTACAGACAAGAACAGAGATTGAGAAAGGCATCTGGATACTAGGTGGAGAGGGGCTTTATTTAGGTGACCATAGGTGTGCCTAACTGTAATCCAGTAAGGGCAGCCTGACTGTGCACAGCGGGAGAGGTGTCCACTTCATTACTGTCACGGTGTGGATCAGTTGATTCGCGCCGCAAGTCGAATTTATCAGTTAACCTTAACGTTATTATACATTTGTTTTTCTAGCGTGATAAAGTTGATCTGTCGCGTGGGAGCGTGTGAAAAGTGTCAATTGCGTCAATTGCGTGAGAGTTGGCAGCTCTGGTCGTTGACATTGATGAAGAATTAGGGGCGGTTGGTCTTTCTGCCAAGGAAGCCAAAATCAACAAAGACCATACACCAATTAAAGAGCCAAATCCCAAGAAACAGAGATACCCGAAAAATGGACGAACAGACTGAACTTTTGAAAAGCTTTGACAGACACACTGAAGCGAATACAACTGCGACAAAGAAAAACCGTGAGGACATCAGCACGCTCCAGGAAAAAGTCGACGACCTTAAGAGGAATAATAACCTTCTTAAAGAGGCACGTGCTGAGCATACCCGATACAAATCACGTGGAACCTGAGGGTTATTGGTCTCCCAGAAAACGACGGAGAGGACACGAGATCCTCGGGATACTTACAAGAGTTGTCCCAATGTCTGTGGAGCGGCTGCGAGACACCGTTGACAATGTTCACCGGCTGGGAAGAGAGAGCGATCATCATTCAGTTCGGAATGAGAACAGTGCGGGATGAAGTTTGGAAGAAGTCGAATGATGCAAGGTTGTGTAAAGACATGCACATACGTTTCAAACAGGATCTCTCGAAGGAAGACTGGGAGGCACTGTGGCCATTAGTTCAAGAAGCCAGAAAAAGAGGTAAAAGAGATTTCTTGAAAGAGGGTAGTCCCTGAATTAATCTTTGTTTTTGTTTTTTTGCGAACATGTGAATGGCTGGCTGATGCCCAGCTTACACTAACCTCTGACTGAAGTGTTTTGTTCCATGGTTCGGTTATGTGAATATCATAACTTTAACTAGCCTACTAATGACCCCCCACTCCGAACTTTCTGTATCAGTCCGTTGTTACGAAAAAAGAAAGACAATGTTGATATACACGGCTGCACGCCAGAATATAGTAACTGAACACGTGTTGATCAGCTGATCACAACAGGTTTGATAGGGAGAACATCCCTCGTTAATTGTTTGTTGTTGCTAATTTCTACAAGGTTTTATCACTTGTCACTATTCATGGTTGCCTACTATCAGTTGCTATTTTAGTTGTTAAATAAGGAAAATATAAAAGTTTTCTACAAAACGTAAGTAAAAGTAAGGTAATGTTGATTTATTTTCAAATAGACCATTGCTATACTTTTTTCATCAAAACCAGTCCTTTACAGTGTTTAAGGGGTTACTTGAACCAATTATAAAGATTAAGGACTAATTACTCATTCCTGCTCATCGTTACACTCTTTATTGGCGCATTGGTTAAAGGTTTAGGAACTTTTCTATATAAATGTTGTCCTTTATATCTCTACATACTAGGGGGTTGAAAGGTAACGTAAAACGTAAGGCTATTTTTCTTTTCTGTAAGGAACAAAGGGCTAATTGTGTTTTTTTGCAAGAAACTCATTCAGGCGAGGCAGACACTAAATTTTGGAAAGTGCAATGGGGAGACTCTCTTTTTCTGTCATGGAACATCACATTCGGCTGGAGTTTTGATTTTATTAAACAGATTCCCTGGGAGGATTATCGACCAAAGGTGACTCTAATGGTTATTGGCTAATGGTCACCGCAGAAATTAATAGTATAAACTACATTTTAATATGTGTATATGGATACAACAGGAGACCAGAACAAAAATCTCTTCTCATCCTTAGGTAAAAGCCTAGAGGACTGGAAAATGCTTTATTCAACTGACAAAGTAATAATTGGGGGGGATTTTAACCTGGCCCCCAATCTTTGGTTGGACCGGCTACCATCAAGGAGACAATTCCACACATTTGGTGAAACAATAATTGAACTGACTACAAAAGCTAATCTGATTGATTATTGGAGAATGAAAAACCCAAATAAAAAGCAATTTACCTGGTTCGATGCTTCCAACAATGGCCAGTGCTCAAGACTAGACTATTGGCAAATTTCAAACAATTTAGTTAATGAAGTAGATAGATGTGAAATCTCAGCATCACCCTTAACGGATCATTGTATTAATATATTTGACCCTCTCTCTGGGGGGGAACAAGACTAATATAAACCCCATTTGGAAATTCAATAATAGCTCATTGGAAGATACAGAGTTTTGTAAGGAGGTCAAACAGTTGATTAAGGAGTAAACAAACTGGATATGTCTTCTGTGAGCAAATGGGAATGGCTCAAATGTAAAGTGAAGCAGAAAGCAATTAGGACAAGTAAGCAATCATCTATACTCAAAAAGATAAGACAAAGAGACATCATTAGTAACATTAACAAACTGTGTTGTAAAGTTGATCTATCAGTGGAAGAACATACAGAACTAAACCGCCTTCAATCCCAACTTGACATTATATATATATATATATGTAGAAAGCCAAGGGGCATTTATTCGTTCAAGGGCTCGTTGGATGGAAGAAGGGGAAAAAAACTCCTCCTATTTCTTCAGTTTGGAAAAACAAAGACAGACCAAACAGAAAATTCAGAAACTTATTATCAATGACGTTATTATTGACACCAAGATGAAGTAGATGAGAAAATCAAAGCCTTTTACAGTAAAAGGCTCTATAAATCCCATTTTCTCCGGAAGATTATTGGTTTTTATATTATTAGAAATCTGAGGTTTCCAAAGGAAAATGGATGATAACTTTAAACAACTTATGGAAGAAGTACTAAGAATTGATGAATTAGATAAAAGTGTTCAACAGATGTCTAAAGGAAAGGAAAATCACCTGGAAAAGATGGGATAACTGTAGAATTTTTGACTTAAACTGCATATCAAATGCATACATAACCACACTAGGTTGTTACTAGACATGCTTGATTATCGAGACCTTTCTGAAGATTCTGAAGCCTTTGTTTTATTTCTTGACTTTTACAAGGCATTTGACACTATCGAACATGTCTTTCTATTTGAAGTGCTACATTTTTTAGGTTTTGGAAACAACTTTTGTAAAATGATTAAGTTGTTGTATAATGGCATATATAGTTCTGTGTCTTCAAATTCTGGTATAACCCCTAGATTCGAAGTACTACGTGGCATTAGACAAGGATGCCCGATTTCTCCAAAGTTATTTAGTTTAGCCATCCAATTGTTTATCATGCTCATAAATAACAATCCCGCTCTGCATGGTATTTCAGTCTTAGATAAGGAATTTAAAATTAGTCAATATGCGTATGACACAGTAATCCTTTTAAGGAATAAATCTATGGTTGCTATTGCTCTCAGTACAGTCTCGATTTTCCCCCAAAGCTTCAGGACTGTCTCTTAATATTAAAAAATGTGAGCTATTTCCCATTCATTCATCTGAAGATTCCAGTATTGCTTCGATAAAGGTTAAGACTGAAGTAAAATATTTAGGAACAGTCTTATCTAAAAATGCTATCAGGAGGGAAGATATAAATTTTTCTGACTGTTTAATTGATATGAAAAAGGCACTGAGTTAGGTTAACCAGAGACCTCACTATCTTTGGTAGAGTTATGCTATCTAAAACAATTGGCATTTCCAAACTAATTTACCCTTGTCATTCCCTATATGTGTCTTTGAAGCAATGTTTGGGACAGTTAAGATTAATTGGTTGAAAACATATTTATCACAACCAGACTCTATGTGGTTTCACCTATCCAGATCTTTATTTAAGAAAATAGGTGGGCTTGATTTTTTTTCTTACAATGTGATTTTGAGGTGACCAAGATTCCTGTTAAACTTTCACAATTCCACAAACAAATTCTTCAGTACTGGAAAGTGATATTAACCCTCAACTTTTCTCCCTATGGTTTCACCCTGTGGAATAACAGGGCCATTACATGTTTGTGGGTCATAAATTAGATGATAATGGTAATTTTTTTAGAACATACTGCTTTTCTGCACAAATATAATCTA
This sequence comes from Lepomis macrochirus, assembly GCA_024633595.2. NCBI lineage: Eukaryota > Metazoa > Chordata > Actinopteri > Centrarchiformes > Centrarchidae > Lepomis > Lepomis macrochirus. The sequence continues at coordinate 13,257,806 of JALXJV020000005.1, read as the reverse complement.
AACTGCACTCAGAAAGAATATAAAAAGATATGTAAAGCAATACCACTACCATTACTACAGCTAATCCAAAACACATTACTGTATGCAGGAATAAGACCTCTACCAATCTTACCTAATCTTGTAATTGATGAATGTCATACAATGTCATATACATGGCCTTTTTCAATCCAAGCTTTTTTTCTGATTATAACAGAGGATTGTGTGTACAGGTTCCAAATATGGATATCTTGTCCATAGATAAATCACATTTCAAATTCATCAAATGACCCATTTCCCTCAAAATCAAAGAAACTCATTTCAAAATAATTTACAAAATCTTTCTTAAAAAAAAATTCAAATTTGAAGTAGATCCCTGTATATTTTGTGAGCCTGCTGAGGAGACTCTGGAACACATGTTTTTTTCCTGTCCCATGTCTAAAACCTTTTGGTCTGATTTACATAATTGGCTGTCACTTAAGATTGATAATATCCCATTTTTTAACTTGTCACACATCCTCTTTTATATGGACAATGTAGAAACGTCTTCGTAGGATCTGGTGAATATGATTGTTGTTTTGATAAATCTCCCCTGGTATGCTGCACCTAAATGAGACCTTATTTTGTTTTCTATAGCCTTTTTTTACTAATACCCATTTTCCGTTCTGCTTATTTATTTATTTTCTGTGTTTGTAAGACTTTTTTTTTATTTGCATAAACAATGATTGCTTTGTACCAGTTGATCTATGTTTTTTGTTCCCCCTACGAGAATGTTGTATGTTATCTTGTTAATAAATAAATAAATAAAGAAGCTGTGTTGTTGTTCGCTAGATGATGTCAGATCCCGGTCACAGGCCACGGAAGCTCCAGTGCTTCGCCACACAGACGGGGTTAATTTATGAATGAAGTCAGGATCGTCACTAGGATTGTAATATGGGCATCTGAAGCAAATAAAATGTGTGTATATATATATATATATATATATTTATATGTGATACGCAGGTATATGTATACCTGTGTATCACGTAGACTACACCACTGGAGTGTAGGCTTGTAGTCTATGTGATACACATGGAAGCCCAACATGTGTCGAAAGAAGACGTCAGACTCCTGTACAACAATGACAGATAAGATGAGCAAGAGGGACAAAACTTACATTTCCCATCGACTTAGTAGCTCTTAGACACTGCACTAGCTGGTAAACATTCTCCTCCCTCATTTACAGTGGGCAGTACCACCGGAGTTAAAAGTTGCTCTTTCTAGAACTTAAAATGCAGTATTTCCCTCTTCTCAGGGTTAACAAACACAGCAGCAGCTCCTGTGGAGCTGAGAGGCTGACAGACAGCACAACCTGTTAATATCGTTAGGTTTCCATAAAGTGTCCTTTGCCATTTGATCTGCTGTCCACCAAAAACTTGTTTTTTTGTGTCCTTCTCCTAGCATATCTGCATCACCCTTTTAGCTGGATGGCCATCTCCATGCCCTTTTAGACTGACCAAGTATTTAGCCCCCAGCTGTTTCCGCTTCAGCCACAGTGGCATTTCACCTGTTTCAACTTGGAGAGCACACACCAATGCATTGGTGTGTGCTCTAAACGCTTCTAAACATACTTTTAAAGCCCAAGCTTGTATAACATCCAGCTGATACTTCCAAAGTCTAACCTTGATCTTATTAAGGTTGTAGGCTATATGTATTTCAGCAGTGCTATATCAGCTCCCCACCCCAATCCTGCAAGACACCTGATTTTTATAACTTTTTTTACACATATATTTTCGCTCCATGTTAATCTTGCATCAAAATACACTCCCAAAAAGCAAAAACTCTCAACCCTCTCTAAATTATTTCCATACAGTTTCAAATACCCTTGCCTGACTTTCTTTCTTATGAAGAACATAACTTAAATCCCCATTTTTTCCCTGACTTTTTTACTTGATTAATTCCATCTTCTTAACTATATATTACACATTTCTCCCTCTTTTCCACAATTCTCCATCATCTGGAAACAATGAACTCCCCATATCCATAGGAATGTTTACAAATATATCATTTATCATAATGGAAAATAAAGTTGGGATTATTACACTCTCCTGAGGTGTCCCCTTCTCTACAACACATTGGCTAGATAATTCTGCTCCTGAATAGTTCTAGTTCTCACATTTAAGAAGTCCATAATCCAGTTAAACAATTTCCCTCCAACACCCATTAAGTTCAATTTTTTGAGCAACGCTTCCTTCCATAACATATCATTTTCTACATCAAAAAATAATGCAACCATCATCCCTTTATTTACTTGAGCTCTCCTAATTTCATCTTCCAGCCCCAGCACTGGATCTATAGCACTCCTTCCCTTCCTGAAACCACTTTAATATGAAGCCACCATATCTCTTTCCTCCAAGAAGTACGTTTTCCTCTCATTCACCATACTTTCTATTAATTTACAGATATGTGGAGTCAAGGCAATTCGTCTATAGCTTCCAGGTCTGCTGGCATCTTTTCCAGTTTTACTTATGGAATAATTATAGCCTCCTTCCAACTCACTGGCATTATTCCCTCTACCCACACGCTGTTGTACAACAGTAATAATTTTTCCAGACTTCCTACACTTAGATGCAATAACAACTTTCATCTTTCCCTGCCGTCTGTCCTGCTTTATCTAATGCCCTTCTTAACTCTCCTATTCTGAAGGGGACATTTTGCACATCATCCAAACTACTTTTTCTACCTAAAGCGTCTATATTTTCAGATTTTCTCTCTATCTCTTCTTCCTGCAAATTATTTGAGCTATGCTTCATAAAGGAAGTTTTTGCCATTCACCCTGCCTTTTCTCTATTCGTTACTGCAGTCTCGTTTCGACCGGAACCACCTAATCCATTTTATCTTCCCCCACATCTCCCCATCCTGAGTTGTGTTTCCTATAGGATCACAGTACTTCCTCCATTGTGTGTCTTTGCCTGTCTTATTGTCCTCCTTACTACTGCTTGGGCTTGCTTGTACTGAATCAGATGCTGAAAATTAGTTCTTTTGCCATGTTGATTTTTTGCAACCTGGAAGTGCCTGAACGTGACCATATTTGGACGAGACGGTGGAGCTAAAGGCAGTGTGTGGAGCTAGTTAGCTTTCTTAGTTAGGTTCATCTGTAATTCACCTTAACTGTCATTTTAACAGGGCTGGAAATTTTGCCTAGCGCACAACAGTCTTAAAACTACATGTACTCACCAGAGAAAGTGAACAGCCAACTCCTAATAAGCTTTTTCAACGGTGCTGGTTAAATTTACACAGTGACGTAGGTATGAATCACTTCAGCCTGATTGACCGGTCGCCATGGTAACGACTTGTTAATCACAGATAATCTCGCCCTGAAGCATACTATGGTCTATTTTCCTCTAAATGGCACCATAATTTGCTAAATGAACATCATCTTGTTGAACAAGACAAGAAACTAGCGACTGATATAAACTCATTATGAAAGTGTTTACTGAGGTAATAAATCAGCTAAGAAGTCATTTTACTATTATCTCTAATCGGATGGACTTCTTTTTGCAACCAGAAGAGTCGCCCCTGCTGGCTGTTCAATAGAATGCAGGTTTATGGAACTTCCATATTGGCTTTGCATGTCAGACCAGAAGTTTCCCGCTCGGGGTAAACCCAATAGCGATAGCTTTAGAGGGCAAAGCCTATTAGAAGTAGAACAGGAGGAGAGGGTTGCCAAGTTTCCAAAGTAGAATCATCTTGATTTTTTATTAGTTTATGCATTTCTACACTTTTACACACATGGAATTTGAAAAATATTTGCCATTATAGGGTTCCCTTCCAGACACAAATGCCGTGTGTGTGCATTATTAATTAGGGCTCGGTAAAGAATCAATAATGACAATTATATTAACAAATGTTCAATATATCGTTGGATATATTGGACTAAAAAAAGATTTTACTAAATTTTACTAAAGCATTTTAAAAAAAGATTTTATCTTAATTGTTTTTGAACATTCTTTCTCAGATTCAAGTGATCCACTGTTTGGCAAGTGTTTGTCATTTTCTGACCATGAAGAGCAGTTTAAAACCACAACTGATCATCTGATTTCTTCAAAAAGAAAAAATAAGCTACTCGGCTTGAGATAAAAATGATTTGATATTTATTGTGATAATTATCGATATTGAATGGAATGAAATTTTTTATTGTGATAACAGTTTTGGCCATATCGCCCAGGCCTATCATAATGTCCACATATTATGGAAAGCACATACATGGTGTTTGTTTATATACAGGTTAACAATGTTTTTACTTAACGTTTATTCAGTTTAGCCTGAAAAACTGAGTTAATAGTTACAAGATTCAATTCAATTCAATTCAATTTTATTTATATAGCGCCAAATCACAACAACAGTTATCTCACAGCACTTTTCATAAAGAGCAGGTCTAGACCATACTCTGAAGGTATTTACAGAAGCCCAACAATTCATTTCATCAAAATGAAAATAGCACATAACAAAATCGTTCCTCTTTATCATAAAAATTACAACTCAAACAACGAGATTCACAGCAATACTGAACTTTGTAAACTGATTTTTTTATGCCTTTTAATTTTTTTTTTTTTTACCAAATTAGTTGTTTTAAAGTAGTAACAATAACTGGTCCCAAGCCAGTAATTGTCACCCAGTCCAGAGCTCTGTGGTTACATTATCTGCTTTAGACCAGCAGGACAACCGGTGAGCTGTTTTTTTTTCACCCGTCTGTTTACCAACTACATTTCAGTTCCATCAGTTACTCAGCCTTTGTCTTTGTCTTTCCCTTTCTGCCACAGCACCTCCGGAAGCAGAAACTGCAGGTCTTAATGAAGATGAATATCACGAACAGGACGATAGCGAGGAGGAAGGCCACAACATCCAGGCTGTGATACTCGTACCAGGTGAGCTCGTGGGCCTGAACCCTCAGGTGCTTGGCCCCTTTGTTTCTCATTGTGAACTCGATCCAGAATACCGACTCATCCAGAGAACTCAATGGTCTGTCGTGGTGGATACTAGACAGCCGCATGGCGTTCTCCTTGTACCTATGAATGTGGATATACAGGGGTGAAAATGTGGATAAATGCATAATGTATTTAAAATTTTTACTCTTCAATTTCTTTGCCTCCCCAAGAATGTGGATAAAATGGAAAAAGAAGGTTGTATTTAGTTTAGTTTATATTTTAAAACTTAAAATGCTAAACTAAGTGCAGATAGGTAAAAGAACTCACGATTTCTCATTGATGACAGCATTTGCATCTCTAAGGTCCTCGGTCTTCATGAAGTTCAGGTCTACGATAACTGCAGCTCCCTTAGCCTTCATATGGATCATGTTTTCTGGCTGGTCAGCGAACAAGGGGATGCCCACCATGGGAACACCGTGGTAGATGGCCTCAAAAATCCCATTTGCTCCACCATGTGTGATGAAAGCTCTGGTCTTGGGGTGACCTGATCATGAAACATATAGAGCTTTCAGAAAGTGGTCATAGACCTTTTTTTTTCACATTCAGTTATGTGGCCGTGTTATGCTAAAATCATTAAATGTATTTTCTCCCTCATCAATCTCCACTCAATACACCGCAATTACAAAGATGATTGATTGGTTTGTACTTTGATAACAAAAATTAATAATTATTGAAGTAGTTACACTACTATTACATTTTAAACAGGGTGACTTGTAATCGGTAGCCTACATTTCTAAAGTAACCTTCCCAACACTGGACACGATAACCGACATGATAACACCTGTATTTAGGTGTTTTCTGCCACACTCCTCTGCAGATCTTCTCAAACTCTGTGCGGTTTGATGGGGATTCGTTGGTGGATGGCCATTTTCAGGTCTCTAGAGGTGTTTGATTGGGTACAAATAATTACTTTGGCTTGGCCACTCAAGGACAGTTACGGAGTTGTCCCTACTGTATTGTCATGGCTGTGTGCTTAGTCATTGTTCTGTTGAAAGGTGAACCTTCAGCCCAGTCTGAGGCCCTGAGCGCTCTGGCACAGGTTTTCAGTAAGCATATCTTAGTACTTTGCTCCATTCAACTTTCCCTCGACCTTGACCAGTTTCCCCACAGCATGATTCTGCAACCAACTTGTGGTTTTCTACAGTAATAACTGAGGTCCAGCTACTTTCTCGCATTTTCTGCCTCAAGTGGACAACACATTTGCACAATGTAGATGTTTTGAACCCAGGTCTCTCACATCAAAGGCATAGTCTTACCCAATGCGCCATCACCACCCATCATTTTGCAATTGCTCATTTTGCATTTTAATTAGAACATTTTTGTGTTGTAACTACATGGACAATTATACACCCTCTGGTGGTAAATGTGAATAATGCATGGCATTGATTTTGTACCTCCTGTTAAAACCACAGAAGAAGTTAGACAGGTAGTGATCTTAAGTTGGCCACATGGCATCCACGAAGCCCAGACGATCTTCTGCCATCCTTCTGTGTACCATCTTTTAGATGGCACCGTTCGTAAGTTTACAATGTTCAAGTACTTTATGTTCATACCAGATGATTATTAAGGCAGTCATGAAATACTGCTAAATTTCAGCTAATGGTAGCATTCATGCCTTTGAATGTAATGTGTATACTGATTATTAGCTAATTACAGTTATACTTACCGTCAGTACTTATTTTTATTTTGTAAATGATTATAATACTTGCTCTGGTTAAACAGTAGAGGAAATTCTTTGTTCGTTTCCCTCTAATTTACATGTAAATAATTTTATACCTTATGCCATATTGTGTCTGTATTTTCAGTTTCATGCTTTACCATATAAAAAAACCTGCCAATACAACTACAACACTCAACTGTTCCTTGGAGGATTGAATATGGTTAAGAGTTTAGCTGACTGTTGATCTCAACATAGGCTCACAGGGAGCACGCTGAGGGAGACCAGAATGTTTTTATTAACGTTACAATTACTCTCTATATCCCTTTAAGATTTTTTTTTACTGTCAATCAAAACTATGAAAAGATCATTCTGAGGGATCCAGTCGTATATTCTGGTGTTGGCACCCAGAGTCTTTGGTTTTTCTCCACTGTATCTCCACAGCACCTATAAACAATTAAAATGACATTTTTTAAATAATATACTGCATTTAATTATACACGCTAAAGTAATAAGGAAATTAGTTGTAATTTATAACAAGACAGTATTTTTACATTGGAAAATGGCAATCTTTGCATTGACTCTGATCAGTCTAATATTAATGAATGTGCACACAGAAGGACTGTATTTCTCTTTTTCAATGCACACAAAATAATTATGTTGTAAATAAAAGTTAAACATATACAGTGTATTTTATTATGTATGTGTATGTAGATTCAACTTTTCATATGACAACACTGAAGAAATGACTCTTTGCTATAACGTAGAGTAGTGAGTGTCTGCTTCAGTACATGATAGCATTCATGCTACCCACTGCCAGCAGCTCTCATGCAGCCCCAGACCATGACACACCCACCACCATACTTGACTGTAGGCAAGACACACTTGTCTTTGTACTCCTCACCTGGTTGCCTCCACACACGCTTGACACCATCCGGACCAAATAAGTTTATCATAGTCTCATCAGACCACACGACATGGTTTCAGTAATCCATGTCCTTAGTCTGCTTGTCTTCAGTAAACTGTCAGGGAGCGGTAGAAACAGTCTATGTTCAGTAGCAAGTATCCATGTCAGAGTGAGGTGAAGTGCTCGCCTCACGCACACACCCGACCACTGTCGAAGTTGAATTGTCTTGAACTTTTTGTATGTGACGCACAGCACAAATCATTGGAAGAGAGACTGATCCTCACTGTTTGTGAGTGTCCAGAATCTGTTTCTGTTTACTAAATATTTATCAGGACATCAACAGGAAGGAATTTGCACAGGAAGGCATCCCCGCGATGAAGGCTTATCAGCTAAAGTTATATAACATTAGCCTATAATTTTAACTTAAATTTAACAGGCTGTAGCTGTGTAGCGAACAGAAGCTGTTGCCATGGTTACCCTCCATAGAGCGCCTGCCCCTTACTTGGGGAGCGCTTGTCTACCTGTCTGTTCACTGGAGCAAAGAGCAACCCCGCTGGGCAAAGCGACTACATTGTGATTATAAGAAAGTTTCTATCGCTTGTCTTGCTTTTGTTTATCTACTTCTCCCATACTCTGCATCCAACGTAAGCCTCCCTCCGATGCTTGTTTAGGTGGCTGATTTGCAGGCAGATCAACATCCCTCCCCTCCTGTGACCCATGGTTTGACTGTATGTGTATTCAGAGCCAGTGAGCAATGGACTTTCAAAATAATAATATAAACTGTGTTAACATGCGATCTTTAATTTAATTAATTCATTAATTAATTAATACATTAACACGTTAACATGCTCAGACCTACTATCTATCTATCTATCTATCTATCTATCTATCTATCTATCTATCTATCTCTCTCTCTCTCTCTCTCTCTCATATATATATATATATATATATATATATATATATATATATATATATATATATATATATATATATATATATATATATATATATATATGAGTCCAGTTTTGGTGAGCCTGTGTGTATTGTAGCCTCAGTTTCCCGTTCTTAGCTGACAGGGGTGGCACACGGTGTGGTCTGCTGCTGTAGCCCATCTGCTTCAAGGTTCGACGTGTTGTGCGTTCAGAGATGGTATTCTGCATACCTTGGTTGTAATGAGTGGCTATTTGAGTTAAAGTTGCCTTTCTATCACCTTGAATCAGTCTGCACATTCTCCTCTGACCTATGACATCAACAAGGCATTTTTGTCCAAGGTTCACTGGATATTTTCTCTTTTTCGGACCATTCTCTATAAACCCTAGAGATGGTTGTGCTTGAAAATCCCAGTAGATCAGCAGTCCGAAACCCTCAGACCAGCCTGTCTGGCACAAACAACCAATGCCGTGATCAAAGTCACTTAAATCCCCTTTCTTCCTAATTCTGATGCTCAGTTTGAACTTAGGAACTTGTCCTGACCACCATCTACATGTCTGCATTAAGTTGGTGCCATGTGATTGGCTGATTAGCTATTTGTATTTACAAGCGTTTCAACAGGTGTACCTCATAAAGTGGCCACTGAGTGTGTGTGTGTGTCTGTATCTAAAAAAATAAGTTTCACCAATGTATTTCTGATGCAAACACAAATAGTTGTTGTTTTAAATTAATGTAATTAAAATCTACAACTATTTACTTACTGTTAAACTTCAATTAATAACATTAATTAAGAGATGAACAAGAGATGAAAAGGAAAAAAAAGTGCCGACCCAAGTTACCTCTGAAGCGCTCGTTAAGTCCATTGTGTCCATTCCTGTATTATTTATATTCTTTTTAGTTTGTAACAGTCCACCGATCAAAAGAATCAAAACAGCTTTTATAAAGATTAATCCAAGTTGTGAATCCTGTCAAGAAGTCCATTGCTCTCTGTCTGCTAACTTCTGCCACACTTCTCTCATCCTGCACCCTATTGTTGTTGAGTAACGTGTATTAGATATTATCTGATCATTTTTAATTTTTAACAGTAATATTGTGTTTGAAATAAATAAACTGTTTCATGGTAGCCTATTTCAGTTTTATGCAAGAGGAATTAGGCCTCTCCCATGTCCCAATGTTCATCAAAAACATATATGGATGTTACATTTATATATAAATAGTCAGCAGAGCGGTGAAAGTACATGCAGTGTGCGGTTAATTGCCTAGAACATGCAAAGCTACTGTCCATTAAAACTGTGTTAAGAGGTTATACAAGTGATTTTCCTCTGACCTTTTGTGGGATCTGAGCAAGGGCTGAGGCGATCATGTTTCCCTTCTCTGTAGTAAAGTTTTTGATGAATGATCCCAAACTGAAGACCACGATGCCAGCGTCTCCAGAACTCTGCACAAACTCCTCCATATCCTGCAAGAAGAGTAACATTATCTCATCGCAAACCAACCAGCATTTTAATGGCTCTTTCTCTTCATTAAGTCAGGAATACAGTGGATGTGTAATAAGACATTAATCGGCCTGTAATAGTGCAGACAGCCCTACCTTTGGTAAAGGTTTAGCAGGTCTGCAGTGGATCCCACCAACAAATTTGAAGTTCGGAAGGAAAGGACGAGGGAAATCAAAATCCCAGTATGTTCGCATCAACCAGACATCTACTCTACCCATCACTTCACAGGCACTGGTGGGTGTTCCTGTCACAATGCAAAAGTAATGGATGACAGCCGACCATTTAGAAATGTCACCAATACTTAAGATGAGGTGGCTAATTTAAAATGTTTATTTACTTAAAATGTCAAATTGTTGACAAATGTGACTGAATATAAAAACATTGAAATCGAATTAAACAGTGGTTCTTGTTGCTGAGTTACTCACCTTTAACTTCAGAGTAATATTTATCTAGTTCTTTCCAAAAAAATGTATCCAGCACGATATCCTGCAGTGCGTAGAAGAGGAAGTTCCACACTCTCTCAGAGAAGTCCATCTTGTCAGTCAGTTTGCTCATTGCTCCGGGGACAAAGGAAGGTGGAGCTGGTAGCTGACCACACTGTCTCTCCCAGTTATGGGCTAGGGAAAAGCGCAGGGAGAAGACCAGGGGGATGCCCAAAATCTCTGCTACTAAATCACTGCCGGCGTAGGCAGGATCAGCGAGGAGAAGGTCATAATTTCCCTCCTTCAACTTCTTCATGATGGTTTCTGATTTCAGCACACAGTCCAAATACTTCAAAATGTAATTCAGGTTGAACTTCATCAGACTGATGAATCTGATGTAAATCTGTGAGTAGCTCATATGATCCATCTCGTACATGGAGAAGTGAAGGAACTCTTCCATGAACTCCTTTATGACCTCCATAGAGACGGAGACATTGAAGGGTTCGTAGCGAAAGCGGGAAGGCTCACTGGTGTTCATGAACAATGAAGCGCTCGGGACCAGAACCGTCACCTGGTGTCCCCTGTCGATCAGCGTCTCCAGCACAGGCTTCATGTTAATCCAGTGGCTGCCTTCAGTGTACCACACCAAAATGTTCCCTCCATTTGCGCTCCATGTCACAGAAAGCACCAGCAGGACGGCAACAGAGAGACGCTGTCCCAACTTCATGATACCTGTTTGTCACTGGGAAAGTCTGCTGGGGCTGATCCTTTTTCAAAGGTGCTCCTAGAGAAACAATCATTAACCAAACAAAAATGAACTCTGGCTCGTAGCTCCTCTTTGTGCTGCATAACCCTTTAGATAACAGATCCACCTCAAGCAAATGGTTGGAGGTAAAAGATTAACAGGAATAACATCTAACCAGTACTATAAATCAACAAATATGGTTGTATATATATCCAGATTGTTGGCTGTGGAGAGATGGAGTCAAATGACACAAAAGCATAATGAGTTCCAGTAAATGGACTTGGACACTGTAATTTGAGGAAGTTGTAGGTGCCTGTGTAAGAGTTTGAAAGACTATATTTTGACTGGGGAAAGGCTGATTTAGAGCAACTTTTCTGTCCAGAACACTGAGAAATCTGGTTGTCCTAACAATAAGGCAACGCAGACAAAACATCATACTCTATAAACTATACTTCCTGAAAAGGCAATGAAGCTTTCTTTTCTCTGCTCTCGATGTGGGCTACATAGCCAAAAAGCCAAACATACCTGTACAGAGGAGTGTAATTACCAGAATGAGACAGGTGTTGAGAAAAAAGATGTGTATATCATAGTTTTATGCAAAAAAACAGTTCCCCTTGCAGGATCAATAAAGTTCATCTTATCCTCCTCCTCCTAACAGCTTATACCATGAGATGTCAAGTGTTTAAGGTTGGAAATGTAAGGGAGGGTTAAACTATTGAGATATGCCTGCAGAAATTATGAGTAACACACAATGAAAAAAAATATATATATATACACAATGAAAAAAAATTTATATATATATACATGCCAAACTAGGAAGACAATTAATTTTAACTTCTTACTATGCACACACCTGTGTCTAATGTGCCAAAACAAAATGATCAATATTATCCAATAGAAACAGAATGAAAGACAAATCAATAAACATTTGGCCTTTAATGTCAGATTGGCCTCAAGTTCACAATTGGAGCAATTGGCCAAACATGAAGGAACAAGAAAAATGTCCACATATTATGGAAAGAAAACAAATGGTGTCTGTTTATGTACAGGTTAACAATGTTTTTACTAAAGGTTCAAGCAGCCTAGCCTAAAAAAACTGAGTTTATGGTTACAAAACGTGTGAAACAAATAGCACATCAAAATCATTCATCTTCACTGAAAATGAAAATGACCACTTAAACATCACCCAAGATTCATAATAATACTGGTTATTGTAAACTGATATTTTTAATGTATTTTAAATTGTTTTATCCAAATTAGTGGTTTCAAAATGGTAACAATTACTTGTCCCAAGCTGGTATTTGTTACACAGTCCAGTGGTGCAGTGGATAATATGCCTGCCTTTGTACATCCCAAACTGGGTTCAACTCCCCACTGTGACAAGTGTCCCCGAACAAGCCACTTAACCCCATTAGTTGCTCCAGAGGCGTACAACCTCTGATATGTATAGCATGTGTAAGTCGCTTTGGAGAAAAGCGTCAGCTAAATGAATAAATGTAATGTACATTATCTGCTTTAGACCAGTAGGACAACCGGTGAACTTTTGTTTGCCAACTACATTTCAGTTCCATCAGTTACTCAGCCTTTGTCTTTGTCTTTCCCTTTCTGCCACAGCACCTCCGGAAGCAGAAACTGCAGGTCTTAATGAAGATGAATATCAAGAACAGGACGATAGCGACGAGGAAGGCCACAACATCCAGGCTGTGATACTCGTACCAGGTGAGCTCGTGGGCCTGAACCCTCAGGTGCTTGGCCCCTTTGTTTCTCATGGTGAACTCGATCCAGAATACAGCCTCATCCAGAGGACTCATTGGTCTGTCGTGGTGGATACTAGACAGCCGCATGGCGTTCTCCTTGTACCTATGAATGCGGATATACAGGGGTGAAAATGTGGATAAATGCATAATGTATTTAAATTTTTTTCTCTTCAATTGCTTTGCCTCCCCAAGAATGTGGATAATTTGATTTAATAGTTTAGTTTATATTTTAAAACTTAAAATGCTAAACTAAGTGCAGATAAAAGAACTCACGATTTCTCGTTGATGACAGCATTGACTGCATCTCTGAGGTCCTCGGTCTTCATGAAGTTCAAGTCTACAATAAGTGCAGCTCCCTTAGCCTTCATATGGATCATGTTGTCTGGCTGGTCAGCGAACAAGGGGATGCCCACCATGGGAACACCGTGGTAGATGGCCTCATAAATCCCATTTGCTCCACCATGTGTGATGAAAGCTCTGGTCTTGGGGTGACCTGATCATGAAACATATAGAGCTTTCAGAAAGTGGTCATAGACCTTTGTTTTTTTTCATATTAATTATGTGGATGTGTTATGCTAAAATCATTTAAATGTATTTTCTCCCTCATCAATCTCCACTCAATACACCACAATTACAAAGCAAAAAAAAGATTTAACATAAGTATTCAGACCCTTAATTAGTTGGCAGCAATTACAGCCTTGACTCTTCTTGGCTATGACTCAACCAGTGTTGGGGAGTAACTACTTATATGTAATTTAGTTATGTAATTTAATTACAAAATACATGTAATCTGTTATAGTTGCTGGGGAAAAATGCGTAATTAAATTACAGTTACTTGTGAAAATTTTCATGATTACATTGGGGGGTTTATCTGAATATTTTGTTTAAAAAGTTTTAAGTTGAATAATATTTATTTTGTTGCTTTTCATGTTTTACATGTGCAAAATGTCTTCCTTTGTCATTTCCAGCCACAGCCATTCTGATGTTTTTGATTGGTTTGCACTTTCATAACAAAAAATACTAATTATTGAAATAGAAACAGGGTGACTTGTAATCGGTAACCTACATTTCTAAAGTAACCTTCCCAACACTGGACACGATAACCGCTGAACACCTGTATTTAGGCGTTTTCTGCCACACTCCTCTGCAGATCTTTCAAACTCTGTGCGGTTTGATGGGGATTCGTTGGTGGATGGCCATTTTCAGGTCTCTAGAGGTGTTTGATTGGGTACAAATAATTACTTTGGCTTGGCCACTCAAGGACAGTTACGGAGTTGTCCCTACTGTATTGTCATGGCTGTGTGCTTAGTCATTGTTCTGTTGAAAGGTGAACCTACAGCCCAGTCTGAGGCCCTGAGCGCTCTGGCACAGGTTTTCAGTAAGCATATCTTTGTACTTTGCTCCATTCAACTTTCCCTCGACCTTCACCAGTATCCCCACAGCATGATTCTGCGACCACCATGCTTCACTGTTGGGACTGTGTGGTGGCATGTGCAGTTTCACCAAAATCTGTGAATAAAGTTTTAAACATGTTTTTTTGTGCAAAAATGTTAATCTGGGAGGTCCAGCAGCAAGAAATGCTCTGGCATATATTTTTTCCTAACTAATTTAGTCAACAACAAGAATCCTGACATGTTGTATTACCTTCGGTTTTCCCGTATTTTCTCAGGATTATCCACAGACTCACAATGGATCGATTTAAAAACTTTCTCAAAGTTTTTAAAGCCTAGATATATCGTTGCTTGTCACTCGTTCAATTGTTCAATCATGTTTTGTAGTAAAAAACTGATCTGTTGTTCCCCTTACTTTTCTGTAACCTGCTTGCTCCGTTCTCAACCTCTTATACACCATTTCTTACTCTGTTGACAATTATCACGCTAAGTATTTTTCCTACAATGGAAAGTAGTGTATTTCCTTTAGAGTTCTTTCATTCCTTAAGGTTTCCTTTCTTCGCTAGTTTAGCTATCAGCACCTGCTTCCACCTTGTTGAAGTCTTCTCATGCCTCTATACTTTCTTCATTAACTGGTGTATTTTCTGAAAATTCTGCGCTTACTTACAGAAAATCAGCTGTTTTTGAGTCCATTCCTGGCACATTTCTGTTTCTTCAATCTTCCCATAGTCAATTTCACTTTACCTATTACCTATTGTAGGTTTGTTAGTTACAATCTCTTCAATACTGTCCGTGAATTCAAAACCACCACTTTTATACACAAATACTCACAATCATTAAATACTCGGGTATCTTTCACTAAATTCCTGAATCATCAACTAATGAGGATATGGTCAATCTGGTTTCTGGTCGTCCCATCCGGTGATGCCCATGTATCTTTATTTGTGGAAATAGTGTTCCAGTACAAAGTGGTGACCCCCCAGCTAGTGCCGCCCACAATGTAATGCACACAGTAAAGGAAATTAATTGTGTATAGTGTGAAAACAAGAAATAAAGTTTGGATTTTTGGAAAATAAATGTTTGAGTGACAACTGACACCTGACATGTAACAATACTGTATCATTTCATTTTCTTATAAAACTCTTATTGATTCTTATAAGTCAATTGTTTTGTATTTTACAGTAAAAGTGTAGTGTAATGGAATTTAAACACAATTATAGTGTGTGGACCTATAAGTTTTAGTTTATAATAATGAATATTATGAATGTGTAGTGGTTGGAAAATCCCTTGTCTCTGAATTAAGACTCATAACATTCTTACTGTGTTTTCTCTTGTATATATTCCTTTACGATTTTTTTTACGGTCAAACTAAATTAAGCATTGATTAAATAACAATCAGCAGCATTTGTAAAAGCTTTACTTACCCAGTAAGTCATTCTGAGGGATCCAGTTGTATAATCTGGTGTTGGCACCCAGTGTCTTTGGTTTTTCTCCACTGAATCTCCACAGCACCTATAAACAACAGCAAACCACTTTTTATAAAATAATATACTGCATAGCAGTAAATTTAAAACTAATAATACTTGCTAAAATGGCAATCTTTGCATCGTCTCTGATCAGTCTCAATATTATAGAATGTACACACAGAAATATTCACTATTCAATATTCATTATATTTCTCCGTAAATATCTTTTTCAATGCACACAAAATAGTTATGTTTGTTAAAGTTAAACAATTAATATATACACTCACTGGCCACTTTATTAGGTGCAGCTTGCTAGTATCAACTTGGACCCCCTTTTGCATTCAGAACGGCCTTAATTATTCGTGGACAACATTTCTAAGAGACTTTGGTCCATATTGACATGATAGCATCACGCAGTTGCTGCAGATTTGTCAGCTGGACATCCATGATGCGAAACTCCCGTTCCACCACATCCCAAAGGTGCTCTTTTGGATTAAGGCCATTGAAGTACAGTGAACTCATTGTCAAGAAGCCAGTTTAAGATGATTTGAGCTTTGTGCCAAGGTACATTGTCCTGCTGGAAGTACCCATCAGAAGATAGGTACACTGTGTTCATAAAGGGATGGACATGGTCAGCAACAATACTCAGTAAGGCTGTAGTGTTTAAATGATGCTCAGTTGGTACTAAGGGGCCCAAAGTGTGTCAAGAAAATATCCCCCATATAATTGCACCCCCACTACTACTCTGAATCGTTGACACAAGACAGGATGGAGCCATGCTTTAGTGTTTACACTGAATTCTGACCCTTCCATATGAATGTTGCAGCTGAAATCGAGACTCATCAGACCAGGAAACGTTTTTTCAGTCTTCTGTTGTCAAATTTCGATGAGCCTGTGTGAATTGTAGCCTTAGTTTCCTGTTCTTAGCTGACAGGAATGGCACCCGGTGTGGTGTTCTGCTGCTGGAGCCCATCTGCTTCAAGGTTTGACTTGTTCGTTCAGAGATGGTATTCTGCACTGGAACAAGTGGTTATTTGAGTTACTGTTGCCTTTCTGTCATCTCAAACCAGTCTGCACATTCTCCCCTATTCTCCTTGCTGACTTTCAGAGCCTTAAACGGTCAGGGCCCACATTACATGCTGGACCTTTTGAAGCCGTATTCCCCTGACCGCACTCTTTGGTCCTCTGGCCAGAATTTAGTTGCAGTGCCTAAGACCCGAGGGGACATGTCATTTCAGTCTATTGCTCCCAGACTGGAACGCTCTGCCCCTGTCCTTGCGTCTGGCAGACACTGTTGTCTCGTTTAAAAAGGATCTGAAAACACATCTATTTAAGAAGGCTTTTGGTTGATGGGTTTTTCACTAGGGTCACATTAATTTTATATTTATATACATTTTATACTGTATGTTTTTACTTACTCTTCTGTACAGCACTTTGTGATTTTGTCTGAGAAAAGCGCTTTATAAATAAACTTTACTTACTTTCTAACCTCTGACATCAAACAAAGTAAACAAACAAGTAGGGATGTAGGTATGATATTGGCCAGGTGATGAGCAGTGCCCGTTTCCTCCAGACATGGCGCTTGCAATTCAAACCAAAGAGTTTAATCTTTGTTTCATCAGACCTGAGAATTTTGTTTATCGTGGTCTGAGAGTCCTTCAGGTGGGCTGTCATGTGCCTTTTACTGAGGAGTGGCTTCCTTCTGGCCGCTCTACCACACAGGCCTGACTGGTGGAGTGCTGCAGAGATGGATGTACTTCTGGAAAGTTCTCCTCTCTCCACAGAGACACACTGGAGTTCTGTCAGAGTGACCATCAGGTTCTTGTTCACCTCCCTGACTAAGGTGCTTCTCCCCCAATCGCTCAGTTTGGCCGGGCAGCCAGCTCTAGAAAACGTTCTGGTGATTCTAGACTTCTTCCATTTATAGATGATGGAGGCCACTCTGCTCATTGGGACCTTCAATGCTGCAGAAGTATAATCCTGTCTCTGAGGTCTGCAAACAATTACTTGGACTTGGTTGGTTCGTGCTCTGACATGCACTGTTCACTATAGGACCTTATATAGACAGGTGTGTGCCTTTCCTAATCATGTCCAATCAACTGAATTTACCACAGGTGGACTTCAATCACCTCAACTCAGAAACATCTCAAGGATGGCCAGTGGAAAGAGGGTGCCCCTGAGCTCAGTTTTGAGTGTCATTGCAAAGGCTGTGAATTCTTGTATTTGTATGTATTTGTACTTTTTTCGTTTTTATTGTATTTTATAAATTTGCAAAGATTTTAAACAGATTTCTATCACGTTGTCATTATGGTGTATTATTTGTAGAATTTTGATGAAAATAATGTATTTCATCCATTTTGGAATAAAGCTGTAACATAACAAAATGTTGAAAAAGTGAAGCGCTGTGAATACTTTTTATATACACACCCATACATATTGGCTAAAACATGCAAAGCTACTGGTCATTAAAATAGCATTTAGAGGTCATTCAAGTGAATTCCAGTTGTTACACAGAAATTGTCCTCTGACCTTTTGTGGGAGCTGAGCGAGGGCTGAGGCGATCATGTTTCCTTTCTCTGTAGTGATGTTTTTGATGAATGACCCCAAAGTGAAGACCACGATGCCAGCGTCTCCAGAACTCTGCACAAACTCTTCCATATCCTGCAAGAAGAGTAACATTATCTCATTGCAAACCAACCAGCAATTTATATTCTTCCCTCAGCATTTTAATGGCTCATTCTCTTCATTGTAAAAGTTGGAAATACTGTGGATGTGTAATAAGACATTAAGGCCTGTAATAGTGCAGACAGCCCTACCTTTGGTAAAGGTTTAGCAGGTCTGCAGTGGATCCCACCAACAAATTTGAAGTTAGGAAGGAAAGGGCGAGGGAAATCAAAATCCCAGTAGGTTCGCATCAACCAGACGTCTGCTCTACCCATCACTTCACAGGCACTGGTGGGTGTTCCTGTCACAATGCAAAAGCAATGGATGACAGCCGCCCATTTAGAAATGTCACCAGTACTTAAGATGAGGTGGCTAATTTAAAATGTTTATTTACTTAAAATGTCAAATTGTTGACAAATGTGACTGAATATAAAAACATTGCAATTGCATTAAACAGTGGTTCTTGTTGCTGAGTTACGCACCTTTAACTTCAGAGTAATGTTTATCTAGTTCTTTCCAAAAAAATGTATCCAGCACGATATCCTGCAGTGCGTAGAAGAGGAAGTTCCACACTCTCTCAGAGAAGTCCATCTTGTCAGTCAGTTTGCTCATTGCTCCGGGGACAAAGGAAGGTGGAGCTGGTAGCTGACCACACTGTCTCTCCCAGTTATGGGCTATGGAAAAGCGCAGGGAGAAGACCAGGGGGATGCCCAAAATCTCTGCTACTAAGTCACTGCCTGGGAAGATGGGATCCGCCATGAGAAGGTCATATTTTCCCTCCTTCAGCTTCGTCATGATGGTTTCTGATTTCAGCACACCGTCCAAATACTTCAAAGAATACTGCACATTGAACTTCATCAGACTGATGTATCTGATGTAGATCTGTAAGTAGCTCATATGATCCATCTCGTACATGGAGAAGTGAATGAACTCTTCCATGAACTCCTTTATGACCTCCATAGAGACGGAGACATTGAAGGGTTCGTAGCGGAAGCGGGAAGGCTCACTGGTGTTCATGAACATTGAAGCGCTCGGGACCAGAACCGTCACCTTGTGTCCCCTGTCGATCAGCGTCTCCAGCACAGGCTTCATGTTAATCCAGTGGCTGCCTTCAGTGTACCACACCAAAATGTTCCCTCCATTTGCGCTCCATGTCACAGAAAGTACCAGCAGGACGGCAACAGAGAGACGCTGTACCAACTTCATGGTGCCTATTTGTCACTGGGAAAGTCTGCTGGGGCTGATCCTTTTTCAATGGGGCTCCTAGAAAATAATCATTAACTTAAAGCTGAACTCTGGCATGTAGCTCCTCTTTGTGCTGCATGACCTGTGCTTAGAGGTAAAAGGGTAGTAGCTGTAAAGTTAACAGAATGGGGGCAAAAAATGTAAGCTTTTGAGAGATGGAGCTAAAGGCACATTTCAAAAGTAGTCTTTTCATTTGTGACATTTTTAGCCACCACTTTGGTCCAGACTAAAATATCTAGAATGAAGTCGGCTGTCTTTAGTGGTCCCTTGAGTCTTTTTTTGAGAACCACCAAGAGACAAGTTTTGTTTTTACTTAAATGACTCGACAACTCTTGGATGGATTGGATGTCCACAGTGCACGTAAGAATGACTCGTAATGACTTTAGAGATTCTTAAACTGTAGTGCCACCACCGTGTCAGACTTATCAAACTTCTTGATGGGTTAGTACTCACAATGTATCCTAATGACTTTTGTGATCCAATTTGTTCAATACTTTATTACCAAATATCTGCAAAACTAAAGACATTCCCATCAGCCTCAGTTGTGCTTTGTGTTTGGTGCTAAATAGCAAATGTTGGCATGCTAACATGTTTAAATAAGATGTTGAATATAAACATTGTACACCTGCTCAACAGCAGCATGTTATTGTCTTTGTGAGCATGCTGACGTTAGCATTTATCCGTACAGCCTCACTCGTCCATTCTGCAGACCCTTAGTCTTGTTCTAGAGGTCAGTTCGGTGTGAATATCTGAGATGCAGGGGTTCTTGACTATGCCTTTAGGAACCAGCAGTGTTGAGACAGTGTTGTTCTAGGGAAATGTCACCTGCGACTGTTTGGGCGTCTAAACCCTGGGTACTTCGGCCCCCTCATTAACATTGTAGATTCCTTTTGACGCTGGTTTTAGGAGCGTCTGGAAAAACAATAAGCATTTGAATATTGAATTCAATGCCCTGTTCAGGGAGTCAGTGGCCATTCAGAGTGTGTAAGTGTATACTGTGTTGTTCTCAGACCTCCCCTGGTGGTACAGAGGACATATGAGACAAACGAATAATAGGTATCAGGGTGTTGCATACAAAATTGCAGAATCATTGAGTCTAACTGTGCATTTTGCCAGTGATTTAAATTTTCTGTGCAATTCAACCATCTACTCTCTACTCTCTACATTCCTGCTGCTTCCTCTCCTTCCGTTCTTCTTCCTCTCTCTGTCTTTCCACCACAGGGTAAGGGTTACAGCGTATTGCTTTTTGAAGTAGATATTTGCATAATCAGATTAGGATGCGTGATTGTCAGTGGGCTCCCCCATCAGAGGGTGCTCCAGAGGAGAGAGGGTGCTGTCCAGCCCAACAATGGAGGACTCCCCTCCTCTCTCACCCTCCAACCAGCCTGCACCTGCATCTCACACACCCACCAACCCAACCCACCCATCCGGACTGCAGGCCGGCCGCGGCGTCAGTCCACTCTTGGACTTGCAGCCCGTGGAGGGGTGAGAGAGACCGAGAGGAAAGGCGAAGGAGAAGGAGGAGGGGGTTTGAGTGCGTGACGGGAGTGGGAGGGCAGGGGTTGAGCTGAGATATTTAAACATGCAGAGTGTGAATTGGCTTTAAGGGGATAAAGAGCTCAGGGCCTATCGGTTGGCACCCAACTCCAGAAATTCTTTTTCATGGGCGCCTCAGCCGGGAGAGCGAGGGGCTGCCTGCACTGATCTGGCCCATTGTGATAACAGATTCAGACAGTGTGCTAGACGCTGATAAGGAAATGTGCTCTCAATAGACGATTACCCACATACTTGGGAGAGAATAGTCAATCAGGCAAATATACTTGGTGGAGGGAATGAGAAGCGTACAGATTTGTTATTATTTTCAATGCAGGGTTTCATAATCCTGCTAGAAAGTTGAGGTCAGAGTAATGCTCAAACTGTGATTGGGCGATTTCTGTAAATAACGTGTTTCAGCAAAATGCGTTTCACAGCCTGACAGCATGTGTGCAGAAGCTGTCACATGCATTCTTATACAGTTTCAAATGATGATTGAATAATTGAACATTAGGGAGTCTGAATTACACCAAAACATTTAACATACAAAGAAGTAAACAGTTTTTAATATTATATATATATATATATATATATATATATATATATATATATATATATATATATATATATATATATATATATATATAATGTTACCAAGACGAACAGCTATTAATAAGCACAGTAGTTTTATTTGGTGTTATTTCAGTTCAGCATGAAATTGCTCAATTCACCGTGTAATTGCACAAGAGGTAAATACCTTCCAAATTCATGCTGTGGGAGAGACAGACTACTGCTGTACAGTTTTTTTTTCACTCACCCAGTAAAATATGATTTATTTAGGATTTTTTGCAGGATTACAAAGAGTCACCTGTCAGTTCCCACAGGCCTCCAGTCAGTGTGTCCAGCTGCCCTCTGCTCCGTTTACACACCATTAGCCAGAGTTTAACAGGCCGGGTGAAAGCGTCCCGGACTAACTCAGTGTTTACTCTTCAGCTCAGTTAGTTGTAACCCTGTTCTCTTAAAATGGGGCACAATAGGCTATTAGACATGCAAATGTCTGACATCAGTTGAAGTTGAAATGGCTGCAAACAGAACTGCTGATATTGGAACTAGAGCTGAAACAGATACTCCATTAATCGGCTTGTCGTTTGGCTATTTTGATAATCGTTTTTCTTGGTTAATTTATTTATTAGGGAAAAATGCTAAATATTTACTGGATTTGCTGGTTTTCTCTGTTTTTAGATTATTGTCAACTTAATATCTTTATGTTAAACCGACAAAACAAACAATTTAAAAAGATCACTTTTGATTCTGGGAATAATAATTGTTTGACATTTTTAGACAAATCAATTTCTTGAAAAAAATGACAGATCAACAAATAGATTTTATTGGCCACCAAAGGGGAAATTGTGGGGAAAGAGCATTGTTTGAGCCTCCAGAGCAAAGATACATTAACATACAACGTGTTGAATAGAGAAATAGATAAATGCATTTGTACAGAAATTATATAATCAATAATTAAAATAATCTTCTTCTAATTGGAACCATATTTATTATTTATGGTTAAAACATTTATCTGATTACATAATAACATTTTTATAAGTTGGATTTAAGTTTTTTAGGGACAATTAGAATCTAATTAATTTGTGTATTTTGTAGTTTTTGCTGTCTCTTATACTAATTCCTGACTTGATAGTTTCGTGTGCAGCAGCAAAGTGGTGTTTTCCTTAAGGAAACTCCATCTGCATGTTGGTCAACTGGGCAGTGTTTGACTCCCGAATGACCTCCTGTCCCAGGGTCACAAGTTAAGCTGTCACTTTCAGAGCTCCTCTCTCAGGCCTCTGGTCAGTGGGCAGAGAGCAGAGGTCAGCTCTGTGTCCACACGGTTACCACAGGACTTATGGATAAATGTTTCTGGGTTTATTGAGCATGAACAAAGAGGCAGCAGTGCTACTCTTAACTTCAGATCGGTTCTGTCTTACATATTCTGAAACATTTTTATTAGAATCTAGCCAGTACATGTCAACAATCTGCCAGACATTTCAGACATTTTTTTTTGGAAGCTGTTTCTGAAACAATTTTTCGATTTTTTTTTTCCAGCTGTGGGCAGATCCTCCTTTTTCTTTGCGCATTGCATTGTGGGACAGTTCCTATCCATCAACAGCACACTCAGTTTGCATACTGAATATGCTTACACTTACATATTTTCAGTGTGAACCCTCCTCAACTCCAAATTTAGATTTAGTAAATAGTATGTGTCTACTCAGAAATGAAATGTTTGGTACCTCTGTAGTGTTTCTTGCTGTAAAAATTACTTTTGTGTGTAATGATTCAAGTACCAAGATTCAGAAAGTGTTACTAACAAATCATTTATTAAATAAATAGTTCAAATAAATAACATACTGTATATTCACAAGCAAACCAAAATAACTTACAAAAGAGGTATCAGTGAACACTCTTCACAGTAGACAATCAATTCATAATCTTTGGCTATATGACATGCGTATTTTACAAAAACTTAAATTAAAACACATTTAAATAAAATTATATTTGTGTGGTCATTCGTGGAGTTACTGAAAGAGGATTGTCAGTTTTGCCAAGGTTCCTCAGCCAAATCCTAAGAACCACAAAGTCGATAATCAACAAATACTGAAGTCCTTTTCAGAACTGATTCTTCTTAAGTCACATAACCTTGATAAATAAACATAAAGGTCAGATTTAGTCTTCTCAAGAAAAAAAAACAGCATGTCGATTTAAAAAAAAAAGTGCCCTTGGCTATTTTGAGACGATTGCAGTCTGGAGAACTGGCTGAGCCATTATCTATTCAAATGCTTTGCTGAATCTATTGCTTGAAATGAGAAATTCCTTAATCCCCTCCATTTTCCTCATTGGCAAAACAGCCTCTCATTGCAAAACTAAATTAGTTCCAGGCGGCCGGCAACAAGGAATATTAACATGAAGACTTGAAGGGAATATTGTACATCCATGCAAAATACAAATTAATTTTACACCCGCAGATCATATTTCAACACTGATCAGCATGGAGGATGTGCCCACATGTTCCGCCACATGTGGAGTCCACCAAATATCACAGAATATTGCATCTTCTGCACTGAAACACAAGTCACACACTGGCAAGAATGAGTCTTGAGGAAGGACGAGATCAGTTTTTAAACCCAAGAAAAGGGTCACACAACGTCCACTTTTTTATATTCATTTTTTTGCATTTTGTGGCTGTGGTTCTACCAGGCCTCAGAGCTGTCGCAGCTGGATCCAGGTGAGGGGACTTCTGTGTCACTGGTCAGGGCCCAGGTATGTGGAGGGGAGTGCAGCTGCTCCATGTTTCCTCTGAGGAAGGTGAGCAGAGTGGTGGGGGAGTGGCTGGCCGGCTGACCGCTCTGGCTCTCCAGCAGCTGCACCAGGAAGTTGATGTAGCGCATGGCCAGACGCAGGATCTCGTTCTTGCTCAGCTTCTTCTCCGGAGGATGGGTGGGAATGAGCTTGCGGAGCTCGGCGAAGGCAGTGTTGACGTTGTGCTGGCGCCAACGCTCTCTCGTGTTGGTGAACACCTTCCTGGTCATGGTGCTGAGTGGAGCTGTAACGATTGGTTGATTGATCGATTAGTTAATTGACAGAAAATTAATCAGCAGCTATTTCGGTAATCGTTTTAGTCATCTTTAAAGCAAAGTTCCAGCTTCTTACATGTTAAGATTTTATGTTTTTCTTTGTCATGCATAATAGTAAACTAAATATTTTTGTTTTTTGAGTCTTGGTTGGATAAAACAAGGCATTTGAGGACTTTACCTTGTGCATTTTTCATTAATTTTAAAAACATTTTATAGACAAAATGATTATTCATGAAAATAATCTGCAGATTAATCAATAATGAAAACAATCCTAGCAATCCTACATTACAGATATTGTTAGAAAGTATTTATAAAATCCTATAAGAACATTTACCAGAATGGGTTTTGTCATTTCTGCAAGACACAACCCTCTCTATTTTTCCTGTTTAAATTTTAAATTGATATTCCACTTATCACTGTAAATACTTAACACTTAACCACAGATGTTTAGTTGTAAGCAGATGTTTGTCAACAACTTAAACACCTCCTGTGGGCACACATAAGTGGAGGCTGGTGTATAAAGAGATAACGAATGACAATATAGTAAAACACAGGTGTAATAATAATATAAAGTATGTTTTCAAATGAGAGATTATGACTGCTGAA
Source organism: Lepomis macrochirus (assembly GCA_024633595.2). Classification (NCBI taxonomy): domain Eukaryota; kingdom Metazoa; phylum Chordata; class Actinopteri; order Centrarchiformes; family Centrarchidae; genus Lepomis; species Lepomis macrochirus. Next base: position 13,232,418 of record JALXJV020000005.1, on the reverse strand, counting down.
AAATACTGTAATAAACACTTGTATGTGTGTTAAAATTACATTGTTGTTCATTATATACCATTAAATGTTTGAATAAATGCTTGGATAAATGCTAATTAAGGCAGCTAAAATAAAATGTTACTAGATTTTTTTTTAAAGATTTGTTTTTCTGGTTATATAAAGGATGTTCTACAACAAAAAAATATTGTTGTTTGTAAATTATTCTCTAATTATCATTATAAACAGACAATTCAATCTACCTTAATGCAATATCTGGTGTAAATTCATATAATAAAATTATAGAGTACACGATATGTCCTTGTGTTACAAACTCTTAGTGATTAATTATTTACTTGACCAAAGTGAAAACACGTGGCCTTGAAGGCAGCAAAAAAAAATCCTTTGATTTCTCACCTGTGTGTGTAGAAATGTGCAGAAAATCTCAGTTGTGCCGTTCTCCCCCGCGGGTCATCAGTGTCCAGGAGTCCGGCGTGAATGTCCACTCAGTTACGTCTTCTCATGCTCTCTGAGAGATCCTTATGAGCAAGAGGGAAGGACAGAGTAAAAGAGAGAGTGTGAGGGAGGGAGGGATGGGGAACAGAGAGAGAGAGAAGGGGTAAGACTGCTGCGTGCTCGCATCCCACATTTTATAGCAGGGTGAACCCTATTGTGTGACGTGTGCTGTCGTGGAGCCTCTGTGGCATTGTGTGAGGTTGGTGTTAACTGAGGAGTGATTGTTAACCCCCCCCTTTTTATCATTTAGAGCCAATGCAGGTGGCTTTATGGTTATAATCCATAAATCATCACTTTAAATGATTTTCATAGGTGTTTCTGTGCAACATTTGAAGGGATTCTGTCTTTTTTTTCAGGACTCAACAGCCTTTTAAGTGACTATTTGTGCTGCTTTTATGATTCATTGCTCATTTAATCCTTGAAGGTTCGCACTAAAGGTGACAAATATATTCCCATTGAAGTGAAACTGAGACGTTCGTCTCTCTGATCCTTCTCTTACTGCTGTGGACACTTGTTCCTTTCTGTTTCTCTGACATTAGGCATGGACAACCCACCATCGCCTCCACCGTGGAAAAGACCTTGATATCACTGGCTGCTCTGCTATTGAATTCAGCCTGATTGGGCCACAAAAGGTAAAAATACCATATCCAGATTGACAGTCGAACAATATGGGTTTTGTTATGACTATGGTAATCTTGTTGAGCCATTCCAAGGGGCCACACATAAATTACAGAGGAAACAGGGAGAACACAGCGCCCTGACTCACCTCTCTCCAACCACTCCTCACTCCTCTCTCTCCCCCCTCCCACTTTCAACCTCCGTTTAGATAAAAAAAACAAGTCTAGTTTAACCAATTGTCACTGTTCTTTTTACACCCTTCAAGTGTTGTTTCAAAGACGCAGCCTTCCGTAGAAGTCTCTGTGTGGAGTAGGAATTTACATAATCCGATTAGGGGCTTGGATTAGCCCCGAGCCTGGAGAACAGGACCGATGGGGGCCGTTTTCTGAATCGGCCATTCATGGGCCCTGCTGCACGTCCAAGAGGCTGCACCTGCAGGCCAGGCGCCGCCGCTTTCTGGCTCCATCCAGCCTCCACTACAGGCTGAAGGTCTGCAGACGCACTCACTGTAGGATATTTTGGCCCTTCTGTTAACTTTCATCACACCAACAAGGCCAGGTGAAGATTATAGCAGACTGGTTTTATCTGTCATGTAGGTTGGGTCTGAAGGCAGAATGACAAGCTCTGGTGTTAATTATGTTGTGTTAAGTGCAGCATTTTGATACGTAAGCACACAGTGAGAGTCAGTACGATAAAATTAGATGAGTGCTGTCATTTATCATTGCACATTTACACTAATATGCCTAGACAGCTCCTGGACACAGAAATGATGCTGCAACTTTAGAGATAGAAAGTTAATTTGCAACTATTTCGATATTCAACTGATACAAATTTTTCAAGCAAAAATTCCAAATATTCACTGTTAGCACCTTTTCAAAGGTTTCAATTTGCTACTTTTCTCTGTTTTATGATTGTAAACTGAATATTTTTCTGAATATTTTTCACTATAACTATAAAGTAGTTGCCCCAAGTGGAACTATAGTTAATTTTCACGTGTTATCTTTTGTTGATTCAAATTGCACTGTAACGTTTTGAATATCTTTGGGTTTTCAAATTCTGGTGAACTAAACGATCTAAATACATTTGAGCTGTGGGTAAATATAATAGGCGTTTTCTCTATTTTGGGACTGTATATAGACAAAACTATTGTCGATGAATTAAGAAAATGGTCGACAGATTAACGGCTAGTGAAAATAATCATTAGTTGTAGCTTTACTTTACATTTAGAGTTCATGGGTACAGACTTAAACTACAGTGTACAGTCAGGCATGTATTAAACAACAACATTGATAGTATGAGAACTCCAAGTACTAAAATACAATACACAAAAATTTAGGAAAAATACCTTAATACGCCAGTAAGCTTTTGACCCTCGTCATCTTACTCCTGTACTGTTACTGTTCAGGTTACCACACTAGCAGTATGGTAGATACAGACTTGTGTTACATGTTATCAGATCTGATAAATTCTGAATGAATGACAATGAAATGAGCTCAGACTGTCAGGCTTCTTCCCTACATCGTCCCGACCATGCAAAATGAGGAAGATCAATAAACAACAACCTTCATGTGATTCACTGCTAAACCAAGTGAGACTGTGGAAGAGGGAACATCTGGTTTTCCCCTCACATATCAATGTTTTTCCTTCAAAAGGCAAACGTTGGCACCCTATTTAATAAATAAAATAAATATTTTAGTGTCCCAGCCACTCTGAAGTTGCTCTCTCATATGCAAATTGCACTGTCATTACTTGCAGTTAATTAACATGATTTTATCTGCAGATTTAATGGTGAAGATCTCATAGCGATATTGTTTTTAAACCAAGGTATGCAGTCCCAATATTTCTGAATGTTTATTTGAGCTAATGAACAATGCAAATGTGTAGGGAGGATTTATAAGAATGCTTTACTTAATGAGCCAGTATTGACTGGTAATTGTTGTGTATGTAGAATTTGGTGGAGGGGGCTCAGTGTGACTTCAATACCATCTCTGGTGACTTTGCACGCTGCCCTGTTCTTAATAACTGCATCTTATTAGCATGTTGCAATGTTGGCTATTTTGTCAAAATACTGTGTGTGTTGCTTCTTCTGAGATTTCCTTCAGGGGGGCATTATTTGGCCCGCTTTAACCCTCCCACCCCCTCTGTGAAACACACAGGTGACACAGTTAACTGCTGCCTGTGATTGAAGATAACAGCTGTGTGACCTTTACAGCTGCAGTCAGAGTAGGATCAAAATCTAAAGGATGGCTCTGGTTTAAACAGCGTGTTAGCTCCCACAGTATCTCTCCTGTCCCATTCAGTCCAGGCCTAAAGTATAGTCAGGGGCAATTACTGCACCATTACGCTGCTGTTTACCTAGCCTCCTTTGACCATCCTGCCACCACAGCTTTTGTTCCAGTGCCGTAAAAAACCAAACCATCTAGTCTGTCTCTGTTTGTCCAGTTCTTGTGTGAAGGCAGAGGCCAGAGAGTCAGAGAGATGTTTAAAAAAAAAACAAACAAAAAAAACCTGGCTGGTTATTGATGGTGGCTAGCCAGAGCTGGATATGGCTGTCCAGAGGCAGGGAGGCAGGGAGGCTTGGAGTCGATGTCCCCGGGGGTCGTCTTTGTCTGGGGATCATTCCTGAGGGAGCTGGCTTCACTCTGCTGGCTCGTGAAGATAAGCACTCTCTCCACATGCTGAGAGACGATGATAAGGGGATTGCTTCACTAAATGAAAAAGGAAAAAAAATAGCCCCACCATTGGAGCTGCTAAAATGAGAGGCTTTATCAGTTTAGCTGGGAAAGACCCTCGATCCCACTCCTCCAACCATAAATCACAATTTGTTTTTCCACTACTGAGCATGCTCAGTATGGGGGAAGACCAAAACAAAAGCAAAATGTGCACACAGTTGTAATCTTTGTTTAATCTTATTTTGTAAAAAGAAAATGGTAACAGCCCCCAATTTACACCTTAGAAACAGTATATAAACATTTAATAAACAGTTTATAACACAATAAAATACAGCTGCAAAGCATAACATTTTACAACTGATCACATGAAGACAAATTTTATAAAATTACTTTTATATTGGCATTCCGTATCTGTTTATACACCAAGAGCAGTTACAGGGTGCAGGACAAATAGTAGTTTAGTAGAAAGTTTTTCATCTAATAGAGCACAAAGAAGTACCGTTTGTGCTGTGAAATATGGGCTTAAAAGTATTAAAACATGTACTTATAAGTAAATACTATAACAATATAATATTTATGAAACAAAATATTTTAAAATGTTAGCAAAACATAAAGTATCAGTATTTTATATTAGACTGAAAAGTATTCATTTTAATTATTTTGTCAGCAACTACTGCACCTTACTGCCATTTAATTAATGGTCCAGCTGATTTTAAAAGAAAAAAAAAAGTATAAAATATATGACTGAAATGTAGAAACTTAGCTTGCAATGAAAAATGTTATTTCATCTGAATAAAAACTCGCAAGCTAAACACGCAATTAATACCTTGAATGTAACAAAACTTAAAGGATGTGCTGCTCTTTTGTCTTTGGCAAAAGACAAGGCCACAGCAACAGAGCATTCATGCCTAAAATAATTTAAGCCTCGTCTGTCCATCACTTCTGCCGGGCACCCTCTCACAGCTCAACCTCCCTTTCTTCAGTGGCGTCAACACTACAAAACAAACACAAGGAAAAATCTCAATCTGTTAATGAAGTTAAATAAGCCACGTTTCATCCAAATGTAGTGCACATTTTATCCAATTTTACAGAAAATGACATATTATTGTGTGTTTCCATCCACCACTGTGATGTGAATATTAGGAGTTGGTTCATCAACATAAACAGATGTAGGGGTGGGAATCTCTGGGCACCTCACGATTCGATTGCATTACGATTCAGAAGGCTGCGATTCGATTATAAAACGATTATCGATGCATCATGATGCATCATTTTTTTCTATATAGGATCCCTGGATAATTACTAAGCATTTAATTTTGCCCATTTAAATCCAAAAGAAACATCTCCTGATTAGCTTAAAAGGACTAGTTTGCATACCTACTTTACTTCATTAACCTCAGCTCCATGGTCCCTCATTTCTTTAACAACCAGCTGTCAGAGTCCTGAAAACTGAAATATAATTATCAGGATGCACAGTATGTGTAGAGGACAGAGCCGTACACAGTCTCAGCTTGTGCCTGATGTGTTCAGCCCTTGAGTAGGTTAGTTAGTAATGACAGCTGATAATTAATATTACTTCATTACTAATTTAGCTAATGTTACATAAATAAATAAAACTTTTAAGCACCTTTCACGGGACCAAAGGACACTGTACATATAGTTACAGTGACAGAACAAAAAAAAAGTAATTCAGGACTGAATGCCTGTGTAAAGAGCTGGGTTTTAGTAGATTTTTTAAAGTGTCCTGACAGGGAGCATGTCGGGTTTCTGTGGAGATGAGTTCCAGAGGGTGGGGGCGGTGACGCTGAGGGCTCTGTCACCAAAAGTCCGGAGACTGATGGGGGGGACAGAGAGCAGGGCCTTGTACAGGGGACATGTTAGCTAGCGCTAACAGCCTTCACTTTTCCAGCCGTTGGAGAAACTACAGACTTTTAGTAACAGACACACAGCGACAGCACGTTTACTACCAGAAACGTACTGTTAATATTTTCCTCCGCTAACTTTCACCGTCTCGTTCTGCCGCTCGCTCTCTCTCACTCGCTCGGCCTCACACACACAGGATACACAGAGAGCTGCTGAGTGTCACCATTCTCGCAGTGTGCGACTTAAAATAATTACTTGCGCATTGATATTAATGATTGTGAGACACTTTGGGGTGGTTAT